>CM034151.1:21476368-22204450 GCA_019776745.2 Taxus chinensis
ACATACATACACACACACACACCACACACACACACACATATATATATATATATAATATATATAAAATTACGCTTAATATGGTCTGGAATAATTTTGAAACAATTTGGATGACATGAATCAAAATATATACGACAAAAGATAGACGTGTATAATTACTGAAAAATAGAGGTATATAAAAATGCATAGTTTGAAATTAATATAGATGGAAACCTTACAATAGTCAAAAAAATAAAAAAAAAAAATACATTTAGAAAGGAGGAAGAGTTTGTTTGACGTCAGTAGGCATATTTTTAAGAAAAATCTTAATCCTTTTTGTAGGATTTATCATGGTGCGAAAGATGGATTTATGCATTTTCAGTCTAAAACCACGCATGTTACTATGTGCTTTAACAATGCCAATCCTTCAGGGTCAAGAAACCAAACCATTTTCAAGCCTAGTGGCACTTGCTTTTTGTGCATAAAGCAAGTAACATGTATGTGCAAAAGCATAAATATTTTATAACATGTATGCATTCCTAATACTAAGGAACACACACACACACACACGAATACATATGAGTTCCTACTGGTATGTGTTTTTGCATGGTATTAAAGATGGAAGGAAAGGGAAGGGGATTCCATATGAACTAAAATAATGGTTCCACTATAAGAAATAATATCCTATAAAGAATTCTTTATAATTTATTATTTATTATACTTTAAATATGATGTTCAGTAAAATATAATAAATTAGGGTCATTCTTCACCATATGGAATTGGCTCCCACAGCTCCATGAGTCTTACTGTTTAGAAGATAGTTTTTCAAAATCTAATCTATGGTCAATACTTAGGTATATTTCATAGGATTTTAACATTGAACCTAAATCCTATAAGGTGTAAAGTGTATACAATTGATGCCTATTCTGTGAAAACATATAGTCATTTTGTAGGTTTTTGGGGCCTTTTGGATTAGTTATTGACATTTTTAGGAGCTTTAGATGTGACAAAATTAGATTTTACAAACCTCACAGCTCTAAAAGATAATGAAATTTTATCGAATATATGGACTCATGAATTACCTTATAATACATAAGAGATCAACGCACTTATACATGTTTCTATTAATTTTAAACATATTTGATGACATATACAAATATTTCTCCCATTATTTGAGACTATTTCAAAAAACAAACCAAAATCCTAAAGCTATCTACAATGGTGTTTCTCCCAAGACCCTTCATAGGATTCACTTGTTTGGCTCAACTCTCTACTCTTCACCGACTCTAGCCTCTCAAATGGTGGACTTAACTCACTTTATTTTTTATCATGTTTTATATATTTCTACATTGGAAGTGAGTTCATTAACTCTAAAATATTATGTTACCTTTTTTCATTATCTCCTACATTTTTTAGATTTGGTGTTTAAGGATAATCATTCCTCAGGATCTTGTCAAAGATCTATTAGATAATTTTCAAACGTGCTTATATGTTGGCCTTGATTCTTTTCGTGACATGTATCTGTGGGTAGTTTCTCTTCATGAATCTTTGTATACATTCCTCTTGCATGATTTTTGATAAAAAAAAACACGTCATGTGTGAAATATTGTTGTGTGTCAATTAGGCACTGACCCAAGATATTTGTGCTCAACCCACAAGATTAAACCATGACATTGTGCAAAACACCATAACCACAATGCAAATAACTTTACCTTTCCCTAACAAATTCATACACACATTGTGCTCTGTTTCCTTGTGCAATCAATGTACATTATGTAATTGAACAATTGCACAAAGCATCCATGCAAGCTTTGTACATTCGTTTCCATCACCCTGGAATTCTATGTTGTATTTTCCTTGCTCCATTTTATTTCTTTTCATCCTTGCGTGCACCCATAATTATCCAAATTTTCACTATTTATGCAAGAAATAAAATTCTACCAATGATGTTCCTACATCTCAAATTACATCTTTGATTTTCAATCAAACTAACTGATTTATTACGTGTCTAGAGTTGTAATTAGGGATATTAAGTAAAAAATCACAGATCATATAGTTCCAATTAATTTCACATTGCTCAAATTAACTCCATATTTATTCTTCTGATCTTGAACCAATCAACTAACTATGAAATACATGATATAATTAGGGCGGTCAATTAAGTCGAAAATTGCATCAAATAGTCACAACTATGACTAGGGTCTAAAATTGACCTATGTTGGCTATGTAGCTAAACAAATTGACTATTTAGTATGTGTAATGATGCAATGGGGTCAATTTAGCCCCAAATCACATTTTATGCTATTCAAATGAAGTTCTCATGGGGCTCTAATGGCCTGAATCACATCTCCAATTGAACCATCTGACTAATTGTTTTCAAATAGTGATGTAAATAGGGACCATTAAACCCTAAATCACATCGTACATTCATAATTGATTTAATGTGCATGATGTTATTGCGAGATAATTCGATCGTCAAATCTCATCACATCATCGTAATTAATTTCATAGGGCCTTAGATAGGCCAAAATACCGCTCTGTCATTGAGCCAAAGATCAAAATGAATATGTGGCAATATTTTATGTAATTTAGACCAAAAAACATATTAGATAGTCATACATTTAAATTTTATAGGGCTCAAATCGGTCCAAATTAGATCCCTCTAATTGAACTGATTGATTGATTGGTAGACTTGTTCATATGTAATTGGGGACAATTAATCCCAAAATCGCATTGTATATAGTCACAATCATGTTAATAAGGTTAAAATTGACCCGAGAATTACATCTTTAATTAAGGAAACCTAGTCATTGGTTTAATTAATAATAAAACTTAGAGAAAAATAAACCCTAAATAACAAGATAGTGTCACAATTAGGTTAATGAGGATGAAATTAACCCAAAATGCATCCTTGATTGACCTGATTAAAATATTGGTTCAATCCAATTGAGATATTGCATACATGTTTTCTTTATTCCATAACTTGCTAGAATGCCTTGTGTGGAACTATGATTTCAATTTATTTGGGATTTTTTTAATGGGAGTATATAGTGGTTTTAGTCCATCTTCCTAATTATTATTTTTAATTAAAGAAAGTGATAGAAACATTTTGGGGCAACCATAGGATTATTCATCGACTTGGAGATGCTATTGTGAATGGTCCTCTTCATTATAACCATGTTGATTTCTTCATATTTATTTGATTATATATGCAATCTATTTCAATAGAATCTGTGTATTGAAGAATCTTTATTCACCTCATTTTCGTGTATTATTGGCCTAATTTGCATTATGTTTCAACTACAACCATAGGGGCCTTCGTATATCCACGTCGCAGCTTACATAAACTAGCAATCGCATGTGTACAATGCAATGTGAACGCCGAACAGTATAAGATATTTGTTTTAGAGCGATAGGTATTTTCCCTTGTTTAATTTGTTTCTAATATTGATCCTTATTTTTCTAGGATGGTGAGTATAGTAGGGTAAGGGATCCAAACTATATGGGGAGTGCTAGCCAAGCTGACAGAGACTGCACACAATAAGATGCATTGGTGAGAAGGGAGATGTGATTATATAAATGTATGGAGCCTAGATAAAAATTGGAGAGGAACTCCATGCATGCAAGGGACGAAGGAGTTCTCTTAGATTTCACAAAGTCTTGTTGGTGAAATGATCATCAGTGTAGCAATGGGATTAATCCTTCCACTTTGGGTAGATATAATGAATGATAAAAATATGGCTTGGGACTGGGTACTTGTATCAAAATCTCAAGACTAACTCCTAAATAGCAGCACAAAATAGACTTAACCCACACATTTCCAAGGAATAAAATATATACAACCGGGTAGATTCCAAGACATTACAAGAAATTTATTGAAACAGAGGACCATGGATAGGATAATAAAATGGAGGGTAAGAGTGAAAACAAATTTGAAGAACAATGAAATAAACAAGTAGGAGTGCTACCTTCAAAACTCTAGAAAGAGACCAAAAATTAATAAAAGAATATGGTATTCATATTTGTCTTTGTTTTATATCTAGTATTGCTGGCAGGTACTTTAGACACTCTAGAGAGGCATCACACCCCCACAAATGGCCAACGAAAAAAATATGAGAAGTGTTTTCAGGCATATACATGATCAACTTGACAATTCTTAATGAAAACAATAACTTTAATAAAATAGATATGGATATTAAAACCTTTCCACTCATAGTACGATCATTTCGTGGCCATTTCCAAAGCTTGTGAACAACATTAGAAGCTAAAGCCAAGATAGAAACTCCTGAATTATTATAGATTAATCTTGAAACCTGCACTCAATGCACAAAGAAGAATGCTTCAAAATCTTAAATGGAATAATAATAGGCCCATAAGTTTATGATCTAGAAAGTACATCCATTTACGAAATGGATGATTTTGAAGTCAATTCATTCGAAAACAAGCAAACACAACAAAGGAAAAATTCTAAAATAAGGTTAAAGCATGCCTGAAACAATAAAAAATCAATGAAATTGTGCATGTTGTCCAAAGCACAAGATTCAAATAGTGAAGCAGACAAGTGCATAGTTAAAGGCTTGAACATTTAAAAACTTGAACTTGATGCCTTTATTTGTCTTAATATTTATATCTAAAGTGCATAAACTATTAAATATTAATTTTAATGAATATAACAACCTCCTAATGGTCTATTTCTATCTCATTTGTGGGGAGCCTAAAAAAATTCATTATGGGCTATTCAAACTGGAATTAAAACACACCTTGGGTGCAGGTAGGTTATCTGAGAGTCTCACAGATCGACATTGAATTCGCTCGTTTATTTCAGTTGGATTCCAATTCTTGTTCTTATAAAAACGATGCAATGTGGATCACTTCCCGAGGAGAGCATCGAGCTGTGAGGGTTGTTAAACAACCGCTAAGCTTTTGACAGAGGGAATCGAGTTGGATGTGTAGAGCACTGTGGCAGGGATTCAGTCGAGATGTAGAGGATGACAAGATTTGGGTGGCAACACAACACAAACCTCAACATGAGATCCTGATGATGATCACTTGGAACACAAAGTTCTGTTGTGCTAATAACAAAAAATCATGCTTATAGCAAATTTATGGGTTGACACAGGCCTCGTGAATGGTGCTACATGAACAATCAACGACATTGTGTATGACGCATCAATGCCACCGCCATCATTACCTTTAATTTTTGTATTCAAATTTGATAGATACAACAACCCATGTTGGGATACCTCCAACCCGTTACATATTCACATACTCCCTATTTTGAGAGGGAATCGAAGACAATTGCTGATTAAAATGGCATGGGAATTTACTATCCAAAAATCCCAGGGACTTACTTTGCACATAGCAACTGTTGACATTGGAACCACTGAAAGGCAGGGTCTGACATTCATAGCTTTCTCCAGAGTTCCCTCACTTGCAGATATGCTCATTTCATCTACTTTTTCATTTGAAAGGTACTCAAAAATGGCGCACGTACCAACACTTGGATCAAGAAGAAAGGAGTCATCAAGACTACTATCCCTTAACCCATCATAAATACAACCCTCTACTTTGATACCACCTCCACTACTACTTTACTCGACACTTCTTGTATCTAAAGTGGGATTTTCGTTCAAGGGGTATCAAATGTAATCATGTTTACTGAAAATAAAATTGCCCACAAAATATTAACATTCATGATATAAAAACTGCAAATGTATACATGTCTCGTTATGTGTATAGAGGTATTCATGTATCTGATGTTGTCATATATGATTTGCAACTTTAAATGTATGAATCTGTAACAAAATTAAATGTACACATACAACCTTTCAATGTAATGTTTCATCTATATTCCTACACTACCACTATCAATCACGCCTTATCGAGTGTACAATAAAGGTTTTTTCAACAAAATACCAACCAAACACTCGATGCAACACTAACAAAATTACCCCGAAATAAATACCATCCACGTCAACTATAAATGTAATTAACTATCGAAAACGGTATCAAATGTATTCATGCTTAAAGCGAAAAAATAGACACAAACGGCTACCACTCATGATATAAAAGCTACACATGGACGGAAGCCTTCATGTATTCATATTAAGTTCAAATAAAATAGTCCGCAAAATCCCATCACTCATGATATAAGATTTCAAATTGTATATGTACAAGAAAACTGAGTTTTTCAATTGTGTGTGAGAAATTAGAAAACAATGACGTATGAAGCAAATTAAAAAATAAATCCCCTTGGTATTACTATTTTTTAAGGATTGGAAATCAGCAACTAAAGAGATGCTTAGAATAATAGTTTATAATCATATCATAAAGTAAAACCTTCTCAAGTAGTGTGGAGAAATCTACATGTTTATTGAAAGAGTGTGAGTGCTTTTCACCACATGACCTTTTTTATCAGCCCAAGACAAGTATCTGTATTTCACCAATTCTTCTCCAACACCCGTAATCATCGCCGCTTCCTATATTTCACCAATTCTTCTCCAACACCCGTAATCATCGTCGCTTCCAATGTGACAATAAAATTCAACTTTTGAAACTTTTCTTTGAATTCCAGAATGTCTGCAAGGACTTGCACTTTAAGCTCTTTCGGGACCTCCACCACTGCATTATAATTCGATATATCGTCTCCTACATTTGTAAAAGTCCTTTTGAATGTCTTTGAAATGGGTACAGTTGAGCTTTGGTCAAAATTTGTGGTAAAGGAGGGGTAGTTTAGTGCGTCTGAACTGAAGTTGAGGCCGATTGGACACAACCCATTGCTCCCTGATATGGTTTGAATTTGTTGTGCGGTATGTTTGAGAGCCAAGAAAAACGTGACCAATCAAGGGAAACTGTGCAAAAGAGCTCGAACCATGGGCGCAAAGTAGTGCAGATGAAGCCGAGCATGCAGGGATTAAAAAATTGTTTAAAATAGCCAGAAAATGTAAAAAAGTCCAGACGGCCGTCAAACCGTCAATGTGAACGCCGAACGATATATGTTATTTGATTTAGAGGGATAGTTATAATTTTTGTAGTTGATGTTCATAAATGGTGTTATTGATTTTGTAAGTGTAGGAATATATATGAAGCATTATCTTTAAAGGTTGTATCTCTACATTTCAAATTTGTCACAACTTGATCATAAATCAAACCCTGCCCCAGCCACTTGTGTAAGAGTAATGGAAATACCCATAGACTTCCGAAAGAATCAAATTTAGCTGAGAAGAAGTAATTAAGATGCAAAGTATTTATCTAAAATGATATATAGATTGTATCATATTCAAACAGACTAAAAAAAAGCGTTGTAGCGATGACAAACACGGTTAAACATACGTGAGCCCACAGTCACAAAAAACAAAGAAGTTCATGCCAAATATGTCAAAAGGGTTGCTAAGAAGTACTGGCTCGAAGACGTCCACAGAACTTTGCATTAGCTCCCAACCGAAGCGGCGGCGCTTTGCATTAGACGAGGATGACATGGCACTCTCCAGAATCCCTGAAGAAAAAGTAATGCTCAAACAAGGCAGATGGACCGGTGAAAGGTAAGAAAATTAAGGCTGAATACTTAACAAAGCTTTCTAAATTTTCATGTACTAAATATCTGTTTTTACCTCATGTGTTTGCAGGTACAGGGCAGCACAACTAAAGCTTTTGGCTATAATGCATGATAAGGGAGACGTGCCAGGAAAGCCGATCTTGCGACCTGCGCTGAGAGAAGAGGCACGGAAACACATTGGGGATACGGGGCTTCTTGATCACTTATTGAAGCATATGACAGATACCGTTATCACAAATGGAGAGCGGTTCAGGCGATGTCATAATTTAGAGGGAGCCATGGGGTACTGGCTCAAAGATGCTGGCCTTAAGGAGATACGCAAACAGGTTGGCATTCAAGATCCTTGGTGGATTCCTCCTTCGGGGTGGAAGGCTGGAGATATAGTGCCTCTGAAAGGTTACGGAGTAGGCATGATGCCCTTTGAAGCAGAAGAAATGAGGACTATCCAGCAAACAACCATGAAAGCAAATATTTACCAAAGAAAAATTTATTCATTTTCCAAATTCCAAGAGAAGCAAATAAACGTACAATAACAATACCTGTTCGACGATGCCCTTGAAATTTTTATGTTTTTGAATGCTGCTTACTTGCCTGTTGTTATGTTGATGTGATCTCCCGGACGTCACTGATTGCAGGGTATGGTCAGAATGGGTTTGATGAAGATGCATTGAAGATTTTCTCCAGAATGCTGGGCACAGGAATGAAGCCAGGCCTGTTCACATTCACCGCAGTTCTGTGGGCATGTTCGAGCCAGATGGTTATTGGAATGGGGAAGTTAGTCCACGCTCTGGCCATAAAAGTTGGTATGGAATCAAACGTTTCTGTAGGAAATGGCCTTGTCGCCATGTATGTCAAGTGTACGAGTGTTGAGGAAGCGCGCCAAGTGTTTGACAAAATGGCTGATAGAGATACTGCATCATGGAACATAATGATTGTAGCGTATGCCCAGCATGGCTTTGAAGAAGAAGCCTTAAATTTGTTTTGTGTAATGTTGCTTGCAAGTATAACGCCAACCCATATCACCTTTGTTAGTATTCTCACAATCTGGAGCGCTGCAAGAGGGAAAGCAAGTACATGCCCACATCATCAAGACAAGATTTGAACTGCATACATTTGTACTGAATTTTCTTATTACCTTGTATTCTAAGTGTGGAAGCATAAATGACGCTCGTATTATGTTTGACAAAATGCCTAAACGAGACAAGATCGCATGGACTACAATGATTGCAACATATGCCCAAAACGATAATGGTAAGGAGGCTTTGGAATTTTTTGTTGAAATGTTGAACACTGGCATGAAGCTAGATGAGGTCACTTTAGCCACTGCCCTTAGTGCATGCAGTAGTCCAGAAACCCTGCAGCATGGCAAAGAGATCCATGCTCATATGATCAAATATATTCTTGAGCCAGGGATTTATGGTGAAAATTCTCTCGCTACTATGTATGGAAAAGCTGGAAGCATAGAGAGTGTGAGGAAATTTTTTGATAGAATGCACAACAGAGACAGAATCTCATGGAATGCAATGATCGCAGGATATTGCCAAACTGGAAATGATGAGGAAGCTATTAAATTGTTTCATCTAATGCTACATACTGGCATGGAACTCGACTACATTACCTTCACTTGTGTCCTTGGAGCATGTGCCAACCTAAAAGCCCTGGAATGGGGTACACTTGTCCATGCCACAATAGTAAAAGTTGGGTGTGTGTTGAATATCTTTGCCAGTAATGCCATTGTTAGCATGTACGCAAAATGCAGAAGCATATAGGTTGCCGAAAAAATGTTTCAGAAGTTGAGTGTGCGAGATTTGGTCTCATGGAATGCAATGATTATGGGGTATGATCAAAATGGACATGGTGAAGAAGCCCTAAAATTCTTGTGCCAAATGCAGAGATCAGATATGAAGCCCAACAATTTTACTTTTATTAGTATTTTAAGTTCATGTGCAAGTCTAGCAGCCCTAGAATAGGGGAAACATGTTTGTGCCTGCATAATTAAAATTGGATTTGACTCAGAAGTTTCTGTGGGGAATGCCCTCGTTACCATGTATGCTAAATGTGGAAAAATCGAGGATTCACGCAAGGTTTTTGATAATATGGCTAACAAAAATGTGGTCACATGGAATACAATAATTGCACGGTATTCCCAGCACGGGCATGGCATCGAAGCCCTTCACCTTTTTGAAGAAATGCAGAGTCTAGACATCAAACTGGACAAAAACACCTTTGTTGGTATTCCTTCGGCATGCAGCCATGTAGGTTTACTGCATGAAGGTCGATGGTACTTCAATGCAATGAAACATGACCATGGTATTCAACCAATAGTAGAGCACTGTGCCTGTATGGTTGACCTCCTTGGTCGGGCTGGATGTCTGGAAGAGGCAGAGGGGTTTAAGTAGTCATCAAAACACTGTTAAGGTTAGGAGCAAGCAAAAAACATGTTAACAAAATAATTTGTTTTCTAAAGTTCATTAAATGGGCTAACACATTATAACGTACGATTACCTTTTGTTCCTCCAAAAAACCTCTGGTTTTCCACTCTGGGAAGAAGCCTAACAACAAGTTGTTGTGCATCCAAACAAGGAAAAATGACAACATGTTATCCTCCAATGTTTTTTCTACTCATTTAAAAAAAAGAAATGCAAACATTACATAACAAAATGATACACAAAAACACTCTATTTCCTGATTTTCATTTGAGCCAAACAACTCTAATATATGCATTTGAATTTTGCCAAATTCTCACACTTTTTTTGCAAACTATCGAGTCATCTCCTACTCTTAGGTGTGTTGGCCATTCTATGAATACTTTTATCCAACATACAGTTTGATGATTATTGTCAACATGCATCAATGAGAGTAGGTCAGAATCAAATAGTGAAACAATGTTGTTAAGGCCCATGACAAGGGTTTCATCTAATGGAGAATATTGCTAAGCTCATGTCATGGAGTTTGATCTTCCAGGGGTGAATTAACATCTCACAAAAAATGCAATGACAAAATATATACAAGATACATAAGCTATTAAACTACAGTTTCCCAAAAAGGTAAAGCTCCATTTGGGCAAGGCAAGCCTTCTCACTACGTACAAAAAGATGAAACTATAGGGATTTTACCGCTTATAGAGCTCAGGGATTGCTTCACCAAATCTTCTGCCATTGGGGGTAATACAGATCATCCATCTTCCAACAACTGGTGCATATCCATGCTGGAGAATTTTTCTAGTAGACAAGCTTGAACTCAAACATCCTAATGAACATGGGTCAGTGTTTGAATCCTATGCTTCACCAAATCAAAATGAATTATTGAGTAGTTGACGATTGATGAGAAACTGGATAAAACACATAATTAAGTGGATGGAAAATGGAATGAAAAAATATATACCAGATACATAAGCCATTAGGGGTAATACAGATCATCCGACTTCTAACAACTGGTGCATATCCATGCTGGAGAATTTTTCTAGTAGACAAGCTTGAACTCAAGCATCCTAATGAACATGGGTCAGTGTTTGAATCCTATGCTTCACCAAATCAAAATGAATTATTGAGTAGTTGACGACTGATGAGAAACTTGATAAAACACATAATTAAGTGGATGAAAAATGGATTATATAACCAAATTAGAATTAAAGGTGCGCACAACCAAATTCATTGCTATAGTCAAATATAACCAATGAGAGTAGGTCAGAATCAAATAGTGAAACAATGTTGTTAAGGCCCATGACAAGGGTTTCATCTAATGGAGAATAATGCCAAGCTCATGTCATGGAGTTTCATCTTTCAGGGGTGAATTAACATCTCACAAAAAATGCAATGACAAAATATATACCAGATACATAAACTATTAAACTATAGTTTCCCAAAAAGGTAAAGCCTCCATTTGGGCAAGGAAAGCCTTCTTGCTACGTACAAAAAGATGGAACTATAGGGATTTTACCGCTCATAGCGCTCAGGGATTCCTTCTGCCATTAGGGGTAATACAGATCATTTGGCTTCCAACAACTGGTGCATATCCATGCTGGAGAATTTTTCTAGTAGACAAGCTTGAATTCAAGCATCCTAATGAATATGTGTCAGTGTTTGAATCCTATGCTTCACCAAATCAAAATGAATTATTGAGTAGTTGATGACTGATGAGAAACTGGATAAAATGCATAATATGAATAATGCAAATTTAATGCTGTTCAATTTGAGCAATCCTCCGTGAGTGAAGTTTATTGGATATTTTTACACTTAATTTCCTTTTAAGAGTGCAGCATAAGCTATTTTACAATCTATTTCCTTTTGTTTTTTTTAATGGAAATAAGTTTACCTAGTGTATTACTTAAGCTTGTTAACACGGGAAGGCGCAGGCTTAATAATCCGCGGCAGATAATTTTTTTATTATTATCATTTGCCTGAGCAGAGATTTCTGTTTTCCAGCTGTAACGCAGTACTGACGGGGCCCTGTTTTATTTTTTGCTGTAAGGGTTCGAATCTCAGGCTGTGATATTGGAAGGAGGTGCTTGCCATGGGAGTGTCTGAGAGGTCCTGGATCCTTGTGCTCGCCATAGTTAAGGTATGCTATCTTTTCTTTTTTGCTCTTATTTGCTTTGGAATGCGAAATAAATGTAGGCATTGTATTGTTGGAGGCAAGACCGGCATTTCTTTGTATTTTAGAGCCAGATTGCAGATTGTTGATGATTTACTGGCCATTCTTTGACAATACACTTTTTTGCTGGATGTTGAAGGGTATTTTACATCTTTTTACTGCTCAGTGTGAGAAATCTGCTCTTTTTCTGGAAGTTGAATGCTATTTTACATCTCAAAGACAAATTATTTAGAGCAAGATAGGATAACGACTCGATCAGAGGCTTTCGCATTGTAGTTTATCATCTATGGCCGTGAAGTTCTTCTATTTCACGGCTACGTTACAGAATAATGCAAATTTAATGCTGTTCAGTTTGAGCAATCCTCTGTGAGTGAAGTTTATCGGTACGTCTGTATTCCTGCAAACAGCGCAGGTAAAAAAAAACTGTAAAAATGTGAAAACGTCCAGACGGCCGTCAAGCCGTCAATTTTAAGACAGTCGCAGAAACGTCCAGAGGTCCTTTACCATAAGGGGAACGCCTTCGGCGTAATAAGATAGTCCTCTTCTGCGCCAATAATTTTAAGAAATAAAAACCAATGCGATTTTCATGCACATCAATGCAAGCAAAGTCAAATTCTACAAGGGAAACAACCGAAAAAAATCGCATGTATTTGCGGAACTGTTTTTTCTGTTTTTGCAGGTTTGGCAAGGAAGAATAATTGGCAGTATATTTGCCATAAACCATAAAATCATTAGTAACAAAAAGAATTACAATCACAAAGAATTACATCTGTCACCTGCGTTTCAAATGTGTTGTTAACCGAGGAAAAAAGAGACAAAATTAAATTAGAACTTAAAATATGCATACAAAATTGCATGAATAAATACCCATTCATTTTTTAAATATCAAACTCAAGAAGACTGAAGGAACACCCTAAGTCAATTATTGGAACACTCACTGCTCCTATATGCACACTTAAAACTTTCTTTTTTCTAAATTCATACTAACCATGCATTCTTGATAAGAGTTATTTTACCTTGGCATTCGTTGAATGCAATTAGGTCCAAACTGATTGAACGCCACAGTTACTTTCATGCGTCTGTCGCCATCATAAGAATCGTTGTGCCCTAACAGCATCACCTGTTCAATGTTAAGCCATAGTTAAGTACTGAAATCAATATTAAAAAAGTCCACTGGAGTTTTTATTATAGTGGTGAGACTACTTGATAAACATATTTTAAATACAAACTTACATTTGGTACAATAAAAAAAATAGTAAATCTGAAAAAGGAATTTAACAAACTGTTAAATTGAGTATGGGAGTATGCAAAATTTTCACAATCTTTCAATCTCAATACTATAAATTATACACTTGATACATTCAATTCATCCAGTGTTAATTATAAAGACAGATTCGTAACTTTGGAAAAAAAATGGTATGAAACTTTGATTAATATAAATGTTTTGGGTCACATCAAAACATTTTTGTGAAGAATTTGATGTGATCCAACATATCCATAAAAGAATTCAAAGTAGTGCAGATAAAGCTGAGCATGCAGGGATCAAAAAACTGTTTAAAATAGCCAGAAAACGTAAAAACGTCCAGACAGCCGTCAAACCGTCAACTTTAAGACAGTTTCAGAAACGTCCGGAGGTCCTTTCCCATAGGGGGAACGCCTTTGGCGTAATAATGATCTCGAATCATCATCATTTCTCTGTCGACAAACATGAAGGTAGCCATGAGTATTTACAACTTTCTCGGTTTATGTTTATTTGCAATGGCAGCAAATGCAGTTGTCACGGACAAAGATCCACTCCATGTACTAAATAATTTTAACTTTTGTGTGTGATTTTCAAAGGGTTTCATGGATTACAGAAGATTTTGGCGTGCCCTCACTGGTTGAGTATTGAATATTAAATTCTCTAGAGAACACAATTCAGGCTCTACAACTGGAGAGAGCAGGCTCTATTGTAAGGATCCGGTAAAATTCATCATATTGTGATTGGCCAGTTGGAAGCTAATACATTCTACTATTATCATTGCGAGGGAACCGGGCGGATTTGGGGATTTGTGTTTTCTAGTGCCTGAAGTGCTGAAAGTGAAGAGCATTTTGGGGATGAGTATATTATTATCGTTGGGGTGTTTCGGAACAGTACAAATGGCTACATGTGAATCAAGTGGATTATTTTCTATTTATAGAGAGAAATAGAATGGCCAATTATAGAGAAAAACATATTATATGAATCTAGTACATAAACAGAGTGCCAAATGTATTTTTGAAAAGATAAAGAGAGAAATAAAATGAGAAACAACAATTTTGTTACTTAAATGACAAAGGTCTTGAAATCAATCAAATGTATGTTGTCTAAAAAATTTAGATCAAGTTGTCAGAGTATGATGTCTTTTGAGGTTCTTAAAGTCAATTATTTGGAAGTAAGAATATTTCTGGAATTATGTGTATGCAAGGTTTTCAATTTGAGTGTTTTTTGTCATAGTTGAAGTGTTTCACGAATAAACAAGCTAAACATTTATGGTCTTTGTATCAAACAAATCTCCTTAAAGATCCATTGGAGTCACTAAAATGAGAGTGGTATCTTCAACGAATCTCACAATAGATAAGACATTTGAATACAAAATGCTCTTCACTTTCAAGCACTAGAAAACACAACTGGTATATACACTCATCTTGTGGCAGGTTATGATCAGATTCTATCTAAAGAGGGTGAGAGAAAATGTGAAATTGAGCTAAAGGAATCCTTAAGCATGAAGGAAACATCTTCACGTATTCAATAATTTTATTTTGATCCTCATGAAAGTTGGAATATAAATGAAAATAATGAAGTGTTGGTTTCAAAGGCTCTTTTGGAGCAAACCATGTAACTTTCAAATTAATATTTATTGAGCTCTTCTCGGATACCTCTATTGACTTCATGTGGAGTGAATTAAGGAACATTAATGGAAAACCCAAGATGAGGGGGTATTTCTATATCAATATTCAGCTTCTGGTGGAGAGTCATAACTCTTTCATACCAACAAGATTTGCACCCTTGTTTTATGTGTTTCATAGAAGATTGGACTGCCAAATGTGGGTGCCTATTTTGACTAGAGAAAGAATTTGCCATGCATCAAATCCTATGCAACATAGTGATAACGTGAAAAATTAAAGAGATAAAGAGTGGACATACCCCAAACTTTGCAACTATAATTGAGTGAGGAAACGTTCTTTTGGCTTAAAAATTATGTGATAACATGGAAATAAAAACTTTTTCCATACATTTGAAATAATTTTATCTCAAGTGTGCACTCATAACATCACATCCATACAATAGTGTTGGAGTAACTAATGTCTGAAAAAGATGAATCTTTGTATGGATATCTTGAAATTGGAGTTGAAAACATTGCCTTTCCAAGGTTGTCAGTGTTGCACATACTTTTCTAAGTCTTGCATCTATTGCAAGTACAAGGATAAAAGGTAGTCCAGAGAAAACCAGACCCAAATAGGTGTTAAAGTACACCACCTCAACCTATTTTCCTTTGTTTGTCAAATTGATTGTAAATACTACTTTCTTAGTGGTATTGGATGTCATGAGTTGTCTCTATGCAAGATTTGTTGGCCATTATGTCTTAGTGTTGTCATTGATGTCAAATTCATTGATGGAAAAGGGTATGTAGAGGTCATATGAGTCTCTATGAGGTGTAATTCAAAGTCAAACATGAAGGTTGATTAGTAATGACAAGATTTAATGAGTTGTCATAGTGTCTTGGCATGGTTCTAGCTTGCATGGTCATAGTTTGAGCCCTCCTAAGTTGGTATAAGGATGTCATGAGGTCTATCATGGCTAGTATGATGTGTCAAGAGTGTCTAAGATTTTGTATGTGGTCTACATGGTCATTTCATGCATTTTCATGGTTGTGTCAGGTCATTCTAGGCCTATTCCTAGTCCTAAAACATGGTGTTTGGTATGGTGGCATGAATTTTAGAGTTGATCACTCTTGTTGGAGCATGTTTGCAGCATGGTGATAGTGTACATGAGGTGTATGATGAGTTTCATGTAATTTCTCAATGGTTGGATGTTGTTTCATGTCCTTGGGAAACAAGAAGGTGGGGACATACTAGGAAAGCAAAGGTAAGTCATTATGGATAGAGAGTTTCTAGCATAATTGAGAAAGGTGGTGAGCTTGAGAAGTTAGATTATTTTTTCATGATGCTTCATGAAAAATTTCATGTCGGTATGAAGAGAATTTTTCAAAATATATCAGTTTCGGTAAAATCGGGTTTTCAACAGTGTGTTTTAATGCTAAAATTGGACCTTCTGATGCTCGTTGTGAACTATGTGTTTTGCATGGGACCCATAGGTTGATAATTTTACAAAAAATAATGGTCATTTGATCATCTAGTTTTTATGAACAATTGCTAAGAAGATAAGTTGCTTTAAAACCCTAGTTAAACCCTAGCTCAAAACTAACTTGGAGAAAATTGATTGTATAGGCACATAATTGATTATTTATGTTAAAATTGTGATTGGAGGATTTAGAGGAATCGTCCATATTTTCATAAAGGTATGATAGATCCTGTCACATTATGTGGACCCCACTCAAATAGGAAAGTTTCTGAAGATTTTCAGTTTGTGACAAAGTTGTCCATTGAAAGTACTAACTAAATCGTCATTTATTAAATCTTGGTAGTTGTAATATAATTCCATGATATTTTCAAGACATGGATGAGGTCCTAGAGGGAAAAGTGTGCCCTATCTTTGAAGACTGGTTTTTGGGCTTGTAAAGACAATTTTGAGCAGTTGTATAAATTGACCTAGTTGAATGCCTTCAACTTAGATTTGGAAGGAAATGTAAGATGTTATGGAAAGAAGATTCAGATACCTTTCCAATGATATATGTTTTGTATTTTGATTCAATGTTTTGATAGGTAAACTAGCTCAGTTTGTAAAGACCAAGTTTGATTTTTTCAGGATAAGATTGCTTTGGATAGAAGATTGGTGTAGAAGACATGTGATTTGGCTTTTCTGATGCTTGATATCCATTTGAGAGTGAAGAGGGATGAATTTTATTCCTATTCAATGATTTTAAAGGCCTTGAAATTGACAGCAAGGGTGCAAACCAATTGAGTTTCCAAGATTGCTTTCTAGGCATTTCAATTTGTTGAAGAGTAAAAGATGTGTGATTTACTTTATTGGATGTTTCATGATGTCTAGCAAGCATGGACGTGTTCTACAGGTCAATGAATTTCCAATGAGTTATTATATGGCATAGTTGAGGTGTGTTTGGGTGGTCTTTAGCTTCATAGGTGAAGATTGGTTCCTGGAAGCAACTATTTTGAGTAGGAAATGGTCTTAGTTGATAGAGTTATGAAGAAAATGATTGGTGTAAGGAAATGTGCGAGTATGTATGATGTTTTTATGGTGTTTTTGACATGTGTGGAGCCTTTGGAGGCTTGAAAAAACATGGTGATGTGTTTAGAGGTCTTTGATGAGCTAGGTGATGGGATTTTGAGCCTTTTTGGGCATGTTTAGTTGTCTTGGTGCATGGACGACCTAAATGGGTCCGTTTTATGAATTTGTATGATTTTGGTGTTATATTTTTAAGTTGTAATGGTCAAGATATTTGGTTTGGACTGACCTATGTTATGTTTTTGAGTTGAAAAGTATATAAAGTGCTTGTTTTGATTCATTTTTGAACTAGTTCGTAAAAGGGGAAAACGTGACTTATGCAAGTAAGTGAAAGTGGATTAAGGGAATCAAGATAGAGCTTGGGATGTGTTTGAAAATCTAAAGAGTGATGAAGAGAATGTGTGCAAGGTGTGGTCATTTCTTCATGTACCTCCTTTCTACCCTAAGCGCGTCTGCCTATCACCCAGTGTGCGCTAGGTACTCACCAGAGGCGCGTGCGGGCACTAAGCCCCTCCTTTATGTGAGCTTTGCAAAAGTGTTCCGCCATTGATGGAGAATGAGTTACAAGAATGGAAATATAGACATTCACTCAAAAACATAAGATACATATAACAGATCCATGTACGGATGCCTCATAAATGGGAATGAACATTGTAAATAAGCATAATGAAACTAGATCTGACTCAGAATAATATGAAGAACACAAGTTTTTACACTCTTGAACATGAATAACCAAAATCACACACCATATATTGATTTATAAACATTTACAGTGGCCTCATTACATCATAATGGTCATACAGACCAAATACAATAAAGAATATATTATCTTAAACCCTACAAAAAGACTCTACAGAGAGATTTCTTAGCTATTTTACCCATTACAACCCTTGTTTAGACCCAAACCCATGCATATATGTTCAATAGCATCCTTGCAAGTATTCTTGCAACACCTTGTTACCACTAAAAACCCTATTTAACCCTCTTAACATTCTAACAGCACTTCATTATCACTCTCCTCTCCTCTTTCGGACCCAAGCACTCCTTTAAATATGATCTGGATGCACTACCTTCATTTCCTTCATGAACATATCACATGTCGAGTGGAAGGGTGGTCCTCCATGGTCGAGTGCCTATGCCAGATTGCAAATGCCTCCACTACCTGTAATGATCATCCTGGGAATATTCCTTACATGGAATATTATTTTCTTGACCTCCAAAGCTCCAGGTTGGCACCTTATCCATTCAGCATGCCTACTTAGGTTTTTCACGTGTTTCTCCTCTGACAACTCCTTCAAATATGGCTAAGTCCCTAATCTTTGATGCTCCTGCACGCGCCAACCTCTTCTCCCACGTGCCTTTCCCTTGCGCACTCTTTCTTGAGCACCTTCCATCTTTACTACCTCCCGCGTGCATTGACCTCTCCCTTGGGGCTTATTCAATTCCAAGGCCCAACATAAGGGTTTGAATCCAAATCATTTCATGAAATATCAAGATAGAGTGACTTGAAGGAGAGATAAGTTGAAGAGGGTTTGATGTGTGTGTGAGCTAAACTTGGATCACAATCAGTTGTGGGATCATAATATTTTCAATGGTCATTCTTCTACAAAATCTCTTATGATGAGTAATATTCATAGGAGTCATTTGTTGTTATTCATAGCAACAAGGGTTTAGGGGTTGGTGCTCCTCGTGGGATTGGTGCCTCACTAAAAAAATCTCTTTTGATGTGTAATATCATCTTAAGACCTTGCTTTGAGTAATACAAGCAATGGCTGTCAGTCAGTTTTCTTCCCCACGAGGGTTTCCCACTAACATTTGGTGTCTTGTGTACTCTCTCTTGTGTTATGATCTTGTGAATGGTTAATACACATTTAATATGCTCATGTATGGTTATGTATGATGAATGGCTAATTGAATGATGAATGCTAATACACATGATAATTGAAGTAAAAAAAAAATTGAAGGACTGATTCATCCCCCCTCTCAGTCAATTTTTCTTCTAACAAGATTTACTTCAAGGAAATTTTTATCACAAAAATTGTTCAATGCATTAAGTTGGGATTAAAGATCTGTAATTGAATGTGAAAGTAAAAAAATGTTATCCACAAATGATAAAATGACAATGCAAATCCCAAAGAGGCTATAAGCACTCATATTGTCTGAATATGTGGAGATAAGATCCCTCTAATTTATCGATATACACTACTACAAGGGGGGTGATTTGAGACAATATTAGACACGATAACTAACCAAAATGTCTCAAATTGAGACAATAAAAAAGTTACATACTGTATCAAAGCGGGTGTCTCTAATTATTGTCTTTATAGAGACAATATAGATTAATGCATATTTTGTCTCTCGAGATACAATACGAATTTTAATTTTGTCTCTCTAGAGACAATACAAATTTAAAGAATAAAAAACTGAATTTCAAGATAAATAACGAAATGTCTTCTAGTGCAATGAATGGATATGGAATTGGTGATTAATATTATAAAAAAAAATTGGGTTGAATTTTTTGCTCACAAATGGATCCATGAACATTTTATTAATATCAAAAGAAAAGAATACAAACGGGTGCCTAAATTCCGTTAACCCTTGACATAGAATGGTACATCTATTTATTGAGTTAAAATTATATTGTGACACCTCCTCCAAATGCGCTACCACACATTATTTAGCTAATTATTTCTAAGTAGTTTTACAAGACAGGGTGGCACCTCTTTCAAACATGCAGCCATAGATTCTTGATTTGATTCTTTCTAACTAGTTTTACAATGAAATATAAAACTCCATATCAGTGGAATTTTGAAACAATATCCATATAATCATGTGTTGACATCATTGCAAACAAGAATAATAATCATCATTGTGTACACACAAAATCTATGCACTTGGGTACATGTCTAGATCCTAAAGCATACTAATGTATACAAAATTCATAAGGAAAACTAGTGTTTGACAACTCCTTTTGTCATTTTGGTTGCTTTATCTCTTGCACTTTATTGGCTTTACACATCTTACAGTTATGTTGGCACTTGAAAAATTTACATTTTGATGGCCTCAAACACTAGCGTCGAGTTAGGAAAGAAGTTCTTAAACGCTCTTGTCCCTCCTAAGCGCTCTTGTCCCTCTTTCTTCTTCTTACTCTTTTCAGTCCTTTTTTCTTCTTGGTCACCTTTTAACACTTTGGGTCATCCTTTCAGTTGTCAATTACGAAATTCAAACAAGGGAATCATATATATACTTAGTTACTTCTTTTAAATAAGGGGCCAAGCACTATAAACATTATCTATCACCACCTAAGCTTGCACAAAGGCACAAGAGCACTACAAATCATACATCTAGCACATTCATACAAGGGACAAGGGCTGCATTGGTCTTCATACACTGCATAGGAGGGGATTTTATTCTATTCCATCAAACACATTTTGTATACTCAGGACAATCTAGATCTAGTATGTTATCATCGTGAAACTTGCACAAGGGTAACCTAGGGCGCGAGACATGAATACAAACACAAAAAGAACTACATGTAGTCTAAGATGTAGTACAACTCTTGGTCATAAGTTCACTTTTTAGATGACCTATGGGGTCAGTCTGACTCTACATTCTACATCTTTTTTATTAGATTTGATGTGGTTTGTGGGCATGTGCAAGTAGTCATTTATTTTGTAGGTTATAAGTGTCGACCAGTGACCTAATAGTGAAACCGACATGATACAAAACAAGCAACAACAAAGACCTTCTGACCCAGAAAAGACCAAGTTCTAAGAATTTTAGCAAACACAAATGCCCATATCAATCATTAACGCTTGGGGCACTCCTATCCTCCTGCAGGAGCTTATGTCCTGTACATTCTTGGGTTTCTGAACCCTCATTTATTCATTTCGACATTGTTTACATCCAAATCCAACACTCAGACAGTCCTGATCATTCTCAGGTTGCACATAATCAGTGAAATCATCATTCCTCTCTCATTTGAATGTTTATTGCTTGCACATTACTGTACTTAATTACCTTAATATCATTTATCACAGTAATTCACTTTAAAATAAGATTTAATTCAAATTAGATTAAATCATTTGGTGAACCCCAACTTGTGATCGACCACTCAGATCCTTATTTTCCCTATTCTAATGGATTTTTCTTTCCCTAACCCTAAACCCTAGTTGCATCAAAGTTCATATTTCCATCTATTGTCTATCATACATTTGATCTGCATAGTTCTTCCTATGGTTTCATCATTGGTCATATCCTCTTGGTCACTTTCTAGGCCTCTTACTTCACAAATTACCTTTTCTTTCATATCTTGGCTCCTGAAGTTCCTCAAGTCTCCTTGTATCAATTACTTCAAAAACACCTAGTTTGCAAAGATGCTCTCAAAAAATCCATACATACAATGTACCTCCCTCGCAATACACCACCTTCACAAGTAAGAATTTTTTATTGTATCTCTGCCCCCCTATTAGTCCTGATAATACAACCAATCGATCCATCTTCGAGTCAATTCAAGGTTTACATCTTTTTTTCAAGATAAATTTCAAGCTATGGAAACCACGATTACATCCCTCGCAGCTGAAATCCAACATCTCAAGGATGTTTCTCATGCCTATGCTAGTTCTTCTATTACACTTCATCTCAATCCCAGGCCTACTACATGTGCTCATACAGGAGAGGTCAAGGTCTTACCATAACAAGCACCTCTCAAGTTTGATTGAAATGCTAGGCAACACGATATTCTCTCTTAGCTCATCAATCATAAGCTAATCACTTTGCCACCTATTCATTACTATCCTCATTATCGACTTACCAAATACAAAGGTCACCCATTCTACAATTATCATAGAATTAATGGACATCATGACAATGATTGTTATGCTTTAGAACGAAGAATCGGGAAACTTGAGCATCAAGGCTTTATTTCATTTTCTACACAATATTTTGTTACACACTCATCTCCAATTACCAAACCCTAATGGGTTCCTAAATTTGATCCTTCTATGTCTAGTGAGCATCACACAATAGTCACTCTTATTCCTTCTCTAATAATGCAAGAGTTATCAGGAGTCCCATCTAAGGCCAAACCATCAACAAAAAAATAACCAATTCCCTAACCACAAGTTGAGACCCCTCACCAACCTCCTACAAAAAAACTACAATTCCTCCTTTCAATCCAGATAATGGCTTTGTTGATGAATGGGACGCATTTCAACATCCTCCACCATAGCATGGCCTCTCTAGCATCATCGGATAGATCTCCATCACTCACACACTTGGGGGCATCGAACTTTCCCCCCATAGTCGTATGTTCTAATCAGCAATTGCCTATCCATACTACTCCCATACACACGTATACCTTACTTTTGATTTGCAATTCAATTCAACCTTTCTAGCAACACTTTCTCTTATCTACACTATGAGAAAACCTTGCTACATCTATATATGCTTATGTCTTCCCTTTCCACTCATATGCCACTCTACACCCTTTTCTCCTCATGATTACTTATGGATCCTTCTATTCATGATACACATACTAATTTATATATATGGTATACATCTTTTCGTTCACTATGGCTATTCTTGCTCACAATGATCACATCTATTTGCTAGTAGCTCCTCATAAACACACGTGGGGGGCATCAGACTTCCCACCTCCTCACTTGCTTCTTATACCATTACTTCTTCCTATTCATACAACACAATGGTTCTACTACACACTCTAACTCGCCACACAATGACGCACTCTTGTTCTACGGTTCATACTTGACTGTCGAGGGTGAAATTCCTAAATGAACCTCACGTCACACATAACCGTTGGGGGGAACTATAGCTCCCCTCATTTGTACTTCTTGCATCTCGCAACACACCATCACTTTGACACAACATTTTCACATCTAAGTTGTATTTACTCTTGTTAGCTTATACTACTTACATGTTACACTTTGTTTTTTATGCTTGTTGGATAATTAGTATTTCATTATATTTTTATGTACACACATGCGCATTCACATGGTTTGTTGAGGTGAATGCAAGAATTTTACATATTCTTACACAATGCATGATGCTCCACACTGCTCTTTACCAATCTCGTTGAGGCTCCTGGGGGCATCTACCTTTGTTATTCTCCTACTATGCACCACAAGCCCTATTCTTATAGTATTTACTACTCCTTGGCAACGTCACTTACTTTATATATATATATATAACGAGTGTTTCATGTGTAGCATTTGCCTTGTAGGATTTTATACAACCATGGTCATCTATCACTTCTTGTTTTCTATTGTTCATCATTATTTGTAGGCTATGCCTTATGTATTGCTTAATCATTATTTTCTTATGATCGCTTCATCCCTAATTGTCTTGTGACATTAAAAGAGAATACGGCCCCCTATGTATGCAACCTTCTTTTCGAGGTAACTCTTATCTTCATACGTTTCTTAACACATTGTATTTTATTACATGCTAGATATTTTATATTAACATTTGTTTCTAGCATATATTGTTTACATGTGCCTTGATTTCTACCATGCACATCCCCTACCCCCTACAGGTATCCAACCCATTATATGCATATCACTCTCTGGTCCTCTCATTTGGGCCATGTCCTCCTACATTCATCACACACACCCCAAACGAGTGGGGAAACTATTGGGTGAACAAATCACCCTTCCAACAGCACATAACTCTAGAATAGAACAACACAGTACAAAATTGGCCAAAGCACACAGTCACAAAGTGGTCCAGCATCAGACTTGGATCACAAACACAGAGCGGACACTAGTGCCTAGTATCAGACAGGAATGGTGGACGCTTGTGTCCCACCTGGGCACTTGTGTCCTGGGGAAAAAACAGATAGTTTTTCAGTTCAGCAAAATTTCTAGCAAGTTATAGTACTGATCTACAGTATCACACACTTGGCTTTAGTTACAAAATTTATTCATTCAATTACAATTCAATTAAAATTAGGTTACAAATCAGGACGTGCCAATTGTAAGAGGGTACGAAAACCTGCAAGCGAGGATCACGAGGGATGACATGCACATCAACGGATGTGCGAACGGCAACGTGAAGAGATCTCAGGAGGAGCGAGCATCAACCGAATGTGCATGCAAAGATTTGAAACATGGGCAGAACCTGGTTAAGCCATAACATGAATATACCTCTATCTCATAGATCCAAAGAGGTGTACATATAGAAGGTGCTGAGTAACCCCCAATGCTGCAGTCATGACAACTCGAGTGGAGAGGGGGAGTTACATTCCCATAATAGAAGTGTAACTCCCAATGACGCATATGATGCATTGACACACTGACACACTGACGCGTAAGAGAATCTCATAATGACCCCTAAATGACATGTGGACCTACGATCTCACCTAAGTGAGATGACTCACCTAATGATGTGGAAAATAATACACACCAATACCCCCCCTTCATCGTAACTTAGGATGAGGTGGTAAGCTAGAAACGAGAAATGATGTGGAAAATAATACTCCCAACAACGGAGATGATGAACTCCTCTGAAATACCTGTAGATGGATGCGTGAACCTGAAGAGCATCTACAAGTGTACTCTGCGAAAAGACGACTAAGTTTCAGGTAGATACTTGTCCCAATGAGGGGGCTGTCACTATAGAAGAGCGATGTCAGAATTATAAGTCATCCAATGAAGGTAGAGGAGTGAAATGGGCCTCACAAGCGTATGAAGGTGGAAATAGAGGTGGGTGTGATGAATGTATAGGACTGAATAGGAGACTGCTCAATATCTGATGAGATGTATTAAGTGTCATGACTCTCTAAGCAATAGTTCAAGAAGGAGGAGAGAGCCCTCTATAGTACAGTCTCATACATCAGAACAAAGGTACACAATCCAATCAGCGTCTGTCAGAAGTAGAATTTCAAGCAATCCTGTGTCAGTGGAACTGTCATCACATAAGTAATAGAGTAGATTCAACTGAATCAACAGTATCAACAATGGCGGCAGTAATGAAGGGAAGTAACTCCATAGAACTGAAACGTAAATGCTAATAGACATAAATGAGGTGGATGAAGGAGTCTGCCAAAATCGTGAAACTGTAGAGATCAAGACATGCAATAATGTGGTAAAAGTATGTAGTCGCAAGTGGTCAAGGAATCCAGACGATGATGATTAGTGTGCAGGAACTGGATTCCTAAGTAAGAAGGGTGCAAACACTCATAGGCCATGTATTGTTCCATGGAAGCACGCCAATGATGGTTGAATAGTTCCCTCTCCCGGTGAAAATGGCGAAGGATGTAAGGCGATAGCCTATAGGATGAATAGGGTTTGGAAAGATAAACTCTCCATGATACGGAATCAAAATGAAGGTGCACAAAAGCAAGACGTCAAACGCTATGTTTTATGACCTTAATAGTGCATCTGCATGTGAAAACCCAAGTATATTGATGTACTAGTCAACCCCCCCAAAATGTGCACATTTATAAAGTATGAATTTACAAAACTGACAATGCCATCACGTAAGTGTGAAAAATCATGCAACTTTGACTAAAGGCCAAGTGGTATAAAATGAAGCAACGATGTGTAATTTATAGCATGAAAATACGATTGCGCAACTAATGAAAAAGTGCCAAAAATGTTGCAAACGATTAAAAAAAGCCTAAAATGGGTGCAAAGGGTGTCGTGTGGGTACTCATTGGAAATGGCATCAAATTTTAGCAGGGTTTGTTTTGTTTGCGAGGGGGGATTAGCCTCCTGCCAACCCCGGACCTCGCCCTCCGTCTTCGACACACGTAGGAAGGGCATACTTAACAAGCAAAATGAAGCCCAAAAATTATTACAATGCCAAGTGAATGTTTTTAACCTTAAAACATTAAAAAGGGATTGTTTTAACCTGCAAACAATTCTAAAAGGGATGGTGAACAAGCTAAGGCAATGTTGACCGAGCTGCTCAAATTGTATGGTAAACCGTCATGTGGAATGTTAGTGTCACGTGTCTGCACAAGGTAGTTGGAGCTACAGGTGGACTGTGTCGAGCTAGCAGGTGCTGCAGGCGAGAGCATAACCATTGAGAGGTCAAAATATCCACACAATCCTGGCCAAGTGTCATAGCTAACCCGACACGCTAAACACTCAAGTTAAGAGGTGGTGTAATGGTTGTGTGGATTCGAAACGTAGGTACAGGCCTAGAGCAGTACAGTGAACAATCTTAGAGTAATGTTTCAGGGCATATTCGAGTTTGCCAGAACCATAACAGTTGGTAAGTGCAACGTCCATGCGTTTGTTGGTTGCAAGAGTAACTACCGATCACAAATAGCAAAGCGTAGTAGATATTCCAAATAGCAGAACCCAAAAGTCGAGTTGTGGAGGCTAAAATGTGCACGAATGACCAAGAGTAAGATTCAAAGAGAACAAGCAATGGTGGTGAACGATTTGAAGGCAAACAAAAAAGAAAAGCACCAAGTGGAAGACAGATTCAACATTGATATGGTGGCTTAATGCAGGTTGCAAAAAGACGTTCACGAACAATGCAAAAGTGGACCAAGCCATCGATCCAATGCGAGGCGGATTCAATGCACAGCAAGGTTCATGGGAAAGGAAAACTTAGCAGATAAACACGACCTGGAATGTAGATAAACACGACCAAAGTACCCACGTTCAGACCAATACACTCATGCTCAAGCCAAAACCCGAGCTGAATCTGAACACAACCTGGACCATTATAACACCTCAAAACTCCTCCAGAATACACATGCAAGGCAGAAAACCCACGAACACGAACCAGCACCTGAAAAACCGAATAGAGGTGTAAAACCCCAAAATCAATACAAATAGAGCACGATCGGAATATCCATTACGACACACACAACAAGAACTAGATATCACGTTGGAAGCCAAAAAACGCATGAAAAATGCCGAAGAGTGCACGGATCCACAAGATCCGCTCTGATACCATGTAAGAGGGTATGAAAACCCACAAGCGAGGATCACGAGGGATGACGTGCACATCATGCACATCAACGGACATACGAACGGCAGCATGAAGAGATCTCGGGAGGAGCGAGCATCAACCGAATGTGCATGCAAAGATTTGAAACACGGGCAGAACCTGGTTAAGCCATAAAACTCTCCTCTATGGACATAGATCCAAAGGGGTGTACATATAAGCCTGTTGAGTAACATCAACAATGTTGTAGTCATTTCCACTCTAGTGGCTTAGAGGGGGAGTTACATTCCCATCAATAAAGTGTAACTCCCAATGACGCATATCAGCACTTGACTTCATAAGAGAATCTCATAAAACCCCTAAATGACACATGGTCATGATCTCACGACACTTATAATTTGAGAAACATCACCTAAGGATGAGAAAAATATACACTCCAACACACCAATCTACAATGACACTTATCCTTTGAGAAGAGATCACCCAAAGAGAAAACCATACCTCTCTTCCCAACACTCTTCTCTTGACGTGAGATCGCCAAAAAACCTCATCCTTGGTGGTGAGACGCTCAAATCTGTGGCTCGACACTTTCTTGGTTGGGAATTGATCACTCTCAACCCCATCTAGCAACATCTCGAAGAAAAACAGGACAATTTTCTATCCTATATTCTCTCATACATCAGGTGCACTCTTTCCTTAGCTACTACTTTTACATACTTATACATACGTTACTCTAATCCTTCACGTACGGGACTTTGAATACTCTTTTTCTCTTCTTTTGCAGGTCTATCCTTACAAGAAACAAGAAGCAACTCACATCAATAAGCACAAGCTCCAACAACATGCTACTATACATACAATTCACCCCTAGGGTCTACCTCCCTTTCCTAGTTGCCACGCTTCACATCACTACTTGTCCACTCAGCACGTTATCAGCTACACTCCTCTCTGGATTACAAAGTACACATATTCTATCTACTTTATACTATCGAGTATTCACTCAACAACATAAAGTGGGGGAAAATGTAGACACAAAATATATGCACTTGGGTACATTTCTAGGTCCTAAAGCATACTAATGTATACATGATTCCTAAGCAAGAAAACTAGTGGTTGACAACTCCTTTTGGCCTTTTGGTTGCTTTATCTCTTGGACTTTACTGCCTTTACACATCTTATAGTTTTGTCGGCACTTGACTAATTTACATTTTAATGGCCTCAAACACTAGTGCCCAGTTAGGAAAAAAGTGCCCATGTGCTCCTATCCCTCCTAGGCGCTCTTTTTCCTCTCTTTCTTCTTCTTACTCTTTTGGGTCCTTTTTCACTTCTTGGTCACCTTTTAACACTTTGGGTCGGCCTTTCAGTTCTCAATTACAAAATTCAAACAATGGAATCATATATATAGTTAGTTCTTCTAAATAAGGGGCCAAACACTATAAGCAATATCTATCACCACCTAAGCTTGCACAAAGGCACAAGAGCACTACAAAGGATACATCTAGCACATCCATATAAGGGACAAGGGCTGCATTGGTCTGCATACACTGCATAGGAGGGGAGTTTATTCTATTCCATCACACACATTTTGCATATTTGGGACAATCTAGATCTAGCCCGTTATCATTGTGCAACTTACACAAGGGCAACCTAGGGCACGGGACACGGATACACACACACACAAAGAACTACATAGAATGTGATATGTTGTGCAGCTCTCAGTCGTAAGCTCACTCTTCATATGACTATTGGGGTCAGTCTGACTCCCCATTCTACATCTTTTTTATTAGATTTGATGTGGTTTGTGGGCATGTACAGGTAGTCATTTGTTTTTCAGGTTATAGGTGCGACCAGTGACCTAACATCGAAACCAGAGTGACAAATAAAAAGCAACAATAAAGACCTTCCGAGCCAGAAAAATACCAGGTTCTAAGAATTTTAGCAGACACAGGCCCCCAGATCAGTCATTAACACCCAGGGCACTTTTGTCCTCCTTTAGGCACTTCTGTCATGTACATTCATGGGTTTTTAAACCCTTAACGAGTCATTTTGACATTGTTTCCAGCCTATTAGCACTAGATACAATCCTGATCATTCCCAGGTTGCATAGAATCGGCTAAGGCATCATTCTTCTCTCATTTGCTTAGGGTTTTACATTGTTGAATGCTTAGTGCTTGCACATTACTATACTTAATTACTCGAATATCATTTATCACAGTAAGTCACTGTGAAATAAGGTTTAATTCAAATTAGATTAAATCATATTGTCATTACATCATTAAGTACTATAATTATAAGACATCAATAAATTGAATTTTAATAAAAGAGGTTAGTTTAGTTATAAAACTTACTTAAATACGAGCAATATTTTTATGGATTTGGTGAATCTTGATGATCTTGCATAGTAGACCAATCCCTTAAAGGAATGACTCCCTCTATTAAAACAAAATCAAAATGGTCAATTGGATCTTTTAGAAGTTGTCATGTTTGTTGGCCATTTATAATAGAAAGAACTGAAAAAAAACACGAAACCCCTGAGTTAATATCAAAATAGGAACATGCTAGTAAAAAAAGTGCTCATACCCTTAATAAATTGAAGCATAATTAAGCTAATATTATGAATTCTAAGAAAAACAAAATCAAAACATAAGTTGTTGCTCAATTCATATGTTGTAGTTGCAACAACCCTTATAGACATGCATGCAAAATGAGGAAGTGTAGACAAGACAAGTGAATTGTTTGATAGAATGCCTCAAAGGGATGTGGTCACATGGACAACATTGACTATAAGCTATGCACAAAATGGATTTGTTGAAAAGGCTTAAAAAACTTTCAAGCAAATGTAATTGGTAGATGTAAAGAAAATTTCCACAACCTTTGTCAGCATTCTGCCTGCCTGTGCCAAAATGGGGGCTTTGGAACAAGGTATGGATATCCATAAACGCATAAAGGATAAAGGAATATTGTTAGATTTTGTGGTTACAACTGCCATGGTAGACATGCATGCAAAATGTCAAAGCATAGAAGTTGTAAGGCAAGTGAACTATTTGAAAGAATGTTGAGAATAGATGTGTTCACCTGGATGGCATTGATTGCATGCCATGCACAAAATGGATATGTTGAAAAATGCTTTAGAAACTTTCAAGAAAATGCAATTGTCAGATTTACAGCCGAAGTTCACAACCTTTTCCAGCATCCTACCTGACTATGCCAAAATGGGGGCTTTGGAACAGGGTATGGACATCCCTAAAAGCATAAAGGATTGAGGAAGTTTATTAGATATTGTGATTGCAACTAACCTAGTAGAAATGCATGTGAAATGTGGAAGCATAGACAAGGTAAGTGAACTATTTGAAAGAATGATTAGAAGAGATGTGTTTGTTTGGACGACATTGACTGCAGGATATGCACAAAATGGATATGTTAAAAAGGATTTAGAAACTTTCAAGCAAATAGAATTATTAGATTTAATGCCAAATTCAACAACCTTTTCCAGCATCCTATCTTTCTATGCCAAAATGGGGGCTTTAGAACATAACACTTTAGTCATGTTGCAACTTATGTTCTTCTCTCAAACATCTAGGTAAAAGTGGGCAGGTGGGGTGAGGTTCAAATGCTAAGGAGATTGATGAAAGATAGAGGATTCAAAAATATCTCTGGATGTAGCTGGATTGAAGGCCAAAACATGATACATACTTTTTCATATTTAAGACATTTTTTAAAATTCAAACATAATAAGTTAAGAAATATGATAAAAATTAACATACAATCAATAATGGAAGTCGAATTCGTCTTACTTTCTTAAATTGAATCCGCTCCACACCAAATGGAGCAAGAAGAAACAAGATGACCTAAAAAAAAGGAAAGCAAGTAGAAATAAGATGAGACAAAGCAATGTAATCTATGACAAATGAAAACAAAAAAGGACGAGAAGTTCAACATATTCAAAATAACACAATCATTTGCAACATGCAAACCTTGGAATAAAAAAGACAAAAAAAATTAACTTTGTACGGTGGGAACTTTTTATTTAGATGAGGGTTGTACATACTTCAATCACATGAGTATCTCTTATTGCATTACACCTACAATTGGTCGTTATGTGCGCATGGTTAACCTTATTTACCTTGTTGGATATATGGCAAAAACCCTAAACATTTAACATTAAGATGTCAGTTAAGCTTTTTATAGGCGTATTTTGAGGGCTTCAACCTGTTGATTTGAGTAACACGAATGTTTTTGAATGTTATAACATGTTTTTTTAAAATCAATTTATATTTTCCAGCATACACCCATCCTATGTTAGAATGCGAGCTTTAGAACAAGGTATGGACATCCAAACAATCCATCTAGAGTCGGTTCACATCACACAATCTCCAATGTTTGTCCATCTTTGCCTATGAAATTGCTTTTTCTTAATTTCTTTATTTTTAGTTTGCTAATTTGGATGTGGGTCTCAGAAATTAGGTCCCCTTCTTTCTCAATTGTGTTATACTTCTTATCACCCATATTGTTGTTATATTAGTTATACTTAGTCATTGAAAAAAAGATTTCGCACCAGTTAAAGGAGAAACAGGAACTTCTGAAATAGATGACATAATGCTAGGGGATTGATACGGTAAAGGGTAAATCTCACTAATAAGAAACAACGGAATGGAGAAATAGAGCACATTGTGTGATGCATGGAGGATGTGAACAGGTGGCTCATTTGAAACTCACACAACATATAAGCAATTGTGAAAATCTTAGGCACATATGACAAGAATAAATTGTTTGATGTTGTCAAGATGTGCACAACATAATATTGGAGCACAACTTTGTGATAATGAGAAACTAGAGAAGGATATTCAATAATTAAGGAGAAAATATAAATTAATATCATGGAATACACTTGTATTACCCACCATCAGTTGACAAAGAGAAGATTGGTGGATTTATTTAAATTATAACCAATATAGATAATATAGAAGGCTAAGGGACATCAATTCACCCAGCCAAGTTGTTCGACAGTATCCATTACTATAGATTCATAAGTTACAAAATTAGTCATGAGATTATCGCTTTCAAAACAAAATATTTCATTTGAAACTCAATTATTTCTAAAAACTTTTCAAAAATTCATTTTGTGCATATCTTGCTATCATGGCATTTTGGGAGAACACGTCTCTTTGAGGCTTTACGTAAAACAATTGTGGAATTTGACTTTAAATCTCCCAATTGTATTGTTTCAATGTTTCTAAATCATTTTTAACAAATCCATTCTTTGTATAGTTGCAATCAATGTTATCCATTCGAACACATCTCTTTGAAGCATTCTATCAAACATTTCACTTTTCTTGTCTATGCTTCCACATTTTGCATTTATGTCTACTAGGGTGATTACAACTTCATCTAACACATTTCCTCTATCCTTTATGGTTGAATGGGAGAATTAGAGAACTTTTGACCACCCAGAAAGTCCCCTAAATAACACCTCACCAATAAAATCCTTTTAGTCCAAAAAATTCCAATCACCCACTGAATTTGCTAAACGACTCTTTGCATTACACCAATATACAGAAACCAGAATATAGCATGGTCATTAAAATATTGCAGAATATTGAAATGTTTATCACAAAATAGATTAAAGTGTAATAGACAACAAAACACTTTCTCACCGTGTGTCTAATTGAATCCTTGTGATTCTTCCAATACTGCATACGCCAAAATTAGATCAGTATGAAATGATGACCAAATGTCAATAGTAGGTGGGTGTCCACTGACCCTTGCAAAAACGATCAACTCTACAAAATATCACTGAAATAGATCAATATGAAATAGAGGACTAAATGTCAAACATAGGCGAGTATCCATTGACCTTGTGAAACTACAAAGTACTGTAATATCAAGTAGATAGGTATGAAATGACAACCAAATGCCAAACATAGGTGAGTGTCCAACTGACCCTATGTAACTATATATCACGACAAAATATCATTGTAAAATACCACTGTAAAATATCATGGAAATGATTTAGAAATTAAACAACACAATGTCTATAAATAGGAAAGAGTTAGACTGAATCCCTGAAACTGCCAATGAAGACCAAAATATCTATACAAGATGAAATTGGGGATATAATCAATCTGCCTTCAAAAATGTTACATTCAAAATCAGTAAAACTATTCATCACTGCAAAAAATCACTAGGTGCAACTACAAGCCAATTTGTTAGTGTAATAAATGTACTCCCTAATTATAACCGCATGTGACAATTACAAATAAATCCCCAAAAATAAGGGACTTAAAGCATGTGCAAATATCATGTGTGGATGGAATAATTTTGTATATTAATTACAAATACAAACGGTGCCCAAATGCGTCTTATAAGCATCCATATTTTGCACACTAAAAACGACAACAAATGCAAATCCAAAATTAGACACACTGAACATGCCCATTGAATCTATATATTTTGTTGTCTAAATCACAATGGAATTTGTCAACCATAAATGTGAGAAGATAAATATGAGCATGTTAAACATGTCACTTACTTCTTCCCTACATATTACTTTAAAAACTAGATTCAAAGCCAAAATCATATGGGAAAATCTCATTTCTACATACAACAGGAATCCCACAAAAGTATGCTCTGAAATAAATTGCAAGCTAATCAACAATATCATCTACACAAAAATCTATCCATCAAATAAAGTGTCCTCTAAATCAAAATTGGACGGACTCGTCTATGGAATATCGATCAATAGATCCTGAGTTAATTCAATAATTGTTGGTGAATTAATAATTTCATTAATTTTAACATTATCAAGAGGTGTATGAACCATTAGTTTCTTACCACGTGATGGATAAAGTTTCTAACATGTTTCAAACTTGTCCACTCATATTGCAATGAGTGCAAAAATTCCTCAATTTGGATGAGGTTACATGTTTGTCAATACTCGTTTCAACATGACAAGATTGGTCTTTAGCACCTGCATTATTATTCACAAAAGGCAACAACTTCATTAGCAAAGATTTCATCTTCCAACAATAAGCAAAATAATGATTACTTAACCTACAAAACGTGCAAGGAAAAACATGCAACATCTTATCTATATCAAAGCCAAATTGTTCAAATGGAAAGAGTACGTTTAGAAGTTTTAGGATCCAAATTCCCATTAGTGTTATTTTTAGTGTGAGTAAGAGGAGGCGAAATTTCATTACCTCTTCTTCGTGTTTTCTTACACTGATCGTTATTCCTTTTTATGGAGGAATCCTGTAATGCTAATGGCATAGAAACTTTGTTGTTAGAAGTTTGTCTTCTTTCAGCAATTTTGGAACTTTCTGTAATATCCACTTGCTCACTAGCGTAACCCAATCATGCATTACGAAGTTGATCCTCTACATGTATTGGGTTAGCAATAACTTGGTCAATCTTACCAAGGCCTCTTCCATCAAATCCCATTTGAAATAACAGTTTAGATCAAATGCCCTTAGTGTGTTGTTGAAAATTACCAAAAGCAATATTTGAAACGAAAGGGAAGGAAGTAGTATATGGTGAACTACTTATGGTGCATTCATTTATCATTGTACCTGCATCTGAACTGGAAGGGAAATCCTTCACCCATTCACCATTCTACATTCATGTCAAGAGCTCATCCTTGGCCTGCAAATCAAATTTCAATCTAATAATCTCATCTTCTAAGGAGCAAAATTTTGATTGCAAGAAATAATTATCTTCCTGGATCTGGCAGTGATACACTTTGAGCTCATCAAGTCTCGCTTGTTTCAAGGTTTTATCCATGGTTTCCTATTCCCTGCAGACAACATGTACTCCCAAAAACTGCACACTGCAAATGGAAGATCAACAAACCCAAATTTTTGAACAAACTAAATGAAACCAACTAAAATATGATATAAACAAATGCGATCAGAAGTTAATCCAACATTCTAACCAACTATGATACCAAACTTCATCCGTAAACTAACACTAACCTCATGTTTAAATAGTTTATTGAAAACAAATTCTTTAAAAATAATCATTTTCCCCAAATTAAGAAATAGCAATTGATTAAAATTTGATCCAAATCTGATTTAAATTGTGCCCAAAACTGAATTGAAAATATGATTTAAAATCCATAAGTTGTTTCCAGTTTACATGATCAAAGGGATCAAAGTACGATTTTTTGAAAGAGTGTAAAAGTGTTATAATCGCACCCAATGGCTTAAAATATTTATTTAAATATGTGAAAAATCATAACTAACAGATGTAAAACTGAAACACAAACTCCAAAATTTATAACGGAGTTCACCCACAGAGCAGACTATGTCTCTGGGATAGCTTATAATGTCATCTAATCCATTATTAAATCAATTTGCAAGTACAATAATTTAAACTTACGAAGAATAATGGATTTGAAACCTGCAAAAATATGCTTATTAGACTTACGAAAGACTTTGAACTCGATCAACAATGCCTTCACCTTCTCATAGCATTTGCACAATCATTTCTCCATGTTCTACGTCAAAATCCGTAGACAAAGCTTGATAACGACGCCAATTGAACATCAATCAGAAAAAATCAAAGTCTAGGCAAAGCATATGGGAATTTTGAACAACTCTCTAGTTCTACAAAAAGCCTAAAAATGCCTCTAAATGGGCGAAAAATAGCAATATACAAGAACTACTCCTTTAAGACCTTACACGGTCCTCTAAAGAATTCCCTTCAAATACCAAAATGCTCATTTTATAATGTTTAGAAAGGTATCGTGCAACGGTTGGGTACCTTATCATTTTGGCATAAGTCGCGGGGTAGATCCCCCGCCCAACGCTTTGACCACATGATCCACTTGGACTTTCCCCATTTAGTCCCACATTTGTTAAGCAATTTCACAAATAGGGGTTTAAATAAGGTTTTGTGGCATATGGTAAATGGCTTGGAAGTAGCTTTTGTTGGCAATGGTTAAGTACTAAGGTTTAAGTATAGAGTTCATATGTGCATATGGGCTTGATTGTGGTAGATATGTTGTCTATTTTTTAAACACGTGGAGCACTTAAGTTGGACTATGTATGCAATATGGCAATGTGGGAATGTATGTGCCCAACTTGGAATGTGGAGAATGAGGTTGCAGGCCAAGTGGTGGCCTGAGGACCAACCACGTAGACCTCTCCAAAATCGCCAAATCACATACGGTCCTATCTTGCCACATGTCAAACAAAAAAGCCACGAAATAATGTGATATAAACTATAGTGTAATTAGAAAAATTAAAATCACACTAATATGCTATGGCGGCAGGGTCTCGTTCCGAAAAAAGAGTGGATCTCACTGTCGAAACTGAATTCTTGCATGCATGTCAAACACCAAAGAATAAAAATCGTGTCCACAATCACTTTTTGCCTCGATCAACTTTGAATTACACAAATAGGCTTTGTGCACGAGATAGAGTACTATTTGACTTGCGCGTCCTTGTTGACCTAGTTTGACCCTGAACTTTGACCAACAATATCCAGAGTATACAATGTCCAATTCATGTGTTCCAATAGGCGTTGGAAAGCTATCAGGTACTCTTCCGTACGGTAATGGTTTTGGGAGAATTAAAAAACTTCTGACAACCCAGAATGTCCTCTAGATTATCAAAATATTTTATTTTCTTGTTTAATCCTAGTATCCAAATCACTAGTATGTATTCCTTCAAAACCATTATCCCTTTCCCAAAGAAAAGAAAACATCCTGATAACGAATGGATCCACAGATCCATTGCTTTATATAAAGGAAATATAGATGACATTGTTGAAAAGATTAAAAAGAATTTATGTTCATATAATCCACATGCCAAATTTACTAGAAAGAGACATGTTTGCTTAATTTGCAGCTAAAAAAAGATCTCAATGGAGAGAAGATCATTCCCAAATTCAAATCCCGTCATAGAGGAATGAAGTCAAATGATGGAAAATAATGTCATGTTGAAATCAAGAAGTTACTTGAAGGAGTATTCATTCAAGAATCCAACTCTCCATGGAGTTGTGCTACCTTCTATGTAAATAAAAGAAGTGAACAACAAAGAGGAAATAAGAGGCTTGTGGTTGACTATAAGTCTATAAATAGGTTCATACAGCCAATCCAACATCCTATACCTTCTAAGGATGAACTTTTTTCCAAAATCAAAGGCTCAAAAGTATACAAGTTTGATATAAAAAGTGGATTCTAGAAAATATTTCTAAAACACGAAGACAAGTTCAAAACGACATTCGTCGTTCCAAGAGGTCAGTATGAGTGGAATGTTCTACCTTTTGGCCTAAAAACTACAACTTCCATTTTCCTGAAAAGTCATGGATAAAATAGTTGGTGATTTTTTTGATTTTATCCTTGTCTATATTGATGACATTTTGATTTTTTCCAAATCTCATAAAGAACACATAGAAAACTTAAAAAGGTTTTATGATATTGTATATAAGAATGGTCTAACTTGTTCTCCCATGAAAATGGAAACCTTCAAAGATTCCATTGATTTCCTTAACATCACAATCACGAATGGTGACATTGAAATAGATAATCATATCATATCCAAGATCAAGGCATTTCTGGATCAAATTCCTAATAAACTACAATTGCAAAAAAATCTTGGGATGTGTTAATTATGTTGTAGGATTTCATGGAAGAATTGCAGCTAATAACAACTTGCTCAATAGAAGGCTAAAAACAATGCTCCTTCTTGGACACCAAAAATGACTGGAGCAGGTAAAGAGAATCGAAAAACAAGCACAGCATCTTCCCCCCATGGCTCCCTCTAAGAATGGTTTGAAGATTGTTGAGACATATGCTAGTAATGAATATTAGGGAGTAGTTCTTAAAGAAGGGCAAGAAAATGGAAAGGAGAAAGTTTGCAGGTATGCTTCTCAATCGTTTCAAAGTTCAGAACTTAAATATCACTTTGCTCATAAGGAAATTCTTGCTGCCCAAAAACCAATTAAGGATTTTATGTTCTTTCTTCACTCTGGGCACTTTGTTCAAAGATCTGATTTGAAGGATTTTAGAGCTCGGCTAAATAATGGAGACATGTCTCACAAAACTTCTTTCAATAGACTACAATGATGGGGTCTATGGTTTTATAACCATGACTTTAATATCGAAAATACCAAAGGAAAGGATAATTTTCTCGTTGATTTTGCTAGTTGAGAACTAAATGTGTCTAAATTTGTAAACTATGTTCAAGTCTCCTTTGAATTTGTTATTACAATCTAGAGAGGAAGCAATGTTGAAGAGCCATACAAGTTAGAAAAGAAAATGATAGACATATGTCTTATGAAGCACAACACACTTTTCGATAGACGAATCTTTTTTCTCACCCCATTTGCAATGACAGTACAATTCATAAGGTTTATAGATTCAAAAGATATAAAGGTTTTATACCATACAATCCAAGATCCTTTCATGGTCTACACTTTGAACTGGGATGGAGGCATTACATATTTGTTTAATTTGTATGCCCATAACGATTCTTATTCCAAATACCACATGGAAGTTTGAATTATCTAGAATGTGGCCTGAAAATCATCCATTGCAAAATAATGTATGGAACAGACCAGCTAAACCGATAGCACAAGACTACTTTCCTAACTACTTCAAATACTTTCTTGTGAAGTATTTGCCTACCAAACTATTTCATGATCCATTGTTACAAATGCATCCAAATATTGCCTATAATATAATAATTAACTGCAAAGTTCCCTGGTACATGAAAGAATGATATTTCACGATACAAGGAGGACCTTCGAGACATCAACATAATTGTAAATTACAATTATGGAAGAAAACATATATTTTTCATTCTATGAATATCCCTCCACCTACTTCTGGGAGAATGTTGACCATTCCTAGCCTCTATATGTATCCTACCAGAAGACTCGAGTGGAATACATCTAACACATTCAATACATCACAACAGGGGTGGGAAAGAAACCAGAGGGACTCACATGCAATTGAAAGAAATGTCTCTACAACATCATTGGATTCTGACTCCGACAATAGTCCTTGTGCCTATTATAGTCCTTGAGGAATCTTATGAAGTTATGAAGACAAGCTTAGTGTCATTAATCTAGTCAATGAGTCCTTAAGAATCAAATAAATATGGTGTAACATGCTTGTTGTCACATCAGTCTCTTAGGAAAGCATGGTGGACCCTCTCCACTTTTGCCTAATGCAAATCCACTTTAGTCAGTGTGCATCTTCTTTAAATTTTCTTTATGCCTATCTCACATTTTCCAGGCTTACCTGGCCATCCGATAAGATGTCATTTCTCCTCCTATATAAGGAAGGGTTGGTCGTGTTAAATAAAATAAGAAGTTGAAGTAAGAACTTTCGAGTTTGTAAGTCAATTTGTAAGTTTGCACCAATCTGTAAGTTTGCAGAATAGTTTGCGAGTTATTTCCTTTCATCAATGGTACTCTAACTTGACTCGGAGATAGCCTTATTGGTTATTTTAAATATTAAGTTTTGAAGTTTATATAAAGTTTATAAGTGTATTTTTTGTTTAGTTTGTTGTGCACTTTGAAGTCAAATTCAAATCATGGCTATATTGGCAAGCAAGTTGATACACAATAAAGAGGAAGGTCGACAAAAATAGACACAAAACATCATAGAACCAAGTTAGGGACCAGAAGGAACCACGAAAGCCAGAGGACCATTTTTGTGGATATGTAACCAAATTCATGAGTACAATAATGGTCAAGACCTAAGATCGTGTCAAAAACAATGGGAAAAGGAAATCAAGAAAAAAAGATTCCCAGATTACAAGAAATAGAAAACAACAAATATATTAACAAATAATTCTAATAGGAAAAATAAACCATAAAAAAACATGAAAGAAAGTCAACAAAAAAATCAATAACACAAAAAAACATTAATAAAAATCTAACTTGAACCAATAATCAATAATTTTAATTAAATATACATTTAGGATTATGTGTTTACATTATTATTCCAATTTAACATACTCACCTTCGAGCAACCATGATTTAACCAAATTAAATATTAATTTGATATAATGGTTTGCTAAATTTAGTACTCATACCTTAAACGGGGAAAGGACACGTGGCATTGGAGGTTTTGTTCTCAAACAATCCTATGTATGGGAAGCTTGAAATTGAAAAGGTAAAATAGGTAAACATTATTGACATGATTATATATTTAATATTTAACTATTTTTAATTATAGTTAAAATCTACATAAAAATGTTTTATTTATTTTGATGTATAATGGCTATTATTGGAAATAAATACAATCAAATTTAAAAGGGCAAAAAGGGCACATGGCATGGAATGCTTTGTTCCTATTTTTAATACATAAAATTGAATGATAAACTAGGTAAACAAATTGGATGTGATTATATATTTAATGTTCAACTATTTTTAATTCTACTTGAAATCTTCATAAAACATTTTATGTATTTGAATGCATTTAATTGTTAATAAATACAATCAAATGCATTGATTATTTTTCCTATATACCTATTATATATAGGGTCATATATTAAAAATTATAATTTGTATAATAAATATTGTAATTAAAATAAATATTGAACTATTTTATTTTCAAAATTCAACATAATTTTATTTTAAGTTCTGTAATTAATTTTTAAAAAATTGAGAAATAAAATTGACAAACGAATTTATAATCAATTTATAATGATCACAAATAAAATGCATTTTAATCAATTTATAATTTAATAATGCATATAACAATTACACTTAAAAACTAATGACTAAATTTTGGTTGACTATTTTCCTTCTTCCACAAGATAACAAGACCAAACCCCATTAAAGACATGATAACTACCTGCAATGAAACATTACACTTTGTTTTGTTAGATAAATACTTTTTTAATCTAAATAAAAGTTCACTTTACAAAAATTTTATAGTAATTAAATAATTAGTAAAGCGTATAAATGCAAAATTATCAACCTTATATAAATGTAAAGAATATAAAAATACTTTTAAATCAATGTAAATAATTATTAAACCATTTTAAAACAAAATTATAAACTATACAATGATGTATAAGAAATATTGACCCAATATTTTGCACTCTTAGTTTGAGTCTTCGCATGTTATCTTATTTAATGTACAAGGTTATAAGAACCTTTCAAAACCCTACCTTTTACCTAATCAGCAAAAAAAAATGTATAAAGACATAAAGACTATAAATAAATGGAAAAGTACTTAGCATAACGAGGTTCAAATAGTTTGTATTAATTTGCATCCCCACAACAGAAAATTTATAAGACATGGAGTGAATGTTTGCTCCCTTATTTATGAGGTAAAACATCTTCTTTTTGCATAAAATGACATGGAGTGGATGTTTGCTCCATTATTTATGAGGTAAAGCATCTTCTTTTTGCATAAATGAGTGTTACAATATTAAGGATAAAACGAGTGTTACAACCTTGACAACACAATATGAATAATGAAACATGCAAAGGAAAATATGTGTTTGTGTGTGTGTGTGTGTGCATGTATGTGTGGGTGTGGGTGTGTATGGGTGTATGTGTGAGCGTATGTGTGTCTATGTATGTGTGTGTGCATGCGTGTGTGTTGTGTGTGGTGTGTTGTGTTGTGTGTGTTTTGTGTGTGTGTGTGTGTGTGTTGTGTGTGCGCGTACGTCTGTGCATGTGTGTGTGCACACGCATGTGTTCTGTGTGTGTTTGTTGTGTGCGCATGTGTGTTGGTTTGTGTGTTGTGTGTGTTGTGTGTGTGTGCATTTGTGTGCGTTGTGTGTGCGTGCAGGTGCGAGTGTGTGTGCATGTGCATGTGTGCTCACTAACTAAACTATATATAGTTGTCATTTGACCAATGGTAAAAGATTGGGAGCCTCTACCACCTGCTTGTAAGGTTGAGGTTGGGGTCAAGGAGGACGAGGAGAAGGAAGGTTCTCGATCGATAGGCACTCAACTGATAGTTCGAGATCAGCTAAGCATTATACTATATACAACTATGTTATATACTATATAGTCGAATAGTCAATTGGTAGTCAACATTCCTCCAACGTCTTGTTGCCTACTATATATATAGTCGAATAGTCAATTAGTAGTCAGCACTCCTCTGGCGGCCTACTGCCTACTATAGATATAATTGGGGCACTCTGCTACTAGAGATGGGATCTCCGTAATCCCATGAGTGTGTGTGTGCTCACTAACTAAACTATATGTAGTTGTCACTTTACCAATGGTAGGAGGTTGGGAGCCTCTACCACCTGCTTGTAAGATTGAGAGTTGCGGTCAAGAAGGATGAGGAGAAGAGGGGTTCTCAATTGATAAGCACTCAACGGATACTTCAAGAGCAGTTAAGTTGTATAGTATATACAACTATGATATATACTATATAGTCGAATAATCATTTGGTAGTCAACACTCCTCCAACAACTTGTTGCCTACTATATATATATATATATATATATATATATATATATATATATATATATATATATAATCGGATAGTCAATCAGTAGTCAGCACTCCTCTAGCAACCTATTGCCTACTCTAGATATAACTGGGGTACGTTGATACTAGAGATGGGATCTTCGTAAAATGCCACCAAGTGTGTGTGTGTGTGTGCTCGCTAACTAAACTATATATAGTTGTCACTTGACCAATGATAAGAGGTTGGGAACCTCTACCACTTGCTTGTAGGGTTGGGGTTTGGGGCCAAGGAGGAAGAGGAGAAGAGAGTTTCTCGATCAATAGGCACTCAACTGATAGTTCAAGAGCATCTAAGCTATATATTATATACAACTATGTTATATACTATATAGTTGAATAGTCAATTGGTAATCAACTCTCCTCCAACGACTTGTTGCCTACTCGATATATTGTTGGATAGTCAATCAGTAGTTAGTGCTCCTTCAGTGGCCTACTGCCTACTATAGATATAGCTGGGGGAGGTTGTTACTAGAGATGGGATCTCTGTAAAATGCCACTGAGAATATTATTACCCAACGAACAGTTTGAGATTATAAGGGCCCACTTCTCATAATCCTCCAACATGCCCAACAATAATGACAAATCGCTAACAAGGATTTCCTATCTCGACTAACTCTAATGAATGGCAAAAAAAACTATTTGCTTTCCAGTTCAGGGCATACAACCGAAGGCACCTAAGTGGGGAAGGTGATATATATATATATGGAAGGCAAGCCCTATTTATATAAAAATGCTAAAGGTGCCCGACATCAAATTAAGACTCGTGGCCACCCACTAGGATTCCTCTTCAATGTTTTATAATTAAAGATAAAGAATTCAAATGCATGTTTGATCACCAAATTTGGGAATGGGGGAGGAGTCCATGAATAGGGAGTCGCAGATTCGATTGGGAGTGGCTAAGGGATATACTAACATTTTTGCATGCAAAAATCAAGGGCCATTATCTATATGGGATGCTTATTATAGTACAGGGAGTATATGGGCCGTTATATATATATATGGAAGGCACTCCCTATTTATATAAAAATGCTAAAGGTGCCCGACATCAAATTAAGACTCATGGTCACCCTCTAGGATTCCTCTTTAATGTTTTATAATTAAAGATAAAGAATTCAATTGCATGTTTGATCACCAAATTTGGGAATGGGGGAGGAGTTCATGAATAGGGAGTCGTAGATTCGATTGGGAGTGGCTAAGGGATATACTAACATTTTTGCATGCAAAAATCAAGGGCCATTATCCATAGGGGATGCTTATTATAGTAGAGGGAGTAGAGGTGTTAGACAAGTTCCTCTACTTTTCGATCCATTTCTCATATTCCTCTCTTTTATCAATTTAGTTACAACCAAAATATATAGAATATAACTAGTTATAGGAGTCAGCTAATTCTAGTGGAATATGAGTTGGGGTTGGGCAATACTATATTACTAAAGGTGGTAGAGCATCAGGGTCAGAGATTATAGAGTTTGGGTTTCCCTTAACCTCCTAAGATAATTATAGATGTCAGCATGAGAAAAAACCTCTCAAACATCAATGTCATTGGAGTGGGAGGTGCCTCTAACTGCCCTTGGCTTCCCAAGCATAACATATACATATCTCCAATGTACATTAGAGAGATTCTATGAGAAATGGAAACTAAAAGCAAAGAGGAGCTTAATGTTATGCATGCGTACAAGATTGAAAGTGATTTGCATTATGAACTATACACTACACACCAATTATTGTAAAGGGTTAAAGATCATATATAAGCTGTATATTGTGTATGTTGAATCAAGAAAAAACAATATTAATTAGAAAGGGATTCCACGTGTTAAAGCCTATATGATGATTAGTTTCGTATAACATAAGGGTGGAACCCTATGAAAGATTCCATTACCATAGTAGTCAAGGGTGATTCATTACCATTTTGCATTGAACATTTTCGAAGATTTGGTTGTAATATATTTCGCTCAGGGTTTATCTCTAGATACATAGGATACCAAATCATATACATAACCTTAGAGCATGGGGAGGCTTACATATATGTATGTTGTCTTCCTCTAGGTATTTCATCACCCTCCGGGTACGGAAAGTTATTTCTCAAACATTGACTACACCTAATATTAACTACACATACCAAGTAAGGGGGAATTAAATTTTAGGTTAAGTGGCAGTTGTGTACGTCAGCTATTAGGGCTTATTATTGATTATTTTAAAATTTTAACATGAAAATAAGTTACATGAAAATTAAATATTAATTGACAGATTTATTAATATTATTATATGGTAGCATATATTTCACACATACACAAAAAAATTACTATAATATTTTTAAGTAAAAATAAATATGACATTTTTTTAGAACATATGATTTTTTTGGTATTGTTACTTATTTTACAATAAAACTCTAGATTATACATGTATGGTTTATGTTCTTTTGCTAATGTCAAAAGTAGAGGCAAATATAGTTAAAGGAAAGAAATATTTAATTCTCTATTCTTACTTTTTGGGGGAAATGTCTATTATATTTATGGAGTAATTGGTGAGTTTGGTCCAAATACAATTTTTCAAAAAACTATAGGAGATACATAAACATTTTTATTGATTTCCAAACAAATGATGCTTTGTTTAGGTTTGAGTACCATCACCTATTTAATATTGGTAAATCTTATTTACAAAAAAAGTTGTATAGAAATTACTTTCTTGCATTTTGAGCACCTCCCACAATAGATTCTCTCCATCCATAGAATATTTCTTGTCATCTGTGATAATTTCATAAGATTTTATTATTCTTTTTGTATAACAATTTCTCTAATTTTTTTATTTATTGATCCTGATGTAAATTTTAAAATACGTGAATGTAAGCCGTTTTTTGTTTATTTACATTATGGGAAAGAATTATTAACTAAAATTGTGAGAAGGGCGTCCAATCCAATTATTGAGTAGGACATTCCTAACTTTTAATCGAGCTATGCAACCAAATATTATATGTTCATTATGATAGCTTAAAATTTTGATCTTAACCTTAAAAATTTTCAGAAAAAAATCAGCCAAACCATAGAGAGAATCAAGGCATACATTATCTAGGGTTGGAGAACATTATCTCTACAGTGGGTCTGCTTCTGCTCCATCCGCAACCCAGGGTTAGAACCCTTCAAGCCTATGTTGAAAATATCACCAATATAGTGACAAAACATGATAAATGTTGGATGTCATTAATGTCATTATGATGTCTTGGAATGCAAAACGAGATAGGAGCCAAAATGTAGGATCCTGATCTCTACCTTCGTTCCTTAAAAAAGATAGGACACTCATCCAAGTGCTTACAAATCAACTGTGACCATCACCTCTATTTATTTTACTGTAAACACCTCCCCTTCTAATCAAGCATGGGCAACTCACCCTATCCTACAGGGTATCTTCCCTTTTACCATGCCTTGGGATAAGTACTTTTGTTTGGTTTTCGGTATAGTACTCTAATCATGTATCTTGAGCACTGCTATGTGATGCTCCTTTCGTCGTAACCCTTCTCTTTGTTTAATATATTTTACCCTTTTTCAGGAATATATATATATATATCAAACAAGAAGATGCTCTTCCAAATGCATGCTTTTCTTATTATTTATTAGTTTTTTTTGTTTTTGTTTTGATATTCAACATTTCAAGCTATTTAATAGTTTTTTTTGTTGTTTTTGTTTTGATATTTAACATTTTAAGCTCATGTTTGGGAGGATGCAATTCAAATCTTACCCTATACATCATTATTGCAAAGGATAATTTCTAGCCTTCAATCAACCATCCATCTCCCCCACGCGATTTATTTTTGTTTTCAGTTCATTTCCATACCTCTGCTTTTCACGTTCTCTTATTTCTCCATACATTTTATTTTTAATTTTAATTTCAGAAGATTGAATTTTCGAATTTTATACCTAAAGGAGATTACCCGTACCATTCTCAAGAGAAAAACATTGCTGTCAGATTAAATCTCATGATCTGACTATAGAAAATACCCTGAGAACATCTTTTGCATTTCTCTAGTCAATAACCTCTTTATTACAGGCCTAAATCTACAGGTTTTCAGCCTATGTTGTGTCCATGATTGGCACCCCCTCCTACCATTGAGACATAAATGCATAAACCAATATAAAATATGTAAATTGAAGTACTGAACATTAAAAAGAAATCTCAAACTTGATATAAAAATTACAAACATCCAAACTTCTGATATACACATTAGCTCATCGCCTCATATCCTCAAATCCACCTTCAAGATTATCCATGCTGTTTTTAGACTTGCTTCTCATTGTGTTCAGCCACTCCTCAATCTTCTGATCTATCATATTATTTCATGGTTGTAATCTACTACTTATTTGTGCCAATAGGCACTTTACCATTCACATTAACTATAAAGATTAAACTTACAATCCACCATGACACATGTCAAAAAAAGGGCCGGAGAGGTCCATCTAAGCCCGTCATCATAATAGTAGGACCCATCAGCACATATCAGGTCCCAGTTTATAAGTCTTCGTTAGTTGCAGGATCCATTGCTGGTTTAAAAAAAGCATAATATTTTGGTTTTCCGTGCATGGGATATTCTTATTTCTTTAAGCGGCATATTTAAGGATATTTTTTTTATACATGCAAGATAAATAACAGACTGAACAAGAACGATTAAGATTTTTTATTTTCTATCCTTCACAGTTCAGTAGAGGTTAAGGGTGAAAAAAAATTATAAACAAATGAATAAGCATTCATGATGTTTTCAAATAAATGTAGATGACAAACCGAAATAGCTGAAGGCACCCCCACAAGAGGATCTTGGAAAAATTTATTTGCAAGAGCGAGGCCCAAAAGGCTACTCTGCATTCCTGCAAAAGGAAACTCAAACATATAAAATTAAGACAAACTAGATGATAAACAGAGGATTACAAGAATTGTGTCCATTCCAACAAGATGATAAGCAAGGTAGTTGATAATTACCTGTCTCAAAGGAAAGAGTTCTCTGAAGACCTTTGACATCCGGTGATGTCTTAAAGGCAAGACCAGTGAGAAAATAACCAGCCACAAAAGCTAAGGCATGAAATCCAACAATGGGTATAAGGATGGTAAGCCCAAAAGGAGAGCGAATGGCATTAATATTTGTTGCCAATGGAGATCCAACACAGAGTGAAGTTACAAATACTGATGTTGGTGGCAGCAATGGTCGAATCACTGAACAAACTTGGGGTGCAAACCTTAAGAAGAAAAAAGATTAATCAATCAAGAATCTCAGTGGTTAACGCAGCTAACTAAAATAATGTAGTATTTCTGACACCATCTTATTTGTTTACAAATTGGAATGACAATCTGCATTACATAATTGGCCTTTTTATTGGTTATTGATTAACAAATGTCTAACCACGAAGCCTAAAATTTACAATAATTTTTTTAAAAATGAACATATTAATTTGGAATGTTTCAGTACATAACACTAGCTACTAGCTACAATTGTTGACTAAAAATGCTAAACAGATTTGCAAGCCTTCAAATACTAGCCATTGAAATCATGCTCGGACCATTAACCAATAAAACACCTATCTAGTTAAACAGCTCATTTGCCACCTGCAGGACTACAGCAGATAAAAAATCCAGCTTTCATATTACAAAATAAGCCTTGGATCTGCATAATAAAAAGGACAGACTCTTGAATTTGGTTCAGAATGAGCACACGAAAACAAAATAAAAATTATTCTATTAGCACAATATAATTTTCTTTTGTATTATTACTCTGCATCATATGCACAACGATACAAAGCCAAATTTATAAGTGAGGTTGTTCCTAATATTTAGGAAACAACTCACAACAATATACCATATATGTAAGTTGTTTAAACCTACATAACAATCCGTAAATACAAATATAAGTTGTTAATAACAACTTATATACCCACAAAATATATACGTGATTTGTTATTACAAATCACTCACTAACTATTCAGTAACTATCTACCATGAATAATTACCATAGTGAATACTAAATCCTAACATTCCCCCCCTTAGTGTTTACATGGTATTAAAAAACTTTCACACTTCCTCTGCAACTTGTCACCCATGTTTGTTTATGATCTTGGTACATGAAAGATCCCCAAATGGGTCTCTCTTGTTCTCCAACAATTTTAGATCAATTAAAAACACCAAAGGCTGATTTATGACTATTATGGCAAAAATCAAATTTTTCAACGGCTAGAAAATAATTTAAATTTAAAGCCGTAACTGCTGCAATCTTCAAGATAGCATAACTTTCTCTACACAACTCCGATCTAGGCAAATGACATATGTCCGAACTTGGAAAAATACAAGGAACAAGATGATGTAAACCAAATTATAACAGCAACTACCAAACATGCAGATCTGACCCTCCTACTATTTCGGCCCACACATTTAGGGCATCAAATGAGTTCCAAAAATTATTTTCTCTATCCCAGATGCTTGCCTATATTTTTAGGAACTCATTCATATGGGAATCATAATTTTTGGATGTCAAATCAACTCAGAAATCAGATCTGAAATCTGATTATAAAACTGTATAAAAACCACCGTGAAAACCCTTTAAAAATTATAAAATTACTTTGGTTCACTTCACAAAAATCTGCAAATGATTTGACAATAGAAATCAGATTTAAATACCTCAAAGAACACGCCAAATCAGTCCCACAATAGAAGAAGAACTGCTGCAATTTATTCTCCAAAATACCCTCAAAATTACACTACTGGAAATGACTAAAAATAACACTGAAAATCTGATTACAATCAATGGGATTTCTGAGTGAAAAACCCTCTCAATCCCTTGGGGTTTTCCTCCACAAGAGAACTCTTGGGGTTTTCGTCCACAAGAGGTATAAACTAAGGTTTTTCGTCCTTAGAATATAATTTGCAAAAGCTCAAAGCTCAAATGCAAGAGAAATATCATATAAAAATCTGGAATATAGAAGAGGCAAGTCGACTTCCCTTTTAAAGGAAAAGCGCCAACAACCAACCTCCAAATCAGCCAATGAGCTCACATGATTTTTCCTATGCAAACATTTAATATTTTCCCATATTAAATGTTTTTCCCAACAATATTTCCCTCCTAGTGCAAGTTGCATTTCTCTAGGGAAAATACATAAATTAATTATATTTTTATCTTCCCTAGGCTTCATTACTCTCCTTTGGCCCAAGTCGCCATTATCCTTTCTAGGAGGAATAAAATATAATAAATCCCTTTACAATGACTTTTGCCCCCTTAAGGCAAATCGTATTTTCCATAGGGATTATAATTTATTTATACTAAGCTAAATAAATTAATATAAGTGCTTTAATAAATTTATTTTATTTTTTTATAGCACTTTATAATAATTTATTATAACTTAAGTCACCCTTATAATTTTCCTTTGGCCGTCGGGTTGACAAAATGGGCCAAAAGTCTTCGATTGGAAAAGGGGACATTACAGTACAACACTCAAACTAAAGGTAGAAGAAGGAACACATCAACTTCTTATCAACCATGCACTGTCAGGAACACATCTGACCGACGAGGATGGGAACATGCTCAAGAATCATCTTCTTATCAACCAGTCACTCTAGGGAACACATCTAACCTAGCAGTGTGGGAACTCAAGCAGGAACACATTTGAACAGCCTACAATGGTTTTCCATAAGTTAACCACAAACCTAGGTATGAACAGGAACACATCTGACTGTTCAACCTCTTCAAGACTCATGAAGTTGCATTTCACTGTGCTATCTGTTCTTCACTATGTTATTACATCAAGGAATAATGTAGAAATTCCCAGATATACTTGTGAACAGGAATATACCACATTTGTTCTTATTTTTCACACAACACTGAAATCCACACCAAACTGAAATGCTGAAATCAAACACACTGCAAAACTGAAAAAAATACTCACACCGCAAAACTGCCACCACAGCTACTATGCGGCCCCGTCGTTGGTGACTAACGAGAGGTCGTTGATTGACCTCCAGCGTCCGATGCCTCTGTCCTCCAATGTCATGCTGCTAGCTCAACCTGATTTGGATATGAAGCTCATTAGTTTCCACATTGCATTTATTTGTATAACTTCCCCCCCGGCAATGTGAAATAGTTTATTTTTGAACGTCGGGTAACACTGAAAATGCGTCTGTGAGGCAAAAAAAAAAATTATTTTACGGACTTTTTACAATAACACGACTTTTGACGACAACTCACAAATTTGACGACGACCCTTTTGACTATACTAAAAAACAAAAAAGACAACTTTGAGACTGTTGACGATACAAATACTTTTATTTTAAAGACTCAATTATTTGGATACTTTACAAGACTTTTGATGATAACACTAAATGATCACAAATACACAATTTTAATAATAACAATTTCTCAACGACTTGAAATTAAATCAAACCTTTGACACAAAATAATGACACTTGATGATAAACACAATACTGGTGATATATAAGACTTTTACCACTTTTGAAGGTGCAAACTTTTATTTAAATGCCTAGACTCATTCACCAACTCGACTCACTATTGATAAATAATAACCATGAGTTATAACACTTACTTTATGTGACTCACTATTTTTCAATTGACTCTAATGGACACATTAAAGACTTAAAAACAAATTTGACCTTAATGTGGTCGTGGAGAAAAATTAATTATACCAGACCGTAGAAATAAAAGGTGAAACTTCAACTCATGACAAGAAACTTGAAGCTCGGGAAGATAAGAAGGCAGCAACATCGAAGTGGGGAGAAATGTGGTGAATTGGAACCAAGACATGCCTGTAGATCTGCAATTAGTATAACTGAATATACTTAATTGATGAATCTGAAAAATCCTTCACGCATTGAAAATTATTATTCTCCTCCAAGTGTATGCAACCCTAAATCAAGCTTTTGAACACATCATACATGTGAGACCGTTGATAATGCCAAAGGATATAAAACCCTGCTTTCTTGATAACTGTGTTTTTCCTCGTTGTCTCTCAATACACACGGATCAAGTTGTGCAACACATCAATCTAAGCCTGAGTACACCTCACCTTGTAAATGTGCTTTTAAACAAATGAGCAATTGCATAACAGACGTGCCATACAGGAGCAGAAACGTAGCCAAGATGTTATACGCAGAGACGTCTGATCTGGTGACTACTACGATAAAATGAAAGACAGAAACATGTGAAGAATGATGTGAATTTCATGATCTACAAACAACAAAATGGTGTGCAGATCTGATTTAGTAGTTCTTCTCAACCAGGCAGCTCGCAAGTTAAGATAGCTTGTACAAACGAGTCTATCTATGTGCTTACAATTTGAATTACTTCACAAACTCTCATATTGGACTCCCTGCTATGATACCAAATCTTGCATTTGGTTCAAAATGAGCACACGAACACAAATAAAAATCATTCTATTCAGCACAATATAATTTTCTTCCGTATTATTACTCTGCATCATATACATAATGATACAAAGCCAAATTTATAGGTGAGGTTGTTCCTAATATTTAGGAAACAACTCACAACAATATACCATATATGTAGGTTGTTTAAAACTACATAACAATCCGTAAATACAAATATAAGTTGTTAATAACAACTTATATACCTACAAAATATATACGTGATTTGTTATTACAAATCACTCACTAACTATTCAATAACTATCAACCATGAATAATTACCATAGTAAATACTAAATCCTAACACAGACAATACTTTCAAGTTTCAGGCTGGCAAAGCTATGCCCTAGAAGGTTGTAACCAAAAAATAACATAAATGTTAATAGTATATATTAATCAATTTCCCAATTTAAAAGGTTGTAAACAGAGCTGTATTAGCATCTACATTACTTCTTCTAGTAGATTTGCACCTTTAGATGTTGTGAGAGTTGCTACTCACATGTCTCCCAAGACTGCTTCCTCTATGCTTAGTTGAAGCATCTCCCCAGATGATGCCCTTAAATCCATTGTCAGTGATTACACTGCGGTGGATAGTTTTCCCTCGAAGAAGTAGATGAACATGGATGTAGAATAGCATCATCCCCTAATCTCTGTAAATTCTTCAACTCACGAACAAGGCTGGGTAGGGGTGTCCACGGTAGGATAGGGGCACCTGGGTGCTGGTGATTGGATTTGGGTGCCTGTGACCGTGAAAAAGATTTTAGTAGGCTAGTTTCTAGGTATGTCGTAAGGTCTTCGTATGTTTACTCTCTGAAATTCCATACAACCTGGTGTTCGCACTATGTATCTGTTAGGATCAAGTACTATCTAACATGCAAAGAGATATGTAGTCTGCACCAAGCTACTCTTTTTTCACTTTATCCAAGATATCGTCAATGGAACCAGCTAAGCTTGCTAGTCTAGTTCATGACGGAATTCTACTATTGGATCCTGTATGAGATAGAGAGGTCACCCTGAGAGTGAACTTATCAACCTGTGAAGCATTGCAAGTTCTACAGGTCTCAAACTCCACGTAGTTCTAGTGTGTGTGTGTGTGTGTGTGTAGAAACTGTACCCTAGGATGCCCTTTTAAGTTGGTTGCATGTTGCTTGGAAGCCCTACAGGATCATCATGCAGAGTCGCATTATATATTTGAGACTCGTTCTGTGCACATGGAAATAGAATGAACATCCCTTTCCTATGTTAGGTATGCAGATTATGCATTCCCTTGTCTCTTGAATGGATATTAGATGAATGCCTTGGAGTCCTTTAGATGCTTTTTGATTGCAAGCTTTAGGTAGATGATATGGTGGCAATGACTTAGATTCGTTTGGTTCCAGGGGAGGATCTTTCGAAAACATAAATATGTATTAATATGATTCCCTTGTTCTAAATCTAGGGAGAAGCTTGACAACTTGGAACCTATTGACCCATAAGGCTGAAGAAATATTACCAAAATATAAAAGAAACTTCAAAATCAGACATGAGTAAGGATCGAGAAAGAGTCAAGGGCGCTGGAAAAGGTTCTTCAAGAGAGCCTAGAATGTTGCTAGTCATTGTTGGGCGCTGGTGTCTAAAGCCATAAAAGGTAAATAAGCTAAAATTTTGACTGGTCGCCCTCATGTCAGTTGGTGGTGAGAAGAAGCCAAATCGAAAACTAGGGTATGGCACATAAAAGCCAGGCCTGAAAGATAGTCTGTGTAATTACTAGTTTTCTTTGCATTTATGGCCCACTCATCCTGAACCCCCTCCTTAGTATGCTTCTAAGACCTATTAAATGTACCCAAGTGCATCGATTTTGCAGTCCTCCCTTATTTGTGCCCACTCCTCTATGTCTGAGTGAATAATCAATAGCATAAAGTAGATAAGAGATGTGTACATCCATAGATCTTGTCATGCAGCAATACAAAGTCACCAGAAAACATCTTGTGCCAAAAGTGGACAAGTGAAGTGTGGAATGATGAACTAAGGTAGGAAGTGTGGAAGCTAGGAAAGTGAAAGTGACCCTAGTGATCATGCTGATGTCCTGTGTTTGGGAGTAACATGTTGTTATAGCTATGTCAATCCATACTTGATTCTTGTAAGGATGAACTGCTACAAAAGAAGCAGACAAGAATGTAGTGTAATAGCCATGTATATGATTAAATGTAGAGAAAAATGTGCAGGTAAGCTATCCTAACAATTATGTAAGGGTAAGCATCGGTGTAAAGGACAAGTGCTGCAGCCGTAATGTATAAGAGCTGTAAAGGACTATGCTCAAAAGTGTCATGAGTATGCTATGTCAGAAATGTTGCATAATTTGAAAGTTGTGCCCCACTAACACATGATACGAGAATTATTCCTGCACCTGTAGATACACATCCACATCTAATTATTGACCAAATTTTTTGAAAGGGAGAGATGTCTATGATGTTGCTCTCCATCAATGACTTCATGCCCGATAAGCTTAATAGTAGATGGAAGATGTCTGATTACAGCAGTAATTGCAACCAAGCATATGCCAAGCATGTAGCTTTATGATTAAGTGTCCAATGTAGCCAGATGGCTATGTAACTCTTGGTCGCTTGATCGGAAGGAATAGAAGTGCCTTCCCACTTGGATGTGTATCCCAACATGCAGGTTCATTTATAAAAGACACCTGCAGGAGCAATCAAGACCTGAACCATGATGCAACAATGCAGTGCGTCATTGAGTTATATCTTGATTGGTTTGATCATTGTGTGCATAGAAGAGACCCTAGCATAATGAAGCATAAAGCATGAAAAGTAAAACTAGCAGTACAAGTTGGTTAATCTCAGATTTATGCAAAATCCTCAATAATCAATGCTATCTTTCTGTGGAAATAGAGCGCGTCATAGGGTCCATCTGCATGATGATAATGTAATGTATTAAAGATTGTTTGAAAGTGCGTATGAAAGATGAGTCATGAAGCATGAGAGTGTTCACAGTGTGATAGTAGATGTTAGAGACAATTGTTAGTGCATAGAAGGGGGGAATGATAACAATAACCACCTGCAAGTGCTGCATAACTCTGAGTGAAGATGCCATTATATGATGATGAACATTAAAAGAGAATTGCGATGGTGATGGATGTCATTATATATATGTATCATTAAGAAATCATATTATCGTCGCAATGGTAGGTCAGGAGAAAGAGTATATACCATGGTTGGACTTGGGGTTGACAGTAGGGAATTATAAAGAGGTCATATCTATGAGTGATTTCATGAGCATCTTACATTCAGAAAGTGGTGGCTGATTAAATTGGACATTGGTCACATGTCATAATAATGACTTGAGAGTTTGCATTGGGATAGACTATATTTTTAGAGGGGGTAATGCATTAGTGAAAAATTCTGATAGACACTGTATAACAACTTGAGAGAAATCGAGGGATCGGACTGATTTTTAGAGGTCAGGTTGTCTAGTTAGAATGGGTAATGTCATTACAAACGTGGGCTCCTGAGAGGAGGAGGGGATAGACTGGTTTACAACAAGAGGAAGAGATCAATAACCAATGCTAGTTAGAACGGGTTGGATAGGTTGCTCAAATGAGCTTACCAAAGAAGGATAAATTAGTGACTATGGAATGATTCTCATTAGACATGAAGGGATTGTGATTTAGGAGCCCATTGGGATTCTAGTGAATTGCTTAGATGTAGCCCTAGAATTTTTGATTGAAAATGAAATCAAGATGCTTACTAATGTTGAATGGCCTGATTAATTCTTTCATTTTCAAAGAATAACAATCATCCTTCGCCATGATGTAACACTTAATTCCAAGTGATAATTACAAAAGGGGGAGACCTTGGTATTTGACAAGCTGATAATAAGGGTGAATAATGAGTACATGGCAAGTTGATTAATTGGTGATCTGAGCCATCTTAGGAAAACCATATCATGTTGCTTAGAATCTCTGAATAAAACTTTGATGTACAGCACTGGTAGCACCTATGACTTGGGGTTCACTTATATGAGCACCCATGTACAAGACATAGAAGTAGAATGAGTATCTTATAAGGAGAACTAACATTTACTTGAGATTAACCTCCTTCCAGATGTTGGATTTCAGCTTTAAGAGAGTGTAATTATTGGCATTCCATAGCTTGAATTTTATCTTGAAAATTCTCTCCGATATAAAGCTTGATATGGACTTCACGGAAGATGGCTAGATTAGATGCGTTGGGAAAATCCACTGTCATAGAGTCATCAGATAGTTGGATCAAAGATGGAACAATCCTACTTTTGAGCGAGTGGCATTGTACTGCGACTGGAAATTTACATTCAATGTCTGAGGGACGCTTTTGGAGTAACAGTTCTTTCTTGTCACATATGGTCTGCATTTGAAATCTTGAATTCACTGCAAGTGAGACTTAGAGGATTTTTAGGAGCCATGAAACCAAGTTTTTGAGTAGAATAGGCGTAAAATGAGGCATCCAAGTAGAGGTGATCATGAGTGGGATTCACCAAATGATTTGAGAAGAAGAATAATGAATTTAATCTAAGTATCAGTAGAGTAAATGATGTATAAATGCATTGAAATACAGTAATGACACATTTTTTAACGTAAGCATTTAGGAAATATAAAATGCCAAGCCACAGAGAAGGAGATAAAAGTTGACTTAGCTGATTTCCATGATATTTCTTTTGGACTCCTGATATGGGAAAGGAGAAGTGATTAAATATGATGCAAACATGGATCGGGTGAATGGACGTTCATCCCACAGTTGAGATTTGGCCTATGGAAAACACTCCAATCTTCAATGAGATAAGATTTGATTCTAGCAAAGATAGTTGTTCCCCATACGTTAGTACGCCAAAAACTGTTGGCTAGATTTTCTGCATAGCACAAAACCTAGGCAGACATGAGATAAATCTCCCTCATTTAACCGGTGAGGCTTCCATGTCAGATTTGTCAATTTAAGTATGCTAATATCTAAATAGGGTTTTACTTTAACTACTCAGTTCATGAACCATAACTGAATAATTCTGCAGCAAGTAAGCAGTTGTTTAAAGAAAGGAAAAGTTATAGAAAAAGGTAATTACATAAACATATAAAAGAAATGGGGGAAGATGTGCATCCAATCAGTAGATAGCAGAGCTGATTGCATGCACATAGAAGAAACCAATAGATATAAACACAGAATTCTAAAACAAAGGCAGCTCTAGATCCAGATCTAAAATAACACAAAGTTTATTAAAAGATCTAAGATTAAAAGTAAGAAACACAGTACACCGTGACACAAAGTTCTCCGGAAACCTGCTCCTTTGTATTCCTTTGCTCCAAGTGGCTCTCAAGGGTTCAGCACAAAGTCTAGAACACAAGATTGTTGCTTACAAATTCTGATCATTAACCCGGAGGTTCTTCTCCTACTTATAGAATGTAGGAGGGAAAGTACAAATGGAAAATTCTAACTGAACTGAAACACAAACAACAAGTAAAGATGACATTTGGCAATCATCCTCCACTAACTTCTCCTTAAGTGACACATGTATCACTTAACTAATAGAATGGTTCCACATGACTTTAAGTAATGGTTGCAAAACCAATAACTTAAAGTTTTACAATTTCATTCGAGAACATAGAAAATAGGAGAAGAAAGGAACATAGAAAATATCGGATAAGAAGAAAGAATAGAAGAAGTCAAATTTTGAATGTCAGCTGTAATCAGCAACTTTATGTCTTCTTCTTGTTCTGATATCGGATATAGTTTTGTCGAACATGTAATTCAGCATCTTTAGAGAAAACCATCTGTTTTAGCCACTCCCGGACGCTTCCTTCTCTGTCCTAAACTGCAGCAACCCGCGGTTTTCCCTTCATTCAACACTTTGATGCACGCTTCCACATCTTCCAAGCTCGGCCCGATAAAACCTTGCAATATCCGCCTGCAGCGCCACCAGACACCAGCCTGCAAATAGAATTCATCGTGAAAGGCTTAGTAGCTTTATCAATTCTCTTTTGTACCATCAGAAGAGACCCTTCCAGGGAATTAGGTACCTTGCTAGGAACGATCCGTACGTATGAAGTAACATTCCCGTCCACTCTCTCCTCAGTGAAAGAAATGATACTATCTGGTAAGGATGATGTCCTACACTCAAGTGCCTGCATCCTCTTCAGCAAAACTCTGCAGATCTCCAAACGGAAAGATACTGCAAACTCTAGTTGCTTCCCCTTCTCAACTGATCCATCCGGTACAATTGGTTCTACAACCAATACATCTCCTGGCAGCTTGTTGATCTCCCCCAAAGTACTCAGGTTACTCTCAGCAACTATGTTCATGTCCACTATGCTCGTTACCAGTTGCTTCAGCTGATTTGTTGCATCATCCATAACCTTCAGGCGGGTTGGCACTTCTCCAAGTTGTACAGAAGCTTGACGCATAATCAAATCCTTCCATTCGTCAATAGCTTTTACTTGATTGCTTGCATCCTCCATTTCCTACATAAGATGATCACTCACCTACTCTGAAATGGGCTGAATGGAAGGCTTAGCAACCTTGGCTATGATCTCGCACAACTGAGATACATGCTTCTGAAGTTCTTCTTTCTCCACCTTTTCACTGTCAAGCCTAAGGAATAGAGCATCTATCAATGTTTGCGTGTCCTGCTTCAATCCTTCAGTGGTGGCTTGACCGAGGGGTACTCTAGTTACTGTAACATCTTCTACCGTGAGCTCCTCCTTCTTTCCTTCTGCCGGAATTGATATCTCGAGCAAACTTCTGCCCTGATTCCTCGATGATCAACCTAGAAGTTGCTTTAGCAACTTTAGGCCTTCTATCTCTTCCACCCAGATTCTGGAGTAGCTGCAAGTCGTGCTCTTCTAAGTTCATCTCCACTCTCGCTTCTGGAACCAACTGCGAAGCCAACCATTCAGAGAAGTTACTTCTCGGAGAATGAGAAGTCGCTAAGTGCACTACCATCTCCCGCTCTGCCTCCTCTCCATCAGAAAGTGCCACGGTGTTATGGCTGCCATCCTCTGAATCATCCAAGGACAAAGCTCTTTCGAACTCCGCCATCTGCAGCTTCAACATCTCCTCTGGAACAGGTGCTGAACGGAGTGGCTGAGGAGAGAAGACGAATGTCGCCGAATTCAGTGGAGGCATGGAAATGTTCTGCTGAGGTGCAACAATTGGTGAAGTACTGGGTGCTGGAGAAGCTGGAACCAAAGTCATGTCCGTGGAAGTGATCTTCTCCTTAGATTGAAATCTTCTGTGTACTTACAACTTCTCAGACTTTCTGCTGCTTTCTCCTCCGTGCTTCCGCTTGAGAGAATTTCCTACGCCGAAGTTGCCCATGATTTGATTCATCAATACTTCATCAAGGCAATATCCCTTTGTCAGCAACCAGTTTGAAGTATTCACCAAAACAGCTCCAAACCTTTCTTCAATTGTATGGCAGCCTCCTACGTTATCCTGAAGTACGGCTTTATCTCCTCCCATTTGATTGTAAGTGTCAAGTACCACATTCCCATCATCTTTAAGATCTGCAGGTATCTGCGCTAGTACAAAGTCGAACACTTGCTTTGCTGATAGCCTGCTGAAATCTCTCTTTCTAACCTCATACTCACTTTTGCACTTCATCCAGAAATCTTCTAATGAAGGCACATGTGCGTACTCCTGGGAGATCGTCTTCCTAGCTACTCCAAATGGATCGAAGTTCAGCCGTGCAGGGAAGAATTCTTGCTCATACTCGGATAACATCTGCGTCTCCATCCCCCGAGCTCTATGAATGCTAATGCAGCTGTAATGCCCCACAGTGATTAGGAACAAGCCCGTAGACTTGTGCCGCTTTGACTCAAGGTTGTGTAACTCCACAAGTTGCCTGCTCAGCTCCATGGCGATCAATCTATCATTCGGATACCTGGGCATCTTTATTGGTTCTCCAGAAAAGCCCGTAACCCTGAGGTATGTGAAATCTGCAAACTGAATGAATAGACTGCCAATCTTGGACATAGCTTCCCACGCTTCCTTGCTTACCCTGTTGGCCTTCAAGTCTTTGTCTAGCCTGCAAATGAAATCGTAGAAGAATTCATCATTGACCACTTTGGAATCTTTCTCGCACGCAGGTACAGTAAGTTGTGGGTAGCACTCGAAAATGGGGTCCTTAGAAAGAACACCACATCTATCCAGCTTGGAAAAGACGCCTTGTGAAGCTGCAGCATACACCAAGTAGGAAGTCATTTTGAAGCTGAAAGTACGCTTCACGTTCCGGAGTTGCTCACCAATGTTGTCGCTAATAATTTCCGACCAATTGATTATGGAATCAACCTTGTTGACTTCAATGGTCCTGATGAAAGCATACATCCATGTACGGAAAGTGTAAGCATTCGCCTCGCCATTCATCCTGCATAGCAATTTGACCACATCATCGACCTCCTGCACCAAATTGGACCGTGGAAGAGTTCTTGGGAACTTTGAAGGAGATCTAGGCTTCTTCATGTATCTGCTATTCATTATGCTCACGCAATCAGCTCTATGCTTCTCCCACCTGCTGTCGGCATCCTGAAGACTAATGGAAGTCACCACCTTTCGCACTGGAATCTTCAAACAATAATTGATGAACTCTGCGTCCAAACGAATTACTGTCTTTCCTGTAACATCACACAATGATCTGGATGAAGGATGGTAAGATCTAGCACACTCCATAACAAACTCTGGCAACTGGGTTGTGCATGGAAAGGCTGCAGCTCGGATAATTCCACTGCTTTTAACCGCACGCATGAGTTAAGTCTTTCCCGCTCTCGATCTATCAATCAATTCGGAAAGAGGTTCCAGACCTAGATCTGTGTCTCCTATGTCTGCAAGTTTGGAAGCGATGCATGACTCCATCGTGCTTTCTTTTTCATCTCTCTTCGCCATGGCTTTGTCTATCTTTGTCTGAATAATTCTTTTTCTTCTTACTTGGCCGGATTTCTTCAAAACTGGTGCAGATCTGGACAATTCTTTAGATTCGGAGGATATATGCAATGTATTGGACATTGATTAAAGCTCCTTTTTCTTTTGTAAAACACCTATAATGAATTCCTGCAATTAATTCAGACAAAAATGGCCACCGGAGCATGAATAGTGAATTTTAATTGTAAAAATCTGCACTTTTCAAGCCTGCTGCCCCAAAAATTGATGTTTAATTTGCACATAAAGAGAGCATGAATCCTTTCAACAACACCTGAGCACCTGTAACACCTATGCAAACAATTATGCAGACAAAGATCAACCTCCTTCAAAGCATGCGCCAAATCTGGAAGCTTTTAGCCTTGTTTCCACCTTGCCTGAGCAAAATCCTTCTTCAAATGGGGCGCACTTTTCCTCTTGGCTGCAATTCTTTACCTGTGAATTAAATAATTCACCCATATGGCAGCCCATGCTTATATAACCCTCACAATTCTATAATTAATAATTGCCCTTCCTATTCCTGGCAATTAATTAATTAAAAATCATGTTTCTCTCTTTAAAAATAGCATGTTTAAGGACAGTCATCCAATAAATTAAATTAATCCAATTTAATCCTTCACACTTCACTTCACTTAAGCTTCACAGTGTGCCTTGACCATAGCCACTGAAAATAGAATTTAATTTAATGATTTAATGCCTCAAAAATCATTAAATATATCCTAAATGGGGCGCACTTTTTGACATGAAGGGGGCAGCCTTTAAATAAATTAAATTTAGTCAATTTAATCCATTTAATTCTATTTCTTTTATTCCCCTTTGACTTGTTGACTTTCTTCCATGCTTGGGCGCCTATTTTAGAAGGAGAAATAATTAATTAAATCCACTTAAAGGCTGCCATCATCTCACCAAAGGGGGCGCACTTTTTTGCACAATATAATTATATTTTTAAGAATTTTTCACAATGGGATTCTTTACCCTGCAAGGCAGCCTCGGAAATCCCATGATCCACTTAAGTGATTTGACTTTGACAATGGGATTATTTACCCTGCAAGGCAAGCAATAAAATCTCATGATTTCACTTAAGTCACTTTCCTTTTATTTTATCATGGAGAATTTTTACCCTGCAAGGCAGGCAATAAATTCCCGCCTGCCTGCAGCCTCTAACTTTCCCACTGCAGCTTAAGTGAATTTTATATCACGGGAAAAAGTACCCTGCTAGGCAGGTACAAAATTCCCACCTTGCTTGTTGCTTGTATTTTTCCCATTGCAGCTTAAATCCTTTGTTTTCCAAAAATGCGCCCAACCCCGCAGGGGCTTTTCCGTGCACGACTTCGCTTTTTCCCAGTGATCCAGACCTCCGATGGCGACTTCCTCCGGGCATAATGTGCGTATATGTTTTCCAGCTACTCTAGGCCAAAAATCGGGCTTACCCAGAAAAGGAATTGTTCTAGAGAAATTTCACAGAAAACGAAACGGGACAACACAAAAACATGAAAAATTGCCAAAAAGTCACAAATAAAGCCCAAAACTTATTCCAAGTTAAAACCCTTCTGGTGCATAAGAATAATGACATGTTCAATCATAACAGAGTTAAAACAGAGCGCAAATAGCCTCATACGGGGCTCAAAATAATTAAATACAAATTTCCCGCAGACAAATCCCGACGACAGAATATAACAATTTTGGGCATCTGGGTATTTGGCGAAAAAGGCTAATATGGCTCTTTGGGAATATCTTGACGCAATACAAGAACTTTCAGGCAATAAAAACACAAAACGACCCATTATTTTAAAAGTACGAAAAAATTTCGGATAGGGTAGTCGCAGATTTCAGGATGAAATCTGGGCGACACCAGGTGTTGAAGGAGGTTAGTTGAGCATATTAATCTCACATATACAGTCAAAGTTGACTTGCATTACAAGAGGTATGACTTTGTCTTATTATCAAATTTCACTATTTGTCAATATCTAAGCAATATCGCTTGCATTTTTACTCTTGAGTACGAAAACCCTCTAAGAGCCCTAGGAGAATCTGGATCCTGAAAACCCTGTTAAGAGCCCTAGAGAATTCAGTGACGATCAACCCTTCCTCTAGTCATGCTGAGTGATTCTCTAGATAGCACTGAGCGATTTCGATTGGGTTTCATTGAGTTAGCAGTTATTTTCAGTATTTTCCAGCAGTTCAAGGCAATAAAGTCTGCAAATTTTTGGCAAGGGATTTGACCAGAGAAAATGCTAGCAATCAATTTTCTATGTCATTTTCTAGTTGGAGACTGACCACTCTGAAGGCTGACGTTTTCCTTTAAGGTGCTTGGTGACTTCTTTCAGTTGTTCTAGCTATTGCTATTATATCTAATCCTTTATAAATTAGATTGTCTCAAAGCTTTACAAATTTTTGAATGTGGAGAAGGAGCACTCACTTTCCAGCGGTTTCTGAGGCAAGGTTTCAATAATCAGATTTTTATGAAGATTATTTTCAGCCTCTTCTTGATTCACAAATCTGGTTTTATCTATGTATTTGAAGGCTTGCATAAATGTAATGGACCAGATTATAATGCATATGGCTTGATATAATCTCTAGAGTGTCTATTAAGTTTCTCACTTCAGCCCTACGTCAACAATTTTCCTTATTTATGAACCCAGGATCAAGGCGTCAATATTATTTTCTATAAATTCTAACAAATTGTCTAGCAAGTGAATGGGATTTGCCTAAAATCCAAGTCTGAGGGCATAAGATATATGCTCCATTTGGGGACATTAGTCGAGATCTGTATCATAACCGTGTATCTTCCCATCCTGTAGAGTAGAAAAATATGGTGAAAAGCATAGGAATGGAAAACTTTGAATTCAACAAAGTTTGCCAAAAAATGAAGTGCACCCAACGTGCAAAATTTTCTTTAATGCCAAACTGAGGAAATCTCTGGGAGATCTTGCTAAGAATTGAAAGTTTAATTTGAGACCTTGTGCCCAATAATCATATAGTGACAGAATGATGCCCTCAGTTGCTGGATTCTATGGATAGGAGTAGGCACAGTAAATGGTGGCATCATTTGTTGAAGACCCCAAGGGGCTCAATCCATTGCATTTCACTTGCAGATTTCTCATTATGACTGATTCCGAAATGATTTGAATCTGCAGGATGGTAACCCCATGATCAAGGACAGTCGAAACACATGGAGTCAAACACCCACGATAGCTTGAGGTCCATATGAATGATCAAGCCCTAGAGCCAATGGAAGCCTTAAGTCTAGCTTCTAGAGACGAACAGTATGATTTCCATTGAAAAGATAATTGCATTAGTAAGGACAGAAATATTAAAGCTTGTTGGATGCCAAGTTAGAGAAATTATTTAGCTCCTTAGGTACAAAGATAGTGCTATTAGACAAGATGGCTCCATATTTCAATTAAACATCTCGTCAATGGTTTCAAAGAAATATAAGAAATGGCAATCCAATTGCTAAGGTTGCTATCAAACCGGGGTGTGCAAGGGAAGAGAGGTGATCCTTCACAAAAGTATAAGTCAAAGAGTTATTTTCTCATCTGAACACCATTCAAGGGCTTCATTTAGAGCATGCTTTCCAGCTTGCTTTAAAAGTGGAAGTTAAGCCACAAAACAAACTGCCAAAGCCAATTCAATCTTTTTCTTTTCCGAGAAGGATTTACTCTTCATCTTTTGCCCTTTCCAACTCCTCTCACACCCAATCATCATCAAGGATTGGGTATTCTTCACTGAATGGATTCATTAAGGGTTCAACTTCTTTACCTGACAATGGAATGAATATTGTGTTTACCACAAACACAATGGCCATTCTACCGACGAATGTTTTGCCCTCAAATCAAAGAACCCTAAGACCCTTCTCGCCGATCAGATTTCACAATCCCTCAAACCATTCTGATCAACTTTAAATAATTAATAGCACTTCTAATTCTCATCTCATTCTTATAAACAATGACTATTTAGTCAACAATAGGAAAGCTTTGTTCACTTATGATTGTGGAACCATGCCACAAAATCCTGGTAGAGCTTATCCTTGGATCACGATTGCAACCAGAAGAATATTCAAATTTCAATAAAGAACTGATAGATGACCCTCTTCAAGCTGCCAACTCTCAGATTGACTTCACATAGATTTGGGGTGGGTCAAGGAGGCACATTCCACATTGTCTCTCACAAATGTTTTGTCACATTTTCCATCAAACCATTCCATGATACAGCTGATTGTCATGTCACTCCCCTTGATTGTTGCATTGTGATACTTGAAGCACCTTATCAGTATGGCCACAAGGCTGTTTTCAATGCCTTCCACAAGACCTACTACATAAGATTGGTGAAGTGTATAAACTCACTTCTTTTGTAAGTATTTGCTCTCCAGCAAACCCACAATTAAACATGTCAATCCATATAAGTTTCTTACACTTTGTATCATTTGGGAAGCAAAGACAGATAATGCTGACAAGCTCCCAACTAAAGGAATCAAATCTCTTTTGGTATGTATTTTGATGTTTTAAGAGGCCTAGCAAAATTCGTCATTTAAAGTGCGTTCAACATTTTATTGAGCTTTTGTTAGATTCTTATTGCCCAATTGACAACCTTATTTTCACAATGACTCATTTAGATTGCCCTTAGATAGAGATTTTACCAAATCAAGTAGTTGCTTGACAACTGGAAAAATCCATTTTAATTTTTAATTCATTAGTACAAATCAATTAATTATCTTTTAATGCCAAGGGGAGTGGATTAAAGGTTATTCAACTTGCCTCAATAAAATTATTGCTTAGAAAAGGGGACATTATCAACTATGATATTATTTTCTATAAATTGTGGCAAGTGAATGATGATCTATAGGACCTAAAATCCAGGCGCTAGAGTACTTCAAAATGGTTGAATGTAATGTCCTCTTTTCCAAGCAAGAATCAAATGATGGCAAGTTGAGTATCCTTTAATATACTCCCGTTGGATTAAAGGAAATTAAATGGGGGGTAAAATCGATTTGAACATAATGGATTTAAAATTAAAATATTATTTAATTTGTGCAAGTCGAAATAGTAAAGAAGGTAAAAATCGATTTATTTTGAGGCCAATCAAATATCATTTGAGGTAAATCGATTTTATTTGGAGAAAATAAATTAAATAAAAGGCAAGTCGGTTTCTTTTGGATATTAATTAATATATTATTTATGGACAAATCGAATTTATTTGGCAAAAGTCGATTTCCTTTTGGGCATCAATTATTATATTTAATTCTCTCATGTATTTTTATCTTTCAAATATTACCTTAGGGAATTAATATTTGCATTGGAGTTTGATTTTCAGAGCTGTTTTTAAATTAAAAACTCTCCTTTCTAGAAAATGGTGCAAAAAAAAGAAACATTGGAGATTGCACAAGAGACAAATCTATAAAAAGATATGATGGGCACCATTTTTGCATATTGACGGTTTTTGCAAACTTATCTTCATGCTTGAAGAAGGATGTATGCCCACTAATGATCTAAAATAAAAGATGTTTTTTCAACACCACTTATATGTGGAGTGTGTATGCCCTTTGAGCTATGAATTGATAATTTTTCTTGCATTAATAATTCTACCTATGTGAAGTAGCCATTTTTTAGAGTATGTGAGCTTGATTTATGAGGGTATTTGTGAGTTTTATTTGGTGAATACAATCTGATTATTATTGTTGGTTATTGTGATCCAAATTGACTTTGCTTATAGCGGTTTGGTGGCATGTTTTGATGGTATTTGGCAACGGTTTAAATCTGGTCTGTTCTTGCACAATTTTCTAATGATATTGTCTTGTTTTGAATGATATTTTGGGTCTTTCATACTATTGTTAATTATCTAAGGTGGATCGACTAGTTTGGGGAATTTAATATCACTTTTGGAAGGGTTTTTGATGAGTTTGCAATCTGTTATAAATTATTAATTGTAAATTTGCAAATGACATTTTAAGGGTTGGAAAGCTAAGGGAAAAATATGGAAATTAATTTATATGTTGTTCTAACCCTAGGCGGCTTGTTCCCAGCTTTTGTGGGCAGATTTGAGGGGTTTCTGGTGCTCGGAAAATTTTGTTTAATGGGTGGTTGGAAAGGCTGTAATTTTAGCTTTTAAATGCATTTTATTTCACTAGAAAATATTGAGTATTGATCAAGTTATGGAATTTTGAAGTTCAGCTGGTTTTTCAGTGTTTTAAATTAATTTACTACTGTTGCAATTCAATATGGTTAATGAAGTGTCATCTCCAACTAGTTAACCCATCATTTTGACTCAATCCAACCCCATTTGGATTGTATTGAAGCCGACACTAGGTTAATTGAGGTGAACTTAGAAGGGTTACTCTTCTAAGTTTACTTTTTGCAAGTAGTGTTCAGATTTTTAATTAATATCCCAAAAGGGGGATATTACATTGAATTGACTTATGGATATCACCAAACCCACATATAACCCAATGATATTAGAAACATGAATTTCAACATCAAGCTTGGACTCTCCAAGTGGTTGGCCATGTCATTTGGCCTCACCAATGCATCTGCCACATTCACGCACATCGTCAATGGTGTTGTCTAACCCCATCTTAGAAAAATTACTTTCATTTATCTAGATTACATCTTGGTCTATCTAGATTACTACTTAGTCAATGCATAGAAATCATGGACCTTTTTCGCCAACATTATCTCCGAGCTAAGATGAATAAGTCTATTGGACAGACATTAGTTTAGTACTTGGTATTCCTCATCAACAACCATTGAGTACATGCAGATCCAGACAAAGTAAAAGTCCTTCATGAGCAACTCACTCCCAACATTTTAGATCTAAAGAGTTTTTTCAGGGGTACGAACTCCATAGAAAACTTATTTGTAACCACCCACATGAGGCCCGACCTCTTCATCAACTCACTAGTTAGAAGGATCTTAATTGGAACCCATATGCAGCTCAAACATTTAGCTATTTCAAAGAGGTGGTTTTCTCTGTTCCAATGCTTGCTCTCTCCAACTTGCAACAACCATTGGAGCTTGCGACTGGCACCTTCTGTTATGCCATAGGTGTGATATTAAGCATGGAGGAAATCCAATGACTTATCATTCGAGAGCCTTGTCGCAAGCCCAGCTCAATTATAGCACCTATAGTGGGGAATAATATGTCTTGGTCCAAGCACTCAAGCAATGGTATCATTATCTTCTTAACGAGGAGGTCAGTCTATATACTAATCACCAACTACTTAAGCTCTTGAACTCTTAGTCTAAGATGTAGTCACATCGACATTCAAAGTGGACATCTTGCATTCAGCAATTTCATTTGGCGATCAAGTATAAGAGAGACGTCACCAACAAAGTGGCAAATCATCTTAGTCATCCTCCTCGAGTTCTTATAATTTTGGATACCTGGTGTGCAGTATATGATGAGTAGAAAGGTCTCTATTCCAAGAATAACCACTTTGGTTGAAATTTTGAAGCTATGCAACAACACACAGTCGTGAACCACAACTTGCAAGGTGGGTTGTTATATGACTTCATTCATCTTTGCATTCTCATGGGCCCTTGTCCACATCTTTTCCTAAATGAAGCTTGTTCATCCTCCTGCCATGGACATTTAGGTGTATGGAAGAACAAGCAACACCTTCAATGTTACTTTTATTGCACTTCTATGTTGAAGCAAGTTGAGGATTCCGTTTGTTGGCACTCTCGTTGCGATTTGTCTAAGCCTTCTAATCAAAAAGCTTGAATTGTATCAACCCTTATCAATACTTTCTTAACCATTGTAATCCATTTCGATGGACTTCATTTGTGGATTTCCCATATTTTTGGTTATATGTTGGTTTTTCAAAATGGTGATCTTATCCTATGCATCAAGACAATTGATGCTCCATAAGATGCAGATTTATTTTTCAATCATGTTTGGAGTAATTTCCGGCTTCTGCTACCTATAATTTCATATCGTTATTGAAGCTTCTTGAGTCAATTTTTGAAATCATTGTGTAACCTTCTAGGTTGTCGATTGTCTTCTCTGCTTCTTTTCATCAATATAGTGACGGCCAAAAATAGGTTGTTAATCACACTTTAGTCCAATCTCTCTGCATTATCAAAAGACTAGGCAATGGGACAACTATTTGTATGTCATGTAACATAGCTACAATCCAACCATCGATGTTTATAAAGATCGTCCTCATTACAAATTATGGTTTGGCTTCCAACCTATGACGCTTATTGTGATTCTTGTTGCTATTCCATCTTGAGATACGTTACGTGTACCGCCAGAAGGAGAAAAACAAAGCATCTCTGATTGTGCGAAAATTGGCCAAGCTTCACACAAAAATTTAGGACATTCTCGAGAAATTTCAAGTCAAATTCAAGGCCCTTCATGACAAAATTGAGTACCTCATTATTTCCAAGTCGGTGATCATATTGGCTACACTTGGATAAACAAAGCTTTCACAACTAAAATCACAAGTTGAAGCCCGTCAATTATTCTCCTTAAACTATCTTCCAAGCAATTGGTCCCAATGCTTTTTGCCTTGACCTTCTAGCTCAACTTGCCATCTTTGATGTTGTTAATGTGAACAAAATCAAGTTGTGTGACCCATCTTACCTAGGGAAGGAGGAGCACTCCCAATTTTCAACAATCACTTGCCAAATATGTTTTTCTTTGTTCAGACTCACACCACTTGCAAGGGCCAAACCATATCTTACCTTGTTGGCTGTAAAGGCATTTTGCCAGCATAGGGCAAGTGATTCTCTAAGTCATCTATTATATAGAAGTTTATAGTTACATATCATGTAGAAAGGGGTTGATTTCCTCTAAGTAGGGAGGAAATGACGAGGACATACAACATAATTATTATATTAATTATAGTTATCAATTATTAATCATTGAAATCCATATGTGCATGCATACTAAGGAATTTAGACAAAATTAAACAAAGGACTTAACACCAAGTAAAACCTAGCCTACTTCCTTAAACAAATACATCAAAATAAAGCATGTGAAAGGAAGCTAGATAACTTGCACAAATATTAAAAACAAGAATGTGAACTTCCCTTCGTTGTGTTGATGTGCTTTTGATATGTGGGTATTCTTTACGAGCCGAATGCAAGCCACAAACGATCAAGGAGCTTGATAAAGAAAGAGATCTCAAAATGTCACAAAGGCCATGTTTGAATCTTCTCTTACTACTTTACCAAGTAGAGAGTTTTCTCAATTTGGCAAGCCTTCCTATATTAGAAATGCTCTTATGAGAAATGAGTATGAATGTCTTACAAGGACATGGTGTATTTTGGTGAGGAGGTACAAGGTTGCTTTTATAGCTTTCCTTTTTGAGAAAAGCACTTCTAGTAAATGTGGGATAATGGAGACGTAGAATTAGGAGTGGATAAGCATGATTAGAAGTGATTAATTAGGATTAATGACCCATTGGAATTAGAGGAGGTTTAATTAATCAATTGGGATTGATTACTAGGCCAAGTTTAGCTTGTAGAAGCTATTTAGAGGAGTTGTTTATTAATTAAATAGAAGATTCCTCATCCATAGGATCCTCTACCTCTAGTTAAAAGGGGATTTTAACTTGTGAAGCAACGTTAATTGACATCCAATATTGTTGCTAGAAGTATTACCTTCTTAGCCTCTGGTTGCTAATTAGTAGACCTGATGCTCCTACTTCCCTATTCATATACAAATGCAAAATTTTCTTTCTAAAAATTGTGCGGACGAAAATTAGGTGTCTACATTTGCCCGTCTTCTCATGTGTTGCAAGAGCACACTGCAAGCCCTTCTTCGAATACGATAGTAGTCAATATCATTTGGAACTGGGTAGAAGAAAAATTAGGAGGATGTGCAATGCCCATTCACATACGTTGGATGGCATCCTAGAACACCTTCACTTGTACGAGCATCTTGAATGTTCAATCTTATCGACGGCTTATGTGTAGTCCTTTATGGCGGCTCATAAGCCTTTTGTTGTAAGTTTTGCAACTTTTTACAGCGAAAGCTATATATAGTCGATAATTTGCAAGAACAAATCATTTTGCACTTCAATTTGGCTTCGGTTCAGTAGCTTTTATCTTTTCTTTGCCTTGTCTTCTCGACTGAATAAAGCATGACATCCCTAGAGTTCATACACCGTAAGCAATGTCGAGTTCGAGTTATTTACAAGACGGATGCTCAGACACGAGGCTCAAGTAGGTGATCTTTTATTAGACTCATTAAAAATACTTCTCCAAGTTCTGCATTTTGGTAGTCAATTAAATGTTCTAGTCAAATATCATCTCACGCTAGGCCGATGAAATGTCCACATTGTGGTCAATTTGCAACAGTTTTTCTATATGGTCTTTGGTGGGTCTATGCTTCAAGTTTTGCAAATTCTATTAGGTAGTAGTGACATTCCTAGCAAGCCTTAGTTATCACCTCGAATCTGAACATGGCAAATACTCTTCAACTAGTGGCGATATGTGTTATGCTTGGCAGTCTCGCTTCATGTAGTGGTGGCTCTTATCACGTTCAACAATTAAGCTTTAACTCACTTGCAAATTGGTCTATTTCAACGGTTTACGCCCTAACATCTAAGAGGCATTCATGGGTGAATCTCATACCTTCTACCTAACTATTTAAGTATGAAGCTACATGAAGTTAAATAAAAGTTTGGCTATTAGCTCTAATTCCTTATTTATGAAAAGGCAATAATGAGCATTGCATAGGTTGCATATTATGAATTAATTAATCAACATTAATGTGCAATAAAAAAATAGTTAAATTTAAAACAATGTAGTGTAGATGTGACCAATTTTTGAGTATAGCTACCCCTCATCCCGTGTTCGACTCCCCTTCATCAGAGATCTCGCACATGCATATATCTCTTCACTATTTCTCATCCCCCTTTTTCTCCTAAAATCTATTAATCCCATTTGGAGGATGTGCATAGGATTTCTACACTTTCCTATATCACCGGGGACCATAATTTATTTTAATTCACCCTTATATCCACATTTAATTGATCCCTAGATAATATTTATTATCATAATGGGACGGTCCAGTTTCTGCCTCAAGCAGCGAAGGACCTTCATAGTGTTGGCATAGATTTACGATCTCGCGACTTGGCTTTTATTTAATATTTTCCTTCCTACTCAAGGCACCTTGTCAGCGGCATCCCTAGGTTCCCAACCACCTTAGCATTTATGTTGGCTAGATTTTCTGCATAGCTGAAAACCTAGGTAGTCATGAGATAAATCTCCCTCATTTAATCGGTGAGGCTCCCGTGTCAAATTTGTCAATTAAAATATGCTAGTATCTATCATGGGGTTTTACTTTAACTACTTCAACTCATGAACCATAACTAAGTATAGTTCTGTAACAAGTAAGCAACTGTTTAAAGAAATGGAAGTATTTTAAAGAAGACAGAGAATTATAGGAAACACAGGGAAGAAATAGGGAAGATGTGCATCCCAATCAGCAGATAACAGAGTTGATTGCATGCACATAGAAGAAACTCAATAGATATCAACGCACAGAATTATAAAGGAAAGAAAGCCTTCTAGATCTAGATCTAAAATAACACAAAGTTTATTATAGGGATCTAAGATTAAAAGCTAGAAACACAGTGCACCATGACACAAAGTTCTCCAGAAATACCTGCTCCTTTATATTCCTTTGCTTCAAGTGTGCTCTTTAGGGGTTTCAACACAAAATTTGGAACACAAGAATGCTGTTTACAAATTATGATCTTTTAACCCGAAGGTTCTTCCTCTACTTATAGAATGTAGAGGGGCAATTACAAGTTAGAAGTTTTTAGTTGAACTGACACATGTGGAAGTTGGAAAAAGAAACAACTGGAAATCTCTCTCCTGGAATTCCTCTTTGCATGACATGCATGATTTGCAACTGAAAATAAAACCTTCTATTTTGCCACGTCTGTCACCTATCTCCAAGTAGTTGAATTCTTTAAGTAATGACTTTTAAACCAATCAATTAAGTTGTATAATTTAATTGATCACTCAATTATTTTGTCAGAGGAAATAAGAGAAAGAAGAAGAAAGAGGTAAGTTGCAGTCTTGTCCATTTTCATATTTTGCATGTAGCTAATTCTTTTGCCTTTGATTCTCACCAAGCTGGATTTGGGGTAGCTAGAGCTGGAATCTAGAAGTGTCAATTGGAAACAACAAGCATGCTGGATCTGGAAGCGGCTGGAATTTTGCCTTCGCCATGTCTTCTCTTTTATCCTTGAAGCTTTTGCAATTCTTCTTCTGTACATGCATCAATGCAAGATTGGCCGTAAATAACTCATCTTCATTTTTAACATCTTCGTTTTTAACTGCATATGAGCAATTAAAAATTCTAGAAAGCACTCCGAGTGAATGCAAATTCAATCGTTTTTAACTGCATATGAGCAATTAAAAATTCTGGAAAGCACTCCGGGTGAATGCAAATTCAATGAAGGCTTCAACTGGAAGATGAGAGCATATGCACAAGATCTTGGAAGGACTTTTCCACGCACTGACTTCTTCACAGGCTGTATTCGAAACAAGAGGATGAAGCCTTTGTGGCCGGAAGCTTTTGCAACTATGAGATCTAGATTTGGATCTGCATCTGCATCTGGATATGGATCTACACCTGCATAACAAACTCCGGCAACTGGGCTGTGGATGGAAAGGTTGCAGCTCGAATAATTCCACTGCTTTTAATCTGCACGCATGAGTGAAGTTTTTCCCGCTCTGGATCTATCAATCAATTCGGAAAGAGGTTCCAGACCTAGATCTGTGTCTCCTATGTCTGCAAATTTGGAAGTGATGCATGACTCCGTTGTGCTTTATTTTTCGTTCCTCTTTTCCATGGCTTTGTCTATCTTTGTTTGAATAATTCTTTTTTCTTCTTATTTGGCCGGATTTCTTCAAAACTAGTGCAGATCTAAATAATTCTTCAGATTCAGAGGATATATTCAATGTATTGGACATTGATTATAAGCTTTTTTTCTTTTGTAAAAGCACATGCGTATCTAATTCCTGCAATTAATTCAGACAAAGATGGCAACCGGAACATGAATAGTGAATTTTAATAATAATAATATGCACTATTCAAGCCTGCTGCCCCAAAAATTGATGTTTTATTTGCATGCATAAAGTGAGCATGAATCTTTTCCAACTTCACCTAAGCACCTTGTATCACTTATGCAAACAATTATGCAAACACAAGATCAACCCTCATTCAATGCATACGCCCAAAATTGAAAGTTTTTTAGCATTGATTTCCACCTTTCTTTTGAGCAAAAATACTTCTTCAAATGAGGCGCACTTTTCCTCTAGGCTGCACTTTTTCACATGTGAATTAATTAATTCGCCCTTATGGCAGCGCATGTTTATATAACCCTCATAATTCTATAATTAATAATTGCCCCTCCTATTCCTGGTAATTAATTAATTTAAAAGCATGCTCTTCTCTTTAACTGGTGTGCTAAAATTGCATGTTTAAGGACAACCATTCAATAAATTATATTTAATTCAATTTAATTCATCCACTCTTCACTTCAACTTAAGTTTCACAGTGTGTTTTAACCTTAGCCACTGAAAATAGAATTTTAATTTAATCAATTAATGCTTCAAAAAGCATTAAATATATCCCAAATGGGGCGCACTTTTTAGCATGAAGAGGCTGCCTTTAAATAAATATAAATTTATTTAATTTTAGACAATCTATTTTCAACCTTTTTTATTCTCCACTTTGCTTTTGTTGACTTTCTTCACATGCCTTGGTGCCACCATTGGGTAGAAGAGAACTTAATTAATTTAAACATTTATTAAAGGTTGCCTTCATTATTCACCTAAAGTGGGTTGCACTTTTTGGCCATAAGAGAATTCTATTTTTAAGAATTTATGACAATGGGAATTCTTCGACCCTGCAATGGCAGCCCCGAAAATCTCATGATTCACTTAAGTCATTTGACTTTCATAATGAGATTATTCACCCTGCAAGGCAAGTGATAAAATCCCATGATTTCACTTAAGTGACTTTTCTTTTATTCCACAATGGGAATTTTTACCCTACAAGGCAGACAATAAATTTCTGTCATGCCTGCTGCCTCTAATTTTCCCACTGCAACTTAAATGATTTTTCTATCATGGGAAAAAGTACCATGCAAGGCAGGCAATAGAATCACACCTATCTGTTGCTTCTAACTTTCCCACTGCAACTTAAGTGAATTTTCTATCACGGGAAAAAGTACCCTGCAAGGCAGGCAATAAAATCCCACCTGTCTGCTGCTTCTATTTTTCCCACTGCAGCTTAAATCCTTTGTTTTTCAAAAATGTGCCCATCCCCGAAGAGGACTTTTTGGTGCGCGACTTTGTCTTTTCCCAGTGAACCGAGACCTCTAATAGCGACTTCCTTCGGGCATAATGTGCGTATATGATCTCCCTAGTTACTCCAGGCCAAGAATCAGGCCAAACCAGCAAAGGAATTGATCTAGAGAAATTTCACAGAAAACGAAACGGGAAAACACCAAAAACACAAAAAATTGTCAAAAGTCACAAATAAAGTCTAGAACTTATTCCTAGTTAAGACCTTTTTGGTATATAGGAATAATGATATGTTCGATCACAACAAGGCTTAAATCAGAGCGCAAATTGCCTCAAACGGGGCTCAAAATAATTAAATACAAATTTCCCGCAGACAAATCCTCGACGACAAAATATAACAATTTTGGGCATCTGGGTATTTGGTGAAAATGGCTAATATGGCTCTTTGAGAATATCTTCACACAATACAAGAACTTTCTGGCAATAAAAACACCAAAACGACACGATTATTTTAAAAGTACAAAAAAAATTCAAATAGGGTAGTCACAGATTTCAGGATGAAATTTGGGGACACCAAACTTTGTATATTGCCTCCAAAGTGAGGAAAGGATCTCACCAAGACGGTGGCTAGCAAGGCCATGCTTAAATCTTCCCTAGGGATACTCACACTATGAGAGTCAACTGGACAGCAGAAATACATTTGAAGTTGATTCACAAGCAATGGTCAGAATGCCTGTTATCATATTGCCTATAGTACATTTACTATAAAAAAGTGTGGTGTAGGTGTGAAAGAAGGTAGGACGGTCCTTTATATAACTTTCCAATTTGGGAGAAACTTGCAAACTAGTGCATGTGAGCTGACAAGAATAAAGAGAGCTATTAGCGAAAGGATAAGCTTGATTAGAGGAATTAACAAGTGCATTAGTCAACATCACATGGGAATTGGCCATACCTAGCCATGTGAGCCTGGCCTAAGACATATGTAGAGTTGAGCTTATGTACGGATAGAGTGTTATCTAGTTGGCCACAGTAGGATTTCGTGGTGGAGAGGATATGATTCTAGATAGGCTCCTAAGATAGCTTAGGATACATGCAGGGGGTTCCTGTAGTGCCACATGTGTTTGCCCATGTGATTACAATAGATATAACAATGGGGACCTACTATAGATGTAGCCACCACAACAACATATTGAACCACATTGACAATTACAGGGCTGTGGGACATGCAAAGAGGGATTCATGATCCTAGGACTATTTGAGAGTATTGGGTTTGGAAAACCAAAAGTTTTAAATAGTTAGGCTTATAATTTTGAGATAGAGACCCTCTCAGTGTGGCTAAGGTAGTAGTTATAGTGCATTGACACCATCATCACTATGTGGTAAATGGTACACCACAGATACATCCCATAGTGGGAGTTGTTAGAGTTGGAGGACGAGGATTAGCCGATGGTCAGTAGGGTAAATATGCTATAGTTAGAAGGGCCCCAACAAGTAGTAGGCATAGGGAGACAAGTAGGTGCAATGAGTAGTATTGTAGTGATAAATAATCTAGGAGTTGTGGTGGAGGGAGTGGGGATACAAAAGCTGTGAGTGCAACCCCAACAGATGGATGGAATGGTTGGGGGATAACCCCAAGTGAAGATGAGTGGAGATGGAGGTAGATGGGGGACTTTAAGACTTACTATTGCATATCTCCCTCTTGGTATAGTGTCATGATCAGTTCAGATATAACATGCAAAGTACAGGTGCACATAACATGCTTTCACAATGTAGCACAGGTAGTAGCCACATAGATATCATCTCGTGAGAATCAAGATAACAGGTTTAGTTAGTCAGGCTCCAAATGAAAATAAGGATGTAGATATTTCTAGTTCCTGACATCCAAGGTGACATGACAATTTAGTGTTGTACTAACCCAAGCGTACCGAAATGTGAGATACAACCATATCTAAGAATGTAGCATTGCTTGGGGAGAGAGGGATAACTACACTACAGAGTAAGATATACTACATAGAGAGAGAGGGAAACCTCGTAATAGAGTGAGATACAACTCACAATGAGAGGGATGTCATGCTAGAGTAGTGGAACAACGACTATGTTAAGAGTGAGATGAGGCTCTCACAACCTCACGAGCCCATGGTGTTAAGAGATATGTTAGTATCACATCACATGGTTAGAGGGAGAGGCACATAATATAGGAATCTATATAAGATGACCATTCCAGTAGATTAGAGGGATGCAAGTTATTCTCAGATGTCGGGAGTGAGACATTCTTGAAGGCCATCAACATCAGGATAGATCATGGGATTTAGTGGGTACGCCTTCAGTGAGGGGGCCACCAGGGTCATCAAATTAAGCTCCAACAGGAGGGACGAGGGGAAACACACCGTCTCGAGGGCCATTTGAGCTATCCAATTCTAGAGGAGAGTCATACCAAGAGGCGACTCATCTAGATATAGAATTTTTTTATTGTATCATGAGGAGATATATCATACATTTTTGAGATTATTTTTGTAAACTTGAGTGCCTTTTGGCATTCCTAGATAGATAGAGATGACAAATTTTGGATTTGGTCTATGTGTATGTTTCCAAGTTTTATTATGACATGTTGACATTGATTAGCTCATGATAATTATATAAAATTTTATTGTGATGTTGGATGGATGATTATAGATGGATGTATGAGTAGATTAGATGTGATGAGTATATGATGATGTTATATGTGTTTTGTTATCTCCTGGATATGATCTAGTTGCATTGATGTGTTTTGATTTTCAAATATATAGATTAGTCGTTTTGTTTTTTATTACATCACCTATCTATTGTGTCTTGGTAGAGTAGAGAAAGCGAACGGGTTAGTTAGAAGAAATGTTAGTTAGAACATGGGGAGTTAGTTAGGTAGTGTTGAGATGGGTTGATGTGATGAGGATACAAGGGGGGATGGGGAACCGTGTTATAACTTGCGTATTGTTACATATGAAATAAATTTTATTTGATGTAAAGCATACAACAAAAAGGTAGAATGACATGAGAAGCCATAATACCAATGTTTGTAAGATGCTACAAGACTGACTCAAAGCAAAATACCAAAGCAATGCAATATGAGAAAGTAAACAAACAAAACAAGAAAACAAGTAAAAACAAATACACTCAAACAAGCAATGTTTAAGAAAATGTACTAATGTTTTTGTTATCCTAGCTTCAGTACCCAAATGTTGTAATTATACGAAAAGGGTTAAGATGGTTTCCCAAGTGAGGATATATGCAAGGGCATGGATGAAGGATGTAGAAGTTCAAATAGAAGTAAATGGGCACTATGATTATGTCCCGAGCAATGATATATGTCAGAAAGATAGATATAGCAAGCATGTAAGCTTGTTGGTGGAAGAAGATCACAAGATGATTTACATGTCATGTGCTAGAACTAGATGTGAACACTGAAGTAGGATGTTTTGTAGTATAACTTCCGATTTTTAGTGTTTTTGTGTTAGACAACGTGTTTGGGTTTTGTGCTACATTTTGCAATGTTTTTGGATTTGTGGATTTTGTAATGTTTTTGGATTTTCTAAGTTTTACCAATGTTTTTGGATTTTCTAGGTTTTTTAATGTTTTTGGATTTTCTAAGCTTTTATTAATGTTTTTGGATTTTCTAGGTTTTTGGAATGTTTATGGAAGGTTTTTCCGAATGTTTTTAGATCTATAGGTTTATTGAATGTTTTTGGATTTTCTAGGGTTTTTGAAACTATGTACAAGAGGAAAATGCACTAATATACCCCCATCAAGAGGTGAGAATATACAAGGGAAGATTCCTCATGTGAATATACAAGAAGAGGACAAGCCGGACCCAAGCCAAGAGGAACAAGTTCAACATGATTACGAACTCAAGCCAGGGAAAGGCAAGGATGGAGCGGTCATGTCCTCAAGTACAAGGTGCTTGTGAACAACAGAATCCTCCCATTACACTGAAAACTTGTTTTCACCAAAGGACATGTCTAAGGCTCTACTATTGCGTAGTTTTCACCATTTGACAAATTTGTTTGTCTTTCTATTTTGTATTTTATTTTTTTGATTTTTTTTTTTTTGATATTTTTTGATTTTTTTTAGCATCTGAGCTTAGGTATACAAGCATTTGAAGTGCATGACATTCTTGGGATCCCGAAGCTCTGTACCATCAGGGCGAGCGAGCTTATAAGCTGCTAAACCAAATTTAGCCACCAAAATGTATGGCCCTAAAAAGTTAGGCTCAAATTTTCCCTTATTTTCTCGTTCCTTAGTAGTATTGAACTGATTTACTTTAAGAACAAGATCGCCAACCTTAAATTCCCGAGAGATGATGTTTTTTATAGCTAGTACAGATTCAATTTTGATACACTTTGAGGTGATCCAAGGCATGGAGGCATTTTTCATCAAGTAACTCAAGCTCTAAGCCTAGCCACTCTATAATCATCTGCATTGTGTAGATAATCCTTCAGGGATATATGCAAAGAGGTAAGCTCAATCTCTAAGGGAATAATGTCCTTCAGTTCCAAAGACAAGGGAGTATGGTGTGGCTCTTGTAGGTGTTGGATGGAAGTATGATAAGCCCATAAGGCAGGATGAATCTAGAGGTGCCAATTACGGCTGTTTTACTAACTAATTTCTCCATGATGCAAACAATAATTTTAATGGTGGCCTCAGCTTTCCCATTACCTTGAGGGGTAATAGGGGTAGACCACTTTTGACATATTTTGAAGTGTTGACAAAGGGTCTTCACTTTCTTATTTTTGAAATATTTACCATTTTCAGAGACAATAGCATAGAAGGAATGCCATAATGAACAAATGATGTGGTTCATGATGAATTTGGATATTTGAGCACCAGTTACATATGTGAGAGGGACATCCTCCACCCATTTGGTGAAGTATTTAGTTGTGGTGATGATATGTTTATGGCCATCAGATGAAGTAGGTGTGAGCTTCCCTATGAGATCGAGCCCCCATTTTGAAAATGACCAAGGCATAGTAATAGGATGTAAGGATTGAGATGGTGCATGAATCAAGTACCATGTTTTGGCACATGAACACATTTGCACACATATTGACAAAAATCTATTTCCATAGTAGGCCAGTAATAACTCACACGCAAAAGTTTCTTGGCTAGAACCATGCCACTAGTATGAGCACCACAAATGCCTTCATGCACCTCTTTGGTAGCTTGGATAGACTCTTCTAAATTCAGACACCATGACAAGGACCCATCACAGCCTCGACGATAGAGAGTTCCCCCAAGGAGGGTATAACAAGTTATGTATTGGATGAGGGTTTGTTTTTGGGAATGGGAAATGTCAGGTGGGAAGGTACCATCTTGTAAGTAATTGTAAATGTCTACGTACCAAGGGGAAAACGGACCAACAACCTCACATACCAAACAATATTTTGGCATATCGTAAGTAGGTATTGTGAGATGTTCAACAAGGAAATGTAATTCACTGCTATCAAGAGGTAGGTGCAAAAGAGATCCAATAGTAGCCATAACATTTGCAGACTTATTTTCCATTTTGGGGATCGGTTGGAAAATGATTTGAACAAAATATTCCTTCAGACTATCTACCATACATTTATAGGGAATAAGTTTTTCATCCTTGACATTGTACTCGTCAGTAACTTGTTTGATAATCAACTGTGAGTTGTCTATAACCTGAACTTGTTTGATATTCCATTTAATGGAAACTTTCAAACCAGTAATAAGGGCTTCATATTCCACAATATTATTGGTGCAAGGAAAACCAATTCTGAAAGCTCTTGGAATAAGATCACCAAGTAGGGGTAATAAGAATGACTCCACACCTAAGCCATGAAAGGTGAATGACCCATCAAAGTAGGTTTTCCAAGTAGTGGACTCTTCAACAAATAAGATCAATGCATCAGGTAAGTAAAGATTCAATAGCTTTGTGCCTGGTAATGGTGCTTCCGCAAGTTGGTCAATGAGCAATTGTCCATTAACTACTTTTTGATTGACATATTCAATGTCAAATTCACTGAGTAAAATGATCCAGTTGGCCATCCTCCTAGTAAGAGAATGTTTAGATAGGAGATACTTGAGTGGGTCAACTTTGGATATGAGCTTGGTATTATTATTCAGCAGGTAATGGTGAAGCTTTTGGAAAGAAAACACAATAGCTAAATATGCCTTTTCAATCTGCGGGTAATTTAGCTCATAGGATATCAATGTGCGGCAAAGATAATAGATGGATCTCTCTTTATGTGTGCATCATATTGTGTTAAGAGTGCACCTAAAGCAAACTGGGTAGCTGAGCTGTATAGAAAAAGGGGTTCGCCTGAGGTAGGCGGGATTAAAACAGGTGGATTGGCTAAGTACTGCTTCAATTGTGCAAAGGCATGTTGGCATTCAGGGCCCCATTGGAAATCAAAATCCTTTTTAAGGAGATGGGGTGAAGGAATGACATTCATAGTACAAATGGGAAATGAATATGTGAATAGCCTGGATTTTACCCTGCAAGCTGTGAAGCTGCTTGTGGTTTGTAGGAGGCATTTCAGTGAGAGTTGTAACTTTTGTCGGATCCACTTCAATTCCTCTTTTAGAAACAATGAATCCCAATAATTTGCCCGATATAACACCAAACACACATTTTTTTGGGTTTAACCTAACTTTGTATTCTCGAATTCATTCAAATATGTGATGAAGGATCACTAGATGTTTTGCCCATGTTTTTGACTTACCCATAAATTTCATCCATGTAATCTTATACATGATGTCATGTAACATATCATGAAATATAACCAGTCATGGACATGTTGATATGTATCCCCTGAATTTTAAGGCCAAAAGGCATGACTGATAACAAAAAATACCCCAAGGAGTAGTGAAGGAAGTTTTATGTTGATCCTCTTCAGCTATTTTGATTTTATTGTAGCCAGAAAATCCATCCATGAGGAATAACATTTCATGACCGTAGTAGAATAAAAACAATCATGTCAATGTTGGGAAGAGGAAAATCATCTTTAGGACATGCCTTATTGATATCCCTAAAATTTGTTACTTGTACAAATCCTTATTCCAACTGGCTTCTTACGAACATGCACTACATTAGAAATCCACTCTAAATAGTCAAGACTCAATAGGCCTAATAAATCGTACTGTCAACAATTTCTCAAGCTCTTATTTGACTAGGAGAGCTACATGTGGATGCATTTTTAGAGATTTTGTTTGATTGGATTAGATGATTCATGAATAACTAAATTATGCACAACCAAATGAAGGATATAATCTGGGCATGTCTACATAGGACCAACCAAAAACATCAAAAAAATTCTCTCAGGATCATGGTTAAATTTTTATATTCTTGTGGATTAAGGGATGCTCCCAACTTGACAATCCTAGGCTGCTCCTTTGTGTCAATGTTGACGCTCAATAGTTTCTTTGACCAATAACTTAGAACCATCTTCCATTCGAGTAGGATCGGGAGAGGGAGGTTGAATTCTTCCTCTATTATCATCTCAACGAGATTTTCACTAATAAAATGGTCACTTATATAATCCATTTTTATTTTTGACATTGTTTTTCCGCAAGTACCTTAAAGAGGTTTTCACTATGGGATTTGGAGTTTTTGTTCTTTTGTTTTTTCGAAGATATTTTTGCATTTTTCACTTTTTGATGACCATAGCACTCAGCCTCCTCGCCAAAGTACGCATATGTATCAAGGTTGATAGAGAATCCCTTCTTATGATCCCCAACGGAGATGTCATCACGTAGCCCATGACCTTTACTATTGCTTCTTCATTCTAAAAGAGATCTATTGGTATGCGATGTTGTTAGTCCCAATTGATGAGGGAGGGGTATACAAGATCAAGTTTAGTAATGGAAGGGGATAAGGTTAAAATGGAAGTATTAGAAAATATATTCATCAAGGAAATGTCTTCATAGAGACTACAAGGGAAACCTTGTTAATTTTCATATTTAGAAGAGCTATCTTCATGCTTAGAAGAGGTAGCGTTAACTTCTATAGTTGGTGCACCATATGGCTCTATACCAACACCATATTTGTCCATCTTCTCATGTGTCGGGAGAGGTTCCCGCACACCTTGTTCATGTTTTCCACACCCATAACCTTGGTATCCTATGGCATACATCATTTTTTTAGGGATAACATAGTCTGGTGATTGATATCAGGAGGCCATATTTTCATCAAGTGATTGGGATGTGTAAGTGTTATCTAGATTTTAATTTGCTAAGAGGCCACTAGGTAGAAAATTGTCTAAGCTATATTGTATCATGTGTTCTTTGTGGCTGAAAGTTGGGCCTACCATGTGTTTTAAGTAATAATGGGAGATTGGAAACAAGGAGGTCTTGTTGGAGGTCATATTTCCACAGCTGAGTGTTAAGGATTTTAAACTTGGACTCTAATGTGGGAAAGGTGGATAGATGTGGATGCACTAATTGCATTAGGTTGAAGCATGTTAGGATGGATATAAGAGGAAAGGGCCTATTGATTCAAGTTAAAAAAATCTCTCTAATAGGGCAAGTCATAAGCTTTTTGGTAGTGGCCAACTAATGCTCTACAATGGGAACGAAGGGTTGGGTCACCAGAATCATGAGCTCTTGACCTTAGTAATGTAATTTGATACATTGATGGAATGTGGAGGGGATTTCCTGCATGGCATTAAATCCATGGGTAGTTAAGGAGGATGTTATAAGGAGGCTCCAAATAAATGACATGGAATCTAGTTTATTGTGTGACAGGCCCAACTTCCATAGGTAAAGTAATGGTTCCCACTAACTATCTCTCAACATTATCATAGGCCTTGATGGTGATTACATTAGGATCAATATCTGTATCAGTATGCCTTATTTGTCTAATAATATTTAGAGTGCAAATGTTTAAATCAGATCCATTGTCCACAAGAACTTGTTTGAATTTCTTATGGGTTATGATCACTTCAATGTACAAAGGTAAATTGTGCATGTAATTATCAATTGGAATATAATTTTGGCTAAAAATGATTCTATTTAGATGGGGTGATTTGAAACCAAGGCTTAGAAGTGCGAAGGGTCAATGTCCGTTAGAAGTCTTGACTCTTGAAGGGTATCATAGAGGATATCTTTATGAACAATAGATATTTTGATAAAATCCAAGATAGAAATCTTGGCAATTGTCTTCTCAAGCTACTCTAAGAGATCGTAATGACCTATGAAAAGGAATAGGCAGAGAGGGTCCTGGGACAACAATGCGAGTGTGTCACGTTGTAACAACACACTCCTAGGACTTGATTTTGATAGTGGTGATATGATTGTGATGGGGTGGATATAGCCAATTAGATAATTCAAATGAATGTGATGTCTTAACAACAACATGATTGGTACTTTTACCTTGTGAGGATTGACCTCGATCCGGCTTTGGTTCTGCATGTTGCTTGTGCTTGGGAAAAGGTTCCTTATATATACCCAACTGATTATTTGATGATTTATTGGGTTCTTGTGCATCAATTTATATATCTCCTTGATCTAGGAGATCTTGAATATAGTTTTTTAATTTCATGCATTGATCCATACCATGACCTTTAACATGATGATATTCACAATATTCATGTTATTTGTACCATGATGGTTTAGTAAAATCATCCTCAAAAGGTTTGGTATTAGGGAATGTCACCATATTGGTTGAATCAAGTTGTCTAAGGATCGATTACAGGGACCCACTAAGTGGAATATAGTCCCTGCGTTGGTTTTTTGGTTTAGATAGTCCCCAAGCAAGTTTTAAATGTGGGTTATTTTGGACACTTGGATGTGTTTGGAATATGTGATTCCATCACCTATGAAATTTTTATTCTTGTTAAAAATTTGGATTTTTTGATAGGTTTAAGGTCATAGTCCCTTGGAAAGGTATTTAAGACACCTTTTAGCTAATAAGGCCTTTTCAATCTAACTACCTTTCTCATTGAAATATTCAAAAGTACCTACACAATGTATTTGTAAATGGAAGGAAATATTTAGATGCAAATTAGGTACAAATATGATTACGAGTTACTTCTCTGGAATGGATCAAGGGAAGAGACTAGCTAACCTTCACCATCATTGTAAGAAAGTGGAAAAATTTTCATTGTTTTTTTTTATCATTACATATGTCTAGCATTGAATGTCACTTTCCATATTAAAAGAGAAATGGTGTAACAAACCTTTAGATAAGTTTATGAAGGTAGAGATTGACCCTTTCAGGAGATAGAGAAACCATTCAAGTTCCTAGCCTCTAAGACTACGTGGGAACAAACGAATGAGATAAATTGTTATATCACTTCTTGGCAAATGAAGTCCTTCACATGATCTCTAGGGTCACCTTTTACAAAATATTATGATTCAAGCTTCTGACAATCAAAACTAGGTGGAAAGGGGGTACAAGTATCATTTATCAATCAAAGAGGTAGGTACATAGTTCTTCGAACTGATATTTCTTGGTGTGTCCACTATTGTTTTCTTGCAAACCAATAAACGCGTTTTTCAAGAATTGACATTCCTAGTAAAATAATTTGTCACACGAAGGTCTGGAAGGTATGTAAGTACAGTTTGATTTAGAGGCTTTGCCTCCACAATTCTCCATATGATGTGTTTCATAGGTTAGTTTGGGTTTCTTTGTATGAGTGACCTTAGGTTTTTCCCTGTGGACATGAGAAGCTAAGCTCACCAGTTGGCGACTAAGTGCTTGTAGTTGTTGTCTAATTGTCACTTCTTCATTGCTGTGCATAGTATAGGTAGTTCCTCACCTCTATTCTAATTTCACGGTTTATCTTGACAAAAGGTATGAGATCTCCTATTTTAGTCATTTTGGAAGGTATGTTTGATCAGATCCCTCATTACGACCTTTAGGATTTACTGATGTAGACGCATGTCCTGGGTCTAAGATGTCATTCAATATTTTTGAAAGGTGGAGGTTCTATTAACTCCTCCCCTCTAATCATACTGGTAAAAAAGGATGGATCAAAATATGAGGGAGTTTAAGCACCTAATTCGACCAAGTAAAGGAGGACTTGATCCTTGTTTTGATAGAGAAATTTATCGACCTAAGCCGGATTGTGTTCGAATGTTTCATGTGGTCTTTCTTCTTCTCCCCCACTATGATCAATAAGATCAAGATCGTCATCAGAGAACTGTTCTATGGGTTTCCGAAGGAAAAGATTAGGTTCACATCATTTATATCCTAACCGAGTTATAGGTGCCATGGTGACTTGTGAAATCTTGATGAGTTTGTTGTTTAAATGTGTTTGTATTTGTGGACCTTTAGGTTGATTTGGGATAATGTAACAATATGCAAACCAAATGTTTTGCAAAGCTTTGGATGCTTACACGAGTTTCCAAAGGCAATCTAAGCAAAAACGGCAACGTAACAGCTGCAAAATGAGGATTTTCCAAGTTTAAGATGTTTTGAGCTTTGCCAAGGACATATAGGTAAAATTTGATAGTTTAATGGTTGTAAATAGTTATTTTCCTAGTTTTGGGGTTCACAAATTTTTAAGGAAAACTAAGAAGTTTTAGCAATGTAACAATTTTAAATGGTCATTTTTGTAGATGAGTTGTAGATTTTCTAAGGAAAGCTACGGAAATTTCGGCATCATAACAAACTATAAATGGTCATTTTTCCTAGTTTTGGATTTGTAAATTTTCTAAGGAAAGCTAGAAAAATTTCGACAACATAACAACGCAATTTTAACAATCAACCAATTTTTGAAAACAAGTTTAAGTGTGAAGGTCAAAATGGTTGGCCAAATTTCGACATAGTTTTGAGTTGTTACTTTTGATAAATGAGGCCAAAATTTGGATGAAGTATATGGTTTTGATGTGAAAAACACACGGTTTAACTCAGAAATACTTTCAGCTTGTTTAACTAAAACAAGGTTTAACTCAGATAAATTTTTACCTTGTGAGGTTTTGTGAAAACAAACAAGTTTTAAGTTGGGCAGAGTAATAAGTTTTGTTGTTTTGTTTACAAACACAGTTTTGGGGAAGAAGTCAAGCAAATAACAACTTATCCCTATTTTTTGGCCATCTAGTTAATATAAACAAGTTGTTAGGGGCGTCCTTGATATACCTTTCAGTACACGAGGCACAAGTCCGTGAAATTAGGAAATGTTGTCTAGCGGCGTGGTTCAAATGGTCAAATCCCCTCCCCTTCACTCCAACCGTTGCAGTGGAACTTGGCCAAAAACGATAGTTCTTTCTTGTGGGATCCATTCTAGGGCCTGGGTATTAGAGGAAAATACACCCCTCACTTCATAGGAGCCACATAAAAATGAACCCCTACTTAGCCAAAAATGATTGATCTTCCCACGAATTTATATAGCCCACCGACACATGGGCTTTGTCCAAATGATTAGGTAATGATGTCCTAACCACCGAACCCTACTAAATAAAAAGTGTCTAACTGTTTCTGATTTCCAAGATCACATTTCAGCACATGAAAAGAGCATACGCAGTTGAGATGAGGTACAAACAAGAAGCCAAAAGATGCCAAAAGGGAAACAAACACCCTTGTAAAATGGTTAAAGCAAAGGTTAATCCAATATATAACGTTTTTGTAAGAAGCCTAGATGATTAAGGCAACAATCAAGCCAATATTTTTAACCTTTTAACAAGCAACGTAGGTGTTTAGAAAGATGATTAGTCCCATATACTATGCCAACATGAAGGAATGCGCGATTTCTTAAGCAAAAAGCAACCAAAGTGTGAAGTAAAACAACGTAAAATGATGAGTACACAACTTGTTTTTTTTGTTTAATTCATTTTTTTGTCTTAGCAATAGTCTTTGGCAAGCGGATATGGCAACCTACACACCAAAAATTAGTAGTTTCACAACAATTAGCTCTAAACAACAAAAAGCAAGACAGTGAAAAATAAAGTTCTATCTCGCAAGGCGGCTGACACAAAAAGCGAGGCCATTGTTTACCAAAGCAAGGTTGTTGCAAGTTATCACGAGGCCACTAAAAGTTTGGAGAGGCCGCTTCTATGTAGGATGAATCCGCCGAAAAGCAAGGCCGCCAACATACTGACCAAGGCCACTAAAATTTTTGTGAGGCCTAATAGACAAGACGAAACCGCTAAACAAAACAATGGTTTTGCTATTTAATAAACTTACCTTGATTTTTCACTCCTGAATACCATTTTTGATGAAATTTTGCTCTTTCCAGCCAGCTGTAAGTTGGTTTTCACATCATAAAGTTCTATAAAAAACCTTGCTAAAAACATCAATAAGTACTCGTCACAATTTCATCATAAGGTGTGTAGAAGCATGTAAATACAGGATTTTGGTAAAACAAAAGTGAAATACTCAAAATATTGCTGAAAAATAGTGACAGAACTAAAGAAAAAGGACAGGATAACAGAAAACGCCAACAAAATGATAGGTCTTTTTTAACAGAGCGAGGTCGCTGCAAGATGGGGCAAAATCGTTGTTCCAAGTCGAGGCTACCACAAAGTAATGCGAAACAGTCGATAAACACAAAGCTGCCACAAAACAACACAAAATTGTCATTACAGGTCAAGGTTGCCACCAGATACATCTATACCGCCGTTATAGAATCAAAACAAACACAGATAATACACAGGGCGAGGCCACCATGGGAAGTGAGGTCATTAACTATAAAAGCGAGGCCATTGTTAACCAGAGTGAGGCCGCTGTTTACCAAAACAGGGCCGCTGTTTGCTAGAGCAGGGCCACTGTTTACCAGAGCGAGGCCGCTAAAATCTTCAAAACTCAAAAAACGAGGTAAAACAATCTAAAGTCGAGGATTTTGCTTGACAAGATCAAATTTTAGCAACACTTTGCCTCTTTACTACCTACAAACAACACTCAACACTACCAAATACCAACAAAGATCAACAAGAACATATAAATTTACAACAAATTCAAAGAACTTGCAAGAAAAATGCATGTAAAACTAAATAAGAAATGTGTATGAGACAAAGGGGTGTCCCACCGGGCATGCCATATGTATGCATGCTAAGGAATTTAGACAAAATAAAACAAAGGACTTAACACCAAGTAAATCTTAGCCTACTTCCTTAAACAAATACATCAAGATAAAACATGTGAAAGGAAGCTAAATAACTTGCACAAATATTAAAAACAAGAATGAAAACCTCCCTTCTTTGTGTGGATGTGCTTTTGATATGTGGGTATTCCTTACAAGTCGAACGCAAGCCATGAACGATCAAAGAGTTGATAAAGGAAGAGATCTCCTCAAAATGGCACAAAAGCCATGTTTGAATTTTCTCTCACTACTTTAGCAAGTAGAGAGTTTTCTTAATTTGGCAAGCCTTCCTATATTAGAAATCCTCTTATGAGAAATGAGAATGAATTCTTACAAGGACATGGTGTGTTTTGGTAAGGAGGTACTAGGTTGCTTTTATAGTTTTCCTTTTAGAGAAAAGCACTTCTAGTGAATGTGGGATAATGGAGATGTAGAATTAGGAGTGGATAAGCATGATTAGAAGTGATTAATTAGGATTAATGACCCATTAGAGTTAGAGGAGGTTTAATTAATCAATTGGGATTAATTAATAGGCCAAGTTTAGCTTGTAGAAGCTATTTAGAGGAGACATAGAGGGAAATTAGTGGAATTTGAGGGGTTTGACAGTGGGATTTAATTAATAAGAGGGTTTATTAATTAAATACAAGATTGTGAAAGGGGAATTAATTAATTTTAAAGGTAATTAATTAATTAAAAGGGGATTTTAACTAACGAAGCAACATTAATAGGCATCTAAGACGAGGAAAATTAGCTAATTAGCATGAGGTTGCTAATTATAGTGTGACAACAGGAAAAAGAGCAATTAGTGCAATTTTATTATCAAAATTGCACAGCGGAAATTAGGTGTCTACAATATGCAAGTGGGTTAGTGAAATTATTCAAAGGAAAGATATAAATATAAACTGAGGTGGGTAGTTGGAAGTTGGTAAATGGGAGATGGAAAAATTGAATTTGTAATATTCTTATCCTATAAATACAGGCTTTTATTATGTAAATAACCATTTAGAACTAGAAATCATATGAGTCCTCTAGATGTTTATTTTTTACCTTTCTTTAGTTCTACTGCTAACGTTTAGATTTGATCTTTGTTTCAAAAGTTTCATAACATGTTTCCCATGCACCAACTAGCAAGATTTCCATCTTAAAATGATGATGAGTATCCAATTGAGCTCTTGCTTGAACACTTCATCATTACAAGACACCTTATCAACTCCAAAGTTACAATATTTGGATATGTGCATTCCTTGCGGCAAGAGGAACTCAAACTTTCGAGTAATTTGCATACTTGAGGGCATTGCATGTAAGTGCCTAGAACCCCGTTTTTAGATACCTAGGTGTGCTTGCTCTAGCAAGCAACGTATGATCAAGTTTTAAGTTAAGTGATCTCCCAAAGTCAATGGATGGAATACTTACGTTAAATATCTGGATGACAAGAGAAGTGGACTCAAAAATGTCCTTTATATCATTTTGCAAATTAGAAGCACAAAATGTTTGATGTTGAAAGCTCCTCTTATCTCAATGAAGTAGATGGTTGTGATGAAGAGAAATAGATCCTAAAAAAAATACAAGATAAGCATTACTTCACAGAATCTTTGAGATAGAAAACAGAGAAATGACATACACAAGATAACAACGTACACAAGATTTATCCTGGGAAACCCTTTCGGGAAAAAACTCAGCATGGTAACTTATCTTCCTTATTGTATCGACTCAACAATTATACCATACAATAGTGTACTTCCAATATTGCTCTATCCTACCGCATGTCCAATTATTGTGAGCACATTGGTAAGTAACCATCACAACAATATTACAATACAATGGGTACCAAAACCATGGGCCAAGAATAAAATCCCATAACAGTTCCACATAAACATGAGTTATATAACCACCCATAATAACATAGGTTAAATCACTTATATGGGCCCACAATCTTATAAAGAGGACCTGTTGGCTAGATTTTCTGCACAGCCGAAAACCTAGGTAGTCATGAGATAAATCTCCCTCATTTACCAGTGAGGCTCCCGTGTATGATTTTTATCAATTATGGATCTGAGTAACTGTTTGTGGATTTTACTTTAATTGCAAAGCTCATGAGCCATAGCTAGGCAATTCTGCAGCAAGTAAGCAGTTGTAAAGAAATATTTGCAAAAGGGGGAAATAATTGAATCCGGGAAGAAAGCAAAGAAGATGTGCAATCCAACCAATAGTTCGCAGAGTTGGTCTCATGCACATAGATGAAACAAACAGATCTCACAATACATAATTTAAAGAAAATGAAAGTTTCAAATCTAGATCTGAGATAACACAAAGTTTATGCAAAGATTTACACAGGAGTAAGAAACAAATGCACCGTTGACACAAAGTTCTCTGAAAATCTGTCTCCTTTCAATTCCTTAGCTTTCAGAAAAGTATCAAGGGTTTCAGCTCAAAGTCTGGAACACAAGAATGTTGATTACAAATTCTGATCTTTTAACCTGTAGGCTCTTCCTCTATTTATAGTGTATAGAGGGCAATTACAAATAAGAAGTTTTTAAAGAATTGCCACATGTGGAAGCTATGAAAAAGGGAACAGCTAGCAATCTTTCCTCCTGGAATTCCTCTTTGCATGACATGCATGATTTATAACTAAAAATAGAACCTTCTATTTTGCATGTCTGCCACCTATTTCCAAGTAATTGACTTCTTCCAGTAACTTGAAGTAATGGCTTTTAAACCAATTACTTAAGTTTTACAATTTAATTGATTACTCAATTACTTTGTCGGAGAAAATAAGAGAAAGAAAAAGGAGAAATTATAAGAAAGTTGATACCCTCTCAGTCTTGTTTCTCTTCCATACTCTGCATGCTAATTGCAATCACCACTGGCCGTGCCGGAAGCTTAAGGCAATAATTAATAAATTGTGCATCCAACCTAATTATTGTCTTCCCTGCAGCATCTCGGATTGTTCTAGAAAGAGGATGATAAGACCTTGCACACTCCATAACAAATTCAGGCAATTGAGTGGTGACTGAAAACGCCGAGACTTGAATAATCCCGCTACTTTTAATTGCCCGCATAAAAGATGTCCTTCCAGCTCTAGATCTGTCAATTAAATCGGTGATAGGTTCAAGGCCTATGTCTGTGTCATTGATTTTAGCAAATCTGAAAGCAATGCATGATTCTGCTGACCCTTCTCTTTCATCGTGCTTCATCATGCCTGGAATAATCTGTCTGAGCTCTTTTTCTTTTAACTCTGCCAAAATCCCTTGTAATTAGATCAATTTGTGCAGATCCGGCAATTTCTTCTAATCCGAAAGATATATTCAATGTACCTGACATTGATTTGGACTTCTTTTCACCAATATGAGCACCTATGATGAATACCTGGGCAGTTATACCAACATGCAAATACTTGGAATAATAACAATAAAGCTATTCCAACCCTAGGCGCCAAAACTGGAAGCTTCCCGGCAGTGGAAAATATTTTTTAATGCAAAATCCTTCTTCCCTTGGTGCCAAAATCCTTCCGGGCTGCAAGCTCCATCAAAAAGAATTAATTGTTTCTCCCTTATGGCGTCTCATGCTTATATAGCCATCTGCATGCTATTTTTAATAATTGTCTTTCCCTATTTTTGGCAATTAATTAATTAAAAGCCATGCTTCTTCTTCCAATTTGGGCGCCCAAGTTTGCATGCTTCTGCTTGTTTTTTATGAATTTATTTTATTTATTTTCAACATTCATCCTTGACTTCTCTTTAGCTCATCCACTTGCCTTGACTTTCCTTCTATTTATGGCGCCAAAATTGACTAGAAATGATATTAATAAATATCATTAAATGCATGTATTAAACCAAGGTGGATCGCACTTTTTGGCAAGAGGAATTGATAAAAATAGGAAGTCAAAGCAATGGGAATTTTTACCCTTCCAGGCAGGCCCAGAAATTCCCCATTTGTCACTTTAAGTGTACTTTAATAAGAGGAATTCCTGCATAGCTCCAGAAATTTTCACTTAAGTGACTTGACTTTCATAATGAGAATTTTTCCAAGGAAGGCTCCAAATTCCCCCTACCTACTGAGGCAAGCAAGAAATTCCCGCTTTTCACTTAAGTGACTTGACTTGATAGGAAAAAGTAACCTGTAAGGCAGGGAAGAAATTTCCGCCTGCCTACCACTACCAAAATTCTCATTGGCAGTTTAAGTGATTCCTTCCAAAAAAATGTGACTTCTATTATGACTTCTGCCTTTAAAATTGCTTGAAAATTTGTCACTTAAGACAGCTTGGAAATTGAATGTGGAAGGCAGCCTTGAAAATTGCAACTGCATTTTATTTCCATTTTTGGATGAAGACTGAAGTACAGAATAAAATTTGCCATTTTTGGAAAGGGTCCGGGAAGATGTAGCAACAAAAACTTGCATGTGCCATAACTTTCATTCCATGGCTCCGTTTTAGGTGTCGTTTTCTCTAAAAGTGCATATTTTCTCGAGCTCTATGCATTGATGGCAATATTTTTCTTATTTTCATAAAATCCATTTTTGCACCTTTTTGGACCAAGCGACTTCTTGCAATCTTCTGAAAGAATCCTGAGCTCTGATCCCCTTTAGACATATTAGTAATTAAAAATACTGGATAGCTTTTCAAAACCCTAGGCCTGGGGAAAAGATCTGGCAGGAAGAATGAATAGGCTACAAGAATTGCCGGAGAAAACAAACCAAAACACAGACAAAAAGAAATAAAACAAAACAAAAGAAGTTGCAGGCAATTGCTCGAAAATTTCTCCAATTAGCTGATCTTGCAAAAATTCTCCCCCCCGAGTGAATGTTCTATGGTAATAATGATGGGGTGAAGTGCTTTATATAACCTAAATCCTCCAATTTTAGCTCAATCTATTTTTAAAAGAACTTTATTTATTTAATAAATAAAATTCTCTCAAACAAAACTTGATGAAGGGATATTGTAAGTTTTAGCATGTGCGTACTTGGGGAATTTGGCTTTTATGACTCTCTGGGGATACCTTAAAGCAATGCAAACAACTGCAGGCAAAACAAACACAAAACAACCCGTTACTTGAAAAGAACGATTTTTTTTAAAGGGGTAGTCCTAGATTTCAAGGTGAAATCTTGGGGACACCAGGACCCTAAAAAAATCCTTTGGCCCAAACCCCCCACTCGAGACTCTGACGGGCTATACGTCATGCCTTGTTATATAGTCTAAAAGGGGGTAACTCATGGAGAATATAAAACACATTTCCAACATTTTCCCACTTGTTGAATAATTTCCATAGGGGTGTCAAGGCCGTATGGTCAACAGTTCAAGGCAATCATGCCCATCGATTTTTTGAACCAAGAAAATTTCTCGATACTTACAGCCTTTGTCAAAGAATCGGAAACATTATCTTCTATGTCCACCTCCTCCAACAGTATCTTCTTCTCCTTCACCATTTCTCTTATAAAATGGTATTGAACATCAAAGTGTTTCGTTTTAGATCTATTGGTGAAAAAAATTGTCGAGTGGACAAATCAGAAGTCTCCACCAACGATCACGGGGCTACGCCCCTCTGCATTGAATGTTACAGCTCCCATTATTGAAAGTAAACTAATCATAATCCTATCTAATTGTTGTGGGTGGCCAAATTGGTCGGGGATCACACAGGGACACTCCACAAAACCTGTGGCAAAGTGTTTGTACGTGGGTACATGGGAGGAAATTACAGAGATACGGGGAAAAAGGGGGAAATTAGGCAAGGAAGATTACTGCCGTGAGTAGATTGCAGAACTCACACCCAGTAACCGGAGTAGTTCAACCTTCAATATAGAGGAATGCACAATGAAGCTAGTGGGACCAATGAATTAAAACACCAAGTTTTCGGATTCATATATCGAGAACACCAAGTTCCTCTCCAACTCCATACAAGATCAACTATGCTTGCAAAGTGCATGAAAGAGAGAATAGAGGAAAATCAAGAAAAGGAAATAGAAAAAGTGTAGATTTTATTCCATGTGTAGTGATGAATACAAAGCCTCAACTAATGAGATTTATTGCTAGAGACAATAAAGAGACAAAGTAGTGGGAATCTATTCTATTGCTATGCAACTAATGATCTTTATTTTAGAACAAAACCTCTTATTTTCCCAACTAAAACAAAAGGGCACCCAAAATCCTAAAATACGATATTTGTTTCAGTGTCAAAACATTTAGGAAACTAGAACTCTCTTCATGAAAGTAATGTCCCTTTTGAGGGTTTTAAAACAAATTTCCAGAATTATGATTTTTAGTTGCAGCAGACTGAAAATTTATTACAGCGGTTTTTTTCCTTGAAATAAATGCTTTGCCAAATTCACCAATAATCATCCACAAATATTTATTAATTGATTCTTTATTAATTTGATGAATTTTAGAGCCAAATCGAATTGATTTGAACCAAAAACGAACTGCTGGAAATGGTTGTTCAGTCTGGGAAAGCGTGGCAGTAAGAAAGGGGTTCGATTTGCCTCAATAAATGTGTGAAAAGACAGAATTAAGCTTAAAACTGAATGGCGATTTGAATTATCCAATCGATTTTATGTTGATTGCACTAAACAATTAAGAATTTAATCATATACAAGTCGATTTGGTAGAATAAACTGGAAAATCAGGATTTGCACATAAAAGATCTTCAATATAATATTAATCTACAAATATGAATGTTTAAAGTCAACTGGAAAGGGTTTTCGTCCTTCCAAAAGACCTCACTTGGGGTTTTTCGTCCCAAATGGTAAGAAATATGAGAGAACTCTCTCAATATTCGAAATTACAAATGACAAGTTATAAGCAAATGAATGCCCCACACCCCTATCTATATTATTTCTTCCTTGGCACCAAAATATGAAAAGACATGACCTCTCTCATATGCCTCATGACCCTTCATATGCCTTGGCCGACCCCTTATAATTATTTATTTTCTTTGGTCATCCCATATTTCTTCTCTAGCATGCTTTTAAAAACATTTATTAAATAATAAAAAACATATTAGATACTTCCTTCTTATTTTCTTCAACTCGTCCAAGGATAGGAATGGCTGGAAATTCCAAAATTATCTTCAACGGGGGAAAAAGGGATTGAGGCACACATGTGGTCAAGTAGCTTTAGGTCTTAGCATTGCGCCAAAAATAGCCTTGATATATTAAATGTTCTCATACATAATTGTTTGATTAGTTAACTAATACGTCACTAGGACTAGCATTATGTGACCTACTTAGGTCATTTAGGGAGAGGACCTATCGATATGTATCCATTTGCTGATATAGATAACCAATGATGTGCTATGACTATTTACCTCAAGCTATGTGGGAGTAGTCGTACCATTTTTGGTAGTAAAATATGTAGATATTACATATTTTCTATTAATACCTAGATATATATATTGCAAAAATTAGGGATACCTAAGAGTACCATTGCCAACATAGGACTTATGAGCCAATGGACATAGATACATTGTGGTCCGGTACAACTAATAAAAACAAAGAACAAAGAAACTTTTAGTGGGTTGTGACCAAATTGTTATATTCCATGTCCACCAAATGCTCTTGGCGAATGGCCGATCAATAGGATTTGGAACCTTACTAAAGAAGGTTTTTAATGAAAGAAAGAAGAAGATATTAGCTTTAGAACCTAATTTTGAAACAAGAGGCCATTCAAAATAAAAGAATGATAACAAATATTAAGTCTACTTGATTGGGGGAATTTTTAACTTCAGAGGAGGTTTAAACCCAGTAAATGGGTAGACTCTCAAACAGTAAATTACTAATATAAATATCTGAGGAATATATAAAAGAGATATTACATACCTTGAGAATTTCAACTTAGATTTTTCACATATAACATTAACTAATAATTCCACTACCTTTTTTGTCAACTTCTTGTTGATTGATGAAGAAAACTTATTGCATCTATCTACATCCATGAGGATTTGGGACCTTGATCATCTCAAAATATTTTTGTCATAAATGTACAAGCTCTAAACTCCGATACCCCCTTCACCACGAGTTACTTAAATGTAAGTGACAATTAAATGGCTGGTCATATCATGAAGGTTGAAACTTTTCATGATGATGGTCAAATGGACAACTTCCATAATGTTAAGCTCTATCACATACAAAGTGAACAACTCACTCCATTAGACTCCATGAGAGCATCTGAAATACAATAGAGATATCAATCTCGAGTGGCAGGTTATCTAGCTATGTTTCTTGCATACTAGTAAGTCGTCACTTGAACTTCTGCATTTGGAGACGCTAAAGGGGATGCGATGAAGCTAGTTCATCAAGAGGGATGGCTAGATAGTAGTCTTTTTGGTTCAGGAGAAAGACCTCTAGAGCATTGTAAAAAAGGGTTTGAGGGAGGAGAAGTGTAGTGGTACGGTAACACTGTCTAGCATGGGGAACAAATGTAAAAATCTTCTCTGTGCTACTCACTCAAGTTTAACATTTGTTGAACGACTACTCAATTTTATCAAAATCACTTCCAAGTAGAATAGGTGTAGATATCCCCATTTTTAGTGTGAAGACCCTTAGCCTATCATTCCCTGTGGGCCTAGTTGAGGATGTTATCAAGGGGAATTAATCTATCATTTCCAATAATTAGATAATATTGCACTGGAGAGTGATTTTAGATCATTTGACATAAATAAAGCAATATGGTATTTAATTATTTAATACCCTATGGTCTCAAGTAATCCTATTCGTTTCTTACAACCCCCAATAAATGGCTAACAAATTGACACCAAAGATACTAAACTCAACATGGTTCCACAAGATGATAAAAAATAATTTGCAGCAATATTAAGAGATCACCCTTTGGAATAAGGGGATGCCACACCTAGGGAAAATAAACTGACTTTTATTTAATAATTTGCTCAACTCTCCAAGGGATTTCGAATTTTGTGTCAGCCTTGTCATCTTCATCAAACAAGAAGTCCTTTGGAGTATGGATATTCCTAAGTTTGAAGTTATGATGAGATTTTTATGCTTGATACTCCATAGCTTGGAGTTGGGATAGCATAGCTTGCAAATTTATGCTTTCTCTCTCTCTTACGTTGGGAAGTACTAGTTAAGCTGGTTTTGATCAATTGGGTAAGTATTCTCTCTTGTTCCAAAAATTTGTTGAGTTCTCTTCTAGTTGAAGTATGTTAGCGAATACTCGCATGATTCATACTTGCTAACATTGGCTCACTTGAATTTGGGATGTGGCACATTATTTGATGAGTTTTTATTTGAATGATTAGTGGTGAGGTTTTGATGTCTTTATGGTCTGTACTTTAATGCTGTAATTATTCCAACCATGGCAACTTGATATGCAATCTTATTGATGGCATAATTTTCAAGGGTACAGATCATCATATATTCATAAGATCTGATTTGTGTTGGTCGTTATTTTTGCTAGGTTTGATGCATGCTATTTTGTAATGTATTGAAGGGTCTATTAAGTGCTAGTAGAAATGACTTATGCAAGTGTTATTACTAGACTCTAGTGAATGGTTTGGGGATTTTGGGGGCTATGTTTTGCATAGGGGTTTCATGTTATCATGAAGAAATTTAGGTATGTTTTAAGTTGCCAAGTATTTGCCGAAAGATCTTAATATTATAGAATCTATCTGTAGTTTTATTTTAAGGAAAAATATGGAATATTGAAGGAGTTGTGAATTTTAGAAGATTTCAACTATCTGTCAGTCTATTCTGGTTCTCTAACAATTAAATATTATATTTCAGATCCGCAGTTTGGGATCAATTTAATATTGAATGTGATTGTAGCAATTAGGAGAAATAAGGAGGTGATAACTACTCCACTATTTTTGGAGTATGACTTTGATGTCCCTAAATGTGTTGGGTGACCTGACATTTCAGGGAAAAATTAGGGTTTCCTGGTCTCGAACCCAAATGAGAGAAATCTGATTTTTGCTATAACAGCTCTGAAACCCCAATCACAACTCCTGATTTTTATTACAGCCACCTGTCAATCACTTCAAACCCTAGAGGAGCAAACTGAAAATGCCATTAGCAACTAAGAGCGATCTGAATATTTAAGACAGCAAAGGAATTCACGTGACAGCCAACAATATCACACTTAGACCTAGCAATGAACCTGATTTTTATTTCCTAGGGCAGCAAACTGTATATGGGATTCACATCAACATACAACCACGCAAATAAAGCTGAAATGCCACAAAATAATTTATCCAACCACAGCAATATTTATCAATCTCAAATATATCAAAAATATAGAAAAACAAATGATAAATCACAGTTGTAATTAATTTTTATGACAACAACAGTACAGCCAAAACCAAGGGCTGGAAAAAATAGATAAACTTCTCCAAAAATCACCAAAATGTAGATTCCAGCCTTATAAAATATGAAGAACAAGAATATCAGCTCAAAATACTAAATTGTGCCCTAGATGGCACTGAACTCAACCCCCAAGCAAGTCGCCGAGGGCTGGAAATGACGAATAGCTACATAAAATCACTTTGAAATTCTAATGTGACCTTCATGTGAGATCAACCTTGCACACAAGAAGGTTTTCGTCCCCTAGTGTGATCCTATTGAAGGGTTTCGTCCTCAATAGGTGACCAAGGAAGGGTTTTCATCCTTCAATGGCAAGAGAGAAGCTACTCACTCCACCAAGGTATTCAATCTCCAAAATAGCATAATCCTCCTTTAGCAAGTCGAACCACCTTATATAGGCCTTGAAGATGTCAATGGGAAAATAGAATCCTCTAGAGAAGACCAACCACCTTAATTAAGGAAAATAACATTAAGGTCACCATGTAGGCCTCCCACAAGACCGGCCTCCATAATGAAGAAATAGAAATCCTCCTTGCATTGTTTGACAAGTCTTCCACCACTTAGTCGAACCACTCCAAAGTCATGATTAGTAAATAAAGTAATTAATTACAAAGTACAACACTTACAACCACGGTGAGTTCCCCTTCCTTGATGCCCACGGGAAGAGGAATGGGCATAAGGTCTTCCCTAGCCAACTAGCATGGAAAAGGGGACATTACAATGACCTTACTCCCACAAAAAAATTGGATGGTTTTTTTGATGCCTTGAAAGAAACCTATTGCTGTATTGGCAATTACAATGACCAAGGTTGTGACAAATTTATCCAAGAATATACCGATACTTTCCAATGTCCATACATTCGCTTCTAAATTAAATGTCCAAGAAACTGATATCTTCAGAATGACATGGATTTCATTCATATTCCTTAGGAGCAGCCTAAAAGTACACATGCAAACTTGAAGCAAAAGGCAAGCATAATTCTAAAGGTGAAGCTTCTAAATCCTCCAACAAAAACTTCACACAAGCCTCAGACAAATAATTCTAAGCCCCAAGCCATGTCAAATTCTAAACAACAAGGGCAGGGACCTCTGTGTCACTGTCAGAAGAAGACGTCATTTGACGAGAGAAGAAGCAATCTAAGACTGGAAAGTGGTATAAAGTACATAAATGCAGTGGTCAGTCTGCGGAATGTTGCATTTGGAAAGCATTGCTTGCACAACTACAAGCATCATTATCTACCACAATGTCACTAGACAAAGTTAAGCAGATCATAGACTATGAGCCAAGCACAGTGGTAGCTTCTGCAAACACAACATCATCTTTCAATTTGAAGCCAAAAGATTGTTACATTGTCAGTTGTTGGTCAATGGACAGCTAGTATACTTCATTGCTGACAATGGGAGTAGGAAGAGCTTTGATTTCAACTGAAGCAATTCAGAGATAGAACTCACCATTGATGCCTCATCCCCAACCATAAAGCATTGGGTGATTCGCTTTCAAATGACCTACTGCTGAATTGAAGTATATATGCCCACCTGTACCTTCACTACCAACAGAGGAATAGAGCCATCCAATATGATTTGAATCAGTATCCATAATGGATGAGCCTATATGTATAAAGAGTAAATATAAACTATGTGATGCGCTCCTCCAGATGTTATAACTTCTCTTACAGGAAGTTACAGAATTAGGCCCTATGTCTCTTACACATAGGGATTGGCACATTTCCATAGTGCTTGAGTAGGATTATATTGCAAGCTAACCCTTTGGACAAAGATCTCTTTCCTCAATGTGTGTATATAAATAGAAAGAAGGTGATCCATAACAGAGAAGAAAATTCTTTCTTCCAACGAGATGAATAGCTTAATGGGACTAACCCACCCTTGACTTATTTCTTGTTACCTCTTCATTAACTCCCTGGGTGACCTTCCTCTTCTTTCCATTGTCAATATGGTTAACGTACGAATTTTCACATTAATATGTGTCTAATAGTTAAAAAGTCCAAGTTTGTGATCCTAGGTCCTTGTAGGAGTTTTTGATCCTTAATAACCATGATTTATCTGTAATATAGGAATGAGCTTAAGTGAAAGAAGAATAAAGGTATTTATTGCCATGCTCGGTTGTTGCTTGATAGAGACCTAGATTGTATTAAGCAACCAATGTTTTATCCTTCAGTTGCTAAACACTAGTCATTTGACAACCAGTGTTTTATCCTTCAGTTGTTAAACATGGGATGAAAGAAACGAGTTTTGTTAATGCTAGTCACCAAGCTGCCCAGTAGTAAGAACAACAAGGGGTCAAGATCAACCTAATATCTAGTGTATAACACAACAAGTTGAGTAACACATAAGGCATCAAGTGACATATTGTCTTGAGATGATGGGACACAAAAATATGGCCTTGACAAAAGATCACCTGTTAGTGAACCAAGTGAAAGATGGTGGGAATACAAGAGCCGATAGTGTGCTTGCCAAAACTGCATGAGGAATAAAGGAATTTGCATTCTTCAGCAAGTTTAGCATACTGATCCTATTCGAAGTAGAACCCTGCAGAAATGATTTTTAGGATAAAGTCAAGACAGAGAAAATGAGAATTGGTACACACATAAAATTCCATCTAAACAATTATACTGTAAAATCAAAAATAATTCAGTGCCTGCTTCATTTAACTTATCAGTACATTACATGACTTAGACCTGTTATAGCCTTCTTTGCACATAGGTTACTGCAAAATAGCATGCAACTGAAATTCTGTTAAATATCATATGAGTCTTTAAACTGAACTTTCTTCATGAAACATATATTTCTGTAAAAAATTAATATTCATTATTTGAAACAGTGGTTGCACATATCTTCGGGAACTCTGAATCCAGTAGAACCAAGAAGAAAACCCTCATTTTGGACATAGTGATGGAAAGTTTTACAGTGTCTGCAGCATTTACAATATAGAAAACATTTCAAGAATAAAAATGTTGCAACATTTACAATATAGAAAACATTTCAAGAATAAATGTTGGAAATGACTGATATATTTTGCATGATTTACCCCTTTTATAGACTGTACACTCAGGCCTGAGTATATTCCAGCACAATTAGTGGGGTCTAGGACATCGCCCCAGCTGGGGGGTACTAGCAAGTATTTTGTAATTTGTATATGAATGAATCTCTACGAGATATTGTGATAATACAAGCAGTCTTCTGAGTAACTAGGAGTGAATAGAATGGGAAGAAGCCTGAGCCCTGTTCAAAAAATTTAGGTCGCTGCTGAAACCGCTTGCTGTCTCTGGTGCTAGCTCGGATGCCGGACCCCTCTGGTCCGGATCAGGGGTCCCTCTTGTCAGGGGCCCTCACTCCAAAGCCACCTGATGCATGGAATAAAATAGTGGAGGGTTCCACCTCCGCTCCTAGCTCAGAAAAGCTCTCTCCTTCGCTGTCAGATGGGTCCTTCTCTCTGCGCATCCCCTCTCACATCACGGAGGCTGCTGCTGCTTCTCGTGATCTTTCCTTGGTGGGTAAACTGATGGGTCCTAGACCCCCATTGGAAGATATCAAAAAATGGGCACGGTTGAAATGGCAACCATGTGGAGCGCTTGAAATAGCGGCAATGCCTAATGGTTTCATATTATTCTCCTTCAGCATGAAAGAAGATTTCGCTAGAGCTCTCCTAGGTGGCCCGTGGTTTTTTGGCAGACGGGGCTTCTACCTCAGGAAATGGTCTCCAGGTTTCAACCCTCACACAGAATCCATGACCCAAGCCCCAATATGGGTTCGCCTCTCGGGGCTCCCCCTGGAGTTCTGGCATCCAGCGGTTATTGAAGGTATTGCCCTCTCCATAGGATCTTTAATTGCTATAGATCAAGCAACAAAAGCTAAAACTAGATTCATCCATGCTCGCTTTTGTGTTAATGCTGACGTCAGTTGTCCCCTCCCAAAAGAGATAGAGCTAATATCGGATCTTGGGAACTGGAAACAAACCATTGACTATGAATATATTCCTCAAGCATGCTCCTTCTGCAAAAGCATTGGTCATCGGGCCTCTAGTTGCCCCTCCAAACCCCAGCCAAAACCCAAAACCCAAAACCTTTCCCCAAAAATTAAGAGAAGCTTTATTCCTAAACTGTCCTCTGTTGAGATCCCTATCATCCCCACCTCTAATTCCTTTGCTCTCCTGGAAGAAGGAGAAATAAACACTTCCTCTGATCCTTTTTCTGAGGTCGTCCCCCCCTCTCTGGCCCTTAAGTCCCTCATCATCCCTTTGTCTCCCTCGGCTCTCCCCCCCTCTTCCTCTGAGGAGGTTAACCTCTCCTTGGCTGTTTCCTCCTCCCCCCCTCCACCCCTGTCTTCTCCACTTTTCCTTCCCATCCCCCCCCTTCCCTACTCTAGTCCCCTTCCCTCGGAACCCCCTTCCATGACTCTTCCCCCCCTACCCCCCCTCTTTCCCCCTAATTTGGACTCTGCTACCTCCCCCTCGGGCCATTCTTCTGATGATAGCTTCAACCCCCGCTTTACTAGAAGTAGCAGCAAGAAACCTGATATTAGCACTGAAAAAGTACAGGGAAGGATTCTGAGCAATATCAAACTCCAGCAAGAAGCAACTCTTAATGTCACTCAGGGAACTCAGAGCACAATCCTCATGGTGGTGGGGAGCAAATCCAAACCAAAGAAATGAAGATCATCTCTTGGAATATAAGAGGGCTCAACTCTCTTCAAAAGCAAAGAGTTATCAAAGACATCAAATTCCAGAACTCTCCTGATATCATAATGCTGCAGGAAACTAAACTAAAAAAAGACGATCGACTCCTAAAAATCTGGCCGGCGGCTTCTTTTGAATCTCAACCTTCAGCAGGGAACTCAGGAGGTCTTTGTACCTTTTGGGATCCCAGAAGTTTCAAAGGGGATTGTTTGTTCAAGCATCCCAACTTTTTATGCATGCTCTTCCAAGAGGTTGGATCTGACTCCACTTGGATTGCCATCAATGTTTATGCCCCCAACACAGAGACTCATCATGGAAAATTATGGAAAGATATCACAAACTTCATCATCACTTGTGGTAAAATTCCCATTCTAATAATGGGGGATTTTAATTGTCCCCTTTATCCTTCGGAAAAACAGGGAGGAATTCCTGCCATGACCGCCAGCATGGATGCTCTGGCTGACTTCATCAGGGAGAATTCACTTCTTGACATGGAACTCCACGGTTCCTCCTTTACGTGGTCAAACCGCAGATTGGGTAGGAACCATATTCAAAGCAGATTGGATAGATCTTTGGGCTCTCTGGACTGGATCTCTCTCTTTCCTGACTTCTACCTCAACTCTCTCCCCCGGGCTGCCTCTGACCACAGCCCTCTTCTATTGAGTGCAAATCACAATCTGAATACCAAGAATCCTCCCTTCAGGTTCAAGCTTGCATGGCTTGATAACAATCACCTGAACCCTCTTGTTGCCAATTGGTGGAATATCAAAATTGAGGGCACTGACATGTTTAGATTTACCAGCAAGCTCAAAGAAATTAAAAAACAACTCAAGATATGGAAGTCGACGGTCTTTGGCAACATCAAGCTCCGCAAACAGAAGCTAACTCAGGATTTGGCTAAAGTCTCTGCTCAAATGGAGATTGAGGGAAGATTGGATCATCTTCACCAAAAAGAAACCTCCCTCCTCAGTGATTATCACAATACGCTTCAAGAAGAGGAGACCTATTGGAGGCAACGCTCTCGAGCCCTTTGGCTCGAGCAGGGGGATCGTAACACCAAATTCTTCCACATCACTGCTTGCAAGCATAAGAGCAGAGACAAGATCCGAGAGCTGGTGTCGTCCTCGGGTACCCTGTTAACATCTGAGGCTGATATCTCCAATGAGCTCGTCTCCTTCTATTCTAACCTCCTCCAGGTTGACCTGCCCCCTCCGGAGCAATCAATGGCTGCTATGCTCCAACATATACCGCATCTTGTGTCTTCTGAGATGAACAATAATCTGACCAAACCTTTTGCTATGGAGGAAATTCACAAAGCGGTCTTTGCCATGAAAAGGGACAAAGCTCGGGCCTGGATGGTTTTCTTGCTGCTTTCTTCCAAGTGTTCTGGGAGACCATCAAGCAGGATCTCTTCAAAGTGGTGAATGAGTTCCAGATTAATAACAATCTGCTAAAAGAATGGAATACCACCTTCGTTGCCCTTGCCCCAAAAGTGCATAGTTCAAAAGATGTCTCCAACTTCAGGCCAATCAGTTTATGCAACACTGCTTATAAGATTATCACTAAGATGCTGGCCTCCAGACTTAAACCTCTAATGAAAGATCTCATCTCGCAAAACCAAAACGGCTTCATAAAAGGACGGCTCATCCAAGGTGGTATCATTACAGTTCATGAAGCCATCCACTCAGCCTATCACTCGAAATCCCCAAGAATGATCTTAAAGCTTGATATGCAAAAAGTGTTTGACAGAGGCAGCTGGCCTTTCTTAATTAGGGTCCTGGAAAAAATTGGTTTCGACAAAAAATGGTGTAGTTGGGTCTTCTCTTGTATCACGACTCCTTGCTTCTCTATTCTTATCAATGGCATTCCGGCAGGTTTCTTCAAAAGCAGTAGAGGTATCAGGCAAGGTGACCCCCTGTCACCCTTCCTTTTTGTCCTTATGGCGGACTCCCTCAGCAGAGCTCTGGAGGCGGCTAAAAGTCAGTCTATCATTTCGGGTCTGAAAATCACCTCTAGCTTCCCTTCTGCCACCCATAGCCAGTTTGCTGATGACACTCTGCTGTTAAGTGTCGCCTCTGTGATTGAAGCTTGGGCTATCATGGATATCCTTTCTCTTTACCAATCAGCTTCTCAGCAAACTGTCAATTTCAACAAGAGCAGCATCTCCTTCATCAATACTGCACCTAGGACTCAGAGAAAGATTGCAGATATTTTTGGGTGCAATATTGTGGATCTCCCCGCCTCTTATCTTGGCATCCCCCTCTTCCATGGTAAGCAATCTAAAAATCTCTGGAATCTAGTCATTGAAAGATATCAAAAAAAATTGGCTGTCTGGAAAGGGGTTCTGCTCAGTCAGGATGGCAAACTCCAACTGGTTAAAGCCACCCTCCAAAGCCTTCATACTTCATGTCTCTTCTCAAAGTTCCCAACTCGGTGAAGGAGGTTGTGGAAAAAATCCAAAGGCACTTTTTGTGGTCTGGGACGGATGAAAGGAAGAGGATCCATCTTGTCTCATGGAAGGAAGTGTGTAGGCCAACTTCTCAGGGAGGGCTTGGTCTTCGAAAAATGGTTGACACGAATGGGGCCCTCCTGGCCAAACTTGCCTGGGAAGTGGCTAAAGGTAACTCTCTTTGGGCTCAGCTGCTCAGAGCTAAGTATCTTGCTAATAACGAAGATCTTCTCACTTCCAATCCAATTAGAGGTTCATCCATCTGGAATTCTATTATTAGCTCCCTCCCCATTATCCGGGCTGGCACTAAATGGAGATTTGGGAATGGTAGACTTATTGACTTCTCGAGGGATCATTAGATAGGGGTCGAGCCTCTTGATCGCAATCCATCATGGGATCCTGTGAAAAGAAGCCTCATTAATAAGCAGGGAAGATTAGTTTCGGGCTATTGGACGATTGTGAATTCCATTCCCTCCTAGAATATTCAGGTCTGGGATGATATTAGTGAACAGCAGAGTAGGCTCCTAACTTCGCTCAGAACTGTGCTCGCTTCCATCTACATCCCCTTCTCCCAAAACGAGGATGAGCTAATTTGGCCCCTCTCCCCATCTGGCTCTTTCTCGGTTAAGGTTGCTTATCTATCGATGCATAGTGCTGACTCTGGTCCCCCCCTCACCAAATTCTAGCCAAATGAGATCATCCCCAAAATTGGCTTTTTTTCCTGGCTCTCTTCTAAGAATGCTTTCCTCTCTGGAGAAAATCTGAAAAGGAGGGGTTTCTCTCTTCCCACTAGATGTGTGCTCTGTACTAAGGAGGCGGAATCCTCTGCCCATCTTTTGATCCACTGTCCCTTTTCGCAAGTTATCTGGCATTGGTTCTTATCGAGGATGGGCGTGCTTTGGACCTTCCCTGAGTCCATTCAGGACACCCTCTCTCAATGGAGTTCTCCCTTCACTCACCTGGCTCTAGTTCTGGCTTGGAAACTTCTCCTCCCACATGGCATATGGGGCATCTGGAAAGAAAGGAACAAAAGAATCTTCAAAGACCAAAGTCTTGAACCTGATCGGGTGGCTACCCAGATTGCTCTTACTTTCCAGGATAATCTCAACTCGCACCTTTGGTCCAATTATCAGCAAAAAATCCAAATTTGTAACTCTCAGGAGTGGCAGAGGTTGTTAGCCATTCATCCTGTCAGTAAAGGAACTTCCTCTGCTCGAGGATTAGTTCGTTGGCTACCCCCTCCTCGGGGCTGGAAAAAACTTAACACGGATGGGGCCTCAAAAGGCAATCCTGGTAATTCTGGTGGAGGAGCCATTCTTCGTTGCTCATCGGGCTCCATCGTTGTTGCTTCTGCTCATAACCTTAACTATGGCACCAACCATCGTGCGGAAGCCTTGGCCATCCTCAAAGGCCTTGAGTTGGCTATCAAATTTGGTGACGATCCCCTCCAAGTTGAAACTGACTCCCATCATCAAGCTCCTGCAGTCAGCTGACTCTGGTTAATGGTCGATACAAAATATCATTGCTGATATCAGAATTCTTCAAAGATCTTTCCAGCAAATCCAGTTCCAGCATGTCCTAAGAGAGGGGAACAAAGCGGCTGACCACCTTGCTGACATTGGTGTTCTTCTTGAGAGTCAGCAAAGCTAGACGGACAACTTCCCAGTTGATCTCTTCCAAATTACTCAGAATGATATATCCCAATGCTGACTGGTGGAATGGGGGACTGATATGGGTTTCGGCAAAGCCTTTATGGCCCCCTCAAAAGGCGGCGGCATTTATGTCTGATTTATTTGATTTGACCCTTGGTGAAGAGCCTTTTGATGACGGTGATGTGTAATGATGTGGAGGATTTCCGCACGCATGGGGTAATTCCTCCCATAAATCATTTGATGATCTGGCGGGAGGACAATGATAACGAGGCCGACGGCTCCCACGCCCTGGTCGGGATGTTAAATGACCCCTATTGCTCTCACTTCTGCACTTTTCAAAAAATTTATACAATGGGTGGCCAGCTGAAGCGTCTAGAGCCTGCTGCCTGTGACTCGGTTAAAGATGATGTGGAGGTTTGGAACATTTTGCTGGAAAATGGAATTACGACCTTCCTGGAGAGAATGGCGGGCTACTCGGCTCTAGTTTCGTACGCGGTTATGGCTTCCTGGTCGAAGGGTCAGGTTCAGATTGGCAACACGAGCTTTACCATCTCCACCAATGCTATCACTGATGCCACAGGTCTTCCTGCCGCCGGCAACATCTACTTCAAGCGCTCGCTGCATGCTGAAATGCAGGATTTTATTGCTCCTGGGGACAAGCCAGTCAAATACCTCTCTGGCTACACTCGCGATTCCCTGCCTCCTCCATGGAACAGAGTCGCGGAAGTTATAATGCGTTACTTCACCATTGACAATCATTATCGGCTTGTTTACGGCCCTCATTTCTTCATCCTTTCTCATCTGTGTTGGGGGAAGAAGATTAATCTGGTGGCTTTCCTTTATCAGTCCTTAGAGCACTCTATTCAGCTGGCTCGTGACGGGGAAGGAGCCATTCTCCACCAAGGTTTACTGTACCTGCTCTTTTCTGATGCTGCTTCGCATGCCGACCTGATTCGCTTCCACCCCAAAACTGGTTGTCACCGCCGCTCTCCCTCGCCTTCCCCCCGCCCCTCCTCCACCTCCCTCCGCTCTTCTAGGCGCCGCTATCGTCTGCACCTTTCCTCCAATTCCGACTCGGATGTTGCCATTCTTAGCCCTCCCCTTGTTGTTTCCGAGCCCCCTGCCCCCCCTGTTTTCCCCCCGCACCTCTCATGCTTGTTATTAGAAGGCACTGACACCAGCTTTAAAGCTGTCTCTCCGGTCTTAAGCCCTGATTCCTCTCTTGCTACAGACATTCTAGGCCTCGCTAAGCTCTACCCTGACTCCCCGGCCTCGGAGCAGATGGAGATAAACCAGCCTGGGGACGACCCCACTTCTCAGACTGCGGGAAACAATCCACTCTTCAACGACAACGATCCTCCTGCTGACACTATGAAATCTTCACCGAATCTGAATTCAACTCCCGCTGAGCCTGGGACTGCTGACACTCAAAGGGATGATCGCAGAGTCGATATGGTTTCTTCTATTTTAAACAAGCTTCAGCGTGCCTTCAAGGCTTTGAAGGCCTGGGAGGCTTTCACTGATTCCACTTCCACCAAGAGCGCCATTGCCAAAGATTGCTCGGAGTTCATCACCCTTGCTGAACAACTAGCGGATGATTCGGGTTCTCCTAGAGCTAGAACTGCTGTCTCTGAGCTGAAAAAGCTCTTATGATGTTTTCTTCTTTCCTTCTGTTGTCTTTTTCGGCTTCCTTTTTTTGGAATCTCCATGGGTACTTTTTTGCTATGCTATATATATATATATATATTGCTAAATCTGGCCTGAAGGGCTCTTTTGTATAAGGTTGTGGGACCTTCTAAAACCCTCTTTTTACCCTATATATTCCAAAAAAATCTCTACGAGATATTGAATTTTTATAAAAGATTTTGTATGAAGCAAAGGAATAAATGAAAGTCAAATTTACATCATAACGATTTGCACAAAAAGAAGTTGAAATGAAAGGTCAAGAAGATGAAAATTCTGGTAGACTATAAATATTGTACAGATCACAAGAGAAGTCGTTAGTTGTTGTTGAGTATTGGAGTAAAAGGTGGATCTTCCCTAGCCTTTATACCTTAGTTTGAAATATATGAAGATAGTTTGCATTGCCATGTCTTTGTATTATCTTTAAAGCAAAAATATTATCTTTTTGGTGTCATTGTTTTTGTCTGATATCCTAGTGCATTATGCATATATTCTGTTCAAACTTCATAATAGTTATTCTATTCTAAATTTCTTGTGAATACACGGGTTCGCATGTATTTCCATGTGATTAATGGTGTAAACTTGATAGACCTCGATCTTAACATGTCTTGACAAGGATTTCATGGACCACTGCTGCCAATGGTTTCGTTTGCAAATGAACATTTAACCCATGCGCGAACAAGATGTTAAGATGGTTATTACCTAGTCAATGAGACATATAGAGATGGCTACAGGAAAGGATAACCAAGCTTTTTAAGGAAGAATCTTATTGTAGTAGGAATCCTACCAACCAAATAGAGAATTGAGGGGGAATCCATATCAATCAAAATCTATATGAAAGAATTTTAACCCCCAAGTTTGATGCGATCAATAAAAAATTAAAATACTAAACCAACGGCTTGAATAGGCATCAAGTCTTGTTTCTTTCATTTGAATCTAACGGAAGATTGGCAGAAAATCCAATTCACTGTCCTACACCTTTCTTATTACTGGTGAATGATGGAAAATGAGTGTGGTAATTATGGTGACCAGCTGGAAATAACTACTTGGGACCTGATTGTGGTTGCATTTGTCATTGTTTGAGGCTTATATCCAAGAAGACTGATTTTTGGCCCTTAAAACCATGAACAAACAATACACAATGATACACTGTTCTAGAGAAATACACCAAGCTAGCATGTTTGTGGAAAGCATCTTGCTTGATTAGCTAGTTGCCACATTCGTTGATGGATTAAAAGAGTCCGTCAAGGGATATGTAAACATTTGGAACCTCCCACTCTTGAAGAGGCCATTTGGTACGCAAAGGTAAAAGGCAGAAGGGTCTTCATTCAAATCTTCTCCAACAACAATCGCTGATTCATAAGGCATTGTAAAATCTACTTCCTCTCTTGTTTCTAATGCAGGACAGCAAATGGGCAGGATCATAATTCCTACTATTATTGCTGAAATGTATTACAAAGGGCTTTGTTTTGATTGGAAGGAGTGGTGCAGCAGACACAAGTGCAAAACCTATAGAAAAATTCACATGAATGATATTGCACATGACGCCCAAAAGAATGTAGCTAAAAATGATTGGTGGGATTAGCAGAAATTGATGAGGCAAAGACTGTGAACACCATGGGATTCTAACAATTTTCCTTTCCGCAATGCTTAAAACAACTTTTTGTTCCTTGGAGTAATATAAGATGCATTTTTCCAAGAAAAAAACTCTGTATCAGCCATTGAAAGGAACACAGTCAAATGAAGAGTATGTTGAGATTCCTTGACACCAGCAGCAATTATGATTTCATAAACTCCAAGTTAGGGTTGTCTGCAGTTCTGAAAGTGAGCCATTGAAAAACTTCTAAGTAGCAGTGGCCAATGACACTATGATGGACTGCAAAGAGCAGGGTAAGAGACTGAAATTGTAACTAGATTTCTACAAATGAAGTTATGTTTTTTTGGTGACTTGAAAATGGTGGATGTGGTCATGGGTGCACAATGGCTGAAGACCTTGGATGAAATCCATATCAATCTTGATGGCTTGCACATAAAATTCGAGAAGGGGAAGCAGCATATTACAATAAATGGGCACCTGGTGCAAATAAAGTGATTTCATCCTATGTTACCAGAAATTTAAAAGGAGACACTTTTTTGGCATCCAAAAACATTTGCAGTTGAAACACCCTGGATACGGCTCAAAATATTTTGGAAACATTTTCAGACCATTACCCAAACATATGTTTTATGGAAACATATTGAATCTGTTTTTGAGAAGTTTTCAGGACAAAATCAGTTGTTTCCAGCCAGTTTTTGGAAGGCATTTCAATGAAAAGCATTGAAATTGCATTCCTTTCCATAAATTTTGCACTCATTTGAAGGAAAATTTTCATAATACCAACAAAAAATAGAAGCTAGCACCCAAAACTAGCCCCATATAGAAACTAAAAGTGCTTCAAAAGGCTTAGAGAATCAGTAAAATGACCTGAATATACAATTTATAGTTTTGTCTTCAATGAATTTTCCCTTAGGAGAAAAAAGAGTATATTAAAATAATTATTTGATGCTAGTTGTACCGTTTCTCAACTAAGCTAAAAACATCATAGAAAATGTCATATAATAAATATATTATTGTTAGAATAGTTACTATGTTACTGTGTTTATGGGAACATGGATGTGAACCACGCAGTATACATTTTAAAAAGAAATGGGATTTGTGCAAAACAATGCATCATGAAATTATTGTGGACATTAGAAGGCCACTCACCTTAAAATGAACAGCACACATTCTTGAATTGCCTTACATACAAACCGAGTATAAGATAACTACATGTTACATTAGCACTTGAAACATGCAAGATTGATCAAAAAATAAAATTCTTCAAAAAAGGTCTTGGACTGAAGATGTGTTCCAAGACTTTGATCATAATTATGTTGGTCTAATCTACCTATATAGTCTGAGTGGAGAACTTTCATCGGGGTTGGCTTTTAATATTTTATGTTTATTTGTATGCTTTTGAATTCTTCATTTGAACCACATTTCTTAAGATTTGGAGGGTTGCATTTCCAACACTGCCCCTGGTTTCATATCATACCCATTTAGCACTTTGGGTAACATAAATTTCGATGCATTAAATGACCAAACAGCTTGGAGGGGGGTGAAATGGGTACAGTGCATAGCTGTAAAGGGTCTGCATGTTAAGATAAAAATGGAGAAACCAACAAGACAAAACTAAAAGGAGTGCAATAGTCTGTTATTCTTGCAGATATATTTTACAACCTATTACATGCACCGAATAAGGAAAAAAAATACTTCAACATCCAGCACACCAATTGTTTGGCAGCAAATAAAGTCGAGGAGAAGGCAGTTACGTGATTCCTTAGGATTATTAATTATTTCCAGCTAGTAAGAAATATTAAGAATGATTAACACAGTGCAGAAAAGAGAAGAAAATACTTCAAAAATCTTTGACTGTATTAGAAGCATTAGCATATGTGTAGGGAAATTTTAAAGTCATGTATATTCTTAAAATATTAGAACTTAAGATGAGGGTAAGTAGGTTGGTAAATTTACTTACCCCAAATGTGAAAAATCTTCACCCATTAAGGGGAAAAGTAACTATAAGTGAGCCTATTAAGAGGAAGAGTAATTATAAATATTAAAATAGCATTCAACCCTAAGAAGAGAGGTTATGAGTTTGGAGTGTTTATGCATGGTAGTCTGCGAGGACTGTTCTTACAAGTACAGTGACCAAACTCTGAGTTTTCTAGGCCTGTGTCGAACCCCATACCTTAAGAAAGTTTATATCTCATATACTGCTGAAATGGATATAATATATATAATAGCAAAAAACTTTAGTTCTGGGGGTCTTTTGCAGATATCTCTTGGTGTGTGTTTTCTTTGTTAATAGTCTAGATTTTTCAAAAAACTCACTGTCATCTTCAAAAGACAAAATTGAACTCCAAATTTTAAATTCACATTTTAAGTTTTAACAACTGCTAGACTTGTCAGCCACTAGGATTTTCCATCTGTTTCAGTTTTTGGCAGGAAAAATTCGAGTTTTAGCTCTTCCAGATTTAGTTTTTAATACTTGGTTGTAGTTTCTTCTTTTTAATCATACTCCCATGGAGATTGAAAGAGCTTAGTTGCAGGTTATTCTATTTTAACTGAATATATGTGCTGTTAATGATCAGATCTGGGTATCTCAGGTTTTGGTTTTTAGTATATTGACAGATCCCAAATTTGGACTCCTAACAGGTTCATATGCCAGTCATGATTACTTAACAAACCCTTATCTTGTCATGCAGAAATCACAAGGACTGGTCCGGAAATATTTTTGTTGAACAGAAATAGGATGGGCATATGTTGAATAAAAGGGAATTTAAAGTATATCTATTGATCACATTTATGTTAGGTTGATTAATTTCTAGCCATAACGGATCCCACAGCGTCCACTAGGGTGAACATCAACTACAATCTAAATACGAATTATGTCATCAATTAATCTCTCCATAACAGATGCTGCAACAAGAAGTTTGAGAGCCGGCAAGCTGCCAAAGCTCTTGCCAACGAAAGTAATCATAGAGTTGTTGGGAAGAACTACAAAATCTCACCCATAGTAAAAGATTTCAATGCAAGGCTTAGCTAGACATGGCAATTCAAACACTTTCTCTGAACGCCCATGCATCTATTGTTGCATAGAAGCAACTAGAGCAATATAGTAGAGTTGGAAAAATACAATTATGGCAACTACCACGTGATCAAAGGAGCAACAATTGCATAAGACAAGAAAAGACGACCACAAAAGAAGGTAAAGAATGTAAAAATAGCAACAATTGCAATAGGCAAGAGCATGAGCAAAGATTGACTGTAAGCACGGATCGAGAATGAATTTTTCACAAATGCGTAAGCATGGTTGGCAATTCTTCTACCCCATCCATCCACAACATCTTCATAGCAAATTATGATGGTCAAAAATCCTAGCCTTCTCTAAGGTCATGGAATTTGGTCGCCTTCTGCCAGCCACAGCCATCACTGGGATCTAGTTACACAAGTCAAAAGTTGAAAAAGCCTTGTCTCTGTCAAAAAGCCTTTTCTGCAGGTGCAACCAGATGTGGTTGCCACTGGATGCTCTACAGAAATGGGCCAAGGAAAAATAGAATATTAAAGAAGAAGTCACCTTGGTCACCACATACACCCCACTCCAATAGGGTTTTTATTGCACCTTGAAGATCAAAACTTTGTCTTCACAGGCAGACCATGGTTTTACCAAACTATATGCCTTTTCATGCAAAAATTGTGATTAGAAAGTTGAATGAGGTATTGTATTTTATTATATATTTGTATCTATTTGCACATATCTCTATGTACATCCTCTAGAAGCTTTCTGTACATCCTTGGTACTCTTGATATATACATAATACAAATAAGTGTACAATATGTATAGTTGCTGAAATATTTGTGTGCATTTCACTGTAGCAATTATTTTAATATCATTTGGTATCAGATCCTAGCACTTATGGCCTCTAAATTTCTTTACCTCAAGGGTTTGCATCTTTTTAACTAAATCTAACACCATTGAGTTTCTGACACTCGAAGCCCTAGATCTAGTCTCCTGGAGGGTCTTCCACCTCTTACTATCCACTAAATCTACTCTCTTCAACAAGTATCAAATTTGCAGAGGTATGCATTGGGAGTCAATCAACACCCTTTATTTCTCACTACAAGGATCACTTCGGAGCTACTGTTCATCAAATTGGCACCACACCCACATATTGAGCAATGGCATAAGTTTCTCAGTGCAATAGGATCTTTTTTGCTACCTGGTATCCCCAGATTTCACCCTGAAATCTGGGACTGCCCTATGTAAAAAAAAATCGTACTTTTAAAATAATGGGTCGTTTTGTGTTTTTATTGCCAGAAAGTTTTTGTATTATGTCAAGATATTCCCAAGGAGCCATATAAGCCAATTTCGACAAATACCCAAATGCCCAAAATTGTTATATTTTGTCGCTGGGGTTTGCCTGCGGGAAATTTGTATTTAATTATTTTGAGCCCCATTTTGGGTAAATTGTGCTCCGGTTTAACCATGTTATGATCTTACATGTCAATATTCCCATATACCAGTAGGGTTTTAACCAGGAATGAATTCTGGGCTTTATTTGTGACTTCTGGCAACGTTTTGTGTTTTTGGTGTTTTCCCGTTTCGTTTTCTGTGAAATTTCTCTGGGTCAATTCCTTTGTCGGTTTGGTCTGATTCCTTGCCTGGAGTATCTGGAGATCACCTATGGACGTTATGCCAGAAGGAATTCACCACAGGAGGTCTGGTTCTCTCTGAAAAGACGAAGTCGTGCACGAAAAAGCTTCTTCTGGGCAGGCCGCATTTTTGGAAAAAGAAGGTTTTAAGCTACAATGGGATTTTTGGTAGCAGCTGGCAGGTGGGAATTTTGTACCTGCCTAGCAGGATACTTTTTCCCATGGAAGCAACGCCACTTAAGTCACAATGGGAAAATTAGAGGCAGTAGGCAAGCGAGAATTTCTTACCTGCCTTGTAGGGTGAAAATTCCCATTGTGAAATAAAAAAAAATCACTTAAGGCATTGATGGGATTTTCTTACCTGCCTTGTAGGGTAAATAATCCCATTATGAAAGTCAAACAGCTTAAGTGGATCATGGGATTTTTGGAACTGCGGTGCAGGGTGAATAATCCCATTGAAAATTGGCTTTTAAAAATAGAAATTGCCTGTCAAAAAGTGCGACCCCTTTTGGGATAGAAGGGCAGCTTTAAATGCATTAAATTAATTAATTCCTTCTCCAAATTTGGCACCCAAGCATGTGGAAAAGTCAACACGGGTAAAGTGGATGAAGGAAATTAGAATTAGAAATTCTAAAATTAAATAAATATTATTTATTTAATGCAGCCCCTTCATGTCAAAAAGTGCGCCCCATTTGGAAGAAGAATAATACTTTTTAAAGTATTAATTGATATAATTAATTCCTATTTTCAGTGGATGAGGTCAAAGCATACTGTGAAGCTTAAGTGAACTGGAAGTAGAGAGCTAAAATTAAATAAATTTAATTTATTTAATGGCAGCCATGAACATGCACAAAATAGGCGCCCCATTTGAAGAGAAAACCTTATTAATTAATTAATTAATTGCCAGGAATAGGAGGGGCAATAATTAATTATAGAATGATGAGGGTTATATAAGCAAGGGCTGCCATAAGGATGAATTAATTAATTCTTTAGCAAGGAAGTGCAGCCCAGACAAAAAGTGCGCCCCATTTGAAGAGGAATTTTGCTCAGAAGGTGTAATTACTGCTGGAAGCTTCAAAATTTGGCGCCTAGGTTTGAAGGAGCTTGATTTGTGTCTGAATAATTGTCTGCATAGTGGTACAGGTGCTCAAGTGAAGATAAAATTCATGTTTGTTTTGCATGCAAACAAAACATCAAATTTTTGGGGCAGCAGGCTTGATATATACAGATTTTTATAGTTAAAATCCACTGTTTTGCCATCTTTGTCTGAATTAATTGCAGGAATTCATTACAGATGCTTTCATAAGAGAAAGGGAGCTTAAAATCAATGTCCAATACATTGAACATATCCTCCGAATCTGAAGAAATATCCAGATCTGCACCGGTTGTGAAAAATTCAGGCCGAATAAAAAGAAAAAGAATTGCTCAGACAAAGACAAATACGGCCATGGCAAAGAGGGATGAGAAAAAGAGCACAGCAGAGTCATGCATCACTTCTAAGTTTGCTGACATTGGAAATACAGATCTAGGTCCAGAACCTCTTTCCGAATTGATTGACAAATCCGGAGCTAGAAAGACTTCCCTCATGAATGCAGTCAAAAGCAGTGGAATCATTCGAGCTACAGCATTTCCATTCACAGCCCAGTTGTCAGAGTTCATCATGGAGTGTGCTAGGTCTTACCATCCATTATCCAGATCAGTCCGAGATGCTGTGGGGAAAACAATAATCCGGTTGGACGCACAGTTCATCAATTATTGTTTGAAGATTCCGGCACGAAAGGTGGTGACTACTATTAGCATACAGGATGTCGGCAACAGATGGGAAAAGCATAAAGTTGACTGCGTGGGCATAATGAACAGCAGATACATGAAGAAGCCCAGATCTCCTTCCAAGTTCCCGAGAACTCTTCCACGATCCAATCTGGTACAAGAGGTGGATGATATTGCCAAATTGTTATGCAGGATAAATGGCGAAGCGAATGCTCACAACTTCCGCGCATGGATGTATGCTTTCATCAGGACCATTGAAATCAACAAAGCAAATTCAATAATCAATTGGTCAGAAATCATTAGTGACAACATTGGTGAGCAGCTCCGGAACATGAGGCATACTTACAGCTTCAAAATGACTTCATACTTGGTTTATGCAGCAGCTTCACAGGGGATCTTCTCCAAGCTAGATAGATGTGGTGTTCTTTCCAAGGACCCTATTTTCGAGTGCTACCCACAGCTTACTGTACCTGCATGCAAGAAAGATTACAAGGTGGTCAACGATGGATTCTTCTACGAATTCATTTGCAGGCTGGATGGCGATCTAAAGGCCAACAGGGTGAGCAAGGAAGCGTGGGAAGCTATGTCCAGGATTGGCAGTATCTTCATTCAGTTTGCGGATTTTACATACCTCAGGGTCACCGGCTTTTCTGCAGAACCAGTTAAGTTGCCCAGATATCCGAGTGATAGATTGGTCATCATGGAGCTGAGCAGACAACTCGTGGAGATGCATGACCTACAGTCGAAACGGCACAAGTCTACAGGCTTCTTCCCGATCACTGTGGGCCATTATAGCTGCCAGAGCATTCATAAGGCCCGAGGAATTGAAGCGGAGATGTTCTCTGAGTACGAGCAAGAGTTCTTCCCAACACGGCTGAACTTCGATCCATTTGGAGTGGCAAGGAAGACAATCTCCCAGGAGTACGGGCATGTGCCTTCATTGGAAGATTTTTGGATGAAGTGCAGAAGCGAGTACAAGGTTAGAAAGAAAGATTTCAGCAGGTTATCAGCACGGCAAGTGTTTGACTTTGGATTAGCACGGATACCTGCGGATCTTAAAGATGATGGGCCTGTGTTACTTGACACATACCATCGGATGGGAAGAGATAGAGCTGTACTTCAGGAGAACGTAGGGGGCTGCCATACGATCGAGGAAAGGTCTGCCGCTGTTCTGGTCAATACTTCAAACTGGTTGCTGACGAAGGGATACTGCCTTGATGAAACATTGATGAATCAAATCACGGGCAACTTCGGCACAGGAGATTCCCTCAAGAGGAAGCACGGAGGAGAAAGCAGCAGAAGGCCTGAGAAGATTAAAGTGCACAGAAGGTCTCATTCGAAGGAGAAGATCACTTCTACGACTATGATGTTAGTTCTGGCTTCTCCAACATCAAGTACTTCACCGACTGTTGCACCTCAGCAGGATACTGCCATTCCTCCGTTGAATCCGGCAACATTCATCTTCTCTCCTCAGCCACTCCGTTCAGCGCCTCTTCCTGAAGAAACGTTGAAGCTGCAGATGGCAAAATTTGAAAGAGCTTTGTCTTTGGATGACTCAGAGGATGGCAGCCACAACACTATAGTGGTTTAAGATGGAGAGGAATCAGAGCGCGAGATAGTGGTACACTCGACAACTTCTCATTCTCCGAGAAGTAATTTCTCATAATGGTTGACTTCGCAGTTGGTTCCAGAGGCTAGAGAGGAAATCAACTTGGAGGAACACGACTTGCAGCTGCTCCTGAATCTAGGCGGAAAAGACAGAAAACCTAAAGTTGCTAAGGTAACTTCAAGGTTGATCATTGAGGAATTAGGACAGAAGTTCGCTGAGATGTCAGTTCCGGCAGAAGGGAAGGAGGATGAGCTCACAGCAGAAGATATAATAGTAACCAGAGTACCCATAGGTCAAGCCACCACAGAAGGATTGAAGCAGGACACGCAGACATTGATAGATGCTCTATTCCTTAGGCTTGACAAAGAAAAGGCGGAGAAAGTTGAACTTCAGAAGCGGGTATCTCAGTTGTGCGAGATCATTGCCAAGGTTGCTAAATCTTCCACTCAGCCAATTTCAGCACAAAAGCAGGTGAGTGATCATCTAATGCAGGAAATGGAAGATGCAAGTAACCAGGTTAAAGCTATCGACGAATGGAAAAGTTTGATCATTCGTCAAGCTTCTGTACAACTCGGAGAGGTGCCAGCCCGCCTAAAGGTTATGAAAGATGCATCAGATCAGCTGAAGCAACTGGTAACAAGCACGATAGATATGAACACAGTTGCTGAGAGTAACCTGAGTACTTTGGCCGAAATAAATAAGCTGCCGAGGGAAGTGTTGATTGCGGAACAGATTGTGCCCGACGGATCAGTTGAGAAGGGGAAGCAGCTTGAGTTTGCAGTATCTTTCCGTTTGGAGATCTGCAGGATTATGCTGAAAAGGATGCAGGCACTTGAGAGTATGGCATCATCTTTACCAGACAATGTCATTGCTTTCACTAATGAGGAAGTGGTCGGGAACGTTACTTCATACACAAGGACCATTCCTAGCAAAGTGCCTAATTCTCTGGAAGGATCTCTTCTGATGGTGCAAGGGAGAATTGATGGAGTTGTTAAGCCTTTCACAATGAATTCCATCAGTAAACTGGTGGCACTGCAGTCAGATATTGAGAAGTTCGGGCCTAGCTTGGAGGATGTGGAAGCATGTATCAGGGTATTGAACGAAGGCTTGCTGCAATTCAGGACAGAAAAGGAAGTTGTGGCTAAGACAGATGGGAAGATGTTGAATTACATGTTCAATAAGTATATTCAATATCAAAACAAAAAGAAGATGTAGATGTTACAGCGTGTCTTTCTTCTTCTACTCTTTCTTCTTCTATTTTCCACGTTCCTGGATGTAATTGTAAAACTTTAAAGTTATTGGTTTTGAAACCATTACTTTAAGTTATTTGGAACAATTCTATTAGTTAAGTGACAGATGTGTATAAGTTTGAATATGGTCCCGGATGCATGTCACTTGAAGAGGAATTAGAGGGGGATGATTGTCAGATGTTATCTTTACTTTTTGTTTATGTTCCAGTTCAATTGAGTTTCCCATTTGTACTTTCCCTTCTACATTCTATAAGTAGGAGAAGAACCTTCGGGTTAATGATCAGAATTTGTAAGCAACATTCTTGTGTTCCAGACTTTGTGTTGAAACCCCTGATAGCTATTTGAAGCAAAGAAATAAAAAGGAGCAGATTTTCGAAGAACTTTGTGTCACAGTGCATTTTGTTTCTAGCTTTTGTCTTAGATCTACTTATAAATTTTGTGTTATTTTAGATCTAGATCTGAAGTTGCCTTTGCTTATAATTTTGTGTGTTGATATCTATTGGTTCCGTCTATGTGCATGCAATCAACTCTGTTATCTATTGATTGGGTTGCACATCTTCCCTATTTCTTCCCTGTGTTTTATTATTCCCTTCTTCTTTAAATATTTCCTTTCTTTAACAGCTGCTTACTTGCTGCAAAACTATACAGCTATGGTTCATGAGCTGCATGGTTAAAGTAAAACCCCCATATAGATACTAGCATATTTTATTGACAAATCTGACACGGGAGCCTCGCCGGTAAATGAGGGAGATTTATCTCATAACTGCCTAGGTTTTCAGCTATGCACAAAATCTAGCCAACACTACCTTCCTCGTTGTTTTAGGTCCTTCAACAACTACCAACAATAGCAAGAAGTGCACTCTCACCACCTTCAGCTGCCATTGAAAAAAAAAAAAAAAGACAAATCATTGGCTGAAAACACCTAGTGGATCCTATTTCCAACTCCTAGATATGATCCAAAATTCGCACAATAGGTTGAATTTTCAAAAAAATCAATCAACACCATTTCTATTAAACAAATCCTTTCCAGTCAGGACAAAAGCAGACCAAGGTTATACAAGAAACGATGACAGCATTCCAAATTGTGACGTCCCCGGGACATCCCTCAAACGTCCCAGGTGCATCCCCTGACCTTAGGGGACGTCACCTCTTTTTTTGTTTTTTTCGAGATGTGGGGGAAACATCCCGTCCCTGTCCCCAAGTCCCTAGGACGTCCGGGACGACTGGGCAGGGGGGTGTGTGTCCCCACGTAACATTGAATATAAGTTATAATATGTGGGCATAAGCTTTTGCTCCCCAGGATCGATTAAATGTACGTTTTTTCCTCTTTTAAGTTTAAATTTTGTTAAATGACTAAGTACCCATAGTTGAAAAAAACTACAAGGTAATGTTTAGACCCATGGGGTAATATGTAATGGATAAACAAACGCCCCCAATTTATGTGTATGGGTGGAAGCAAAGTAAAGTTAAGAACATAGTGAGTTGATAAAAGACAGAGTGATTAATTGTCAGTTTCTTACCTGGATCCTCTTAATTACTCTCATATGTTATCAAAGCTCTTCCTCTTCCCCTAATATGCAGACTTCTTTGTTGTCTTTATGGGCTCAAACAAGCTCCTCGAGCTTGGTACGAGAAGATAGATCGTTTTCTACCAAGTTTTGGCTTCTATCAATGTGAATCAAATCACAATGTTTACATCCCAAAGCAAAACGTGTATCTTTTGATATCGGTATTGTATGTTGATGAACTCATCCTCATTAGGTGGCTGAGACTCCTTGATTGAGGGCATAAAACACAAGTTGATGGAAAGATTTGACACGACAGACATGGGCCTTCTGCACCATTTTCTTGGCTTCCAGGTTCATTAATCTCCTGAAGGTATTTCTATTGGATAGCGTAAGCATGCCACTGATCTTCTTCATCAGTTTTAGATGGTTGATTGCAAGCCTTCTTGCACACCCTATCAATCAAGTATTGAGTTGATTGTTGACTACAAATCTAGATTGGTTGATACCACCTTGTATAGACAATTGGTAGGCATTATTTTGTACTTGACACATACACATCTCGATATCACCGTTGTTATTAACCTAATCTCTCGATTCTCCCATGAACCTCATGAAAGTCACTGGGAGGCAACTAAGCGTATTTCGTGCTATATTTGGGGCACACTAGTTTTTGATATTGAGTAAACACCAAAGGGTTCTTCTAAAATTGAGGGATTCACAGATGCAAATCGGGGTGGTTGTACTGATACCCGTCGCTCTACTTCTGGATTTGCTTTTCAATTTGTCTCAAGTCCTGTTGCATGGGCATGTAAGAGGCAAACAATTATTTCTCTCTTCAACCGAGGTTGAGTATTGAGGTATTGTGAAAGCTAGACAGGAGGCACTTTGGCTTTGACAATTACTTGGTGAGTTTGGTTTTCCTCAGAAAAATGCCACTTTGATTTGGCGTCATAATCGAGTTCCACTAAGATAACATGCAACCCTATAGAGCATCAACGAACCAAGCACAAAAATTCACATGCACTTCATTCGAAAGCTGGTCCAGGATGGAGTTGTTCAATTGGATTTTGTGCCCATTGCTAAATAGGTTGTTTACATCTTCACTAATCCGTTGACTTCTCCTTGTTATCTTTAGTTGCGACGGTTGCTTGGGGTGAAGGAAGTTGTACTTGGGGGGATTGTAGTCAAGTCCTTCCTTTCTTTTTCATGTTTGTACATGAGTACCTTATCAGGTCAAGTAGTCATAACCCATAATCAAATTGTTTTTTCTTAAGGGAGGGTGTTGGAGGGTGATCACATTGGGTAATGGTTTACTTATTTCCAACCTAGTTTAAGTTGTGTTCAAACTATGTTAAGCTCAATTAGGGTGTTTGCTATTATACACAAGTTGTTTTCTATTCAACAACCTTGGTTTACGTATTTATCTTTGTTCTTCTTTAGTTTGAACAAATTTGTTATTCACGACAACCTCATAGTTGTGAATAACTTGTAAAGCCTATTTAATATGCACTCTTGTAGAATGAAACAATGTGGAGAATATACAATAATATTGGTTTGTTGTGTGTTGCTTTGTGCTTGCATTGTGTGTTCAGGGAAATTCTGAGTGTGTGTGTATTAGATTGGGAGCTTGAACTATTGTTGGTTTCCTGCCTAGATCCTCTTAATTACTCTAATAAGAACATGGGTATGAGTTATTTATTTAATGTAATGATGTAATATTTAAATGTAATGAAAGGGTGCAATGATTTGTAACCACCTCTTGAAAACTATATATAAAGGGGAAAAGATCCTTGAAAGGTTAGTGGTAGATTGGATGGGGAGGGGGTGTATAGCGTATATCCAACTAGGGGTACGATGTACACCCTGGAGTATCCTGGCCACGGCTACCAGTTTATTGGATTGAGGGACCACTGGAAAAGAGCTTCAGTGCCTCAACAATCCCTCTTGACAGCCACAACCCGGACACAAGTCTTTCTATTGTAGGAGATCTAAGGGCATTAAAGAGAGTCTATCCTAGATATGTGCCTAACACTCTTTATATTAATAAATGAGGATTGTTGTGTATCTTTCATTAATTCTGTCTCTACATGTGTATTGTATACTTAGTTTAAACATTACTTTGATATTAAGCTCCCTATTGATTTTAACATCAATTATATTACCATGCCAGATTGATTGAATTGAGTTTGCTGATAATATGATTGTCATTTTTTTATTTAATTCGTTTTATATAATAATATTGTTGTGCATAATTTGAAGGGAAAATAATACTAAAAAATCGCAATAGCTGCACCAAAAAAGTGGCGGATACGTTCTGGATATGTACAGGTACAGCATGGGTACATTTGTGACATACCAGATACGTACTCAAGACATATTCATACCTGAGACGTATCAGGGGATTGGAAGAGGGCAGGGTCGTACCCATGCATCGCAACAACCATGCGCTTGAGCTATTACTGGTTTCCTGCCTAGATCCTCTTAATTACTCCCATAAGAATATGGGTATGAGTTATTTATTTAATGTAATGATGTAATATTTAAATGTAATGAAAGGGTGCAATGATTTGTAACCACCTCTTGAAAACTATATATAAAAGGGAAAAGACTCTTGAAAGGTTAGTGGTAGATTGGTTGGGAAGGGGGTGTATAGCGTATATCCAACTAGGGGTATGATGTACACCCTGGAGTATCCTGACCACAGCTACCAGTTTATTGGATTGAGGGACCACTGGAAGAGAGCTTCAGTGCCTCAACAATCCCTCTTGACGGCCACAACTCGGACACGAGTCTTTCTATTGTAGGAGATCTAAGGGCATTAAAGAGAGTCTATCCTAGATATGTGCCTAACACTCTTTATATTGATAAATGAGAATTATTGTGTATATTTCATTATTTCTATGTCTATGCATGTGGATTGTATACTTAGCTTAAACATTACTTTGATATTAAACTCCCTATTGATTTTAACATCAATTATATTGCCATTCCAGATTGATTGAATTGAGTTTTCTGATAATATGATTGTAATTTTTTTATTTAAGTTGTTTTTATTTAATAATATTGTTGTGCATAATATGAAGGGAAAATAATACTAAAAAATCGCAATAGCAGCACCAAAAAAGTGGCGGAAACGTCCTGGATATGTATGGGTACAGCGTGGATACATTTGTGGCATACCAGATACATACTTGGGACGTATCCATACCTGAGACGTATCAGGGGATTGGAAGAGGGTGGGGTCGTACCCATGCATCACAAAAACCGAATGGTTGTTGCGATCACCTCACAAATAGGAGAATCCACTATATTAGTGCACTCCACAAATTATACGTGCATAATATAGTGTCAATCTAAACAATAATAAACTAACTCCCAATTTACACTTAACCCCTTTGTGAGTGTGAACGTGGCTCAAACCGGGTTGATTTCGAAAAAACCAAAACCACCCACATGTGTGAACACAAACACTCCACCACCCTCTTAAAGTGCAAAATGGAAAGTGAAAAGGGAAAAAAGCTAGGAGACAGATACAAATATGGGTATCGGAAACAAAACCTAATCAGTTACCCATTTACAAACAACTGGGAAAAAGAGTTACCAAGGATTACATGAGTCACCGCAAGGTACCCAAAAACCAGTAGAAACAGCTAAAGTGTAGAGAGTACAAATGTCAAGGCATCCCAAGAAGCACAAAAAACTAACCACGATGTTGAAGTAGATAAACACGAAGGTCACAAAAATATCTTATGAGAACATGTGGTTGGAAAACTAATGAAGAGCTAATAGGGGTTGAGAATACCAGAATACAAACATTGCCAAGTTCAAATCCACTACTCTTTCATGAAGAATTGAAGTTTTAAAAAAACTGTTTGGTTTTCTACTCTATCACTACAAAACAATTGACGTTGTAATTCACCAGAATAGCTCCATGGAAGGTGACTACCAACAATGTTTCGAGAGTGTAAAAGTTCACCAAACTTAAATTCGATCTACTACCAACATGTGGTGTGCCAAAAACCGCAAAAAAAAGGGACACAACACCCAAAAAGCAGGATCGGCACCATTCCTCCCATACCCTATGAATGCCTGCAAATACCTTCGCAAGGTAACCCATAGACCGGAGCATGCAAGAACCAAAAGCAATAGTATGCTTCTCAAACTAGTCAGGCAAACAAGCAGAAAGATCTGAAGTGGGATACACAAAATGTGCAACTGCAATAGGCACAGTAGCAGAAGCTGCAATAGGAGCATCAAAAACAAAAATAGGCTCAGATACTAACAAATCAAGGTCAATACGTGTTGGAGCAATGATTGGATGTGGACTAGGAGCAGGTTTCTCAATTTCCACATGATGTGGGGGATGCCGGAAGCTAGCATGTTTCTGTTACAGGGAGTGTATGAGGTCATCCATGGCGTGAATGAGGGTGCAAAGAAGAGAATTTTGTTTCTTGAGATTTATGCTCTCTTCCACAAATTTGACCATGTTCTCCTGAAATGCACAAACTTCAAAGAAAAGCATCTCATTCTCAGATTTCAAGGCAAGGAAACCAAGACAGGAAGCCATGGCAGAGAGCAAGAGAGGCAAGCAAGGAGCAAATGCAAGGTGAGATAGGAGCCAACAAGAAGAAAGCAAAAAATGTTTTCCTATGAGCAGGTCATACCGCTTGTCAAATCGGGCCTCACCCTCTGGTCTTTGACACACAAGAGTGAAAAATTGCCAAAGATTTACAAAGGGAGCAAGGACAGCTCCTAGCAGAAATTTGCTTTACAGTACCCCCTTTTACAAAAAAAAAACCTTCCTTACAATAATCCCTCTTTAAAAAAATTAATATGCCCCTTCAAACAATAAATCCCCCTTTTTTGCAATAAAATCGCTCCAATATTCCTCCTTTGAAATTATAATTGCTACCACAAATTGTCTCTCTAAAAAAATTTCTTGTTCAAACAATTCCCCGAAAAAAATCCCCTTTAAAAATTTCCCCCTTGTTTTTAACAATCTCCCACAAAAAAATATTTCAAAATTTCCTTTTTTAAACAAAGTTTTAAGCAAAACAGAGGTCAAGGGATTTTGAACTCCTGACCTTTTTAAGCCAAGTGCCTTACTAAAGGCATATTGCCACTTGCACTATATATGTTTTCAAGCATAACTATGACTAAATTTAATTTTGAAATTTATCCAGATTGAGAATGTTTTAAGAAAAAAAACTCTACCTAAGTTAGGTTTATCAATAGTCGCAGGGCATGGGTCGAGTTAGGTCTTTGCTTAGAGCCTCAATTGTTTGGAAGACTTTTATGATTTTATTTACCGCGAGTCGGAACGTTAAATGCCACCGCAGGGTAGATCTTTGCCTAGTTGGAGTGTTGCTTAGTGAAGAGACCATCTGGAGCAAAGCCCAAGCCATTGGGTGCGAGGACTATTAAAACTAGTTCAGAGAAGACAAAAGGAGCACCGTCGAGGTTGAGAAAACATAGCCTTTGCTCTGTTAGGATTTTCAAGTCAACCGCCCAAGTTGTAATGAGTGTGTGAGCTGAGCTAACATAGAGACCACGCCACTTAGAAAGAGTGAGTTTTGTTTTGCCGCGTGAAGGAGGGTCACCAGAGACAAATAAGTGTCTTAAATGTGGCAACGAGGGTCAGTGCAAACAGCCTACTCAGATGAACTGTGTCGATTTGTATGTGACAAGTTCGAGTTGTTTACTATTGAGAGCTAAGTAGTGTGGCAAGTCAAGCTATATTATTTCAGGAGCTATGGAACTGAACGAATCTACCGCGTGGAGAAAGCACAAACCTCTACATGAAAACAACAAGCAAAGTGGGCAAGTTGGTTTAGGGCCGAGTTGGGCCTTATCAAAGGCCGAGCGGGTCATGATTCAAATCAATGAAAGCAGCTCGCAATGCCATGCCAAGTGAGCCAGATCCACGAACTGCACAGGAGACCAGGTTTCAAGGTAAGCACAATCCTGGAGTCAAGGAAGAAGAGCTCATTGAGCCACCAAAAGGAATCCACCTTGCATATTGGAGATAATACAGGGCTGAGCTCGCATCATATTCCAATTCGCCAAGGTCAGGTTCAGGTGCAAAGTCGCTAATCTTGAGCTAACATTAGATCCAACTGAGTTGTGAAGTCACCAAGGCTTGAATGGAGAGTTGAAGCTCAGGGCCATGTGTGGAACTCATGACTAGGGTTAGGTGAAATATATCTGATCTAAGAGCAGCCATTAGAAGGAGAGTCGAGTGCAATCGAACACATCGCCGAGTCACCAAAGTTTGCAAGGCAGTCGGGAGCTTGCCTAGCTAAAAGGAGAGCATCTCGCCATGTTGGAGCTCGGGTAGCAAAATTTTCCTTTGCAATGTAATATTGGAGTGTGCGAGGATTCTGAATCAACGAATGCACTATGTAGTTGCAAGAATCGAGAAATCACAATGAGTAAGATGCAAATGAATGAATTCCAATACTCAACACATGAAATGAATCAATAACTAAATCAACTGCATTCACCCACTAACCATTTGAAAAGCTCACAAAAGAGGTGTACATATAGGAGAGTGAAAAAGTGACTACTAGAATAGTGGATAGCACTCCATAAATATGAATGGGAGTTAAAATTTTGAAATAGCTAATCAAATGATCAAGCAACCTAGTGTAATTCCTATGACACATAAATCTAATAATGAGAGTTAAGAAACTCTTATGACATATGACACCTAGATATGACACATGCCACTCAAATATGACATATAACACCTAAGCAAGCTTACACATGAGAGTAGGGATACCTCATGTGTGTAGGAAACATTCCAAATATATAAACAAATATAAGTAAAATAATATCCTACATCAAGACCCCCCCTAAGCGTAGCTTAGATGGGTACAAAAAGTGGGTCCTGGCAACAAGGCTTGATGAGGTACCCACATAAAAATCAACTCTCACAAAGTGAAGTGAAGGAGAAAAACCGTAGGAAAAAACTCCCCACTAGAAAGGAAAAGAAGAGGGGGCTAAAAAGCCCCACTAGAAGCTACAATTGTTTGTAGCCACCCTGTATCCTAGAAAGAAGCTCTCTAGAGTGATTGTGGATCATAAGCAGATGCAGTGAAGAGTGAAACACCCTGGAATAGTGAACGTGTCCGCCAAGTGCCTAATGGATGTCCAACCAAGGTGTGGTTCCTATACAAGGAACGGTGCTCCCCGTGCATAGTAGATGAACCAATTACTCCATGCAATGATAGTGCATTGAAGAATTAGGTCCTAGATACATGGGCATACTAGGAACCCAAGTACAAAAAATGATGAAATGGGAAGAAATAAGACACCCCAATAAGAACCTGAAGTTGGATGAAGTGTTGATAAGGAATCTCCAACAAGTAGAACTTGCTCCAGAGATCACCCTCCAATAAACAAAACTAACACGAATAAATATTGTCCAATATCGTTTTAAAACTCATTGGTTGGCCAAGCAGGCACAAAAAATAGAGGACAAAGTCGACACAAAAAAATTGCAAAGGAATAGAGAAGTTGTGTGAACATGTCGTGCTCAAAGAGTACTACAGGAATCCACAACTACTACAAAGAAAAAACGGCGATCCTCAATATAGGTCCTGGCAATAAGGTGCCTTTTTAGATGCCCATTTATAATGCATGTACTAAATTCTTCATGGTGTTGAAACAAAACACAGCAAGCAACAAATGCACTAAAGGTGCTTATTGCGGAAGAAAGAGAGGAGAATGACAAAAGGTTTATTGTGGGGGGGTTGACATCTTATCAAACCGGGGCCCGCCTACCAATCTTCAAAAAAGACAATTGTATGTCATCATCACTATCTTCTTCTTTTTCTTCCATTTGAAGCTAAGTTGGATCCGAATTAGAGTGAGTCAAGTTAACTGGGAAGTGTGGTGAGCTACCATGCAAACAAAATCAAGCTAAGTGTGGGAAGCCGAGCAGCTCAGTGCAAAATCGGGTCACAAGCCAAGCAACACGGAGCTAGTCACCAATGCTGAGTGAGCTAGGATGATACAAAGGAGCTCCCCAAGCTAAATCAGACCTGCAAAAGCAATCCAACAAAGATACTCCACAAAAGACAAGATCCCAACAATGGAAATCCAACTTTGCACATAACCCTTGTTATGGTTAGTGAAAAACGAGATTTCAAACAAATCTTACAACAAAATTACTAGACAAACATATACCTGACAAGTTTTGATACCATATCGGAGTGCCCGAAGATTCCGGCTCGACAAATGCACTGTGTAGTTGCAAGAATCAATAAATCACAAAGAGGAAGATGCAAATGAATAAAATTCAATACTCAACACAAGAAATGAATCAATTGTATTCACCCCTTGACCCTGAAAAGCTCACAAAAGAGGGGTCGATATAGGAGATAAGATAAGATAATAAGATAATCATATCAATGTCCAACGAAAAGACCACAAAAGTAAGTCAATGGGACTGCACAGTACAAAGCTAAAAGAACCAGCAGGGAAACCCAAAAGGTTCATCCAAACAACAAGAGAGGAAAGAAGAGAAAAGAAAGAAGAAGGGGAAGCAGGGCCACAATAGCCACAAGAGTGCAGATGAATGGCGCCGAAGAAGAGGGGGGCGAAGAAGCCCCATCTCTGACACTATCACCTAACATTCGAGGCCGACTAGAAGTAGCTGCTGATATGCTTGTGCCCTGTAGCTGAAACTATGGAGAGTCTAGAATGTTTGTGTCTGAGAGAAAGATGAGCCCTCTATAATCTCCTAGTTGACCGTGATCCATGGGGGAGGGCCCCTAACCGAGTGCAATCATGAGAGCCTCTGGACTAGGAAGTGGCATCTCGGGTCCTGACGGGTCTGGTCTATGGATCCATGTTGGTGTCAAGATGTCGTTCGGTGCCCCTCACCTGTGGGAGCACCGTAAAGAAAGATGTGATCTGTCGAGTAGCAGCCTGTCTGGGAAGAGAATGAAGGGCCTCAAACCTAAGCCTGAGAGCCTCTTGTAGGTAAAGAGCAAGGCACCGCTAATCACAATACCTGAAGAAAGCCGCAAATCACATATGCTCTCGGAATAAGCAATGGAATCTCCCTCTGACCTCATAGTAAATGGGACACCTGAAAATGAAGTGTTCCTCCGTTTCGACCTCCTAGAGAGAGAAGAAAGTTGGTAGATCCTCTCATAGTGGTCTAGCTAGTGATCCTCCACACGAAGTCGATGAGAGCCTACTCTGAACTGGCCTAGGGATATGCGGAGTGCCTGTAACCAGTGTCGGAAGATATACGTAGGCCAGCTAATAAGCCCACCATTGACCTCAAGGAAGTGTGCAGCACAGAAAGCCATCTTGGGACGTAATCCGCCAGGAGGGCTGATCTAAGTGTGCTGGATGAACTGCCTGTAAATGTCGTCTCTGATAAATTTGTGCAGATCCTGCTTACTCAGTAGGAGATGGGCAGGAGCGTCCAGGGAGTATCTGTAAGGTGGGAGGCGGTCCAACTGAACCCCAAAAGAGCCAAGAAGACGTGAGACTCCGACGTACCAGCAGCGGGAATAACCACTCAGGTCAGAAAGAGCAATAGCCTCAAATGAACAGTAAGCGAGGTAGAGATACCTGTCCCTGCCTGCAGAAGAATTTGAAGTCCCCGGATGAGATGCAAAAGCGAAGCAAGGCCAAATATAGTCTCTTGACTAAAAGGACGAGCCCCGAACTCAACCAAGAGGATATTGTGCGGAACTGTATCTCTGCACTTGATGATGCGTCTGAGCATGAGGATCCGGACTCGATCAACAGTAGCCTAATCAAAATCAAGTAGGGATGGCCCCCAAACCTTGGAGCCATAGAGGACGGTGGGCCTCACAAGAGAATCCAATAGGGACATCGTTGACAAGATGTCCTAGAAGTGGTGGCAAAAGCACAGTCTCTCCAAAGCTCTTGTTGATGCTGGGCTGAAGAGCAAGCCAAAGACTGAAGCGAGGCCTGGACAATAGAACACCCAGGTAAGTGTAGGAGCTAGTGATCTCAATCTCCACCCCTCTATAGAAGAAATGGAAGTCTGAAGTCTTCAACCCATCAAAGATCATGTCCTTGGTTTTACCAAGGTTAACCATCACCTATCTGTGGTCACAAAAGAGGGTTAAAGCATCCAGTTGTCTTTGTAAACCTTCCACCGAGGAGGCAAGGACCACATCGTCCGCAAAGAGGAGAATATAGATCATGACCTAGGGGAGAAGACAATCGTCCCCCTCCTGGATATGATCCCTAAGAAAATCCTCTAACTCATCAATATAGATGTTGAACAAAGTAGGAGACAAATGGCAACCCTGCTTGACCCCAATGGTACTCCTAATAAAGTCAGAAAGCCCAGTAGCATTACGAAGACAATTCAAAACCTCCTCATAAAGGCACATGATGGCAGCTAAAAGAGTCTCAGAAATGTTAATCTCTCTGAGCCTGTGGAAGAGAGCTTCCCACCGAACAGAGTCAAAGACTTTCCGAAGGTCGACAAAGCAACAGAAAACCTTGGAAGAGAGATGATGTGTTTCCTCAATGATGGCCTGAAGAGTGAGGATGTGGTCAATGGTCTGGTAGGTTGGTCGAAACCCCGGATGTCCCCTAACTCTGCAGTCACCCTAGTCCAGAAACTCTAAAAGTCGCATGTGAAGAACTGTAGCATATAGCTTGGCAAATGTGTGTCCCACCATGATCGTTCGGTAGTTGTTGGGATAAGAGGTAGGACCCAATTTGTGGATGGGGTGAATAATGTGGTCAGACCAAGACCCCAAAAAACCTTTACAAACCACTTGGTTGAAGAGATCCACTAAATAGTTCAAGATGCCAAGTTGTTGCTTGAAGAGTTCTGCATGCAGGCCCTCATCCGTTACTTTGTTGTTATTCATGGCTGAGATGGCATTTTTAACATTTGTGTGGGTGAAAATGTGGCAAGCAGAAGGTTGGGATACCACTTGGATCTGGGACTTGCCAAGGAAGTCATAAAGAGTAGAGGTATGAGCATACATGGAGTTGTGGATCCAAGTCCTACAGAGGTAAGGAGGAATGCCGAGGGAAGAATGGTACGCCAGAAATGCATTTAGGAGAGTGTAAAAGGGACTGCACGAAGCTCAAAGCGTCTCCATTGAGAGATGAAGATGTGCATTTCTTGTGGCAGAAGGAGGTGGCAATAAATCGGACTTGACAGATGAAAAGGGATGGGAGAGCATGTGTAACTCCTCCTAGCAATAGTGGACAACACTGCCATGAATAGTAATGAGAGCTTTCCAATCCTCGGAATCAGCTAATCCATTGGTTCATGGGCAACCTAATGTAACTCCTATGAAATATGACACCTAGATATGAGACATGAGACTCGGGGTAGGACATTGACGGCAGCCTAAGCAAGGTTACATGGAAGAGAGGAGGTCATACTCCGTGTTTGTGGGAAGCAAGGTCCAACTATATAGAACAAATGTATCTTATTTTTGTACATACACTATAATAAGCTAACATAGTATGTTTACCAGACCTGTAAAAAATTTGAGACAACTTTTTAACATGTGGATTATGAGATGTGAACAATTTCTAGACTACGACTCAAGATAAGCAAAGTAATTGGTCCAACTCTTGATGCAGAATTTTTTGAATGTGATAGAAATATATTCCTAATGTAATTTTATAGGATTAATACAAAATAATTGTTTTCCAACTCTAAAAATTAATGACAACTATTTTTTAATATGGTTGCACACCTGGGCTTGAACAATATTTCTCCCATCCATTGGTGAAGATACCATATTCCTTAGTTTTTGTATACTGACTTATGTCAAGAAATAATTGCTTTTCAACTCTTAACAACATTGGGATAATCTTTTAATAGTATACATGATGGATCAAAACTAGGAACAAATTTCTATATGATTTACTAGGAAATAATTGTATAGTCCGGATTAATTATAAAATTTGGGAGTGACCTTTTAACATAAGCCTGAGATTGGTTTGACTACAATTTCGAATGGTGATTTTAATCATGGTAGACAAAGACTTGGACAATTTCTCCCTCCAATAATGCACTCCACAAATAATCCTAATGTTTACAATATAGTGTAAATCCAAGACAATAATTGTTTTCCAACTCCAAAAATTCGAGGTGACCTTTTAACACTCCAATGGTGAGTGAAAATTATCCCTCAATATTTCCGACTTGGTTAAGAAATAACTGGATTTTCCAACTCTACAACATTTGAAGATGAACACTATTAATATGGTAGAGGTTTTCATGCAAGTAAAATACTCCCCCTCCAACTGATGAAAGAGAAACTATGTGTCTAATAATGTGGGTACACTGAATAATTAAAAAAAATGCTTTATTCCTAAACAGTTATGTTGGACGCCAAGTTTGGCCCTAGCTCTGAAGTGTTCTTTTCATGGTTAAAACTCTGGTACTTTTGGGACTCTAGTTTATGCAGTATGTTCCTTTATACTTGAGGTTTGTGGTGAGTATCTTAGCCCTGTCGGTTCTCCTTGACTGCCTTCTTGCATCATCTGACTGCTCTCTTTGTTTTATTCTCATAGGTGCAAGTTTACAAAAGCTTTTTAGCCTACGGGAAGTCTCTTTCATTGTCTCATATGCTCTTCATTGTCATTTCCATCTTTGTTTCTTGGAGCTTTGATGGTCCATGGATGACCTGCAAACCTTATTCATCGCTCTTTTATCTTGACAATTTTCATTTTGTTCAAAATTCGCCAAATTCTAGGAATCCTCCTGCAAAAAGTGTTTCATCAGGGCGCTCAATAAATCTTTGCAATGGACTTTGGATCACTTTGTGTTAGTTCGTTCTAGGGTTGTCAGTTCACAAGTTTGCAAAGGCAATCTTGTTGTGAGTCGTGACAGATGTTGAAACGTCAAAACGCAGAAGTTTTTCAAAAAACCACTTGGGTACAAAACAGCACGGAAACATCCATACAATATATTATTAATATATGTATATAAATGCATAATACTCATTTTTGTCCATATAAAATAAAATACTTGCAACACTTTGTATTCATAGAAAATTCAAACATTAACATGCTTAAATTTATATATGCACATAATTATAATCCAGATTCTAGAAGTTAACTTCTAGTTTATAAAATGTATAGCATAAGTTTAGTTTTAGCATTTAGGTTAATTAAATTTAAACTTTATAGTTTACGTTTTAGTTTTAGGTTAATAAAATTTAAATGTTTAGTTTAAAAATATATATATCAACTTATAAATTTGTAAATATCATGATAAACTTTAGGGTAGTTTTAAATTTTAATGTAATAAATTATTTTAATTTTAAAATATATATATTAACTTATAAATTTATAAATATCGTGATAATACTTTAGGTTAGTTTTAAATTTTAATGCAATAAATTACTTTAGTTTAGTATGACTATATTTTAGTTTAGTTTACTTTAAATGTTTAATAATAAATTTTAATGTGCGACTATCTGATTAGTTTTTTTTATTGTTTAGTTTTATTTTTTTAATGTATGATAATAATTTTTTAATATTATAATTTCAATTTTTCATTTTATTATAATTTTATTTTCTGAATATTTTTGTTCAACATAGTTTCGGGAAAGCTGTTTTAACATGTTTATTTATATGAAACAAGAAATTACAAATGTGTTTCTCTTAATCGAATTTAATCACTAATTTTATCTCTTGTTGTTTTAGTAAAGAATTTCATACAAATTTTATACTCCGTGAATTTGAATGTGGTGACTAATCTTGCAGCAATGGAATAATATCTCCTTCGTTGCTCTGAAAACTCTTTATTCAATGGAGATGGCTCTACCAGTCCCATAGACCACATTCAAGCTATGGCAAATTTTTGTGTAGTCCACAATGTCACAAAAGATGATGTGGCCCTCAAGTTGCTAGCCACATCGCTCAAAGGAAAAGCACAAGATTGGTTCAGGAATTCGGCTCCACAGACAATTTTAAATTGGGACTAGCTAGGAGAACTTTGCATGCATTTTAGGGAGAATGTGGATTTTTTGTCCCTGATAGAACATCTAAGCAAAATCAAAAGGGTGCCCATGGAGCACATGACATATTTTAATCTCAGATTTGAGAAGACCTGGAGGAGTATCCCTGCTGAATACAGACCCCTTCCAGGTATGGCTCTCTTGTACTATTTGAGAGCTCTCAATTCTGATATCGTTGTCATGATACAATCCTTAGGTGGAAGGACCCTTTCTAAAGCCTATGACCCTTCCATCCAGGCAGAGACCCATCTCATACAAGCAGGTCTGATTGCTCCTATCCTATCGACTCCTTTGTTTCTGGATGTTCATGCTATCCCAGCATCCAAGGCTCACATAAGCAAAGCCATCATCCCATCCCGCTGCCCCGGTTAAATATATGACTCCTAGCTCATTGGTAGAGATGAAGCATCTTGTTGCAGAGCTTTCTCATGAAGCCTCAACTTTCAAGAACCAGCTAGCTCTCCAAAAGCCTCAAGATCAGCTTTCTGCCTTAAACCCACATGTGCAAAGTAGGCTTGCTGCCCCAAGCATTCCCTATTTCAACCCAAAAAGCAAGTTTAATCCCCACTCTGAGCTCATTCCTACATGCTCCTTGCAAGCAAGAGAGGCTCCGTGTGTCAATGTAAGTCCCTTTCAAGCTGCAACAGCCCCTCAGGTGATAACAGAACAGCAACTGGTAGGGAACCAGACTTACTTCACAAAAAATGAGTTGGTTGATAACAGTGTTTTCATCCAATCAGAACAAAAGAGTCGCACCACTGAGAGGGCTCATATAAATGAATGGATTGAGGTCACAGAATTGTGTGACAGTGAAGAGGAGGAGGAAGGGTACATTGGTGAAGAGATTGAGCAAGAGGAAGACTCCTGGCTGCAACTGGGGATTGTTATCGAGAAGAAAAGCTGCAAGAGGAGGAAGAACACCATGAGGAGGCGGAGATGAACTTATTCTCCATTCAAAATCAGGGTTAACTCTTCTGAAAAATGGGGCTGAGGAAAGAATTCTCTTTTCTTCAAAATTGTCACAAGCAGGAGGAGGAGGAGGACCGAAAGGAAGATAGCAGCAAGATGGACTCATTTTCCATCTTTGAGGCTGGATATGTTCTCCTTGATGGAGAGGAACCTGTTCTTTTGGATCAATAAGTTTTGGGTGACTGCAGCAGCCAAAAGCAGGAGAGCTACACAAGCTTCCCCTTAAGGAAGGGATGCCCAGTCAGATTCCTTGCCTCTTTGGAGCCCAGTGGTAAGTTGTTACCGGTCATATGCTCAATTCAGAGAATGAGAAGGAGCCCAAACTTGAGGAGATTCAGCCCATGCCCATTCCAAGAAATCAAGCATTCACCAACGCCCAATGGACACAAGAAGATGATTTCAAAGAAGGAAGAAAGCCCAAAAGGTACAAGATTTTGCTTTTTCTCCTCTCACGTTTCATGGATGCCACCTAGTTAATCTCATGGCAAGAAATTGTTAGAAGCGGCAGCTATTTTTCTCGGCCAGTTAGTGTCTTTGTTTAGCTCAATTTGTATATATTGTTAGAGTAGGATAGGAATAGGCTTGCTTTCAGAAATAATAGACGCATCTGAAGAAAGTGAAACTAGCCCCCAACCTCATTCCATCCGGGCTGGAACCTGTAATTACTGTGTTTAGCCTCATTCCAAGGTCTTTTGAGTCGGGGGTTCGCGAATATCTTGGGAAAGCAAGTGCTTCTCCATCAATGGCTCTAGTGGAATGCACATACCACCTATGGCACCCACTTGCCACTTAGTATGGTTAAAGGAAGGCACACCAGAAGCTCAGAATTCAGGTACAAGTGGCAGCATTGAGCATCATTCTGGGATGGCCAGTGGACCTGCTACTATTGTTCTGCATCCAGGTCCTCAGACAGATCCTCCGGAAACTTCTGGATGACTTATTTCTTCAATGCAATTTGTTTCGGTTGTTCTCTTGGGCTTCCTTTATCGGTCTGCTATGATGGCATCATGTTAATAGGGTACCTTAATGTTTTTGTAACATCCCTTTCCCCCAAATTCTGGGATCAACATTTGAGTCAATAATAAACTTTGTGTGATCTTTAGAATGGTATGTGCTTTGAAGCATTAATGAGATGAGTTAATATTTGAGAATAGTTTTGAATTTATAAGTTGAAGAGTAAAGGGAGCTTGGCAGCTGCTAAGGTTTTAACTATTCGGGGGTTTATAATCCCACATGTATTAGTGTTTGTGCTTATATATGCTTTATATAGCGAAATGCTTATATAGTAATGTGGAGAAAGAGATATAGACAGCTCGATGGAATCTCCACATAGTTAATTTTGAGGGAGACGTCGCTCATCATGAAAACCAAGGTGACTTGGTCAGCCTCTCAAGCATATCCGCGTGGCATGGTATCATGTTATCAGGCTGACGGCTACAGAGTATAAGATGCATCCACATGGTGTAATGACATGTGTTCAGGTAACAGGGATCTTAAAAGGTCTTGTGCTCGGTTTGATTGGGAAGCTAGCCCAAAAGTGGACACATGTCACCAAGTCAGGTGATCAGGTGTCAGACGATCCAGAGTTAGCTCAAGTCATGGAGGCGACTTCTAAGAATGAGATAATCCGAAATATTGACATGTGTCAACATTCTGGAAACTTGAGTCATGGTACGGTGAGGGAGGAATAGTGACAAGTGGCAACAGTTACATGTTTTCGGATGTCGGATGGATCAGAGGTTATAGAAGTAGTGTACCCGTACACGTGAACCCAAGATGCTGCCACACAGCGTAATCCTTGAGACCTGGTTTAGTTTGATTTCACCATTCACTGGAGACAAGGTATCCAAATCAACAAGTGGACCAATAGGAGTTTACTGTGTGTGTTATAAAATGAAGTGCAAAATATAAATATAGGAGATGGTTTAGAGCTCGACAAATGAACCAGTTAAAAACGGTTGTGTGTTATCTTTTTTAACAACACAGTACAGAAAGACACTTCTAATAGTTTGTTAACAGGTCAAATCATATTTTATATATATATATATATATATATATCAAAATCATGAACTAAAGTTTTAAACACAAATAACAATAGTTTATAATTAATTAAGCACATAATTGTATCAATACAGAGATCATTCCAATTACAAAGATCAAAATACATTGCTTTATAAGAATGGAATACTTGTCTTTTTTCCGGGATCAATCAAACTTTGTCTCTCTCTTGTGTGTACGGGATTATGCACCTTGAGCTATAGTCACTTATCCGTGGAGGAAAAATGTCAAATAAACCACGTCTTGCCCTAGCCAAGAATCATCTAGGTTATACGTAGTACCCCAGTTAGGACACTTATGATAACCTCTCTCCACAAGCCCACCATCTGCCTTCACCTTTCCACATGTGAGATGTCTGTAAATGTATTACCAAAAATCTCTCCCAAAAATGTGATGATCCTTTTCAAAAATCATTGCTCACCTTTTATAGGCTTTTCCCCCCAAGTAATTGACAACCAACACACCCGTTTATAACAATACAATTTATTACACTCCCATTGATAGGGTCTAAATCAATATTTCACTCCCTTTTAACAAGGGTCGCTATATGGTCCGTTGAGTAGTTAAATAACTACTTTAAACGATCAAACATTCGCTATTGGGATAGAGGATGAGGACGTTGGAGAGCGAACTGGTTTTTCCATCCTCTGCCCTAGGGCAAGATGCTGAACACCCTATTCTTTCTCCGTTTTCGAATAGCAAGGAAGCTCCCTCCCAAAAGACTGTCCCGCCTTCTATTTGCGAGATTCACTTGGGTTTCGAAACTACTCTGGAGACCAGTGTTGCGATTTACAAGAAAAGGGCAGTAATTGCCAAATTTTCAAGTAGATGGCTTCCGACGAACGACGTCCAATCTTGGTGTGAAAGACAATGGGGCAGTGGTTTGAGAATTCATTTTCTAGCTAAGGTCTTTTTCCTGATTCTCTTCCGGAGTGAAGCTCAAGCCTGGGAAACCCTGCAACGCTGAGACGGGTACCTTACGGATTCAGGGTTATTTCTACGACCCTGGGTCCCTAACTTTGATCCATCCCACTCTGCCATAGATGAAACTCTTATCTAGGTGCGCCTGTAGTCCCTTCCAATTGAGTATTGGAGCCCTCAAATTCTTTCCAAAATTGCAGCTGCCTGGGAAGAGTCACTCGGATCGATCCTAAAACCCTCGATGGAACTTTGGCAGTCTTTGCGAAAGTTTGCATTTTGGTTGACGCCTCTAAAGCCTTACCCAACTTTATCAAAATATCTTCCCCCTCTGGATTTTGGTTGCATCTTGTGGAAGCCGAAAAATTGATTTTTCGGTGCTTCAAATGTAAACAAATGGGATATTTTCAAAGGGATTATTAGCTTAAACTAAAACCTCTCCCAAAAGAAAAATGGGTTCCCAAGAAGATCACTCAAAACTTGGGTTCGAAGGAATTGGCTCTTCTTGAAGGCCCCAAGGATGTTCTGTTAGCATCTTAAAAACCGGTCTCTTCGAGTCCCCCTATCCCCTCGTTCCCTTATTGTTGATACCAGACAAGTCACCAAAGATTCTAACCTTTTTCTTAATCTTCTTCAAGAGGGTATGAATGCAGGCTATGGAGATTCTATTGAATCCCTCAATAGATGGGTTCTGGAAAAAGATCTGCTCCCAGATCAGTTGTGCTATGACGAAGAGGGAAACTCTGATGGTGAGAAAGAAGATCCATTCATTCCCTCTAAGTTGTCTTACCCACTGGCTATTTCTCATCAGTTGGGGAAAACTCCCACTTGTGGTTCTTCGGGTAAGTCAAATAGGAGATCTTTCCAAGATCGTTCTAGGGTTGAAGTAGCAGCCAGTAAACAAAACTTAATCAAGACTTTCTTCAAAAATAAGGGTCGGGAGTTTGAAAACTTCCCCTCCGCATCATGAATATTATCTCATGGAATGTTAGGGGCACGCACGCCCTAACAAACAACGCTTGTTCAAGCGTTGTGTGCTAGAGCAGGAAGGGGATATCGTTTTGATCCAAAGAAACTAAAATGTTGGGTTCTGAAGTGTAGTTGCAATTGTTCAAAAAATGGCACATGTGGAAAGGTGTTTTCACGGATTCGCTCGGCGCTTCTGGGGGGTTGGGGATTATGTGGAAATCCTCTAAAGCTGACATTTCCCTTATCTCCAAGGATTCCAATCTGATTTGGTGTAAGGTTCATATTCTTCATTCTGATTTCAGTTTTTATATTTGCAATGTCTATGATCCGAATAGTAGTATTGTTAAACATCAACTTTGCGGGGTTATCGAAAGGGAGATTGCCTCCCTCCCTAATGCTTTGATTCTCATTGTTGGGGATTTCAACACCATTCTTACAGACAGGGACAAATCCGGTAGGATTGTCAAAAATCCGCAGTCTCAATGGGACTTCCAAAATTTCATTAATCAAGCGTCCTTGCTTGAAATTGAAACCAAAAGCGGTTGGCATACTTGGACTAACAAACGGTTGGCCTTCAACAGTAGTGCAAAAAGATTAGATAGATTTCTTTCCAATGAAGAAAGCTTGCAACATAATATTCTCATGGACAGTTCAATTCACCCCATCTCTCACTCCGACCATTTCCCTATTGCTCTTGAATTTTCAGTGGCTATGACGCCTAAGAATTTGCCATTCAAATTCAAACTTATGTGGTTGCGTGATTCCAGTCTTAGAAACTTTGTTAGAAACTGGTGGGCATCTTTTGATGTGCATGGGACCCAGATGTTCGTCCTCTCGAGGAAGCTTTCTCTTTTCAAGCTTAAGTTGAAGGCTTGGAATATCTCTCATTTCAAAAAAAAAATCGTTGAAAAATCTAGGGTTGGAGTTGAAAGCCTTAAACGCTTTCATCTTTGTCAATGGCATGGGACAGGGTGAATTCAGTCAAGAGAAGCTTATTCTGGCTGAATTAGGGAAACTTCTCCTTCGAGAAGAAATTTACTGGAAGCAGAAATTTCGTGAAGCCTAGGTTAAAGATAGGGACAAAAATTCCAAATTCTTCCATGTTTCGGCCAAATCCGAATGCAACGCTAATTATATCTCAAAAATTGTGACTGCTAAAGGCTAATGGCTAACGGCTAACGGCTAACGGCAGGGAGTGTACTAATCAGAGTTCGATCCGCGAGAAAGTCGTTGCCTTTTTCCCTAATCTTCTTGGCAGGGAAGCTCGCTCTGATCTTGTCAGCCAGAATTCTCTTCTACAAGATTGCATTCCTATTATTGATGAGGCTTCTAATGCAAATTCGCTGGCGCCTTTTTCCATGGAGGAAGTCCGCATGATGGGTTTTTCTATGGAGCGTTGAAAGGCTCTAGGGCCGGATGGGTTCCAAGTAGCCTTTTTTCAAGATTTTTGGGACATTGTGAGATCTGATGTATGGGATGTTGTTGAAGAATCCAAGATTACCAAGAAAATTCTTGGTGGATTGAATCATACTTTCATCTACCTATTTTCCAAGAAAGAACAGGCTTCTTCCTTTGATGATTTTAGACCTATCTCATTATGCAATACCTCCTATAAAACCATCTCTAAAGCTATAGCTCTACGAGTTAAACCCCTTCTAGACAGGTCGATGTCTAAGAAGCAAAGCGGCTTCATTCCCGGGTGAAATAGAACTGAAGGCATTATGTTGGCTCACGAGTTTATGCACTCTCTCATCAACAATAGACAACCTGGTATGCTTATCAGACTCGATTACAGTAAAGCCTACGATAGGATCAATTGGCGGTGTCTGATCCTCTCCCTTCTCAAAATGGGCTTCTGCAAAGACTCCTGCAGTTGGGTCTTCTACTGCATCTCTTCTCCTCGCTTCTCGGTTCTCGTAAACGGTTCAGCAGAAGGCTCCTTCGAGAATAACCGTGGTATCCACCAAGGGGATCCGCTTTCTTCATTCTTGTTTATTTTGGTTGTTGAAGCTCTTAGTAGGTCCATCAAATCTGCTAGAGCTCGGGGTGACATTTGGGGTCTGGTGGTTGCAGATGGTGTTGATCCTCTTTCTCACCAACAGTTCTCTGACGATACGTTTCTTTTTAGCGTCTCTTCTTTGTCTAAAGCTAGGGCTTTTCACTCTTTGTTGGATACCTTTGCCAAAGTTGCTAGATAGGTGATCGATCTGCATAAATCTGTGATCTTCTTTAACACTCCTCTCCGTTTACAAAGACGTATTCATCATTTGCTCGGTTTCGAGCTCGGCTCTCTACCTCACAAATACCTTGCCATACCCCTCTTTGTGGGCCAAGGTCATTCTTCTCTTTGGGATCCTCTGGTTTCCTCTTTCGAGAAGCGTTTGCTTTCTTGGAAAGGCAAGTGGCTCTCGTTATCCGGGCGCCTCCTCCTTATTCGATCTGTTCTTAGTGTTTTTCCCATCTACATGTTCTTCGTTCTCTAGGTTCTACAAATGTTGCTTCTAAAAATTGAAAAGCTTCTTCGAACTTTCTTATGGCAAGGTTCTTCGGAAGACAAAAAGGTCCATCCGGTCAAGTGGAACGTCGTCAAAACTCCCAAATATCTTAGTGGTGTTGGTATCTTGGATCTCGGCCTCCAAAATATAGCTTTGGGAGCTAAACGCGTTTGGAATTTTTTGAGAAATCCGGGCAATATTTTGAACCAAATCTTAATCAAGAAGTACCTAGGTAATGGTTCTCCGCATCTTATTCTCGCCGCCACTAATCTTCCCAAAGGCTCCCATATGTGGAACTTTATCTCCTCATGTCGCATGTTTTTCTCCAACCTTGTCTCTTAGCAAATCGGCAATGGTGTCTCTACCAATTTCTAGGAGGATTCCTGGAATGGTTGCACCCCTCTCTGTGAGATTTTGGAGCTCGCTCTCGTCCGCGATCTTACACAAATTTCTTGGGGCACAAGAGTCAAGGATTATGACTTCCAAGCAGTTGGAGGTTCTCCCACCCTTTCTAGGAAAGACATTAGCAATTTGAATTTGCTAGAAGTTGCTAAAGATCATTTCAAATCGGAATTGGGTAGAAGAGTGGTTGCTAGCCTCCCCCAAGAGGATCATATCTTGTGGATGGGCTCCAAATCCGATGAATACTATGCTAAGTTTGGTTATCAGGTGCTTTGTCGTCGAGAAGAAATTGGTTCTTCCTCCTGGACGCGCTGCTGGGATTTTGCCTGCTTTCCTAAGGCGGGAGCTTTTTGTTGGCTAGTCTTTAAAGGTAAAATTCATACCCGGGACCGAAGGAAAAAATGGGGTGTTGTTGGTCCTTCATGCTATGTTCTCTGTCTTAATGCAGAGGAGGATGCTAATCACCTTTTGTTACATTGCCCCTTCGCTTTGCATTGTAGGTATTGGCTTTGAAGTCGTATAAACCTTGCTTGGGTACCTAAAGAATCCATCTCTAGTACCATTTCTTCTTGGCCTAGGGTGGGTATTGGTATTGCTCTGGGCTCGATCTGGATCTATCGTCCTATCCTCTTATTGTGGCACCTATGGTGGGAACGCAATATGAGGATCTTTAGCAAGGAATCTTCCGATCTTCCCAACTTCCTTAACAAGCTAGAAATAGCCATTTCTGAAACTGTCAGTTTGAATTACAAAGTTCTCTCTAATGTTTCCAGCAAGGACGTTGAGATTCGGCAGGCATGGCCTCTCATTTGCCTCCCTTCTCCTGGTGTTATTGTTAAGCGCGGGATTTCCAAAATGGAAAAAAATCTTAAAAGGAAGAATGCAAAATGGCTTCCACCCCCCGTGGGTTTTGCAAGCTTAACTTTGACAGGGCCTCTAAAGGCAATCCAGGGATATTGGGGGCAGTGTTATGTGACTAAATCCCCGAATCTTTAATTAGCGTTAAAGAGCTTGTTGATTTATGTAAATAATAAAAAGTTTCGAGTTGAGACTACTTTGTAACAAAAAGTGTTGTAATGAGCTATTGTAAAATAATGTGGGAATGAATATCCCGAGCATTTGATTAAAGATGATTGATTAAAGTGAAAAGGTGTGAAAACCATTGTGTTGGTTCATAACCACCCATGAAGCATTATAAAAAGGGATGTAAAAGTGAATAGAGAACATGAATAAGGAATTATGATTTATGATGTTCTGAGAAAGAGAATAATTATAAGGAAGTCTTGAAGACTTTGTGAATTTAGTCTGTAGAAGTAATTCCAAGGCTGACCAAGTTACAGGTAGGTAGTGGGCAAGAGAGAGGGGCACCAGAGGTGTCCTAACCGAGGGGTATAACAGTACAACCTTGAATGGTTCCTGACCTGGGAAAGATGAAAATACACTGGGTGTATAGTATTTCCTCTTAATAGTGTGGCCATAGTCTGATGTTTGTTTACCTGTGTGTGCAATGGAATTTTGTATTAGAATTCGTGATCATTGTCATCAAATAGGTTCTCTCTCTATAAAACTATGTAATTCATGTTAAAAAGTTAATGGAAAGAAGTTTAAATCTTCTGTTTATTCTAGAGAAATGGGCAACTGAATGTATTATGTTTATTGTATGTTATGTATAATTGATGAAATACGTAATTGTTTTCACAAAGAATAGCGGATTGCAAGATTTTATACATGTATGTCTATTGTTTTAAAGAAGATTTGTAAAAAGTAATTGCAGAATAAGAATTGATATATGTAACAGACAGTATTATACAGTCTGCATGTATCTGTCTCTGTCTTTCATGGTCGTGTTTTTCTGTCTTTCGGCTATTGTAGACCCGAAAGCTTTCCTTGGATATGGCTAACTCATGTGGTTCTGAGTCCTATCAGAAACTAAACGCAATATATAATATTGTGAGGTTCTAGCCAATAAGGAACGCTCCATGTTAGCTTCATCGTGTCAAAAATTTAATAAACTCTATTGAGCCATTGGGAAGTGCAAGCCAATGAGGACACTCCACGCTCTTCACAATATCAAACTTTTAGTTAACTTGTTTTTTAAACAATGCGAAATGCTATCCAATAGAAAAGCTCCAAGTCACTTAGCACATTTTGCACGATGTCAGTCTTTGTTAACCTTGTCGGTTGTTAACCAATCAGAATGTTCCACCTTTTACACTACTTTGTTTTACATTAAGACTTTGTTAGAAATAGCCCGATGCGAGCCAATCAGACTTGTCAACATTCTTTCGCATGTTGTTTTCTTCTATCATAACCATATTAGAGTGCGAAAAGCAAACTATTAAGAAGGCTTCACATATGGACAGTTTTAAACGGACCGTTTTGCTACTAAATGATCTTCGGTCACATATGTTCCACAGCAACGTGCAAACAAATAGCAAAACACCGCATACATTTGGATTTCACAGTGTCAAACTCTATATATTGTTTGTCGTCATGTTATCGTCGCTTGTCTTTGTCCTTTGCTTTCGTTCACTGACCATTCGGACCCGAAATTGTTTGTCTTTTGGTTAATTCCACAAGCTTGGTGTCCTTGAGGTAGAATCTCGACGCGTGTCTTTTGCCACGACATTTTAAAGTTTTAACTAACCACATGTTTAGTCATAGCTCGAATATTGGTAAAATTATCTTAGGTTGTATTAATTAAATACAATTGTAAATTCGACTTAGCTTTCTCTGTTAAAATGTAAAAGCGTATTAGTCTTCCACTATAACATATATTTTCTTTGTCGAGGGAAAATGTTGCATTTCATTTGGTATCAGAGCAATTATCTTCATTTAAGACGTTCTGTTGTTGCATTTGAGATGATGATGTGCGAAATACTAAAGAGATTTATTATTCTCAGTTGAAGAATTACGGTGATTTTCTCGCAAAGAAGAATTGTGCATACATAGAGAAGAAGCCAGATCCTGCTTTGGTCACTACACGCGCTAAGGCTGCACGCGCCCAAGAGGAACCAAAGCAGAGGCCTCTTATTACAAGAGAAGAAGTGATACATGGGAAATACCCTGATCCTACCCACCAGAAGGATGTGTACCAAGAAACCATGGAGGTGATTAGGAGCTTGCAAGGAGAAATCCAGTGTCTGAAGGAGCAATCGCGCCAATTAGAGCAGAAGAAGAGCGTTGAGGTTCCTCAGCAAGATATGGATGAGGTTAGGGAAGTGTGTCAAATGTTGAAGCAGGAGAACATTATTCCTTTGTTGGGAGAATGGCTGCGAGAAAAGGTACCGCGTGCTAGAGGAGAGCGAGAGAGATAAGTCTTACATGCTAACCTACCCCCTTATAGCATTGATTATGATAAGGAGATCACACTGAATGCAATTGTTGATGGGCGGCTCCTAAGTAATATATTAATTGACTCAAGCGCGGAGGTCAATGTCCTTACTCTAGATGCATGGAATCAAATGGGGAGGTTGTAATATCCCACTTCCGGGATCAATGGAAAAATATGCAAATCAACCACTCTTCAAAAGAAAACTATGTGAACCAAACACCTAGATGACTCAATAAACCCAACTATAAGGGGTTTAATGGCCTCTAACAAGTTATTCACTCACAGCTGAAACTATACTCCTCAGAAATCAGATTCCTTTGATCAATGAATTCATGCAAACATACTCTAAAATCAACCCTTTGAATACCACGGAACATACAACTATCAACCGCCAATGTGAGAATGTTTCAGTCATGCAATCAGCTAGGGATTTCTCCCAAAATCAGGCTAAAAACAGATCTCTATACCTAGTATAAATCTGCCATCAGTTGGTATATATAATCCACTACAAGGCGCTGTCAAAAAGAAGGTTAAAACATGCATACAACTCAGATTATCTTCCTCGTATAGTTCGCTGTTCCAAAGACCTTCAGAACACCTTAATAACATGCAAAATACAGTTCGCCATGCATGGTAGAGACCAGCCACAAGAGGACAATCAGACAAATAAGATTCGCTGCCCCAAAATATACATTATTCACACAAATATGAGCTTCAAACAAGGTCGCCATTACTGGAATATTTCAGTCACAGGAAGACATGCATTTGAACTATGATTCGCTGCCATGAAGGGACTCAAACACCATAAATCATGCATTAAATCAGGTCGCTGAGTACAGAATTAACCAGCCAACAGAGATGAGGGAAATTCCAGGTCAATATATTTGTTTTGTGTACAGAATCAGCCACAAAACCAGTCGCCAAAATAAGCATACCCTCGCTGATGTTTGAAAGGGGATATTCAATAAAACATTGCATCAAAACAAGTTGCTACAGACTTCATTAATGCAAGAGTGGATTTGCTAACCCTAGATCCATCAAAGCCAACAATATTCTAAACAAATAATTTCAATACTAAATCGGTTTGCTTCAGCTAGGGCAGATTGATCATAGAACACCAAATATTCTTCAAAAACAGTTCACAAAACATCATAAGAAGAAGTCACCTAAGGCTTAGAGGTATCAAACACCCAAGTGGAATTGCAAAAGCACTCACCAACCAGCTGCGACAGTGACGGCGCTACAGTAAAACATGTAGATTTCAATAGTAAATTTCACTAAGACTTCGCTAAAGCAAAGGACATGAATTTCACAAACAAATACTTCAGTTGTGTCTCAAAACCAGCTCAATACCACCTCCCACGCAAGAGAGAGAGAACATCAATGGGCATGCATCCCAACTCCAAGCATGGAGCATGAAAATAAGTTCATCATAACATAATAATAATAATGACCCTAGCACTCCTTTTATAAGCAAGGAGACACAAAATTCGAAAACCCTATAAAAGGGAAAATATTAAATAAAAGCAGTTTGTTTTCCATAGGTGTGGCATCCCCTTTTCAAAGGGTGATTTAATCAATAAAAGCCACCTAAAATATTTATTTAATTAATTTCCCATTTAATTTTTATATTTTGGGAATTAAATTAAATAATCTTCATAATTAAATAATTACATAATTATTGCTTCAGGGAATAATATTTAATTATTTAATAAAAATGTTCCCCTTGCACATCTCGAAGCCCACGGGGACGTATAGACTAAGGGTCTTCAAAAATGGGGACATTACAGTCCTCCCTTCCCAAGATTGTTTGCCCTCGAGCAATTGCAAGCTCATGCCTCCGGTACCACCATGGTAGTCCTCCAACAACCGAGTTCCCATGCCACTCAAGTGGAGGAGCATTTGTAATATCTTAGGCTGCTTCGTCCTCCTATCCATTTTATTTCCCAAACCTGCACATGAAACAAACCAATTACAAAAATGAGTGTTGAAGAACACTCTTCTTGCTTCTTCTTGGTATCTGCATGGCTTGGATGGTGCCCAACTTCCTTTCATACATGGGTTGCCCCCATAATCTGCTATGCAATCCCATATGCTGTTGTAGTCATGTCATTCTTCACCAAAAATCAGACTTATCCCTTCCCAATCAATCATGCATGAATTATGAACAAACACCCATGCCCATACCATCATGTGTACACCAAAAATCTGAACTGTAGAAAGAACTGATAGACTGATCATGATGATGTTAGGTACCAAAAATATGGGGCAACAGTTGTTATCTTTGATTTCTATGCAATATGTGGTATCCCCCATTAATTTCCTTCTTCTCATTCCCTTCCTTGACTTAGCCATTATTACCCTTGCAAAATATATCATGAAAGTATACCCAAAGAAAGACCAATTTACCATATATTCCTGCTGAAATGAAATCTGAAAATGTTTATCAAAGAAAACATGCATGTCACTTGAACCCTATTCCATATGAGAGTAGAAAATCGTTGCCCCTTGATGCACCATGTCTAAAAGACAATCATATTTACATGTAATCCCAAAATCTTCCTCACAAGAGTTAGTCCAAGTAAGGTCATCAAAACTGAATTGAATGATGATGAAACTAGGTAGCTTTACTCTTAGGGGCTGCTTCCTTGTCCATAGCAACAATATTGTCATTACAACATTTTCCTTCATGAGAGGCCTTCAGTTCCTTCTCCTTCCCACACATACTCACAAGATCCCATGAGGCATCCTTCATTTCTTTTCTCAAGTTAGCACAACACTTTTGATAATCATGCCAAAACAAAAAATCTTTGTTGGGAAGACTTATCCAATCAAACAAATTGCTTCCTTTAGCAAGCTGCCCATGATCCCACATGCTAAAATTCATCATGAAGTGGAAAAATAAACCATACTTTAGGCTATCCTCACTTTTTTCAAAACTCAGAATTTCTTGAGCACTCTCTTCCCTTGATGCATGGAATTGGGGAACCTTAAAAAATGAAATAAGGGTGTTGCCCACCTTCCTAATCTGCTCATCAAACTCATTCTTACTTGATATGTGACTAGGATCATCAAAAATCACCTTAGAATTAGAAACCAATTTCTCCCCGTGACATAAAAACAATAGAACATTCAACTTGATCACCTTGTAACCACATCGAAGAATCAAAATAAATAACTTGAAGTGGTGGCTTACATCTACATACCATGAAGTAATATGTGCATGATGATACCCCCTTGTTTCAACTCCATCATTCACATAAGAAAAGAGAAGATCAGAAATGCAAGGAAAATCGTACCATTTATTGAGCTCATGGTTTTTCCTTATGTAAGGAAGCAACAAAACTGAAACAAAAGGCTTGGGGCTGCCCATCATACCTTTGTGCCATGTAGTATCCTTATATTCCTCCATGATTACTTCATCACCATGCATGTAATCAAAAAATTGCAAAAGAACCCCTTCAATCAAATCTGATTTCTCTGTACAAGTACCAAGTCCCACACAAGCATTAGATATCAAAACCTTATCACCAAACACCAAAGAATTTATACCTTGTTCTTCCTTCCATTCTTCATCTTCTTGCTTATGGAAGGTAGGTGTCTCTATATAGCCATTGACCTCTTTGATGAACTCTTCTCAATATGCATCAACCGGAGTCATTCTTCTTTTTGATCCCCTTCTTTTTCTCTTCAAGTTATAGAACCCTTGGAGGGTCAAGAGAGCTTGGGTCTCTTGACTCAGTGTAAAGTACTCTTGGCAATACGAATCAAGATTATGCTTGATCTGTTCCTTCCATTAACCATCACTCATCAACTCCATGATCTCTGATTCCTGCACTTAGAATCACAAACCCTGCATACACAAAGTGACCCACACGAATAGAGGAAGGAAGCTCTGATACCAAGAGCGGTTGCCGTTGCACCAAAAGACCGTCCTGACAGTGCCTGATACAACTGTGGCACTTAAGGGTGGACCTTCCGTCCATCGGAGGACCACTTGAGTCGAGGCAGCGTGACCAAGGGAATAACGGGGCACATCTCCCTACCTTGCGCTAGGACTGGCAGATGTCCACGGGACATCACAACCCACCACGCTCCGCAAGTCTCGACCTCGAGACCTCCGCTCTACTTACCCCCCAAGTGGCATTTCACAAAGATACCAAGACGGTGACGAGCACCAAAAGGCCGGCCTGCCTGACAATGCCAATACAAAACCGTGGCACTTAAGGGTGGACCTTCGTCCACCGGAGGGCTCCTCCGCGCGGGCGGGGCAGAGTGACCAGGAATTACGTGGGGCAACATTCTCCCTACCTTACACTGGGATTTGCGGATGTCCCAGGGGACATCACAAACCCACACACATCCGCGAGTCTAACCTCTAAAAATCCGCTCTGATACCAAGAGGGGTTGACGTGCACCAAAAGACCGGCAATGACAGTGCCCGATACAGCCCCATGGCATAAGGGTGGACCTTCCGTCCATCGAGGACCACTTGAGTCGAGGCAAAAGCGTACCAAGGGAATAACGGGCCATCTCCCTAACATTGGCCTAGTGGACTTGCAATGTCCACGGGGACTCAAACCACACCACGTACCGCAAGTCTCGAACCTTCGAGACTCCTCTCTACTACCACCCAAGTGAATTGCACAGAGACCAAGAGGGTTTGCGATGCACCAAAGACAGACCCGGCCTGAACAATGCCCAATACAACCGTGGCCTTAGGTGGACCTCCGTCCCACCGAGGCCGCTCGGGTCGGGGCAAAAAAGCGTGACCAAGGGAATTACGGGGCACATCTCCCTACCTTACACTGGGATTGGCGGATGTCCACGGGACATCACAACCCACCACACTCCGCGAGTCTCGACCTCTCAACCTCCGCTCTGATACCAAGAGTGGTTGCCGTTGCACCAAAAGACCGGCATGACAGTGCCCGATACAGCCATGGCACTTAAGGGTGGACCTTCCGTCCACCGGAGGACCGATCAAGTCGGGGCAGCATGGCCAAGGGAATTACAGGGCACATCTCCCTACCTTGTGCGTGGACTGGCGGATGTCCACGGGACATCACAGAGGCTCCCATTACAGCCATCTTTGAATGTGTTGTACATGGCTAACAGGACAAAGGTCATGCCTCTAGGGGTGTTAAAAGGTGCATCCATTACTATTCAAGGGGCAAAGTTTGTTGGGGACTTCGAGGTTCTAGACCTTGTTGAGGTTGACAGTTTCCTAGCATTACTTGGGCACCCTTGGTGTTATGCAAACAATGTTGATTTGCGTTTCAACAAGGGATACATCAGTTTTGAGAACAAGGAAGAGCGCGTGATCATTCCACTGACTGATGGACGGTCTGCATCGTATGTGGAGCCATTGGGTGAAGAATACTTAAACAAGATATATGTGTGCACCATCGGGGACCCAGAGTTCGTTCAGCCATCGAAGGAAGGGGCCATTCAATGGGATGATGCACAGTCCATAAGTGATGCAACCAGCATTGCTTGAGACAATTGGGCGCATGGGAGATATGAGTTGGTTGGAAGGCATCTGAAGGATACCGAGACTCAAGTTGTCAGAACGCACTATGTTAGGCGCTTGGGAGGAAGGCAATTGCCACGATACACTGGAGAAGCCAACCCTGATGTCTTTCTGCGTGAAATAGAGACCCAGTGGAAGTGTCAAGTGTAGAGAAGAAATAAGCTTACCTATACTTTGCGCGGGACAACAGCACGTTGGTGGGCGACACATCAAGATAATCTTCTAGAGTGGCATGAAGTGAGAATGGTGCTCTCTATTAGGTTTCTCCGAAGCAATCCACCATCTCAAATTAGTGACTATGATGGGAAGGGATCTGCCTCATTCCATGTCCAGGAGTGTGAGAATACTTGGATGGGAGGCGTAGAAGTTGTACCTCCTTCCCTATGGATGCATAAGTTCTATTCCACCTTGCAGGGTTGCACGCGCGCATTGTATATTCATTCAGTTGCAACCTCAAACAGGGAACTGGCAGGAGTTGACGGCGGATCTTGTTCAAACATTTGAATATCGGAGTACTAAGCCATCGGTGAATGAGGCATTGCAGGTAGTCAAGCGCGGGAAACAATGCCATGGCGGAGGACAGGATTCTAGAGTTGCTAGGTGAACCAAAGTTGGGAGGGTGCTTTGTGGAGGAAGAATCAGAGGAAGTACAGCTTGAGCACGCCTGCCTGGAGAAGAAGAAAGGAAAGTTGGTCTACTTGATAAACGGTGAAGAGGTGGAGAATTTGGATGTTAGTCATACAGGTACGCGCGAAGTGTTAGATAGCGTTGATGAGCAAGCGCACGCTTACCACAAGCCATTGAAGATAAAGAAGGTTAACATTGGTACGGAGGTGGAACCAAAGGAAGCTATTATTAGGGACTACTGGATAGACTAGGAGGTCTCAAAGATTATTGAGCTTTTGCGCGATTTTCAGGATTTGTTTCCGCATGGGTACCATGAACTTAAAGGAGTTCACCCCTCGCTATAAGAAATGAGAATCAAGTTAAAGGATGGTGCGCGCTCAATTCGGAAGAGACCTTACAAGATGAATCTGAATCTACGCGTCAAAGTTAAGGAGGAGATTGATAAGATGATAGCATCTAGGATCATAGAAGTCGTTGAAGAATCTGAATGGGTAAGCCCGATGGTCATCAGTATCAAAAAGGATGGGTGAATAAGGATTTGCGTTGACTATAGGGATTTGAATGCTGTATGTGTAAATTGATCTTTTCCCGACCCTATTCATTGAGGAGATCCTGGAAGGAGTAGCCGAGCGCGAGATCTATTCATTTACGGATGGGTTTTCGGGATATCACCAAGTTTGAATTGCAAAGGAAGACCAAGAGAAGATAACTTTCACCACTGAATGGGGAAGTTTTGGTTATACGGTAATGCCTTTTGGACTAAGGAACGTGCCTACTGTGTTTTCATGCATTGTGGTTCAAGCGTTTCAGGACTTCATTCACAAGTTTCTTCAAGTCTACCTGGATGACTGGACGGTTTACGAATTAGTAAAAGACCATTGTGACAATCTACGGTTGATGTTTGAGAGATGTAGGCAGTTGAGCATCTCCTTGAATATTAAGAAGTGTGTTTTTGCCACTTTTTTTTGGACGTTGGGACACATTATTTGCAAAGAAGGCTTACTGGTGGACCCCGCAAAAGTTGTTATAGTAGGATTAGAGGAGCCTACTAGTCAAAGCACGGTGCGCGGGTTCCTAGGGCACACAGGGTGTTATAGGAAATTCATCAAGGGATATGCCCGGATTTCTAAGCCCTTGGAAGAGCTGTTGAAACATAAGAGTAAGTTCTATTGGGGAGAGGCACAACAGGTAGCTTTCAACGCATTGAAGGAAAAGCTTACCACTGCGCCCATTTTGCGCTTTTCCTCTTGGGATAAGCCTTTTCATGTGCATGTTGATGCATCAGGTATGGTGATTGGAGTGGTCTTAGCATAACCTAGAGAGGGAATAGTTAACCATCCCTTGTGTTTTGCTAATAGGAAGCTCACCCCAATAGAACAGAATTATACCACCACAGAGCGCGTGGCATTGTCAATGATCTACGCGTTGCACAAATTCAGGCAATATTTGCTAGCAACTCCTTTTATTTTCTACACAGACCACATGGCTTTGAAATATTTGGTGAACAAGCCCGTTTTGCAAGGGCACATATGCCAGTGGGTCCTATTGTTCCAGGAGTTTGAGTTTACAGCTGTGGTGAAACCAGGGAAAAGTAATTTGGGACCTGATCATTTATCAAGAATTACTTCAGGTGAGGACGCGCAAAGCATTGAGGATACGATGCCAGATGCACAGTTGTTCAGGCTGCAACACATGCCCTCTGACTTGGAAGATATCACCCTGTTTCTACGAACGGGTGTGGCGCCAGAAGGGATGAAGGCATTAGAAAGGAAGCAGTTAGACATACGCGCCACGCCCTGTTAATTGATGGAGACTTATACAAGCTAGGTCGTGATGAGGTTTTGCGTCGATGTGTGCTAGAACATGAGAACACTACAATCATGGAAGAGGCTCATGGTGGAATTGCAGGAGGACACTATACGAGGAATGCGACTACGCACAAGATCCTTTTAGCTGGCCTTTGGTGGGAAACGGTTTACAAGGATTGTATCGAGTATTGCAAGGCCTGTGACCATTGCCAGCGCCTTGGTAAACCAGGGAAGAGAGATGAAATGCCATTAAGGCCTATCGCCAGTGCAGAGCCGTTCGAGAAATGGGCAATTGACTTTGTAGGCCCTATTACCCCAGTCGCGCGAAGGACGGGTTTGCGCTATATCATTACATGCACAGACTATCTTACACGGTGGGCAGAAGCGGCGCCTACGAAGGATTGCACGGCCGCGACAACAGCTAGATTCTTGTGGGAGAATATAATCAGCAGGTATGGATGCCCGTTGAGTTTAACGAGTGATAGGGGTACTCATTTTCTAAATGAGACGGTTAGAATCTTGTTGGCTGAGTTCATGGTGGCCCATCACAAGACTACCCCTTATCACCCACAAGCTAATGGGACAGCGGAAGCTTTTAACAAAATTTTGAGTCGTACGTTGACCAAGATTTGCGATGTTGGGAGAAAGGACTGGGATAACAAAGCTTTTGCCGTGTTATGGTCATATCGGACTACCTATAAAAGACTAAACAAGGCCACACCTTTTCAATTGGTGTTTGGCATTGAGGCTATGTTACTTGTTGAATTTATGTTGCCATCATTGCGTATTGCGCACGCAGGGGGATTGGCCGATGAACAAGTATTAGAGGAGTGCATTGATAAGCTTATGGAGTTGGAAGAAAGGCAAGCCATTGCTTGATGGAGTAGGAAAACGGAAAAGGCCAGGCAAAAGGAGTGGCATGATAGTCACATCAAGAATAAAAAGTTTGAGGTTGGGCAGATGGTCCTACTTTATGATTCTAAGTTTTTGCGCCATCCTGGGAAACTCAAAGTGCACTAGTTGGGGCCATACATTATCACCTGTATACATGATTCAAGTGCTTGCAAGTTATAAGCGCTGGATGGAACAATGTTACCTGGTCATTTGAACAGGAAAAGGCTGAAGCCCTACTATAAATAAGTCTTCGGTGTATTTGTAAATAAAGCACTATTTTCAGCTAGCTTAAGATTTCCCTTAATGCAGTTTCCTTTCTTTGTGTTTCCCTTTTTCGTTGCTTTGCTTTGTCTTTTTGTTTTGGGCGAATTTGCGCCCCGATAGCCAGTTACTATCTAAAGGGTTTTTATGCGCAGAGGACCACGCATCTATTTAGTGTGGGGTAGAAGGTGTCAAAGAAGAGTTGTTGTGAAATAATGCGCTAAGGAGAAGTGTTGGGAGTGATGTGCATAGGCGGCCCAAATAAGAAAATCAAAAGCGCGTGGGTTCAGAAAAGCGCACATAGCAGAGGTGATAATGAGAGAAGGATGGTGTCAAAAAGCTTCAAGAAAACCACGTACAAGGGTAAAAAACGCAGAAGCAACATGAGGTAAGCGAAGGCAAGAACTTGGTAAAGGATGCAGAGGTTGACATACTTCGGCACGGGGGGCACGCGCAAGTTAGTATGCTGTCAAGGAAGTCTTGTGCGCCAGAAGGTTGCAGAAATTTTCATGTGAGTTTGCGCGCGCAAGGAAAGCGCTGGACAATATACGCGGAGGGATGTCGTTGGAAAAAGCTAACTTTAATGGTAAGTGGCATTGGAGTTTGTGCGGGAAAAACAAAAGGCTATAAATAGAAGGTCGGGGTGAGTTATTCTTTACCTTGCATTTGTGTTGAAGAGCTCTTGGGCATCATTGCGAAGAAGAATTTATGGAGAGGATTCAACAGATTTGTGAACTAGGGTGGAAAGGGAGTACACAGGCGTGGGCAGAGAAGTGTGTTTAGAGGATTGCCACGGGTGTTACGTCGTCTTGTGGAAGGAACACTTTCCAAGTTAGTGTTTGCAGAGCTAGGGCACGGGATTTGGAGTTTTTGCAAAGTAAAGCCTCAAGATCGAGAAGAGTTAGGGCAAGAAGGAAGAGCTTACAAGGACCGAACGAGAAGAAATGGCACCAAGGAAGGGATCTAATGTTTCACCGAAGATGGGCAAGGGCAAGGGCAAAGCAAAACCAGCCGTTTCGACCAGTTTTAATGAAGAGTGGTACGCGGAGATGCAGTACCCAGATGGGGTGTTGTTAGGGAAGGAATGGGTATCTCACATACGCAAGATGGTCGTGAGCGACTACAACCATCGGACAAGCACCACTCAAAAAGAAATGAAACTAGAGTTGGTTCGCCCCACGAGAAGGAGGACACAGGATGGAAAACCTATGTATGACGATGAGGTGTAAACCAAGTTGGAGAAGGTTGGACTCTTTCGGCTCTATGAGCTGCCCTATTTTGGCAAGCCCGAAAGGTTATACCAACAGATGATGTCACGCGTGCATGAGGATCACTTTTATTTTGCAGGACAAAGAATGTGCATAACTCCTCAGCTGATTTCCAAGTACACCGGCATTATTTGCGAAGGAGAGCCACTAAATGATGACTTGTGCGACAAGGAGGCCATCAAGAAGACAGTTGCAGCATATGAGTACAAGGGTTCGCGTTATTTTGATATCTCTGCGATCACCAACCTTGTCATGAGGATGGCCGCGCACTTGGTCACAAAATTGAACGGGAAAGAGAGGTGGACACAGGTAAATAAGAGTTGGTTGAACATTTTCCGCAACATCTCAGAGGGAACAATTTATAACCTTTCAGCGTTTATCGCAAAGGAGATCATAAACGCCACACGTGACAGAGAAAAGATTATGTATGGTAACGTCCTTATCACCACTATGTTTTCAAAAATTGGGGTGCCCGATGGGCCAGATAAAAATGATTGGGAGTACCCAGATGAGGGCCCCTCCCCTGCTAAAAGATTTGAAGCCTACACTTGTGACACGATGACGGTTGCTCATAAGGTGCGTTTGGAGAAGTGGTACAAACGAATGCGCGAGAATTCCTTAACAATTGCCGGCATAGGTGGATGGAGAGGCTGAGTTTGTTGTGTATCAGCACTTTTGCATCAGCGGGTTTACTTTGATTAATGACACCAAGAGCCCTTGGTGTAAGTTGCCCTTCTCTTTCACAGCACAATACTTTTAGAGTGCAGTCAATCGGTTTAAAGGGGCGAAGAAACTTAGATTTGATCTAAGTGTATGTAATGTCCCGACTCCGGGATCAATAGGAAATATGCAAATGAACAACTCTTCAATACACCAATCAACTGGAAATAGCAAAAGTTCAATCAACACTACTTGAACCAGTTGAGTATATGACTCAATAAACCCAATAAAAGGGGTTTAATGGCCTCTAGCTCACACAATTACTTCCAAGCTGAACTTAAAAACCAGATCTATGCAAATCACTGTTATTGAGCTTCAAACAAAGAGTTAGACAGCTATATCAAATACTTGTAATCTTCCTCAAAGATCTTCCTACAATTTCCAACCAGCCATCTATTGTTTGCTTGAAAATTAAGTAAGCACAACTGAAAGAAAACAACCTCCTAATTATATGAATTACTACCAGCTCTGCCTTGCACCAATCATGGGAAAGAAGACTGAAATACTATTCAAAAACCTCAATCGAACTATGCTCAGACATCAAAATATTATTACCAGACCAACCACAAGTAAATCGCTGCCAATATGACTTCAATTCATCCTTAAATCATATGTCAAACCTAATCGCCATTTTTAGATATTAGTGATACAAACAAACATAAAAATCAATGCCAAAAGCACATTAAGGAAGTCGCTAGGCATATGCAACCCATACCACCAATCTGCTGGACACATGGAGCTCAAATATGCATTAATAACCTTCAATATTTACCTCCAAGTAAGCCGCTGGCTCTCAGGAAACAACTCTATTAATTGATTACTATGTCCCTCTACATGAGCTCGCTGGGCAAGGAAAGAACAGCAAACTCTATTGATAGAAATCAGATTATTAAACATGTCGATCCACTACCACTTATCCAATAAAGAGACTAAAACCCATGCACAACTTTAGTTGATCCATTCAAATAATACTCCAAATCAGTCCACATACATAATGGAAGAAGTCGCTGCCATATAGAAGGTATAACTTCACAATACCATGCATATACCCAAGTTGTGTCACTCTAACAATGCATTAAACATCCATGAGGAAATTCGCTGGGGTTAGAGAATCACATAACACAGATCTAATTGCTAAAAATGCTCCAAAATAGTCACTAAACATGCCCAGGCTGGTCACTGCAATAAAGGAGGCAAAAATCATGCAATTAACTGAGTCGATTTACACCCAATAATGACCCAGAACAGTTCATAAATATTAAGAGTCGCTGGACTGTAAATCAGGCCCAGGCTGGTCGAACTATTCTTAAAAGTACCTCAATCCAGTTATCAAACAAACTAGCAACTGCTGAAGGTTAAAGCATAAGATTTTTGCATACAAATCAGTCTACAATCACCGTAAGAAGCCCCCCAAAACTGGAATGAAGACATACACCAATAATTAGATTTGCGAGCACACCAAAAATACTTCAATTGAATATCAAACCAACTCAATAACCTCCCACGCAAGAGAGAGAGAGAGAGAGACAATATCAATGGGCATGCATCCCAACTCCAAGCATGGAGAATCAAAATTATTTCATCATAACATAAATCTCATAATGATCTTAGCTCTCCTTTTATAAACAAGGAGGCAGAAAATTTGAAATCCCTAGGAGAGGGAAATCATTAAATAAAAATAGTTTACACTTCCTGGGTGTGGCGTCACCTTTCTAAGGGTGATTTTAATATTAAAAGTCACCCAAAGGTTATTTAATTAATTCCCCTTTTAATTTTGCATTGTGGGAATTAAATTAAATAAATTACATAATTAAATAATTAAATAATTATTACCTTTATAATGTTAAATGATAAAAATCACTCTCCAAGCAATAATATTCAATTATTTAATATAATTTTCCCCTTGCAACATCCCAAAGCCCACGAAGAAAGATAGGCCAAGGGTCTTCGAAAATGGGGACATTACAGTGTAGTAGATCAGGATTACCGCGAGCTGCGTCAAACATTGGTATATCCCAAGAAGCGCACTTATGTCAAGAAGTATGTCTCTTATAACGTACATATGTTGAAACCGGTGACATTGCCTGTTGCAGGGAGAACGGCAGCAAGGGTGTATGTACGTCTAAGGCCCAAATTCGAAAAGGGCACTAATGTCGAGGATGGCGTATCTATCCCAAAAGACCCCGCCGGGAGGAAGAAAGAGGCAACAAGAGGAGACTCTGGCAGAAAAGGCGCCGAGCGCGCATACGGTTCAGACTGTGAGGGCACAAGAATCCGACACGGGCACGGGCACTTACACTTGCAGGAAGAAGTCCATTGTGAAGGAGTCGCTCAAGAGGAAAGAGTTACCAGAAAAAGAAGGGTCCCCTGTGTTAGAGGAGTCGCCAGTGAAGAAGAAGCAAAAAGTGGCGCAAAACTCGGACTCTCAAGAGACAAAGAGCATGAAGAGCGATGACTCTGAAGAGGAAGATGAAGAGCACGAAGAAGGTAAGAGTCCTCTTGTTCACAATATACACGAGTCTGAAGAAGAAGGAGATGAAGAGAAGAATGAGTATGAGGAGGACGCCCATAACATAGGAGGAAGTGAGGAAGTAGACATGCATGCTCAGAAGACCCCAACCCCGACCAAAGAACAGATAGATGACACAGTAGAGAAGGAGGTGGTGGGAATTATACAACAGTTGGTGGAGCATGAGGTGGAGCGCAGCGCGGATGAGGTGCTAAAAGAAACAGAAGAGAGCGCAAGTGGGGGGAAAGAGTATGGAAGCATGGGCGGAGATCTCATCCTGGCAATAAGTTTCCCCAAGGCAGTGCGCACAGGCGGAAAGGGCGCAATAACGGCAAAGGAACTCGCCGTGACTTACATCAATGATCCAAAAAAGGTATTGCACGCGCGTTTCCAAAGCACAGTGCCCACAAAGCAACTCCTCGCTTGGTCTTCTTTTGATGAAGAGGGTGCGTACCCACGTTCAAGGAAAATGCTATCCGGGGCTTTTGAATCCCACGTTGATGAGCCTGAGTTTGAGGTAAAAAGTGATGCATTGATGAAGACACCAAATGTCAAGGGAATAAACCCTCTTGTGAATGCCCAGCAACTGTCAGATGAGCAAGTTTGCAACGCGCTCAACAAAGTATCGGTGGAGGTGGAAGCAAGACTTTTCGGCAAAAATGATAGAATAAGAGTCTTGGAGGAGGAGCTTGAGAAAAAGAATGAGGAGATCATTGAGAGGGGCAGGGAGATAAAGCAGAAGGAATTGATCAATGCGCAGTTAAAGTGTGAGCTGCTGGATGAAAAGGCGAAGGTGCGCAAAGTCTACAAAAAGATAGAGGCTATTTCAAATGCCATTATCTTAAAGCACCCGGACCTAGCCCCCCTGAGCAGAAGTACAAGTCGACCATGCACTACCTAGAAGACTTAATGCACATACTCAACATGGAAAGGCAACCACTTGCATTGGAGTCGGCAGAAGAGGTGATGGCACGCCAGAAGGAAGAAGTAAAGTTGAAGATTGGAGAGACAATAACTCAGTACTCCGAGCTCCTTGCCTCAGTGATGACCGTGGTGCAAATGGCTGAAGCTGTGTGTGATAACTGTGGCAATAGAGATATGGTAGCAAGCATATTGGTTGCTAGCCATGAGGTGGATCTAGAGGAGTTTCAAGAGAAAAACAAGGGCAATAGGGCGGAGCGAGATAAGATCCTGGTAGAAGTCGAGAAGAAGTCAGAGGTGATCGAAACCTTGAGGGTTTCAATTAAAAATAAACTGAAGGAATTGTACCCTCAAGTCACTCGCAGGATGGACGTGCTAGGAGACCTTAACAAGCAGATGGAAAACATCACAGATACGCTGAAGGCTAAGGGAGATGAACTAAGTTTTAACGAAGTTAGCACGCTAGTGGGTGATTTACTTCAACATGCACAGGGTGAGGTAGATGCTTGGGATAAAATTGAAGCATCCCTGAAAAAAGAATTCCCACTCCTCATGCAGCAGTAACAGGATCCTTCTATTCTTCCATTCCTTATTCAACTGCAGATTATTTCATCTCTCACATTCTTTATTCTTTGGTGAAAGAGCAGAGTGTTCCAGGGACGGATAACATGCGTAGTGTGGGGTAGCGGGCACGCGCAAGGCAAGAGTTTAGGAAGGCGCTCGAGGAAAGGCGCGTGGGAAAAGAGGTTGGCGCACAAAAGCAGAAGAGGGTTTGGGACTTAGTCACATTTCAAAGGTGGTATCGCAAGAGAAACACATGAGGGCCCGAGTAGGCGTGATGAATGGATAAGGTGTCAGCCTTGCACCTTGGAGGTCAAGAAAAGAGTATTCCACGTAGGGAATATTCCCAGGAGGATCATTACAGTTAGTGGAAGCCTTTGCAAGCTGGCATAAGCACTCGATCGATCATGGAGGACCACACTTCCACTTGGCATGCGATCTACTCATGGGTGAGACTATGGCGGTGAATCCAGATTCTATTTAAAGGAGTGCTTGGGGTTAAAAGAAATATTAGAGGATAGAGGTAAAAGATTCTGAAACTTTGAGCTTTGTCAAAATTAATCTTCTAAGGATGAAAACCCTTAGAGATTCACTCTTGAGGACGAAAACCCTCTAAGAGCCCTAGTTGAAGGACGAAAACCCTTCTACTAGTTGAGAGGATTCTCCATCCAGGGGTTTCCATTGGGCATCAAGGAGTTAGCTGTATTTTCTATTATTTTTCCAGCAGTGTGAAGGTTGTAATATTACAGATTTCTACAAGGGTTTCGAAGGAGAAGAATTGTTGTTGATTCTTCCCTTCATTTCCAGCCATTTCTATATGGAGCGACCTACCTAAGGAGCTGATTTAAGGGTTTCTGGAGTTGTTTATAATCAGATCTTGATTGTTGTTCGTATTCCAGATTTTTAGAAGTCCAATCAGCTATTTTATATAATTTTTGGAGCTGAGGAAGTTGTATTTTCAGTTGAGTGTCTGAGAGGTATTTTGCAGATTTTAAATAAATAAATCAGCCCTCTATTTTGTCTCAAATTGGTATTTTTCTCACATTCTTGTCTTTATAAAAATCATTAATCAATTTGGGAAAGGAAGTGGGTTGAATTACTTCAATTTTAGTGGATTTCATTCCTTCATGCAAGTCACCATTATCTAGAAAAATTCAGATTTGCACTTATTTAATTTTGTATAATTGTTACTACTTGCTATTTGGATTGGGATTTGCCTAAAATCCTTTTGGGGGTCAAATATGTCCATTTGGGGACATTACATTCACCCAGTAGTCCAAGAATTTATAGATGTTTTCCCTTATATTGTTGAAGAGTTACCACCTAGAAGATCTATGGAACATGTTATTGACTTCATTCCTGGATTTGAACCAGTATCAAAAGCACCTTATAAACAATCTATACCTAAATTAGCTGAGCCAAAAATACAGTTGATTGAATTATTGAAACAAGGAAAAATTAGACCTAGTGTTTCTCCCTAGGGTGCACCAATGTTGTTTGTTAAGAAGAAAGATGGTACCATGAGATTGTGTATTGATTATAGACAATTGAATAAACTAACTATTAAGAATAAATATCCTTTACCTAGAATTGATGATTTATTAGATCAATTGAATGGTGTTAAATGTTTTTCTAAAATTGATTTACATTCTGGATATCATCAAATTAGAATAAAAGATGTTGATATTGCAAAAACTGCCTTTAGAACTAGATATGGGCATTATAAATTTGTTGTTATGCCTTTTGGATTAACAAATGCCCCAGCCACATTTATGACATTGATGCATGATGTTTTTAGACCTTTCTTAAATGTGTTTGTGATTATATTTTTAGATGATATTTTGACCTATTCCAAAAATGAAGAAGAACATAAGAAACATTAAGAAAAAATCAATTATATGGTAAGTTAAGTAAATGTGAATTTTTCAAAACTGAAGTTTCATATCTAGGACATGTTATCCCTGAAAAAGGAATTGCACAAGATCCTTCTAAAGTAAAAGTAGTTTAAGATTGGGATATGCCCAAAGATGTACAAGAAATTAGAAGTTTTCTTGGTTTATCTGGATTCTATCGAAAATTTATTAACAATTATTCTAAAATAGCTTGCTCCACTCACAGATTTAACAAAGAAAAGTAATACATATCATTGGTATCAGGAATGTGAAATTGTTTTTAGTAAATTAAAAGAAGCATTAACAAGTGCACCTGTGTTATGTATTCCTGATTTTTCTAGGCCTTTCACTGTTGCTATTGATGCTTGCGGTTCTAGTATTGGATGTGTATTGATGCAAAATAATAGAGTTGTGTGTTTTGGCTCTAGAAAATTATTACCTACTGAAAAGAACTATCCTACTCATGATTTAGAATTGTTAGGAATTGTTCATTCTTTGAAAATTTGGAGACATTATTTGTTAGGTCGCAAATTTGTTTTAAAAACTGCTCATAGAGGTTTGCAGTATATTTTTACTCCACACTTATTAAAAATGAGACAAAGAAGATGGGTAGAGTTATTAAGTCAATATGATTTTGAAATACAATATGTACCTGGTAAAGAAAATTTGGTTGTTGATGCTTCAAGTAGAAAAAGAATGTGTGCAAATGTTTTATCCTTAGAAAAAGTCCATTTGAACAAGAGATAAAGGATGCATCGCCTCATGATAGTTATTTTGATGAATTGCATTCTGGTTTGAAAAAGGGAACATCAAATATGGATTTAAAGGATAGACTTGCTTCTTATTTACTTGGTGTGAATGGGTTGTTGTACTATAAAGGTAGATTGTGTGTAGATTGTGTATTCTTAACCTTCCTAACTTAAGACAAAAATTTCAGAGATTCTCATGATATTCCTAAAGCTAGTCATCCTGGATTTCAAAAGACATACTTATTTGTTAAAAATAATTATTTTTGGCCTAGAATGAAGCAAGATATTAGAAAGTATGTACAACAGTGTATAACTTGTCAAAAAGTTAAAACTGAACAATGTTGTAAACCTGGTCCATTGCAACCTTTGTCTATTCCTGATTGGAAATGGGAGTCAGTATGGATTTTATTACAGGGTTACCTAAAACCAAGAATGGTCATGATGCTATCCTTGTAGTGGTTGATAGATTAACAAAAATGGCACATTTTCTACCAACCAAAATCAAAACCTCTACTTCTCATATGGCTCATCGGTTTAGTAAGGAAATTTTTCGTTTGCATGGTCTTCCTAAAAATTTAGTAATTGATAGCGTCCTAGATTTACTTCTTCTTTCTAGAGATCTTTCTTTGATGAATTGGGTACTAGTTTGAGCTTTAGTATTGCTTATCATCCAGAGTCTGATGAACAAACTGAAAAGATAAATAGAACTTTAGAGGACATGTTTAGAATGTATACAGGTGAAAAACCTGGAAATTGGGAACAATATTTGCACTTGATTGAGTTTGCTTACAATCAAGGTTATCATACTACAACCAAAATGACCCCTTTTGAAGTTGTTTATGGTAGGAATTGTAATACTCCTATTTCCTGGTCAAATCCTGAACATAGATCTTGGTATGCAAATGATAATTTAAAAGAAATGGAAGATATTATAAATAAAGAAAAACAAAACATGAAAGCTGCCCACAATAGGTATAAAAATTGGGCTGATTTTAAAAAGATCTGTTAGAGAATTTGAAATAGGTGATCCAATATTTCTTAGAGTTAAACCTAAGAAAAGTTCTTTAAAATTGGATAAATATGCTAAATTAGCTCCTCGATATTGTGGACCATTTGAAATTTTGGAAAGAATGGGAACTCTTGCTTATAGGCTTGCTTTACTTCCTGAGTTATCTAGAATACATAATCTGTTTCATGTAAGTTTGTTAAAGAAATATGTACATGATGCTAACCATGTTATAGATTGGAAAAACATAGTTATTGAACCTACATGTGAATTTAAAATTGAACCTGAATTGATTTTGGAAAGGAGGACTAAAAATCTTAGAAATAGAGAAATTAAAGAGGTTAAAGTAAAGTGGACTTTTTGTGATGTTGAAAGTGCTACATGGGAAGGAGAAAATTTTCTAAAAGATCAGTATCATGAATTATTTAACTAGTAGCTTGTGTTTTCTATGTGATTTTCAAAATAGACTTGGCACTACTGAGGACAGTAGCTGATTCAAGGGGGGGACAAATGTTATGTGACTAAATCCACGAAACTTTAATTATTAAAAGTTTGTTGAATTATTATATAATTCAAGTTGGGGTTAAGATTATTTATGAAGCACTGTAATAAACTATTGAAAATATGTGGAACCGTTGTGTTAGTTCGTAACTACTCATGAGAATATTATAAAAGAGACATATGAAAGTAAAAAAGAGACATGTACTTCGGAAAAGGAAATTGGCAAGTAAATCTTGGAGTGAGTTTTTAATCACCCTGATAATTGAACCTGTGGATAGTAATTCCAAGGTAGACCAGGTTACAGGAAGGCGGTGGGCAAGAGAGAGGGGCACCAGAGGTGTCCTAACCGGGGGTACAACGTTCAACCTCAGATGGTTCCTGGCCAAGGCAAGGTGAAAATACATTGGGTGTATAGTATTTCCTCTCAATAGTGCGGCCATAGTCTGGTGTTTGCTAACCTGGGTGTGCATTGGAATTTTGTATTAGAATTGCTAATCATTGTCTCAAATAAGTTCTCTCTGTAAAACTATGTAATTCCTGATGACAGATAATAGAAAGAAGTTAAGACTTATATTTATTCAGATAAACGTGCAAGTGAATGTATTTTGTTTATTTTGTTATGTATATTTTGAAATATGTAATCGTTTTTATAAAGAACAGCGAATTGCATGATTTTAGATATGTAAGTTTATTATTCTAAGAAAATTTGTATAAAGAAATTGCTGAATAAGAATTGATTTATGTAACCGACAATATTATATAGTTTGTTTGAATTTGTTTGTCTTTCGCGGTTGTGTTTGTTGTCTTTCTGCTATGGACCCGAAAGCTTTCCTTGAATACGGTTAACTCTGTGTTTTTAAGTCCGTTGGTGCAGTGTAACATAGCGAAGTTCTAGCTAATAAGAAAGTTCCATGTAACTTCGCAATGTCGTAACTTTAATAGACCCTATTAGCCGCTGCGAAGTGCGAGTCAATGAGGACACTCCATGCTCTTCGCAATATAAAACTTTTGATAACTTGTGTTTGACCAATGCGAAACACAATCCAATAGAAAAACTCCAAGTCACTTCGCAATTCGCAAAGTCAGTTTTTGTTAACTTTATCAGTTGTTAACCAATAAGAATAGCCCTCTATCCCACTACATTGTGTTTACATTAAGACTTTGTCAGAAATAGCCAGATGCGAGCCAATAAGACTTGTCTACGTTCTTTCGCATGTTGTTTTTCTTTGTCGGAACCATGTCAGAGTGCAAAAAGCGAACCATTAAGAAGACTCCACATATGTACAATTTTAACAGACCGTTTTGCTATAAATGATCTTCGGTCATATATGTTGCACTGCGAAGTGCGAACCAATAGCAAAACACCACATGCCTACAGATTTTGCAGTGTCAAACTTTACTTATTCTTTACCATTGTGATATCGCCACATGCCTTTGTCCTTTGTTTTCATTGGCTGACCAGACCCGAAATTGTTTGTTTTTTTGTAATTTCGCGAGCCTAGAGTCCGTGAGACAAAATCTCGACGCGTGTCTCTTGCCACGTCGTTTTAAAGCTTTAATTAATCACGTTTAGTCGTAGCCTGCAAATTTGTAAATTCATCTCAGGGTTTTATTAATCAAATATAGTTATAATTCGACTTAGCTTTCTAAGTTAAATGGTATTAAAATGTAAAAGTGCATCAGTCTTCCGCAATAATATTTTTTTTTCGAGGGAAAACGTTGCATTTCAGGCAGGATTTATTATTCAAGATGATAAGGGATTACTGATCAAAGTTGGCTCCTTCAAGCTTCCCATCGGATCAAGTAACATGGCGGAGGCTAATGCTCTCCTCTTCGGCGTCAAGATGGTCGTTGATATCAATTGTGTCAAGCTCATCATTGAAGGGGACTCTCAGGTTATTATTCAAGCAATTAGAAAAGGTAATGCGGAGGCCTGACATCTTCACTTTCTCCTTATTGAAAGTCTTCATTGGCTCTCCTTGATTGATAAATGCTCTATTCATCATGCTTATCGTGAAACGAACTTAGCAGCGGATGCCCTTGCTAATCATGGCGCTTTCCAAACCAACGATGCCTTGATTGATAGCATTGGAATTTTCTCGACGCCGTCCTTCTTCATGATGGCTCAAGCATTACTTCACACAAGCCCGAGCTTTTTTGAAGAGTGCGGAAATTCCTTTTATTAGGAAGGGCAGCAGCGCCTTCTTCATTTTGTTTTCCCCTTCTTGCGTGCAGGATGGCTCTACCCCCTTCCCATTCTACACCTGCGTGGAGAGAAGTGTGAAATTGATTTCTTCTCCTCTGTTCTCCTTGTCGCCTGCATAAGGTGTGGACTCTTCCTCTGTCTTAAACGCCATCGAACGCATCATCGGGTCTGATTATTTGCACCAGTCAGGTAGAGCTCGTGTCAATTTGGAAATTGCAGGGATCTTCGTTTCTCATCTACTCGTCATGAACCCAGACAAAGAAGCTATTGTGGCAATTGCCAAACATTTAATTCTTCCTCGACATTGAATTGGGTCGAAGGGAGCGGTCGAGCATGTCTATTTGGCTTCGGTCTTCTTCTCAGAAGGGGATTTTGCCTCTTCTCAGTGGGTCAACCACAGGGTTTGTGAAGAATTAGAAAGGAAAAATCAGTTGTTGTTGAAATTCGTCGTGTCAGTGCATAAGATATGTCTTTCTAAAGTGACTGAGCCTTCTCGGGTTCCTCAACTCAATCTCATCGAGCGGGCCGAGCCTATTGGGCCTATTCCTAATCAGATTGCGGAACTTCGCGTGTCAACGGGCTCTTCTTATGTATTCCTTGTGAAGATTCCTAAGTTGGGTACCTGTGGCAAGCTCGGCAATAGGAAGGACAAGGGCAAGGAGGCCCAGCACCTGAACATCATCGAAATTTCCGACGGTTGATTTTCAGTCTTCCTTGCTTGTCTGTATACAGCTCTTTTTGTTGTCTCTGACGCTACTCGTTTAAACTTGCCTCTGTTTTTGTTGTTTTTGTTCCTGACGTGTTTTCTGTGGTATAGACCACTATTTATGTCAGTTTGTAGTGCCACTATCATTTTCTATTGTAAGGGAGGGACCCCATATAGCCCCCGGTTCATAGCTCCGGTCAAAAGTGTTTACGTATCTAAAAAAACGAGGGTCACTATATTGCAATCCCTTAATAAAGGTCATTTATTTGTTTATACTCATTGTCAACAAAGGTCAACAATAAAAAGTTTCTCTTTATTTCTTGTCTTCATCGATAATTTACAATGGGGATTTTGTCAAGTAACAGTTTTTGTCAAAAATGGGCATTATAGTTTTTCTATGCCCGTAGCATGTTTTAGTCTAGTTCAAGACAGAGACTGTAGTGGGATAAGTCTCATTTTTCAGTATACATAACAGACTTCTTGCTCTAGCTTTTGATCTGTACTGAAACTTGAAAATTCTTTAGCTATTTTCTGGGTGAGAACCCCAATAAAACCCCCATTTGATCCATTAAAAACATGTGATAGGACAACCATAAAGATTGGAACGTAATGAATTCTGAGAAGTCCTACCGCACCAAAACTAGTTTTCTTGTTGGGATAAGTTCACCAAAGATGCTAGTAAAAAAAATTGCAGAGGGGATCAGATAGCACCAACAATAGCATTTGACACATGCTCACAGGGGTAGTACTTGGAACAGAATCTGAATAAGGATGAAAATTTCATATTGGGAAAGCTACAATAGCAGTAATCTTACAATTGTTATGAAAGAGTGATCCTAGATTAGAAAAGCATTTCAGTACTTACGTATATAGAGGGTAGCAACAATACATTTTAGAACAACAATATAATATGATCTCTGTCATGTATATATGTTGTTTTCTCTATGCCATTGGTTTCAAACTTTCACCACTAGTTATGAATTCATATATTTTAGGACCTTTCTCTCAAACATGGAAACATTAGTAACATGGAAGTAAATATTTGAAAGAAGATTTTGAGCAATGTGATTCAGGGGAGATTAAAAAGCACGAGTCTTGTTTACAGGGATGCCAATTAGAGATCACCGTAAGAAACATATCAAGGGTAAAATCAATTTTCTTAAGATGCTGTTTTATTCCCTGAAATCTCTATTGGAGGTTTAATACACACTCCATTAAAGCCCAAACCTATGAAGAACAGATGAATCAGTGGCAGAGAGCCCAACGACGCTGATGAGAGGTTCTAGTTTCGAATTCTAACAGAGCCATGTCTTCCAACATGGTCTAAGAGCTAAGTTCAGCCCACATTTCAGCAAAGCCCAAACTTCTCGATGGGAGGGCCTAATTTCAAGCTTCTTCGTGTCTAATAAAAGTTTTTAACACCTTACATTGTGGTTATGAAGATGAATGCCAAATTGTCTCCAGCTCATTTAACCCATTTGAATTTCCCCAAATCAATAAATTATTTCTCAATACAAATACAATGCATTACACCCATGTCACTAATAATGGAAAAATATGCAGAGCACTAAAACTAATAAATGAACCCACATGCAGTGCTTCTATATATTCTGCATTGTATTTGCCCTGCCCTGAATAACAGGCTTCTAAAACAAGGTGTGCATTGGGTTTTCATTTAACTAGTTATACATATATTTTAAGAAATCAAACCAACCTTCGAAATTGGGGGTTCCTCTTCATTGTGTTGCCGTTCACTGGCTCTAAACTCCCGGTTTTCACATCTAATGGACTTCTTATATGTATCTACGAAATTAAAGCCGTCAAAGTCGTCAGTTGCATTTGAAACAGAGCAATCTCTTACCCAAAATTGACGCGAAAAGAAGAGTCAACTCACCTTGACAAACCAAAAAAGTTGATCTGAAATTTAATAAAGGCGTCTTTGATTTCCATGCTGAGTAATCTATAGTCGGAGATAAAGGAATCACTAAGTTAAATGTTTAATTACAATGTGGATTCGTTGAAAAGGTGGGTAAAGTTACAATAATTTTTTTAGAAAAAGAAGAGATAGGTGATGAACTCACTACTGTATTTGGATTTGAAGTGGGTAGAGTATATGTGAGGAGAAAAAGGACAGGAAATCTGTGTAGTTGTGTGTAGCTGAAAACGGAGTTGGGTATTCATGGAATATGTTTTAAATCAAACACCCGAGGACTACGAGGATTTGAAAATGATGAGATTGCCCTTTTAACTACTGTAATGAAAGTATTTACTATATATAGGTTACTGTGAATTGGAAATCTCCAAAGATGTGGTGGTTTTACAGGACTTCAGTATGTACATGGTTTTATAATAAGCTAGATTGCAAAATATTAGGAATCCGCGAGGTGCCTTGCAAGTTGCAAGTATTCTTTTGATTGAAATATTTATGGTACCCGAAATTTGGATCGTACGCCTTAAGCTACTTAATGCTTGGGTTTGGTGTAAATAAATTTGCCGTCCACCCATGCCTGTCAAACAATTTTTAGGTTACCGTAATTTTCCAAAGCGCAAAAAAAACAGGCTTATTTATGCATTACTGCGAATATATATATATATATATATATTTATAAATAAATGTTTTTGAGCGGGGCTATGAACCGGGATACAAACATTAAAAAGGGCCATCAAGTTGACCCCAACACATTAACATGACCAAATAAATAGGAACGAAACAAAGCCCAATTAACAATTCACCTCGAGCAAGAGGGAATTATCCAGCAAATTTGCAAAACGCCCCTTAAAAAAAATTATATTTATTTAACTATTATATATATATATGATAATCACATTTTACATATGTAAAGTGTCAAGGTTATTTCAAATATTTGCAAGCACTTTACGGTAAAAATTATGAAAAACGTCCAAACAATTGTTAAATTTAACCCCTAGGACCCGACCTTTGTGTACCACCTTAAAAAGACTAGATCTTGGTTTTCATAGATTTTAAATTTATTTCTTTTTGATCTCTAAACCTCACTTTGTGGTTAGCGAATTGATCCAAAATGATAAGCAATTCGAAAACATTCACAAAAAAAATTGCTTCAAACGATGATTTTTCAGATTAATTTCAACATTATAGTTTTTCCATATTTTTAATAATTTTTAAAAAATCTGCAAGCTCTGTAGAAATCAATGAATAGAGAAAATTGAGTCACACAATTGATAACGGAGTTCGGTGTAAAACCTTGCATCTCTAGGTCCATGAATATGCGGTCGATCTATTAAAATAAGCCTTAATAAACTTACAAATGATTTATAAGGCACTAATTGATCTTCTCTGATTGCCACAATATTCTCCTTGCAAAATAATCCCTGGTCTCTTTTGGAAATTTTCTCCCAAAGTACTTCTAACTCCCACAAAAAGCCCCCAAGTCTACACAGACCTGCAGTGATTAACCTTCAAATAGCAAATACCCTTTTTATAGAGTTTTGACCACCATGGCGCATTGGTAAGGTGATTATCATTTTGTTACATGGTTGTGGGTTCAAGCCTCACCACCGTTATCCATTTACCAAGTTGGGAACTTAGTCCGACATGTGTCACTTGGGGATAAGGTGAGTTGTTTAATGGTACATGGTGGCATGCTTAACTTGGTTATTAGAGTCGCTTTTGTCAGTTGGTTGAAATACATTGCCAAGTTGGGACGGTGTTGAGGTTTACGCCGAGTTGGTAGTTTGGGCGGAATTGGGACGGTGTTGAGGTTTACGCCGAGTTGGTAGTTTGGGCGGATGAGTTGGAGATGGTTGTCGGTGCAGAAAGCTAAGTTTGATTTGTAAACTATCTACTTTGGATTTCGTTCACAAAACCACAATGATATTGTTGCCTACTTGCAAATAGAAAATGACAGATGAGCTAGTGATTGAATTGTTTATGCCTTAGAACTGAAATTTGCAAGAGAAAATAATTAACACACACACATACGCCAAGGATTTTTATCCTGGAAACCTCCAAAGGAGGAAAACCAGTCAGGAAGGGCAAACAACTCTTTCTTCCCTTTTTGTTTTATTGGTCAATTCAAAATATAAGAGATACAAACTTTACAATAAGTGAGAAAGGAAAATGACAATGTCTCACACTTCCTCCCAACTACTCAATTACTCTGTTCTCAAACTCTTTCTTCTACAAACTTAATTCCAGCACTTTAGAACTCTTACACTTACTCCCATGAAGTCTCTTGCTTTCGATAATCAAAAACTCTCCTTCCTACATGTATTTATAGCCTTTCTCATGTCCTCCTATGCACTGGAGGATGGGAAAGCTCATAGAGGAGAAGAGACACATAAAAACATTCCAATTCTAGGACTGTTCGTTTCAAATTTTCTTTTCTATCTGAAAGTGACAGGACCGCCGCCTAATGCAGACCGGTGGTCACAAGACCGCCGCCCTGGCTGGGTGGCAGTTACAGGACCGCCGCCCCAATTGGGCGGCGGTTCTGTAATTGTCACTCTGCACATAGTGGCGGTTCTGTTAACATAAAGATAGAACCTTTGTTTCTTCATTTTCCTTCTTTATTGTTGATTGATCTAATGAAGTGGAGTCGTTTTAGATCCCTATGGATCACACCTCCCCTGCTTATGAGGCTTTTGGTCCCACAAAAGCTTAGTGGGGGAGTAGATGAGAGAATAATTCCCTCACTTGCTCCTTCAAGTACCACCGGACCTACCTTAGTGTCTTCCCTTTCAGTCCAGCCTGCCAAGACTCATGCGGACTTCTTCTAGTCTCTCTGACCTTCTGTTGTAATATTACATCCTCCTCGAATTCGCCTCGTGAGTCCAAGATGCAATCCTTAATGGAAGGTAGCAATTGTAGTTCTTTGTCTTCATCTAACATGGATGGCTAGTATAGGTGCAAGTTATCACAGTTTACTACTGAGTACATCCTCATAAATGGCGGGAAATCAAGTTAAAAGGCATTTTCTCCAACCTGCTCCAATATGTTAAAGGGTCCATATCGTAGTGGTTTGAGCTTCCATGCTTGACCTTGTAGTCTCTCCTTGCTCGAGTAAAGCCAAACTCTATCTCCAATATGAAGCTCATGCTCTCTCATGTGTTGATCGTGCCTAGCCTTGTAATTGTCTTGAGATTTCTCTAATTGTTCTTTGACTTTGAGATGGATTTGTCGGATCCTCTCAATGAATTTGTTTGCTCTAGTCACCTCTGGGTATCATGTCTCCTCCTCATCATGTTGCCTAACTGCTATGTCCACCAGATCTGTATGTAGATATCCCAAACATGTTTCAAATGGCGACTTCATAGTGGATGTGTGTAATGCCCAATTATAGGAATGTTGAATGTAGGCTAAGGACTCATCCCAAGTCCTTGGGTATTTGTTATTATACCCTCTGATCAACTGTACCAAAGTCATGTTCATCACCTCTGTCTGTCCATTTGTTTGTGGATGGAAGGTCGTGATCCTTTGTAACCTGGTATCCATCTTGTCCCACAAAGTAGTCCAAAACTTTCCCAAGAACCTGGAATCCCTGTCAGAAACAATAGACTTGGGCAAGCCAAAATGCACCCATACATTAGCAAAGAAAATATTTGTTGCCTCGTGTGTTTTCACTATGTTTTTACATGCCATAAGAATACACTCCTTACTGAATCTATCAACAACAACATAAAGATAGTCATGGTCATGTTTAGACATAGGTAAACCTCCTACAAATTCCATCAAAATGTCCTCCCATGGACGAGTAGGTACTGACAAAGGCATATACAAACCCTCCTTCCTAGTCTTAGGCTTGTTGGTATAACAAAGTTTACATCCACGTATAAATTTGGATACTTCTTCTTGAATATTGGGCCAATACATGTACCTTTGCAAATGGGCTAGGGTCTTACCAACACCGAAATGGGCCCGTTACTTTATAGGTATGTGCTTCCCTCATCAATAGAATTCTTTCTTCTTTAGGCACACAAAGCTTCCCTCATTGATAGAACAACCCATCCTTGAGATAACAATCTTCAATCCCCTTCCTCTCAGCCCCTTGGGACTGCAACTGTTGAAATGTCACCCCAAAGTCTCTGTCCTAGGCATATGCCTCTCCGTAAGCTTCCTTCACGAAGGGCTCGATCTGAGAGATAGTGGCCAAGCAGGAGAACTTCTCCTGTGTAGGTGGCCTAGAAAACATGTCTGCCACCAAGTTTGTGCTACCCTTCTTGTATTTGATCACCAGATGAAATTACTGAAAGAACCCCATCCATTTGTAGTGCCTTGCCTCCTGTAATTTAGACTGTGCTTGCAAATACTAGAGAGGTTTGTGGTCAGTGTGCACAATAGTTTCTTTACCCAACAAATAATGATTCCAATTTTTATTTGACTAAACTAGTGCATACACTTCCGTATCATATATTAAATATCCTTTAACTGTTGAAGTAAAAGTTTCAGAATGATAGCATACGGGTTTACCTCCCTGAAGCAACATTGCGTCCATAGCATAATCACTGGCATATGTCTCTACTTAAAAGGGCTATTGCAAATTAGGAAGAGCAAGTACTGGAGCATGACTAATCTTGTATTTTAATAACTCAAAGGATTTGTCTTGTTCCATATCCCAGTCAAAACCCTTACTCTTTGCGGTCATTGTGTGTAGACGTATTGCAATTGCAGAGAAGCCTATAACGAACTTTTGCATGTATTATACTACTCCCACAAAAGTCCTAGTCTCTGTGGCTCTTGTTGGTGTTGGCCAATTGGTGATGGCTTCCACCTAATTTGGATCCACTCATAGCTCTCCTCCTCTAACCACGTGCCCAAGATAGACAAGTGAGTGTTTGGCAAATTCACATTTCTTTGTATTACAAAGCAGTTCTTTCCCCTCGAGAACTTGCAAGACTTGTTGCAAATGAGTTAGATGCTCCTCCCATGTGGCACTAAAAACCAATATATCATCTAAATAAACAATGACGCATGAATCTATGAAATACCACAATACATCATTCATCAATCTCATAAACGTAGTGGGTGCATTGCATAAACCAAATGGAAGTACTAACCACTCATACAAACTTTGTTTTGTCTCGAAGCTAGTCTTCCATATATCCTCCTCCTTCATTCTAACTTGGTGATAACCTGACTTGAGATCCAACTTCGTGAAGAATTTTGTATGTTGAAGTTGGTCCAAGAGATCATCTATGCGGGGAAGTGGATATTTGTTCTTTATGGTGATCTTGTTCAAAGCATGGTAGTCGATGCACATTCTCCAAGAACCATCCTTTAACACCATCGCAATAGGTGAACCGCATGGTGAGGTGCTCGGACATATCACACCCTGGTCTAGTAGTTCTTAGAGTTTTTTCTTTACTTCAGTACTCTCCAACAAGGATTGCCTATACAACCTGATATTCGGTAGAGGGGACTTTGGCAACAATTGAATCTCATGTTCTACTTCCCGTTTTGGTAGTAACCCAATGGGCATTTGAAAAACTTCCTGAAAAGACTGAATAATACTATCCAAATGTTGTTTTCCCTAGTTAAAAATCTCTAAAACTTCTACCCCATCTTGTTTATCCTTTAACAAAAGTAAACAAAATTGATTATGATTTGCCTTAATAAGTCGTTTTGCTTGGTTAACACTCACCATAGTAACATGTGTCTTACGTTGGTGTGCCCTAATGTTGTAGTTGATCCCATCCTTGACCCATCTGTATCGGTTTTTCCTTCTCATAAATATAGCATCCTTGGTATCCAAGTAAGGACTCTCGAAAGCAACATCAAAAGCATCAAGTGGAATAACATCAACTTCCAATACATCAATATACTGGGAATTTATCCCAAACTTGACCTTACATCTTTTTGTTACCTAAATTTCAACACCCTTCTTCACTCAACCCAAAGGATAGGGGTGTGGATGCTCGTAAGTCTCGAGACCAAGCTTCTTTACAAATGCTCCAGAAATCAAATTAGACTGAGAACCGGTATCAACTAAAGCATTTACCTTAGTTCTCTTGATCTGGATTTTGATCTGGAATAGTCCACTCATCTCCTCTTCTTGGATATCCATGTTGGTGGCCATGCATCCAAGCCTCTTATCTACATCAGATTCATCTTTGATTTCCACCTCCCCTTCTATCTTTATAGTTGTCGTGGACTTCTTTGAGTCCTTGGTTCAGTTCTTTGGATGTAACTCCGGATGCAACTTCTAACATGTAGCGTTAGTATGACCATTGATATCACAATTCTTGCAAAAAATATTGGGATCTTTACAAGCATTTAAAGTAGTGGCAACTTATTTACCTTTCCCTTTCCACTTACCCTTGTTACTCGTTTACCCATGTTCTTTCTTCTGCTGATTTGTCAACTGCTTTGCCCTTTGTTTTGCTTCTCCTTGCTTCTTTTCATCATCTATACAATATGCTTATACACATGCCTCATTGAGATCTTTAAGCTTCGCGCAGATGAATTTTCTTCAAAGGTCAGTGTGAAGTCCTCCCAAGTATTTAGTCAGAATATCCTCATCCTCCAAGTCCATATTCAGCAACATGGCTTGCCTCTGAAACTCCGTAGTACAGTCATGCACACTTTGACCACTACCTTGTCTAAAATATTGCCATTTAATCATTTGGTCAGTCTTGTGGCCAATAGGATAGAAGTTAGCTCTAAGTAATTCTGTAAATTCTTGCCAAGATTTCACAATAGGACGTTTCTTCTTTTCACAAGTGGATAGATGGGTTTCCCACCAAACCAAAGCGTGTCCCTCCATTTTGAGACATGCAAAGTTGATCCTTTGTGCCTTAGTGACATTATGGATGCTAAAGTAGACTTCTAATTGTTTTAACCATTTATCAAGCAACTCTGCATTTACTTGTCCTTCAAAGATTTTAATTTCAACTTTCGTCTCAACTTTAAAAGGAGCATGGTCAGATTTTACCTTCTCTCTTGCATTTGAAGTCTCTTCTTCACACTCTTCCCCATATTATTCCTCACGGTGGCTCCTTCCTATGCCAAAATTTTTGGCTAAGCCTCAAACCACTGAGTCCATGGAGTCTTTCTTAACAAAATTCATCTTCTGCAAATTTGCAAGTTCTTTTTGTCTTCTAAACATCCTATCCATCACGGTCTCCAGCATCTCGATTTTACAAACCAAGTTTCTTCCTCCATTTGTCCCCGAATTCTCTGTTTCCACTTCCTTGTAGAAATATCTGGATCGCAAGATAAAGCCTCTTCTCCTTTAGATCTCATCACTGTCATACAAATCCAAGAATGAATACCACAGTCCTGGATACTTGTTAGCTTTGATACCAAAATGATTTGTAAACTATCTACTTTGGATTTCGTTCACGAAACCACAATTATATTGTTGCCTACTTTCAAATAGAAAATGACAGATGAGCTAATTGTTTATGCCTTAGAACTGAAATTTGCAAAAGAAAAGAATTAACACACACACATACGTCAAGGATTTTTATCCTGGAAACCTCCACAGGAGGAAAACCAGTCGAGAAGAGAAAACAACTCTTTCTTCCCTTTTTGCTTTATTGGCCAATTCAAAATATAAGAGATACAAACTTTACAATAAGTGAGAAAGGAAATTGACGATGTCTCACACTTCCTCCCAACTACTTGAGTGCTCTGTTCTCAGACTCTTTCTTCTATAAACTCAATTTCAACACTTTAGAACTCTTACATTTACTCCTATGAAGTCTCTTGCTTCCGATAATAAAAAAATCTCCTTCCTACATGTATTTATAGCCTTTTTCATGTCCTCCTGTGCACTAGAGGATGGGAAAGGTCATGGAGAAGAAGAGACACAGACAACCTTTCCAATTTTGGGACTGTTTGTTTTAAATTTTCTTTTCTGTTTGAAAGTTATAGGACGCCACCCAATGCAGACCAGCGGGCACAGGACCGTCACCCTGGCTGGGCACCAATTACATGACCGCCACCCTAGTTGGGTGGCGGTTCTATAACCACTGCTCTACACAGAGTGGTGCTTTTTTAACATAAATATAAAACCTCTATTTCTTCATTTTACTTCTTTGTTTTTGGTTGATCTAATAAAGTAGAGTCATTTTGGATCCCTTTGGATCAAAGTCAGTTAAGCTCACTGTTGGATAAGGTGAGTTGGTGGGTGGCAGGTCGGCTCGGTCAGCCAAGTTGGGGTAGCTCAAATCACTGAACCGGGTTGTCACCAAGGCAAAAATACAATTCATAGTACTTACAATACAATTAATTAGTCCCACATTCATCTTGTGATAAAATGCAAAGGCACTTATATTCAGAATTCCAAACATGGTGATATGAAGATCAACGACAGAGACACCCCTTCGTAAAAGGACTGTGTCAACTCTAGCTGAGGGAACTCAGCCAGCAAATAGCAAAGCGCACCCGTCCATAAATGAGTGTCAAAGACCAGCATCATAAAACCACTTTTTCTTAAATATCGCATGCACCACTTGTTGTAATTTCCTTGGTCTACTTGGTGGATGTGCACACTTCCATGTTATTGAACCTGCGTGCAATCCATTATTTTGCCAGTTGGCCAAAAAATTCGGTGAGCTACATCTTCTGCATACGACATCTATTTTCAGTATACAAGACACCACCAAAAAGCTTTCAATCTACTCTACACAACGAAACTAATCGTAATAGATTCTGGGAAGATCGTAGATCGATGTTTCTCAGTGAGGATCCTCTGGATCACTCCTCCCCACTGAGAAACTTTTGTACCTCCAAAAGTATTTCCAATTGGTAAAAAGGTCAGGGTACTTCTCCCTCACTTTTCTAGTTTCCATCCATTTCACCTTGTTTGGATGTATGCCCTTTAAACCCATACGAATATATTTAACCTCACCCCTTCACGAGGTTTTGACCTTCCTATCCAAAATTACATCTTCATGCACTCATCTAAATACTCAGCAGCAAAATCATCAACAGGAGGTACAAAAACAATATTATCATGATCAATAATCATAGGCGGTTCATACAACTTCAGATTTTTAACATTTTTAACTGAATAAATATGCATTTAAGGTGGTAAATCTAACTAAAAAGCATTATTACCAATTTTCTCCAAGATTCAAAATGGACCATACTGAATTGGTTTTAACTTTTTACCTTTATCAGTCAGTATTTTCTTGTTGATGTGAAGCCAAACTGAATCATCCACTTGGAATTTGTGATCAGTTTTGTGTTTATCGTGCCTAGCTTTATATTTTGCTTGACTTTTCTCCAATTGTTCTTGGACAAACTAATGGACATGTTGTATTTTCTACATAAACTTCTTAGCTTTTTCGGTATCACTAAGTCCACTAACAATATTTTCTTGTCCAAAAGAGAAATCTAATGGAGATTTAGGTAGATAACCAAAACAAGTCTCAAATGGAAACTTCATAATAGAAGAATGTAGTGCATGGTTATAAGTATGTTGCACATAATACAAATGTTCATCTCAAAATTTAGGATGTTTACCATAATAACCCCTCTGTAGATGTACCATTGTGTGTTTTATAACCTCTGTTTGACCATCAGTCTGTGGATGAAAAACAATGCTTTCCTTCAGCTCTGTATCCATCAAAAGCGGCTAGCCTTCCTTCCCTTTTTATTTTTAGGGGGTAACATGATGTGGAAGTTACATCCATGAATTTATCATAGTCCTAGGGGTCTCGTGATCGTGGGCTTCTCTTCCACGCATATAACACACCCTGTGTTCCGGCAGGGTATATAAATTTTTGGACAACTATCATTATTGTCTAAGCTCTTGCTTGTCTTAAGAACAAGGTGAGGCGAGGGGCATGCATGTTCCAATACCCATGCCTCAAACAACATCCTTGTAACACGGATGTGGGCCCCACGTACCACAAGGTATATTAGGGACACCCCTAGTAAGCTCGTGCATCTCAGACTAGGTAGCCCTTTGGCCACATATTGAACTATAGTGCAAGGAGGTCACACTCCCTAAGATCACTCACTAGATGACCCCACATTAACACATAAGTGGAGAGCCAGTTTTTGGCACCACCGTTGGTGTGTGGTATTGAAAGTGAGCTATAGTTTGGTTGCAATCCCACTTGACTAGCTAGGTTTTGATCGCGACTGCTTGATTGTTTTATCAAAACTAGTATAAAATTGTCACACTAATCCCATCTTACTATGTGCCTATTAATCATCCCTTTTGACCACAATTTGATTATCCTGTACACTTTTTAGCCAATCATTCATAGCTAACTATATACCTTTGACCATACTCTCATCATCCATAATCTAATTCACATCACTCACACCCTCCCATTAACATAAATAAAAACAATCCCCCATCATAATCCATAAATTTCATAATCACAAGAGACATTTACAAACATCTCCCATATCACAAACATCCCCTACATATCCCCACTCATAAACATAACCCATTTCATAACATCCCATCTAACCGAAACATTTGTTCATCATCACAAAACCTCCGCTCGATGACTTAGCATCTCCTATTGGCATCACAACACTTAACTAGACCTATAAGACCCTAAAACCTATCGTATCACCTATCTCTTATCACAACAATTACTACATCCTTACATCTTCACCCAAATCTACACATACATTTTTGTACCCAAACACCCCACCTACAATTTCTTATTGACATAAATCTAATCTTATCAATCAAACACCTTGCATACGGACAAAATATCCTTAACACTTATCCTATTCTTCTAAGCCCTTACATCAAGGCACATTCAAATCCCTCTGTTATCGAGGTAAATCCTTCTTCCATCCTCTCAAACTCTCTTTTGTCCTCTCGTCCCAAAAACAAGGTTTGATTATTGAGATTACACATCAGTCAACTAAGAAATCTTATCTTTTCCTCATATATGCATTTCTCGTCAATTTAACACACCCTCATCTCATCTAGACATCTCAATACCACAAGGGTCTAGTGGCACCTAAGAGAATAGCTACCTGATCCCAATCAAGAAATGATGATGAAAACAATCACCGAGAAATCAGACATGACATATTTAATCACAACTATTATGATGTCAATGCAGAAGAAAATCATACCCGAGGAGAAGATGAAGAAACAATGGTTAACACTAGTAGTGATGATGATTCTAGCACTTCATAGATCACAGAAGGGAGACAACGAGAGATGTTTAAGCATTTAGTTGACAAGAAAAAAGACGCTCTCCTACTTCAATTGTATCATATGGGAGCTAAAATTCCTTTTGATTATACTCGTGATCAACTTCATAGTCTCCTCCACGATGAAAATGAATGTCTTGGACAATGACCACCATCCTCACAACATCACAATCTAAACAACCATCACATTGCCCACTGATAGGATAATAGAGAGAACCAATAATCCTCATATATCAAAGGAGGTCGTATTATCTCAATTGTAACAAATGAGTATCCATATTACCCAATTGCCCTCCCAACTTGGCACACAACCATCAAATGACCGCATCTCTTAACATTCCTGACAATGTGCTTTCAACTTAGCACCTATCGGCCCTCCAAAACCTACATTGGGGTACGAAATGAATTCTATTAAGGAAACACTTTAGGGGTTATAACTTGACAAACAATGATGACAATACAAGTTTGAGCAACTTTTCCCTTATTCGTTCGACTGCGACATCTTGTGAGTCCTTTTCCCTCCATACTTTAAACCACCAAAGTTTGAAAAATACAAGGGAAAGGGGTACCCTCGTGAGCATGTCAAAGAGTTCTATATGTTACGTAAATAAGTTGCCTACGATGACTCCTATTTGTTAAGACTCTCTTCAACGAAGCCTAGGCGGTCCAACTCTTGAATGATTCCTCTGCTTTCCTAAGGGATCTATCACTACATTCATCGACTTCTCCAAAAAATTTGTCAAACATTTCTCATATAATGTGGAATGTGATGTTAATATGATCGAAATATGTAACAACAAACAATGCAATAAAGAAAGATTTTCATCCTTCGTATAACGATGGTGATCCCTTGTTAGTCGTATCCCATGTCCTATTCCACAAAAGCAACTAGTCACCATCTTTGTCGCCAATCTCCACCAAGAGCTAACATTCCATCTGCAATTCCATTGCGCCAGTACCTTCAATGACATCATAGAGAACAGAATGCAAATTGAAAAATCCCTCATTGTCAAAGGCCTCATCAAGTTGTATTCTCGCGACTATAATAAGTACAACTAGCCCTCTACAACAGAGAAACCCAAATATTTCAACACGAATAAAAATATTGTCAGAAATGGGGGGACATAGATCTAGCATGTTCAACACTTCCATAAAGTTGTTGCTATATCCATCCCCAAAGGTTAACCTCGATCCACACAAGATCTAAATAGGGCATACACCCCCTTGGTGATTCTATTGAAGCAATCCTTGAAAAATCCATTGCTACTAATATGGTCATTTTCCCCCAGACTCAACCAATTGACGAGTCAAGATCGAAGCCTTCTTTGTTTAAGGAAACTAATTATTGCAAATTCCACAAAATCAAAGGTCATGCAACTGCTAGGTGTATGAAGATGAAGAATTACATTTAGGACCTGATTGATCAAGGTGAAATTGAAATTGAAGACAATGTATCCTCTTCTTCTCAAAATCAAAAGCTAGGAATCTATCAAAATCCGCTTCCCAGTCATGGTCAAACCCACACTTCAAATCAAGGTCAACAAAAGTTTGGAAAAAATCCCACATCATCCACCCATCAATCCAATCACATAAATTACAAATGTGTCCCCTTCCACTATAAGTCCCTTGTTGGCCATATTCATCGCCATCCTCTCCAAGTATCCACGATCAAAGTCAAGGGACCTTCTCAAAACCACTAGTGTGTGGTTACTACTCACAGAAGATGGGTAGTAGTTTAAGGAGCCTCTCCCTCTCCCTCTTCCTTAAATCCACTACCACAAGCTCAGTGCGACATCATTGAACAAATTTAGAAGACTCCCATGCAAATATCCATTATGGATATTTTCAAAAAATCCTCTGTACACAAAGATATCCTTTATTGTGCACTTCAGGAAATGTGCATCCCAAATGACATCGATCCCACGCAATTTTAATCCCTTATTGCTCATCTTTACCCCCATCTGACATTACCACTCACCTTCACCCAATAGAACTTGCCACTACACGACCCATCTCACAACCTCGCTCAATACTTTGAGGTTCACATTGAAAATGCTCGCGTCAAATGAGTGCTAGTGGACAATGGGTCTGGAGTCAATCTTTGTACCTTATCTCTCATTCGATGACTAGGGTACGATGAGTCAAATTTACAACAAGAAATAATTACTATCAAAGCATATGACAATACTGAAAGAAAGTCCTTGAGCACTTTGTATCTTCCTATTAATGTGGGACTTGTCACACTGCCCACCCTAGTACACGTAGACATTTAATTCCCGTAAAAAATTTGCTTGGTCATCCCTGGATTCATGGTGTCCCTAAGATTTCACCTTGAAATTTGGGACTACCCTTTTTTAATTTTTCGTTCTTTTCAAGTAACGGGTTGTGTTTTGTGTTTTGTTTTGTGTGCAGTTGTTTGTATTGCTCTAAGGTATCCTAAGAGAGTCTTATATGCCAAATTCAACAAATACCCACATGTTAAAAATCACTCTATCCATTTTTCAAGCTTTGTCTGAAAGTGTTTTATTTATTTATAAATAAATAAAGTGCTTTTAAAATAATTTTTGTTGAAGTTAAATCCCATCATGGATTTCCACATCAGTATTGCTTTCACCTCTACGTGGAGTATTCACACAGGAAGAGTTTTTACAGGTTACCTAATTAACAAGTTATTTTTGAGCAATTGTTTGCAACTTATGGCGTGTTTTTCATTTTTGTTTATTTCTTTTGTGTTTGGTTTTGGTTTTTCTCCATGGTTTGTCTGGCAGTTCCCCTTAGTCTTTTCTTTCGTTCTACTTAACCAGTTCAATTGCCTAGGGTTTTTAGAGGTAATCCATGGCCTCTGACAAAAGTGAAATCTATTGTGAAATGTTGTTTTTCAACAAAGCATCTTGGAAGCAAGTTGCACTTTCTAAAAATGGGTGATTTCTTTGTGCAAAGAGATAAATGCAATTACCCCTAATTTGGGAAGTCAATTTCAAATGCAAGTCACACTTTTTGGGGCTGCTTTGAAGGTTAGAAATTAACACAAATCACTTTAGTGAAAAGTGTGAATTTTGGGGCTTTCTGGAAGGTTGGAAATTCACACTTCTTTGCCCTCATGTTTTTCACACAAAAGACAATTAATTCACCCATGCAAGTCGCACTTTTTGGGGCTTCCTAGAAGGTTAGAAATTAACATAAATCACTTAAGTGAAAAGTGTGAATTTTGGGGCTGGCTGGAAGGTTGAAAATTCACACTTCCTTGGCCTCATGTTTTTCACACAAAAGATAATTAATTCACCCATGCAAGTCACACTTTTTGGGTTTTCCTGGAAGGTTAGAAATTAACACAAATCACTTAAGTGAAAAGTGTGAATTTTGGGGTTACTTGGAAGGTTGGAAATTCACACTTTCTTGCCCTCATGTTTTTCACACAATTCCTAGCCAAAACGTGCGACCCACTTCGGTATAGTTGCATGCTTTAAAAGGGATTTTTTTAAAATTATTTCTAGCAAAACTTGGGCGCCTAAGGAAGGAGAAAAAACACAAGTTATTATTAGAAATTGCTAAAAATAAGAGGAAGCAATTGGTAAAATTAGCATGTAATTGCTTATATAAGGCATGGATGCCATAAGTGAAGGGCGGTTAATTCTTTTGTGCAGAGCATGTTGCCCTGGCAAGTGTTAGCGCCAAAGGAAGAGGTTTTGAGCATTAAAAAATATTTTTAATTGTCAGGAAGCATCTAGTTTTGGCACCTAAGGTTGGAAGAGCTTTCTTTTTATTATTTGGGTTATCTGCATGTTGATGTGAGTGCACAAGTGAATAAAATAATATTTTTTAGCTTGTTTGGCATGCAAGTAAAGTCTAAAAATAGAGGGCAACATGCTTTATAATCAAATTTTAGAGAAGAAATTGGACTTTCATGCCATAGACTCCATGTTTGTCTAAATTATTTGTAGGAACACTTCACTTGTGCCCATATTGGTGAGAAGAAGGAAAATTCAATGTTTTATACATTGAATATATCTTCATAATCAAGAGGAGTAATTGCAGCTCCTGTACAAATAGATATAGCTCTCATAATTGTAAAGGCTTCTGCTGGAAATAAAAAAAGAATATCTCAGAAGAAAGTTGATTCAGGCATGATGAAGGGTTATGAGTTTTGTTTGAATTGTTTATGGCAAACATTGCACTGGTACACATACTTGAGAAGAACTACAAAATCTTCAAGGAAAAGAGGAGAAGACAAGTCAGAGGAAACACCCGCAAGTAAATCACAGTCAGATGCTTCCAAATCCAGTTCAGTGAGAATCAAACGCAAAGATTCAACAACATATGGGAGAAAGAGCTTCTCAGATTCAAGGTAGGGGTATCATTCACGAGGCGGAAGTGCAATACAGGTTGGATCAACATGCATGGTATGGAAGAAGAACAAGACTAGGAGTGTTGCAACAACTTTCTTCTAATTTCTTCTTCTTTCTCTTATTTTCTCTGACAAAGTAATTGAGTAAACAATTAAATTGTAAAACTTAAGTGATTAGTTTAAAATCCATTACTTCAAGTTACTAGAAGAAGTCAATTACTTGGAAATAGGTGGTAGACATGTAAAATAGAAGGTTTTGTTTTCAGTTGTAAGGCATGCATGTCATGTAAAGAGGAATTCTAGGGGAAATACTGCCAAATGTTTCCTCTACAGCTTCCACATGCAACAATTCATTGAAAACTTCCTATTTGTAATTGCCCTCTATGCACTATAAATAGAGGAAGAGACTACGAGTTAAAGATCACAACTGGTTTTGTCAGAACTTGTTTTAGCAAGAGATTTTGTAATTAGAGCATTCTTGAGTTTTCAAACTTTGTGCTGGAACCCTTGATGTGATTACTGTGAAGGCTTGGAATTGAATAAAAGGTGGATTTCTAGAGAACTTTGCATCTACAATGTTTTGTTGAGCTCTTCTTTTCAGAGGTTTTAGATAAACTTTGTCTTATCTCAGATCTAGGTTAGAAGTCATTTATTTCCCACTCTGTTGAATGTTGTGATTTATCTATTTATTTAATTTGTGTGGATGACACCAACTATGTTAGCTATTGGTTGATTCAACACATCTTCCTTTCTTCTTTCCCTACTTTTATTTTCCCCCCTTCTGCAAATAACCCATCACAGTTGTTTACTTGTTGCAAAATTGCCCAGTTGTGGTTCACAAGCTGTGGGGATTAAAGTAAAACCCCTAAAAATAGTTATTAGGACTCAATCTTCCCAAATTTATAAACATTTTACATGGGAGCCTCACCATTAAATGAGGGAGATTTATCTTATAACTGCTTAGGTTTTATGTTATGCATAAAATCTAGCCAACAATTCATGAAATGCATGTCGTCCCATATACATTACATCAATGTCTTAAATTCAAGAATATTGGCATGGAGGTCACCATCCATAGTTACCCCCAACCATTCCATTATTGCCAAGAACTTGAAGCGTAAGCCTATCAAGAACCATATTGTCCCATCACTAAAACCATCTCTTCACAATCTCCATCTTTATCGTCCACGTCACCTTCCGCTTCATATGTGTCACTTAATAGTCTTTCATCCACCTCATATAACACATCATCATCATCATCTTATCATCTCTTACCTACTCCATTCATATCCATTCTCATCCTACCCACACTGCCTCTCAAGCTCAAATCCACAGGGTGCGGTGAATATCAAACTTTTAGTATTGAATAACTACCATTATCACCTACACGGTGTGACATGCTAGACATGTGTAAAACTGAAAACCAAAAATATTCATCAGGCTCTTCCACTTTTATCCATTTTGGGTATCTTGTTGACAAGTACCTCGAGTCGCTTGACACCACATGGCTTATCGATGACTCCATACCATCCTATTGTTTGAACAATGAATATCTAATTACCAAACAGATGATGACTCATATGGGATACTTTGGTTAAGGATTAGGTGTCTATGCACAAGAAATCTTTGAACCTCCTGCTATTATCCCCAATCCTGATGGCCGTTGGCTAGGGTACTAACTACCCGGTGAGAGTATATGTGATGACCTAAGTGACATAACTGAAACAACTAAGGAGGCCATAGGCACCATCAAAACAAGTTTCATCTATAGTCAATAAGAAGACCTCGCCACCACCAACCTCTTCCATGACACTATTATCCTCGCCATTGATGTCACCCTCACCTACCCTCAAATCATCCAGTAGGACCAATAATCTGAGCATATCTCTCTCGATACATTTCAGAATGACGAGACAATTCTTGAGTTCACGGGAACTTGGGATAATGTACCAACCAATGACCATAAGAATGGTTTCCAAATATGTCTAAACGTTGACACCTACTTTAACGAACAGGATCCTACCCTCCCTATTCAATCCCAATCCAATATCCCTCATCCTAACTCCTCTTGCCACCTAAACATTATTAATTGAGGAGACCATCGACATTAACATTAGCATTGAAGAAGACCCCAAGATCCTCAAACTGGGGACATCTTTATTAGTATAGGAACAAACCACCTTTACGGAACTCCTAAAAGAATTCTGAGACGTATTCAAATGGTCCTATGCCGATATGCTCGATCTCGACCCATCTCTAGTGGTTCATAAACTCGTAGTGCGCAAAGATGTGAAGCCAGTTAAACAAAAGCTTCGCAAGATGCATCCAAAGGTCACCTTTATCGTCAAGGAAGAGCTTTAGAAATTTCTCTATGGCAGCTTCATTTGAAAATTTGATTATTCTGAATGGATCTCTAACATAGTTTGAGTAGTCAAAAATATCGGGGGCATACACATCTGTACAGATTTCTGCGACATTAAAAAAGCTTGCCAAAAATATGATTTTCCACTACCAAACATCGACATGATTTTGGATTCTACAACCGGGCATGAAATTTCATCCCTCATGGACGAATTCTCCATATATAATCGAATCAAAATAGTTGAAGAAGATCAACACGAAATTGCTTTCACTATGCCTTATGGCACATTTTGTTACCAAGTTATGCCCTTTAGCCTAAAAAAAATCGAAGCTACATATCAACGTGCCATGATAGTCATCTTCCATGACATGATGCATGACCTTGTTGAAGACTATGTTGATGATATTTTGGGAAAATCCAAGACTAGAGAAGAACATCCCATGGTTCTTCGTTGTATCTTTGAACGACTCTAGGAATACAAAGTTCAACTCAATCCTAAGAAATGTGTTTTTGGTGTTATATCAGGCAAGCTACTTGGTTTTATTGTCTCGTGGTGTGGAATAGAAATTGACCCATATTAGGTTAAAGTTGTGGTTGAAATGCCTCCACCTAGAAATCTAACCCAACTCAGAAGCCTACAAGGTAAAATTCAAGTGATTAGAATATTCATAATGCAACTTGTTACTAAGTGACATCTATTTCATCATCTACTTAAAAAGGTAACACTCTTCTATTTGAACGAAGAATGAAAAACCTCTTTTGATAAGCTCAGGGAATATCTATTGCATCCTCTAGTATTAGTGCCTCATACTCTCGGAATTCCTCTCCTCTTGTACATTTCAGCTACTCAGAACACCTTAAGAGCTCTCCCGGCATAACATGATGTCCACGAAAAAGAACATACCATTTATCATCTAAGCCGAACACTAATTACTTATGAGCTTAATTACACTCCTATGGAAAAGGCATGTCTTTTCGTTTTCTTTACTTCTCAAAATCATACGACACTATATGCTCAATAATACAGTTAAGCTCATAGCTAGGGTAGATCTGCTCAAATATCTACTCTCCAAATCAGCTTTAATAGGACGCGTAGCTAAATGGATCATGATTTTGAGTGAGTTTGACATTGAATATGTTAATCAGAAAGCTATCAAAGGACATGTTCTAGCCGATCAGCTAGCAAAAGCTCTATTTTCTGATTCCATGCTACTTAATACATGGTTTCCATGTGAATATATATTCATTGTCAAATAATCAGGCACATGGACATTATACTTTGATGGATCTCTTACACATCACGGCTTGGGAGCATGGATTCTATTCATTACACCTCAAGGAGATCTAATCCCTAAGTCTTTTCAGCTCACCTTTCCCTGCACCAACAATATTGAGGCACTCATAACTGGACTGAGGATGGCCATTCAATGGAATATCAAAACTCTCAACGTCTTTGGTGATTCACATCTCATCATAAAATAAGTTAATGATGAATATTCGACCAAAGATAATAAATTGGTTCCTTACAAGTGAATTGTGGACAGTTTCAAGCTCTACTTCTAGCACATTCAGTTTGAGCAGGTCCCCTAAGTAAGCAATAAATCAACAAATGCAATGGAAACCATTGGTTCTCTACTAGAAATGCCTTTCAATGCCCCTAATTCACAATTCTTGGTTGAACAACTTAAGGTTCTAGCCTACGAAGTTCCTAAATCAGAGATGGTATATGAGATTGTTGGTCTTGACTCCCCATAGTACCATGACATTTACACTTATCTCCATGATCATTCCCATCTGCCTAATATTCTTCACAACCACCATAATTCCTTCTTCCAACATTCCTCTCGATTGACCATCCTTTTTGAAACTCTTTATCGTAGAGGCTTTGACGAGACCCTATTATGATGCCTTAATTCCCAAGAGGTCGAATCAACAATCTAAGAAGTTCACGCTGGCATCTACGGTGCTCATACTAGTGGTGTGGTAATTGCTAAGAAACTTCTGTGTACTAGCTATTATTGGCCTACCATGGAGAAACATGCATACTCACACATATGCAAATGTGTTCCTTGTCAAAAGCATGTTGACCTCATCTATGCACCATCCCAAGCTCTACAGCCCATTACCACTCCATGGCCCTTTTCTACATGGGATCTTGATCTCATGGGAAAACTTAATTCAACTTCATTTGATGGTCAAAAATTTATCATTACTACCACAAAATACTTTACTAAATGGGTCGAAGCCATCCTGCTTACCTACGTTACCAACAAACAAATATCCAAATTCATAATTAATCATATCATTTTCCGCTACGGTATTCCATCTGCTCTTATCACAAACAACAACAAATCCTTTAAGAATCGAGAAGTCCATGGGCTTTGTGACCATTTCCATATCAAGCTCAAATTCTCCATCTCATACTACCCTCAAGGCAAGGGACAATCCAAGGGATCCAATAAAACATTAAAGCGTATCCTTGATAAAATTATTAGTCAAGTAGAATGTAGCTAACATACAAAAATCTATCCTGCCTTGTGGGCTTATCATATATCCATTCGCACACCCACTGACTCCACTCCATACTCACTTGTCTTTGTCACTAAAGCAATCCTACCTATTGAGATCGAGCTCTCTTCCCTCCACGTTTCTCTCTAACACCTCATTGACGATGAGGACTATCGAGTGCATCACCTACAAGAACTTGAGTTGCTGGATGAAAAATTCCTTTAAGCCATGGATAACCTATAAGCTTATCAAAATCGTCTCTGCAGACACTACATCGAACATATCAAAACCCCTGAATTTTAAGTTGGTGACATATACCTCAAGGAAAACCAACGTAACACTAATGTTGACCGTGAAAAGAAAGGCATGTTTGAACCCAACTGGCTCGGACCTTACGTTTTCATCACCAAATAAGGCTTGGGCACTTATAAGTTTGCTACTCTGGATGGGTATGAACTGGACGAGCCCATGATCATTATGCATCTCAAGCGTTTGTATGCCTAAGTGCCCACAACTAAAAAAAAATTATATATAAATAAATATAAGTAAAAATAATCTGTTCAATGGTGGAAACCACTTCAGTGGTGCCTTGGGAAAGTACCATGGTGAAAATAGGTTTCAACGCCATGGTAAACAAGATCCTATGTCCACCAATGCACTGCAAATGTAATTAGCACAATGGGGTAAGCCCCTTTATCGCCCCTTTATCCATACTCGTGTCTCCATCCCTATCCACATTCTTTTCCCAATAATCTAAATCCAAACTTCTTATGATCTTGACTAAGAAGCAACATATTTATTATGACTAAGAACTTTATCTCGATCCTAGCTAAGGTCGCATCATCTACATCAACATTTAGAAGCATCAAAGTTAAATGTCAAGAAATGCAACTCTTGTAAGATCCAGAGGCTTTCATTTTTCTCCAATCCCCCATCCACCTGCTATCACTATATATTCCTATTTGTAATCGCTCTCCCTTCTCTTTGCTATTTTGCCTCGTTTCATGTGATGGTTACGTTGTAAATATCTGTATAGTTCAAATTACATTTGAACTTTTCTTGAATAACATTGTAAATATCCATCACATTTACCATAGGTAAATACATTATCACATTATCCACATAAGCCAATAAAATACCATAAACTACTATACATCCAATAATAAATCATGATCTCCATCCATTTAAACATCTAACTCCACTATAAAACCATAATCATAAATAAACATTATCACATCTCATTCATCCATAATTATCCACTCATCTTAATTAGTAATAAAACTATATTAAATTACCATCTAAATCATCATCTATAACCAATACATAAAATCCTAAAATCATCATCATCATCATATATGTCTCCCATAATCATCACATTATCATATGACATCATCATCACATCATAATAAAACTTCGTCACAATTTAATCATCTAACATCATCATGACACATCTATATCAAATTATTTATCAAATAACAACACCACAATATATCACCATATCGACCTACGTCTACAGCAATAAATATCCATCATAAAAATGTATCATCATGATAACATCAACAACATCATCAATACATCATCATAAGAACATCATCAACAATACATTATAAATAAATAAAAATTATCATCAAAATGCCACCGCATCATCCATATCAACTCATTTAATTTAATAACCATCACACATACCATCAAACTAATATGTGCCAGCATCGTCATAAAGAACAAAAATAATACCATCATCACTATCATCAATACAAACTAACTAAAAACTCAGGACATCATTATAAAATCATCACCAATACAACATAAAAACATCACAATCAAAGGATGTCAGCATAATCATCACGTCATATATCTCATCATCAAACTATCAAAACATCATCATACATCATCGTCTACACGTCAACATAAATATCCACATAACATGTGTCATCTCATCATAAAAAATAAATGTTTCATACATGTCATCAAAGTACACATATATACATCAAAACAAGACTATCCTGGTCATCATCGAATATACAATAAAGTAGATGTGATATAATATAATAAAACCATGTCATCCCAATCATCATTGCGACAAGTTGCTTATATCATCCCCTGCTCCATCCGGTCTCATCTATAACACACTTGTTGTGCTCCGTAAGACCGTTGGTCACGTGGATATCCTCTCACCCAGGTACTATGCATAATGTGGCTCCTCGGAAATCCTAGAAGTCACGATGCACTCGTAATAACACGTATCCTCTACTAAAGCTTGATAATGGCGTAGTGGCATCATCTTTAGTGGCACAATCGGTCTTGCTCCCTGAGTAACCCCCTTATGTCCAATCAACCACTTGAGTAGCTCTTTGTTTCACACTCTCTGATGCCTCAGATGTTGTATCCAAAACGCCATATCTTTGTACACATCCTTCTGACGATTGTACATGTCACGGTGTCATATGACACAATCCCTCTCCTGCCTCAACCTATCCACCACCTGCTGATTCTTGTCCTACTCCCCCTCTAGGAGAGCTATATCTGCCGCCATCGTCTCCCCCTTCGTCATCATCTCACTCACCAAAATTGAAAACCCACTCCTTGTCCTCCTCAAATCTCATATCTCTATCAGTCGTGCCACCCCTCTACTCCTCATGCATGTTATCTCCACTGCATGCACATGGGCCTCTGCCTCCAATTTATCAATGCAAGTATGTAACCCTACACTTGTATTATCTGATTCTGAAGGACATGCACTAGAAGGTCTTGAACCTATCAATCCTAGCCCTGCCACATCTTCTTCAAATGGTGGAATAGTTTGAAGCATCCAAGTGAAATCAATCTCCATCACATCAATATCCTACCTATCCAGAATATACTCGGGTGCATCCTATATCGGTGGTTGTGGCACTACCTAATGACCACCTGGTGGACCACCCAAAATAATAACTGGCGGTGCTCGTTATGGCTCCTCCTCCTCCTTCCTAACCCGAGGCACATGAATTACTAATACCTATCCTTGTGGCATGCCCCTATACACCTATTTACGCCCATGTATAAATCACATCCCTCCAAGTGGTTGTGTCAATCTAGCCAGCCTGATCCCCTACCACTACTCATCATACCCATGTAATGTCTGTGGATTTGCCATAACTAGTAAAGGTGCCCACGAGATAACTTTCACGTCGTCAAAACTAGCCCTGGCCACATCCACTAGAATCAGAGCACCCCACTCCTTGACATCCCATGTGGTGCGTGTGAACACATGGAAACTTGTAACAATGTCTTGTATGATGCCAAACTGCCACAAAACGATGATGCCAAATTGCTGCAAAATGTGATTTGACCCATATCGCTCTACCATGTACAGTTGACCCCCTATCAAGTAATATGGTGTCAGGATCTTACTCAATTGAACCTAGTCTCCCGCCCATACCTCATACTGCTGATGCGGCCACCATGTACTGTCCCCTACCTATAGCTCATCTATCCTCCACCTATACCAATTCATCTCCCCCAGATGTTCTCTCCAACCCATGTGTATGTGTCATTCGTATATTGAAGGCTCACCACCCCATTGCTGCTGATGGATACCTATCGACCTACATACAACTATATGGTAATAACTCCAATTCTAGAGTAAAATCCTTTCCCTAATGTTGTGACCCCCTCAATAGGCCACCCTTTATAAGTCACGATATAAACATGCCAACATAACAAGTGCCCATGTGTACATTATCTCTTACTGCCACATAACATACACCACATCTAAAAACCCAATGCTAAAATAGCGATCTCTTCTATCGGGCAACAAAATGTAGCTGATCAACGAGCACAATAACATTGGAACTCGTTCTATATACTCCCCTCTAAAATATAGTCCCGAATCAATCCAAAACCATCGCCGTGGTGCATCCTCCACATCTATCAACAACACCAATCACACTTCGGGCCTGCCCTTGCACCCCACGACCATCTCCCCATCCACCGGGATCTAATATATACGGTAGACATCCTCTAGAGTCACCTTCATCTTCCCTGTCGGTAGCCAGAAGGTGTTGATCTTTGAGTGCCATCTCTCCACCAACGCGGTCACTAACCCTCAGCCTACTCGCATCATCGACATGCTCGTTACGTGCAATAACCAAAACACATGTAATAGTGAAGCCTCCTCCTCCAACTCCTCATAAAATCCCCCCAATAACTTTTGCTAGCATCATCAATCATTGATATCTAACCTGCACGGTGTCTAATACCACCTGCACACATCAACTCGCGTGTATTAGCCTCAACCCATCATTACCCATCTTTCTACCCTCTATTCCCCCATTCTACTCCTAAAAAAGCCTAACCCCCTAAAAAGGCTAGCATAGGCTCTACTTCATGGCATTGGTGTCACTTTATGTCTTAGGTGCCACTTTATGGCATAGGCATTGTCATTTTTGGCATGCGCACAAAACCCCTGCATATGCTCCAATTTATACCTCCTCCATAGCGCACAGGCACCAAAGCGTGCCCCTCCCTAGGTGTATAGGCACCAAAATCTATAGTACATTCCCAAGAGACACATAGGTGTTGCTTTTTACCTCGTAACGCCTAAAAATTGCCCTAAAAATCCTAAAATGCTCAACAACACACAAAACAAAAAAATAACAAAACCCACAAGGTATCTACCCCAGGTCCATCAGTTTTTGGTCGTTGGTAACTCCTCACTCAGTCCGCTCGGTGATCCACAATCTTCATGTAGGCCATTGTGCTCTCTTGGAAGCTCTCCTCTCTCTATCTCGCACGATGAAAATGACTTGCCGTATGGTCCCCCAACCCCTTTTATACCTATCGCGATGCCCTAAAATATTCCAGGAGCCCGTTCTCCCACCGCGTTTGTCTATTTTTCCTCCTGATTTTTCCTGCCTTGATTAAATTTCCCTGAGTATTACCCTAAATCGTAAAAAAAAAACACATAAAAATCCAAAAAACATCATAAAAATCCAATAAACAAATCATAAAAATCCAAAAAAATTATTAAAAAAAAAACCATAATTAATTTTTTTAAAAACATAAACCAAAAATAAAAAAATTGTAGAAATCCAAAAAAATTAAAAAATCATAAAAAACCCCAAAAATAAAAACAGTATAGAAATCCTAACACATGCAATCTCACACAAATTGACCAATTTTCATACCCACATCTCAAATCCATTTTGTCCCTTTTTCTACCTGCATGTTTGCGAATGTTTGTTATAATGATTATTTTTCTCTTGGCCGATGATATGAGTCCCCTTTGGTTTCTTTTTTATTTTGCACGGTCTAATGATATGAGGACCATCTTTTTTTTTTGAATTAATATGTCCAATGATATGAGGAAAACAACATTCGGCAACCTAAGCATCGTGGTCTTTATATCTTGTTGCACCTTGTTGTATGCCACATTACTCTAATTGCTAATGATGAAAATGTGGACCATATGTGACAACACTATTCCCTTTTCATCCCCATCCCTTCATTATTTTTAGTCTTTTGATCTTTCCTTCATCCGCTTAAGTTCTATCCCACCATTCAACCACCCCAGCAAACATCCAATTGATCTTTATCAATCAAACCAAGAGTGCAAGAGGCGCGTGGTGCAATAACACTAAAATCAATTAAGTTGAACTAATGACCAACCAAGTTAAGAACAATCTTCTTGTCTGCATTGGGGTAATACTACCAACTAGTCAGGCATCTTATCCTCCAATCGCCCAATCTTGACCCCTTTCATGTATTTGTAATTGGGGCATCCAATCTATTTCATCCAATTTATTTCTTCTCGAGGAGGACATCCTCTCAATCCGGTCAATTCAATCCTTCTAATTACATTAATCAATCATCCTCTTGATTTGGAAATCCAATCACTTAATTCAAACACCCCTTCACCGGGGCATCTCATCATTTGGCTCCCTTGGTTGGGGCGTCATATTTCAACTGCTTTCATCACCGTATTCTCTTCCTTTCGAGCTATCACCTGACTTGTTTCCTCCTCAACCAACCCCTCGAGGGGGCATCACCCTCACTATCTACCTTGCAATCTCTCTTTCTTTGAATATTCATTGCTACAAAATAACCATTCAAAGATGGGCAAAATGTAGACATGTAAAATGTCGACATACATAATTAATAAATAAAACACTTATTATACATTATTAATCCACCCCCAACCCTAATCATATAATCATTAATCACGAGATTAATTATTATTAATCCTTATTATCATATATATCTTTATTTCAATTATTCTCATTACTCACCCAATAATCCCATCTCATCTTTAATCATTTAATTCATTATTAATATCTTATTATCCTATCACTAATCCCTATTATCAATTTCTAAGAATTTAAAATTCCTAGCCACCTATTCTACACCTATCATACAGCTAGCTTCTCCATCAAATCACATCCCTAATCATAATTAATCTCACCTAATCCTAGCCTAATCAAATGCTCCACCTCTAAATCTAGATGCTTTTATTTCTAGAAGCCTCTCCAAACTTCCCTCCTTTTTATTTAAAATTTTAAATATATTTCCCTCCCTCCATTTTATTTTTAATTCAATAGAGGTTTCTCCTAATTTCTAGAATTCTCTAATTATAGATTTCTCCTCCCTCTCACCAGTCCTTGATCATTGATCCATATCATACATGGATCAATCTCCACCCTTCATTCTTCCTCCCACAACCTATAAATTTGGCTCACCACCCTCATGGAAATCAACTTATGAAATTACAACTAAGTGTTGTCAAAATTCCAATAGAGCTCTCAATCATCATCAAGCATTCCATCAATAAATTCATTATTCAACAAGGGGAGGTGTTGTCTAACTAAATCCACAATATGAAGCAAGAAATATTCATCCATTTGAGCACATCCAAAGCATTAAAGAAGGAGATTGATGGATGTAGGTAAGTGCAGGTATAACATCTTTTCCCTCTTTTTATCCCACTCAATTTGAGGTAGATATTAGGTGTGTTAGATTAAGGATTGATTTGGTTTGGTTCTTAGTTTGTATTTTCAACTAATACTCTTTTTGTCTACAAGTGGTATACTCTATAGACTAAGCCAATTAAAATTTAGTTTTGCCTCAACACTACCCATCTCAAACAGAGAAAATATGTCTCACATCAATATGATTTGGAATCTAATTCCTAGACCTAAGGGAGACATTGTTTGGATTGATTTATGGGTTGATATTATCACTTGAATCACCACCTTCCTTAATATTTATGGAAATTAGGTAATTTCCTTTCATTAATAGGCTCGTGCTACCTCTTACCATGAATTGAATATAATTTCACAGGCTCTTGATTTCTCCCCTTTCAATGTAAATCTACAAATTTAAGCTACTCAATGGATACATAATCTCAAAATTGAAGAATCATAAAAGTCCATGGGAGCTCATATGATAACCATAATTTATTAGTTAAGGGTCAATGCTAAAATTACCAAATAATTAGTTTCCCTTCTCTACTTCAGAAAATCTACAAACAAAATCAAAACCATTATAGACGCCAATGCTTGGATAACTAGGCTTTCTGAAATCCTTCAGGATTTTGTGCAGTGTTACTATGGAGTGTTTTCTACCTAAGTCGTCTTCTCCTTCTAAAGAAGTTTCCCCTTTACAATGCCTCCATGTTGCTCTTTACAAGTTTTCTGAATCTCAAAGAATTTTTCATGGTATGTCACTCAACTTGAATGATCTTAGAGATGTTGTGATACAAATGGTCATTGAAACATCCCTTGAAATCCTTCATGATTTTGTGCTTTGTTACTATGGATTTTTTTCTGCCTAATTCTTCTTCTCCTTCTAAAGAAGTTTACCTGTTACGATGCCTCCATGTTGCTCTTTACAAGTTTTCTGAATCTCAAAGGATTTCTCATGGTATGTAACTCAACTTGAATGATCTTAGAGATGTTGTGATGCAAATGGTCATTGAAACATCCCTTGGAGTTGATGGTTTTCCTTGTGAGTTTTACAAAAACCTTTGGAATACAGTTGGACCAAAACTCCACAAAGTATATTTAGAAGCCATCCAATCTAACTCTTTGGTATTGTTTATCAATCATGGTTGTCAAGTTATTTCCAAAGGTTGGTGACCCTTAGCTTATCACTAAATGAAGACCATTACTTCTATAATGTGTCTTATAAAATCATTACCAAAGCTCTTACTCTTAGACTAAGGCATATTATTTCTCTCATTATTAGATATGAATGGATTAGGCTTATATGATAGAGGTATATTTTAGGACAATGTCATTACTATGTGGAAAGGTATGGCGTGGACCAAACTATTTGATAAAAAATCCTTGTTTGTCAAGATTGACTTTGATAGTGTAGACACCCTAATTTCACATCTGTCTTAAATCAATTAATTCCCCTTCCTCATTTTCCACAAAAATACACTTCGAATTAATCAAATATAATTTGATTAATTATCCATTTCAAAATCCAAAAAATAACCCAATCCTCACCAAATGTCATTATTCTCTTTGTTTTTCTACTATTGAATTAAAAATTAAAAATCAAATCCTCACCCACTCTCTGTGGTTCCCACTCACCTAAAATACCCCACTTATGAATTAAAAATTAAAAATCAAATCCTCACCCATTCTTCGTGGTCCCCACTCACCTAATGTTGCCCACATTTTCAAACCATGATTACTTAAATTATTCTAAGTTAATCACTTCCCTGGGCTATAAATACAACCTTACCCCTCCTCTCTAAAGACATGGAGAATAAGCTTGAATGCCCTATCTAAGTTCTTTCATCCTTTGAGCAAATAACATCCTTCTGCCTCATCCTAATGCCCAAATAGCCTCATTTTGAAGCACCCCAAATCCATAATCCTTTTCCCCATCTGGTGCAAAGTAAGTGGATCATTGTTGCATGAAGGCCTTGCTCCGTCTTGAAGAAAAACACCTACATATCACGCAATCGGGGCTCAATCCAAGTTTCCTAGCCCATTCTGAGGTTTGCTACGGAACGTGAAGGAGGAGGTATGATTGTTAGTATTTTACTTCCTTGTTAGTAGTGCATTTTTCCTAGTTTACATTCTAGCACGCTCAGTTACTTTTGATATGTTACCATTAATTTCCCAATCAGTGGTTTTATTTGTTCTTTGTTTATTATTGTTCATTATCATCTCCTTTTCAGTGCCTTATGGCCTTATTTGTTAACCTTCACGCTATGGGTAGAGTTTTTGTTGTGTAGTGTGTTGTGGTGCATTTACAGGTTATATCAACAATGAAACTATGACGCTCGTCATGTCCTTGATCTCCTTGGTGCTCAGTGTTTAGACAATAGAACATTCATCCCCTACTCTAGCTACTCATGGGTCGTCGTGGATGATAACTTTTGGTATGGGAAACCAATCCGAAAAATTACTTTCTTTATCTCTTTATTTCTTTTTACTACAATAATTGTTCTGTAAGAGCTATATCTTCTTCAGTCATCAATTTTTAAATCTTCATTTTAAATCTCTATCTATTTTGATTTCGTCACCCACTTATTTTTTAATCTTTGCTTCTAAAAAAACCCAAAACAAAAATAAATATATATTTCTTTATTTCGCCCTTCATCTAGATCTAAATTTTATGACTCTAATCACTTATATTTATTTCTTTTAATCTCATTTTTAAAGGTAACTATAAATCATGTTTTCGAAAAATCAAAATCCACCTATATCGATCTTTGTTTCTTTAATGTTTTGTTCATGTTTTCTTTAAAATTTAGCTCTTGCATATATAACTCTTAGTTTATATATAAGTTTATTTATTTAGACAAATAAAAACTAAAATAAAATATCTATCGTCAACTAAAACCATCATATCCCACTCCTCGGCCACGTTATACTAGTCCCGACCCCACTATCTTCCAACCGAAGCCTTCCCACACTTCCATGTCAACTCCTCTCCCATTATCCAGGTAGTCTGTCTCCCACTTCTCTCCATGTCAATCCAACTCGTCCCTCATCCCACATCTCCCTATCTCTTAGGCCACTTGGCCACTAGACCACTCGACCCGCGACCCCTCACCATAGCTCCACATCTACTCTTTGCCCTTCTCCATGTACCAATGTCCCTGCTCGCCCTGACCCCAGCCATCTCGACCATTCCCCCCATGAGCCCTTTTCCCTCCCCGTATCCTCTCTTCCAAGCATTCAACTGATACTAATCACCTGCATTGATTTTTCTATTTCTTTGTTATTCCCAACTTTGCTCCACAACCATTCATAAGATCTCCATCTCCCATTCCAGTCAATCAAACCCACTACAATACACACAAACCATTAATCCACATTATCTGCTTTGACTCATTACTTTGCATAAGACTTTTGAATATTATTTACACCCCTCTCCCACAAGTCTTATTCTGAACATCAAACACAACAATACCCATTGCATATGGATTTGACTAGTTACTTTGACTTCTCAATTTATCATTCATAGATATCTTTCCATTCAAATATCCACTTATCACCTAACCTATTTTGTTGATCCATTCACATTACGTCCCATCATTGTATTTGTGTAAGTCCACCTCTTCACCATATCACTCCACATTCTTGCTGTATAAACCCACTTTTTTTTTCTTAAAGTCATCATATGGGTCCATATTTTGTCTCAACAATCCTATAGGAATTTATTCACACTAAACATGTTTGTACTACTGTCCACTCTTAGAGTCGAGTTATTTTACTATTTTCTCTTTACTAGGATTTTAATTAAACGTTATTTAATTAGGTCTTTTCTCATTACTAATGTTTCGTTGCTTTTGATCACCTTATACCACATCATTCCTCGTTTTTCACAATTGGATTTTTTTTTGCGAGCAAATTTGTCCCTCTTTATGTGGCTATTCACAATTGTAAGTAAACAAAGGTAATTACTTTTTCGCAACCCTTTTTATGCATTCTAACGTAGTAGTTATCAATTTTCCCTTTTAAATACTAATTTTCACATTTTATTTTATCAAGTCTATTTGTGTGTTTACAACTTCACAATTTTGATTCATTATTTTTAGTACTCTCACCTTGTGTGCAGGTACGAACTACTCATCATTTTCTTGCAGGACTTTTTTTTTTCGACAATACAAGACCTATTCACACCTCTCTCGCAAAACTTACCAGGTCTGCATTCCCCATCGTCTTTTTCACACTGGAAGTCACCCGGGCTCCGCAAAACAAAAAACAAATTGCCTTACATTCCAATTTTCCAAGATGACACAAACTAGTAACATTTTTTTAACACTCTTCTTTCGTTGTTTTTCTTTTTTGTGAAGCTAATCAATATTGATGTTTCACAATCACAAATTATTGTAATAATTACTAAAATTTTACAAAAATTTGTATTCCAATTTTATCCGCATATGCTCCTTTCTTGCGCCTTCGAGTGATATGGAAAATCAGAAATGGTCGCAATTGTTTAGTTTCTTGTTCTAACATTACAGGATCCTCTAGCCTTGTTTTCTAATTGTCATTTCAATCATTATTTTACTTCATCATATTATTAATATTTGTTCAGTTGTTGGTTGTGTATGCTCTTTTCCTACACCTTCGAGCGATCTAGAAAATAAAAAACAACCACAATAATTTTTATAACACGTCGTCTGCAGGATAACTACTAATCTATTCTTTGCAGGACCACATCACTATAATATTATTAAAAAAAAACACAAAAAACAAACAAAAAAATCTCGCAAAAGTACCACCATTTAAAAGAAAATTGTTGAAACCAATTTTTTTTAGCATGCTTAGGTACGTAATTATTTTTCTTCTAGTGATTTATTTCAAGTTGGAAAGAACCTTGCGTATAATCACATCGCCATTTTATTTTTACATGTAGTAGAGGTGGATTTCATCACCACCAAAGCTACACCAGTGACGTGGACTTGATTAACATGCACCACAAGCATTCGCATCTGTATTGCACTTTGAGACCTAGTCTCAACGTAGCGTTCAAGAAGCCTGGGCATCGTCATTATAAATATTCGGGGAGTTATAAGGACTCCATACACATTCATTCCCCCATCACCTTCCACTTTTTCACAAAACCTGTTTTGGACGTGGTGATTCACTCTGAAACAGGTAAGTAAGAATTGGTGAGTCTCCTCAAGTGCTCTAAGGGTTCCCCGTACCAATTCTGTCCTCGTACAGAATTAGGTATATCAGGACTACGGTATATCGGAGGACACAGCTTTTTGGAGTAATAAGAGCCTGCATCCATCATTCCACAACATACTTGTATGATTACATGAAACAATGATCATTCCTAAAGAATTTACCTCTTAAGCTAAAATAATTGGATCCACATGATTGCTTGTTGTTTGTAAACAAAATAGTTTATTATTGTTTTATCATAAAACTTGGCTAATATCAATGTGTTCATTATAAAAGTTCAAACCCTAGTTGTGTTCCACAAAAATAAAATAAAAAAATCATTTCTCAACCAATTCAATACCAAGCAAAAACATTCAAACGATCCAACAACGCAAACCAAAACATCACACCAATTTCATTAGCTTGCTTGAGCCAACAATACATTTGCCATAACTTGTCTTCAGCTATATCCAACTGATATTGAGTGACTAGTATTCACTTCCCATATCGTCAATTGTCAATACATCCTTCATAGCTTGTTTCCAGCTATATAACACTAATAGTGGGTAACTTGTTTGAGTTCACTCATTATTTTGTCCACCATCACGCTTATCCAAATCACAGCCAACAAAAATCCTTTCATAACTCATTTTGATTTATATCACAATCATATTGAGCTTAACTTGTTCAGGTTACTCTCCCTATCAACAATCCAGAGCTCATTCAAACCAAATCTACACAACGTGCAACAAATTCCCTAATAACTCATCTTGAGTTACATCACCATCATATTGAGATAACTTGTTTGAGTTACTCCCCTTATCAGTCATCACGAGCTTATTCAAGCTAAATCCAACGTAATCAACTTCTCATTTAATCACACCTGCACAAAATTCCTACCCACTTTTCAGCGTAATCAGGCATATTTCATCAAGGTATTCACACGTAGTCACAATCATGAAAATGACGATGAAGAAGTCGCACAACCAGAACTCACCAATGAAGAACAAGAACAAGTCAATAAGGTGATAAAACAAAACAAAAATGAATATCTATTATGCATCCTAGTCATGGGGGAAAAACTACCCCCTGACTTCGGGACTGAAAATGTAAACAAACTTATCGACAATGGTGAATTAAGTTATTACAACGAAATACCAAACAATCCAAAAAGCTCTTTGGCCAACGAGTTATTCACTAAAATCCAAGACTTAACAAAGAAACTTGAAGAAGCAACTGCTAGAGCTGAAATCTTAAGAGAGCCCAATCTAGACCCCAATATTCACGACATTCTTGATAAACCGTCCCCCGCCTCTCCTTTCGCATAAGAATGGAAACATATGAAAGACACCATTCAGGGACTACAAAAACAATCAAAACAATTCCACTTTGAAGAATTGTGTCCTTATCTATTTGATAAAGAGATATCACGTTTACCATTTCCGTCATCATTCGAAATCCCAAAGTTTGATAAATACAAAAGCAAAGGTGACCCCCGTGAACATGTCAAGAAATTTTACATGCAATGTTAGGAAGTTGCCTATCGAGACACGTACCTTTTATGATTATTCCCCTGAATTTTAGGAGGACAAGCTTTAGAATAGTTTTTCCATCTTCCCAAAGGGTCGGTAACGACATTCGCAAACTTATCAGAGAAATTTGTCAAACATTTTTCCTATAACTTAGACTTAGAAATAACCATGCTTGATTTCTATAACACTAGGCAAGGGCCAAACAAAAACTTTGCCTCCTTTTTACAACGATGGCAAGAAATTGCAAGCCGATTAACCTGCTCAATACCCAAGAGACAACTAGTTAGCATTTTTGTTCCTAATATCAATGTCGAATTATCATTCCACATGCAAATGCATTATCTGAATAGTTTCAAAGAAGTCATCGAAAAGGGCACACAAATCGAAAAGCCATCATTTTTAAGGGCTTACTTAATGCACCTTTTAGGGACCAACCTTATTGAGACACCCCTCAAAACCATGACAAATCTAAATTCTTTAACTAGAATCAAAATATAGTCAATGATGGTGTTACTGATTTTCACCATGTCTGAAACGTTCAAAACCAACCCATCAACACATTAAAATCCAAACAACCAATCATTATCCCTGGAAAGGAAGTTCCTTCTTGGGACCAACGAAGAGAGTTCACTCCTCTCAGAGAAAGTCTATCTAGTGTCTTTCGTCATTTAGAAAATGCTAATATGATTACATATCCCATCATCAAACTCTTCGAAGGAGGACAACCCAAACCAAATTAGTATATGGACAATGAATATTGTGATTCCCATTGCATAAAAGGGCGCTCTACAGATCGATGCATGCAACTCCGCCATCACGTCCAAGACCTGATTGAACATGGAGACATAGAAGTTGAAAATACTTCTGAGACAAAAACACCTAATGAAAAACTTCACGTGTTTAAAAATCCCTTCCCTAACCATGATAAAAATTCAAAAGATAAGGATCAATCATCAAGTAATGTTGAGTATGACTCAGTCATCTCGACCATAGACTATGACCAAGACTTAGTGGCAACTATAAAGATCATAATTGACTGTGCGATCACCACTAGACAAAAAAAATGTGGGTCCCTACAGTAAAAAAATCTTCCACTTCATCCCCCACATCACCTTCTAATCCATCGTCTAATTCCACTCCACAACCTATGCCATCATTCAATATTGTCAAACAATTAGAGAATACTACAACATAAATTTCCATCATGGAATTACTTAATTCTTCTCCCGGACTACAACGCATCGTTATGTAAACATTGAATAACACTCGTGTCCCTGAGGACATCAATTCACAACAATTCTAGGCTTTAATTGCACATCTCATAGTCCCCAATCCTATTTTATCTTTTGGTCCCGCTGACCTTCTTAATCCAAACATCGCTAATAATCATTTTTTATACGTCGAAGGTTATATAACTCATCGTAAGATCAAGTGCGTATTAATCGACAATGGATCCGCATTGAATATTTGTTCCATGAAACTTTTACATTGTCTAGGTTACACTAAAAATGATTTACAAAACAATATCATAACCATTTGTGGATATGATAATAGCGAGAGAAAGTCTAAAGGCACAATCACGTTGACTCTCTAAGTTGGACCCATCACCTTAGACACGATATGTCATGTAGTGGATGTAGAAGTTGCATATAACATTCTCGTCGATCGACCATGGATTTATGCCATGAAATTTATCCCATCAACATTCCACCAATGTATTAAATTTCCTCATTTGGACAAGGAGTTTACATTATGTGCAGATCCCCAACCCTTTGAGTATTGTAGATTCCTCGAAGGATGGTATCAACATGATCACTATTGTCCATCAACAGATAAGTATGCTCCACCTTGCATAATCCCTAACGAAACATGCATCCATCCTTATACACTCCCTAATAATGATCCAAACCCACCATCTTCTAACCAAAACACATTTTCCAATCTATTATCTTCTATTAGTCAACAATCTCCCACCAGTCCTCCTCCCATTAATCAATCATCTTCTTCCACTAATCAAGTTTCTTCTTCCAGCAACAATTATTTTTCCACCACACCATCTTCTTCCTCACTTAGCCAACCTTCTTCATCCAACCACACCTCTTCTATTAAGATACCTTCTCTTGTGAATAACCAAACTTCATCGTTAAATCCACCCCCTTATTCATATAACCCATTCTCTTCAACTTTTAAAACTACCAAACTGACTTCCCCACCATATGAGGTACCTATTGGTCCCCCATCCCACACATTTAAAATCATTGACACAGGATGTGGTGAATGTCAATTTCAAAATATGGCAGACTCCTTTTATATCAACAAATCCCCACATAGCTACAACAAACCTAATGCTCCACATATGAGAATCCATCCCACTTACCAAATGGGACATTCGGTTTGGAAAAAGTTCAGTTATCTTGACTACAAACATATTCCAAGTTCTTCAGGATCTTGGTTATATAATAACGACTTTGCTCCATGTTGTGAGTCCCCTAAATTTACCAAATCTCATCGAATAATGAAAAAATGTGATGGAAGGGTAAAGGACTCATTCCAAATGAACAAGGTCATTTAGACCTGATCAATTGCACACAACATCATGGTAAACATGATCTAGGTTTTAAGGTGTTATGATGTTGTCCCATAATACTTTCAAGTGATAACAATGACACCAACTCTGATAATGACACCAGGTCTTCACATCACCTTTTTGAGAACCTTGTTGAAACACATATTTACTTTGAACATTTATCTGTTAATGTCATCAATTTTGAGCCTAAAAATATGACTCTTATAGACCATGGCCAACCACATCATGCGGCCATGGACATGTTCCAAAATGATGAAGCCATCGAAAAATTCCTTAGAACTCGCGACCAAATCCCTACTTCTAACCATAGAAAAGGATTTGAAATCAATCTAAATGAATCAACCTATTTTGGCGAAGAGATAAAATATTTAGATCCTTCACCCTCAGAAAATTTAGATCAGAAGCGCAAACAGAAGATTTTCCATAGTCAAAATCTCACCGCCACCCTATCCAACAAACATGTCAATAAAAAGTCCCAACATTACATGTAAAAATATTGTACCAACTCCCCTAAAAAACCTAACACCGATGACCTACATCAACCATTAGCTTCATTCTCCGAAAAGGATACATCTAAAATGCTTGTATAAGAAACTAAAGACATAAACATTGACACCACCAAACAACCAAAAAATTTACAACTTGGCATTAGTCTGTCTGATCAAAAATGCACGGAATTCCCAACACTCCTTATTGAATTCTAAAATATATTTGCATGGACATATAAGGACGTGTCAGGCTTGGACCCATCTCTTGTAGTCCACCTTCTTTTGGTACATCTGGATGCAAAACTTGTAAAACAAAAACTACGTAAAATGCATCCCCAAGTTACATTGCTTGTCAAATTTGAACTCGAGAAACTCTTCGAAGCTGACTTTATCAGACCTATTGATGATTCGGCATGGATATCTAACTTAGTTCCCTTTACCAAGAAAACTCTCGGCATCAGAATATGTACAGAATTCCGAGACATCAACAAGGCTTGTCCCAAAGATGACTTTCCCTTGCCAAATATAAACATGATTGTTGATTCTACAACAGGCCATGAAATGCTTTCCTTAATGGATGGTTTTTCTGGTTACAATCAAATACGTATTGCTGAAGGAGATCAACATAAAATGACATTTACTACACCATGGGGCACCTTCTGTTATAAGGTCATGCCTTTCGGCTTAAAAAATGCTGGTGCCACCTAAAAATGAGCAATGACTGTCATCTTCCATGATATGTTACATGATATCATGGAAGATTATGTTGATGATGTATTAGCAAAATCAAAAACACGAATAGGACATTCAGGTGTGTTGAGACGCATTTTTGATAGATTACGCGAGTATAAGGTTCGTCTTAACCCAAAGAAATATGTGCTCAGAGTGACCTCTAGTAAATTTTTAGGGTTTATTGTCTCACGGAGAGGCATAAAAGTGGATCCTATAAAAGTCAAAGCCATCATGGAAATGTCTCCTCCACAAAACCTAAAACAATTACCCAGTCTTCAGGGAAAAATACAATCTATTCAACATTTCATATCACAGTTGGCTGATAAGTGACATCACTTCAACCAATTATTCAAGAAAGATGCATAATTTCATCGAAACCACGATTGCCAGCACTCTTTTGCTAAGTTAAAAGAATACCTCTCTAGCCCACCTGTTCTTATGTCACCAGTTGTTGATAAACCCATGTTGCTTTATACATTTGCCATTGAACATGTCATTGGAGCTCTATTAGCACAACATAACGATCAAGCAAAAGAATAGGTTACATATTACTTTAGTCGAACACTTATTGAGCATGAAGTATGTTATTCCCAAATCGAAAAAGTATGCTTAGTGGTCACCTTTGCATTCCATAAGTTATGTCATTACTTGCTCAATCACACAACTAAGTTGATTGCCAAGATTGATCCTCTCAAGTATCTATTGTCCAGACCCATTCTCACGGGAAGAATGTCTAGTTGGATCGTATTACTTAGTGAATTCGATGTCGATTTTTTTCCGCATAAGGCAATTAAAGGACAGGCCCTTGTAGACCAACTTTCTGAGGCACCCCTTCCTGGCACAAAACCACTTCAGTTTTCTTTTCCTAATGAAGATCTTCTACACATAGACATCGCACTAGCTTGGACTCTATTTTTTTATGGATCTTGTAATATCCATGGCTCAAGGGCTGGCATTTTGATTATCACACCTATCAAACACATTGTCTCCAGATCATTTCATTTAGCATTCCCATGTACCAATAATATCGCAGAATATGAAGCTCTAATCACAGGATTAAAACGGGCTATATCTTTGAATCTTATAGAATTAGCTGTATTTGGTGATTCTTTACTTATCATCAAGTAAGTTACTGATGAATACCAGGTCAAGGACGAAAAACTTATCCCATGTAAACGCATGGTGGATAGTATTCAAAATTATTTTCGATTAATTAGCTTTGATCAAATCCGTAGAATTTGTAATATATTTGCCGACGCTATGACAACCATCAAATCCCTATTAGAAATTACATCTAGTCAACCCCAAGCACATTTTTTTCGTCAAACATATCTTAATGCCTACCTATGATCTTCCTAAAAACACTGGTATGTGAGATTGTGGGTCCAAATAATCCTTGGTACCATGATCTTTATACCTTCATTCATGATAAAACATTTCCTTCCAAAATAAAACCAATGCATAAACATGCTTTAGCATAATGTGCCTCTCGTTACACCATTTTAGCATAAACTATTTATAAATGAGGATATGATGGCACCCTGCTCTAATGTCTTAATCAGGAAGAAGCCTCGAGCATCCTAGTTGAAGTCCATTCTGGTATTTGTGGAGCACACATGAATGGTATAGCCTCAACCAAGAAAATCCTACGAGTTGGATATTATTGGCCCACCATGGAAAGTGAAACATGCCATTTTGTTAAACAATGTCAAGCATGTCAAAAGCATGGAAATCTTATCCATGCACCTTCCCAAGCATTACAATCTATAACCACACCATGGCCCTCCTCTCAATGGGGACTTGACCTCATTGGTAAAATCAGACCAACATTGTCCGATGGACATAAGTTCATCATTGTCGCTACTGATTAATTCACTAAATGGGTAGAAGCTATGCCTCTCACTTATGTTACCGGTAGCCAAATATCGAAATTCATTTTTAATAATCTCATCTGTCGATTTGGTATTCCATCTGCTCTAGTCACGGATAATGGCAAATCATTTAAAAACCAAGATGTAAAGGACCTAGCCAAATGTTTTCGCATCAAACTTAAGTGGTCCACTCCCTACTACCCTCGAGGTAACGTTCAAGTGGAAGCAACCAATAAGACCTTAAAATCCATCATGGAAAATATTGTCAACACCCATAGACGTAATTGACATACTCAAATTTACCCTGCTCTTTGGGCTTACCGTACATCTTACTGCACACCTATCGGAGCCACCTCATTTTCCCTTGTTTATGGTTGTGAACCATTTTACCTATTGAGATAGAACTCCCATCCTTGAGAATTTCCCTTAAAGATGTAATTAATGAGGATGAATACCGACGTTCACGACTTTAAGAGCTTGAGCTTCTCAATGAAAAATGACTTAATGCTCTCAATCATCTTCAAGTCTATCAAAACCGACTGCAACACAGTTATCATAAAAAGGTAAGACCCAAAGAATTCGAAATTGGTGACCTCATTTTAAAAAAAAATCAAAAGAATACCACTAAAGAGTAAGAAAAACAAGGAAATTTTGAGCCTAATTGGTTAGGACCCTATGTAATTACAACTAAATTTGGCTCTGGAGCCTATAAGTTAGCCATTGAAGATGGTCAAGATCTTGATGAACCAATGAATGCAGTTCATTTAAAGAAATGTTATCCTTGAGATGTTCACTATTCTGGAAAACAACAATGTGTACATTATTCCTTCTGTCTTTCTTATCTCCGAATAATTTCAATTTATTCATTTCTATTAGCAGATATTTTCTTTATCAAAATCACATCTTCATGTTTATCATCATGAGACAGGTGCTAATATAGATCATATTAAGTTTTTTAGTATCATACTTCTTATAATATCTCCCATTTTCAGTCGCTTTCATCTATGGTCATACCTAGAAGCCTATGGTAATATATTCCCTTCAAAGACATTCTCTCTTCCATAACAAAGCTCTAAACTTCTTTACCCAGTTCGTTTGGTCATCCATCTCAATCTTCGGTGTTGAACCCTTGCGTTTGACTAGTCATGTGGGGATGAGATTAGGGGCAGACATTCCTTCCTAAATACAAAGCACTATTGTAAAATTCCACCAATTCAATAACTTATGAATAATTCATCGTTTAATCTTTCATCCTTAATAGTCTTTGGTGTTGAGCCCACACTTCTTACTAGTAGTGTGAGATTGGGAATGGAGGAAGGTGCCCTTACTCGTCTACGTCTTGTCTTTGGTGATAAACCCTTGCCTCTTATAGGTGGCATGGGGAAAAGCGTAGAGGGTCATTCTCATAAAAGCATAAAAATATTGCAAAAACATTCCAAATTAAAAAAAAAAAGACAAAAAGGGAACTCACTTGCCTATGGTTTTCCTTCGATGATGAGCCTTTGTTTCTCACTAGTAGCATGGGGCAAGGAATATGGATTCATTTCAAAAATATAAAATCTTACAATGCTTACAATTATAGGATCCCCAAAGAATTAATTTAGTTGCCTAAGTGAAGAGAGAACCACCCCTTCACCTCATATCTTACCAATCAATAGGCCACACAACTATCTAAGTCTAACACGTGACTCCTAAAGTGAAAGCCATTTTTGAAACTGGTTCAGTAATGTTATGAAGACTTGAGTCAAAATTTCCCAAAGGGATTGTTGTTAGCATTTGTCTCTATACTCATTATCTACCTCCTACATCCTTCTTGATTCTCGTTGATCAACCCACGCATCTTACTAGTTGTGTGGAGTCAGAAATGGAGTTGGATTTTTTTTCATCATATCATCACCACCATATCCTACCAATGGAATGAGAATTTGTGTTATTCTGAGCATGAGTTACCACAAGGAACACTGTACATGCAAATAATATCCTGGTTTATCACCTCTCAAAATAAGTCTGCACTTTGGTTCATAAATTGCCAATAATAGTGTAAAAATTTGAAAATCCAAACACATTAGAAAAAAAATCCAAAAACATTAGAAAAAATAAAAAAATCCAAAAAAAATTAGAAGCAATCGTCAAAAATCTAAAAAAACATTAGGAAAAAAAAAAAATTATAATAAATAAAAATAAAAAATATTGTAAACTCCTCAAAATTGCAAAAACACTAACATAATCAACATAAATCAACCTTTGAACTATTATCTCTAACGAATGATCCAATCACCTTATGACTACCAAATTCAAACCACTTCTCCTTGCGTAAATCCTCGCTTGGTGCAAATCCTGTTCTCATTGTTTCTTTATTTGAGGACAATGACCCAATCCTTTTCTATGTCCTTGTATCCTTGCTTGGGGGCATTTCCGGTCAATCCTCACTGTGGAACATGATAGGGACATGTTTTTTGGTTCTTATGTTGCATTATTAGTTACAAATTATTAATTGTTTTCTTGTATCTTGATATATTATAGGGGCATCTTGATTTTCTGTATCCTGGTGTTCTTTATAATATACTTATGTCATTTGATTACATATCGTACTAGGGCATCATACTTTCTTGATGCCCTATGTTTATGCTCTCTTCTACTTGCATATCATACTGGGGCATCAAACTCTTTTGATGGCCCCTGTTTATGCTATCACGCATACTATAGTCTAGTCATCCTGACCTTTTATATCACGATGCATCATGTTGTGTGTTATATTAAAATTAAGATGCATTTCATCTCGTGAGTATCTTCCTGCATGATCAACATCTTATTTTGCACCCCATCCATTCACTCGTACTAATACATTCCCCAGTTTGGGAATCCTACTTGATCACTGTTGCAGTTTGCGAATCCTACTTGAAGATTTTTCTCAAGTAGTAGCATTCACTATCCAGTAACTCCTCCTCCCCCACCATGATCACCATGTATTTGATCCATTTATCCTTACTCCTCATTCTTACTCTTCCTTTACTCATCCCCATATTACCCTTCTCACCATTCCTATCCCCTCTCACCCATTTGTATTCTTTCCTTTCACTCTTTTGCTTCCCATTTGATAGTCTTACTTAATAACCCCTTCTATATGGGATCCTTGGTGGAGGTTTACCCTCTCCCTAATATCTTCCTGTTGTAGAAGTTTCTTCACCACCTCCCCTCTCATCAAACAACAATCACTACCACACACATCTTCCCATTCCACTTCTTCTGCTTCTCATTCTCGCATCATTATTCTCCCCACGTGGGCATCCTAATTAAGGATTCCCCTTAAACACTCCACCCTTCACTACATATATTTCTTCATCCATTCATGTTACACTCTTTTATTTCCTTTCTTCCTTGTTATCACCTCAACTCGTATCCTCTTCCGCTCAGACATACATCACTCACTCTTTTCTCATCCTTCCCCAAATTCATCTTATTCCTGGTCATCTTAATCACACGCTCTCGTCATATGGAAAATTCACTTGAGGGTTCCCCTTCAGTCCATTTTTTCATACCCTATTCCCACCAACTTTATCATCATTCTTCTTATTCTTCAACTTGGCAATCTTACTTAACCATTCCGGCCACATGGCAATCTTACTTAAGAATTCCTCTTATGGTTGATTTGCCCTATGGCCTTCCTCCATCCCATCATATTTCCCCCATCTTATTTCACCTGCCTCTCATCATGATCATCTTCTTCAACCTACCATTCCACCCCTATACCTAATACAATTTTGTCTCTCTCCTTGCATATCATCCCTATCGGTTAGGTGATCTTACAAAACCACTCCGACGACATGACGATCTTACTTAAGAGACTCTCTTAACCATACCGTATCATCTTACACTCGCTCATCACTCTACATTCTCCCCATCCATATTTTCTCTTTGTTTCTCATCATCACATCTTTTTACCACCATTATCACCATCCTTTACTTGGCAATCTTACTCAACCACTCGCCCAGCACAGCGATCTCACTTAAGAGTCCCTCTTAAGGATAATTTGTCTTCTTGCCTTTCCCCATCACTACACACCCTTCATCCTTCACTTTTTCTTGGCATTGCCCATTATCACATCCTTTTACCTCCTTTTCCATTCTCGCAAACACCACTTCTCTCTTGCCCACTTGTCATCTCCAGTGTCACTCGCTTGACAATCTTACTTAACCACTTTCGTTGCTTGACAATATTATGTCAGGGTCCTCCCTACGCTAAAATTTTCATTGTGAACTTTTCCCTCACCTCATTCTTCATTCACTTTGTTGATCAATTCTTCCACATGGTCTCTCCTACCAACCACATTTTCCTCCTACCATTATCCTTTCTCCACCTATCATCTTACAACATACATCTAATCTCTTCCGCCTACAATCACGTTATTTCCCCCCATTTTCCCCTTCTTGATCCATCATCCTTCCTACCGTTTCTTCCCATTCTTTTCATGACTTTTTTCTTCATCCTCACCTCGTTCGTCCTCATCTCCCACATCCTCTCCTCGCTTTCACCTAGTTTTAACTCATTTGTCCCATTTTCTTTACTCTTTCCACTTCATCTTCTCAAATCTTCCCACACATGTGTTCACCATTATTGTTAACATTCCTCTATCATTATTTCATCACCATCTTCTATTCCTGTGCTAATAATTGTTAGTGGAATTTCCCTAAAAATCATCAATCCTCATTTTACACGACCTCGTTCACTCCCTTGGACATTCTAGAGTTTCCCTTCATTACTTCCCTCCTCTAATCCCACCACTCATTATTAGTGGGTTTTCCCTAACGTCCCTTCATTGGCATTACCCTTTCCAATCCTTATTATTTTTCTTCTTTTCTTCATTTTTTCTCTCACACTTCCTCACCACTCATTGTTAGTGGACTTTCCCTAACGTCCCCTCATTGGCATTGCCTCTTCTATCCCCCATTCTCTTTTCTCTCTTATTCTTTTCCCCAATTCCCACCCTTTCTTGTCACTTCTTACCCATATCTCCATCTTCCCTTCACCCTCTTCAATATCTTTACCGTCTTCATCATACATCCTTTATCTATTTTCTTGTAATCCTAGTATCCTCGTTTCATGCATCTCTACATCTTTTCCAATCTATGTCACTCCTCCCCTCTTTGTTCTCTTTACATTCCTCATAATGTTCACTTTCCACTTATTATCCCCTTTCTGTATTCCCTTCCTTCTACTTCATTTTCTCTGTTGTCCTCTTCTCTTTCCCACCCCTCATCTTATTTCCGTTCCCTTCCCCTGTATCATCTTCTTCCCCTTTTTCCATCACATTTCCTCCTTACTTCCCCATCGATAACCTGGCTCTTCAGTGTTGTCCTATATTTTTATCATACCACCCTCCACATGCATCTCCATATGGTCTGTTACATATTATTTGCCTTTGTCTTCCTCACAACGACATGTTTCCTTCAATCTTCTCCCTGTATTCACTCTATCTTCCTTTCCTCTCCCCTCATTTTCACATTTCTTCTTACCACTTCTCCTTTTCTCTACCAGCCCTACCTTTTCGTTCATTCTGTATTTGTTTCTTTTCTTTTCTCTACTTTTTTTCACACTTTCCTCGCCCCTCATAGTTTCTTTTTTTTCTCCGTTCTACTTCTTCTTTCATCCTCTTTCAATTTTGATCGATTTTACCCCTACTTCCACCTCACCTTGTCCTTCTTATTTATCCTTCCCCATTTCCTAATTTTCTCAACTCTTTTGTTTCTTTCACTTTCATGCATCCCTCTTTATTATCTCTATTGCTTCCTTCATTTGGCACATCTCTCTATTTCATACCTTCACCCTCTACTCAGTCATTTTCCTATCTTCTCCTTGTTTGTCCTTCATCATTCCCTTATTCCCCTATCATCCCTCTCTCTTATTCTTTTCTACCTCTTTCATTCTTTTTTTGTCCCTCCCTATCTCCATAACCATTCACCTTTCTTACTCTTCTCATAATCAACCCCCAATCCTATCCATTCTCCGTTCTCTTTCCCATTTCATCTTCCCAAACACCCTTACACCTAGCATTCAAGGCTAATTGAATATTTTCTCCATTTGTGTCATGCGGTCATTCCAGTCTCTTCCACTTCATTATCATCCTCTTCTCCACTGAATTCATCTCTCCTCTTTTCAAGAGATCTGTTGTATATTTCATTCTCGTCAGTCCTCTTAAGGGGGCATCATCATATCTTTCCATAATCACATCTTCTCATGACATTTTTTTCTTGGAGGATACCATGACATCCATCACTCACCACCTTCTATTCTCCCCAACAAACATTCACTCTACTTTTTGCTTAAGGAAAGTAGATAGAATTCTTCCCCCATCTTGTTTACTTTCTTTGAAAGGACACTACTTTCATAGTACCCTTCTAAAGAGGGGAAAACGTAGAAACCCTAATTTGACATCTGTCTTAAATCAATTAATTCCCCTTCCTCGTTTCCCACAAAAATACACTTTGAATTAATAAAATATAATTTGATTAATTATCCATTTCAAAATCTAAAAAATAACCCAATCCTCACAACATGTCACTATTCTCCATATTTTCTACTATTGAATTAAAAATTAAAAATCAAATCGTCACCCACTCTTCGTGGTCCGCACTCACCTAAAATCCCCCACTTATGAATTGAAAATCCAAAATCAAATCCTCACCCATTCTTCGTGGTCCCCACTCACCTAATGTTGCCCACATTTTCAAACCATGATTACTTAAATTATTCTAAGTTAATCACTCCCCCAGGCTATAAATACAGCCTTACCCCTCCCCTCTAAAGACACTGAGAATAAGCTTGAATGCCCTATCTAAGTTCTTGCATCCTTTGAGCAAAGAACATCCTTCTACCTCATCCTAATGCCAAAATAGCCTCATTTTGAAGCACCCCAAATCCATAATCCTTTTTCCCATCTGGTGCAAAGTAAGTGGATCGTTGTTGTAGGAAGGCCTTGCTCCATCTTGAAGAAAAAACACCTACATATCACGCAATTGGGGCTCAATCCAAGTTTCCTATCCCATTATGAGGTTTTCTACGGAACGCGAAAGAGGAGGTATGATTGTTAGTAATTTACTTCCTTGTTAGTAGTGCATTTTTCCTAGCTTACAGATAGAGCTTATGATAATATTGATTGGCCTTTTATTTTGGCCATGCTTCAAGCTTTGGGATTCGGTTCTCACTTTTTACATATTGTTAATATATTATTTCAAAATGCAAAAGTGTGTATTACTATTAAGGGGGTGAAATCTCTTAGGATTGATCTTCCATGCCCATTAGGCATGGTTTTCCTTTGGCTTCCTCTTTATACATTCTAAATACTAAATGATTCAAGTATTTACTTGTCAATTAATCTTATATAGAGGTTTATTTAAAGGTATCTCTCCCCCTCAATTTGATCACCAACTCATTAATAACCATTTTAATGTTGGTTCTTTTCTCTCTCTTTTCGAAGAAGATTATTCAATGAAGCATGCTATAAAATATATTGATTTTTTCATATTTTTTGGATCTTCCATCCAATGGATAAATAATCAATGTTGCAAATAGTCTCTCTCATCCACACCTTCTTGGTTGGAGGTATATGAATGACATTATATTCAACTTGGTGAGCAACTAAAGTTTTTGGGCATCCCATTTTCTTTTCAAGCTTCTCCTTATAAGCTTTGGCTATATGTGATTTAAATAACCAAGGAAAAAAATATTGGCCAAAAAATCTTATGTTTTCTCTGAAGTCCTTGTTGTAATTCATGTTTATTATTCCTCTTGTTGAGTTTTTATGTGTTATCATATCTTGATCTATTTAGATTGCATTAGTAGTTGTTGTGTCTCCTTAAACTATATCATTGGTGATTAATCCTATGTTATTTTTTAATGATCAATAAAGTGTGAGAAATTAATCCTAATTGCTTATAATAGCTATATTGTTTCATTTATGTTGTTTAAATTAGGGGGGTGCATGGTCAAACATATCTCTCAACTGAGACTTTTAACCATGGATGCATCAAATCTCCTTAGAGGTTGTAGAAGACTACAAATACATTAGTCTTGATCTCTTAAATAAGATTAATTGGGATACATATAGGAAAAAAAAAATTCAAGGGAGTGGAAGGGTTTATACTTACTATAATGAGATTGAAACACCGAGAGGATATTGTTTGAGATGCTTGTCACATTGGTGGTACCTATGGATATGAAGTTTGGGGCTAAAACCTATCAAATCATAAATGCAAACATATAGAAATAATTTAGAAAACACCTAATAACAAACAACCTCAAAATTAAAACATTGGTTCCATATGAGATTCTACTAGCTAAAACAAGTACCCTATTGTTAGAGGCTACAACAATGATTCAAATGCTAAGTTACTTAAAGAAGACAAAAAACATGTAGAATCGTTGAAGTAAGAACACATGGATGAAACAAAACAATTAGATAAGAAAATGGGGAATTTTCCAGTAAGAATGATCAAACACCAACAAGGAAATTAAAAGTATGTCAGAGAACAGTTCAAGGTAGCCATGTGGACAAAACAACCTAATAAGCAAAAAAGAGAGTATTATATCAAAAAATGTAATCCCACATGCGATCATGGTAAAAAAATCCTTCAAAAGAGAAAACTTAAAGTAAAAGGTGAAAATGTTGGACCATTCAACTTCAGACTAGCTTGCGTCATCTTAGGTATGAAACCGAAAAGTGGGTAATGCCTAAAGAAGAGTATACATGTGTTATACAAAATATGTTTATGGATACAAAATATTATTACATTATTGCCCGAATTATAAAATATTATTATTTTAAAGTGGACAATCTGGTCATTTTGTTTAAAGAGATCGGTCTTCAAAAAACTCTATTTAAAATTTATAATAGAAGTTCCAACATAAAAAAATGAATAATTATTTAATAAGCTTAAGACAACCGTATTTCAAATGTTTGTCCTTGCATGAAACTTTTCATTAATTACTTTTGGTCCTATTATTTAATTTTGATGGTCAATTATGCCCATCAATCATTTTTAGAAATATTAATTTCAATATTACCCTTCAAAAAATATAAAAGAAAGCAGTGTAATTCAAATAAAAATATAAAACACAACCTTCATTTAACTGAACAAAATTTTATTTATTTATATATATATAAATATAATTTGTATATAAATCTATATAAAAATGACAGAGTATATTTTGTAATGAAAAAGAGTTGTATTACCTTCAAAGAAATATAACAACTATTCATAAAAAGTAAGCAGTATGAGAGCACAACACCGAAACAAAACTAAGTCGTATACTTGAGACTAGGAAAAACTAATAATAAAAAATGTGCCACATGACAATAATTTGGGTTGTTCAAAACATCAAACCCAAATAACGATCATTGTTTTTTGAAGAACATGAAACATGCCTATATTCTTCCCTTGGATTTCCCTAGGATTATTGATTTTGCAAGGGGGGATAATCATCAAAGCCTCTAACCAAAAACAATATTTTCAAAGGATTAAATATATCATCATATAGGGATTTTAACAAAGCCGTAATTGAATTGCCTTGATTAACTTGAGTCACGTCCACAATTTCCTTTAGGATTCCTAGAGATTCTAAAAGATTATTTTCGTGAAGGTCATCCTCCTGCGAGCTTAAAATTGTATGACGGGTAAAAATGTGTCTAGACACTGTGCACTCTTATCATTCATTCAACTAGGGTATTGGGGAAATGAGTGAGGGACACACCAAGAAACAACACACAAATGGATAAAATTAAAGGGGGTACAAGGACCACTATGATCACACATCCCAAGGGAAGTAACCCTTACACTAGGACAAAATAAGGTTTCCAAGGCCCTAGGTTGAAGAAGAGGAAGGAACCCTATGGATATATCAACACTATAGGGGGAGGTTATGAATGAAATAAACATGTAATATCTATACAAACTGAAGTAAAGCACATAACATGAAATAAAGAACTGAAATACAATATGTTAACCTAACATGTGCATAAAATACTAAGCTAACATAGACTATATAGTGAATGTAGGAAACTACTCTATACAAAATGAAAAATTTGGTTAGATAACTTACCTTTTGGGGGGTAGTTGTTTATGCATCTATCTCCTAAAGGAGCATACACCAAAAGTGAACAATTTCCAGGTGGAAAAGGGGAAACAATCCAGTCCTAGTTCATTATAGATGACCAAAAAGTGTAAGTAAACCAATCAAAGCAAGAATAATCTCCAAGATAAGAGTCAAGATGTAATAAATCCAAAAGCTAAGTGAGCATGTTCAAGTTGGTGGAAGAGAGCAAAGCTAATGGTGAGTTCCTTTTCATATGATCTGATTGATATGATGTGAAAATGGGAGTTGGGGTATTTATACTGATGTCATCGCATGCGGGAAAAGGTGTCATCCAAGATTTTAATTTACACCAACGTAATCGATTGTGGGTGATGACATCCGCTAGGGATGAAAATACAAGGATAGTGTGTAAAGTGTCATGAAAAGCAAGAGTAATGAAAGGAAAAAGAAATGGGGTCATAAGAAAGCTAGATGTCGGAAGAATGAGATGAAAAATAAGAAGATAATATAAAAAGAAAGATATAAATGGGACCAAAAGTTCTCTCTATGTATCATCATTAACCTAATGGTTACATGAATAACAATACCCCTATCCTGGAATGAGCCCCTTAAGGCACTCATTCCAGAGATAGATGCATTAGCGACCTCTAACATGAAAAGAGAAATTGTTAGTAACATGTATGAAAATAGAAAGCGTTAGGTGTATACATATGCCCCAACCATTGATTACCACATTTTGCAATAGTGAAACATGTGGTAGTTAGTAGAAATAACAATACATAACAATGAAATTGAATGCAGAAAGTAAAGAAATGACTAGCTGAAATTAAATATACTTACCAATGCATACCTAATAGTTTCAGTCATCTTGCTACGTACGAGCACAATCCATATTGCTAGAACCTTGGAGAAGAAAAAATAAAAGGAAAAACTAGAGGATCATCAATAAAATACGACATAAATCACCTAGCTAGGGTTCTACGGGATGGATGTTGAGACTTGGAAATTTGAGATATTGGGTTAAAAAAATGTGATTTTTGGCCAAAGAGTGGAACAAGGCGTGTAATATGTCAAAATGAATGAGATAAGATCAAGATCCCAACGTAACTTACGGTGGATTTTTCAAAGACCAGGAAATTAAATTACGGGTATTTAAAGATTGAGAAACATTGCAACAAAATTGAATAGAAATATTAAGTTTATATAAGATTTGTATTTTATTTGCTGATTACTATTTTTGGAATTAAGAGAATGAGATTTGGAATTCCAAATTTAGAGACTAACGTGATGAGATGGAACGAGTACAAGGAGGAGGGAGAGATAAAGGAGAAGGAGCACGTAGTGGCACTCGACCACGTGTAAGTTGAAGCATTTAATTTTATTAAGTAGATTACAAGCAATTTGGTCTTGTAATAAATGTGAAGATAATAGGGTATCATTTTAAGTGAAACCTACGTCATTAGGAAGGGTAGGAAAAAATGCAAGTGGGTTTGGGAGGGATTTGATTTTAGCTTTGTATTTTTTGTAAATTTTTATTTTTTAACTTTTAAAAGTCGTGACCATACAGACTTAGACGTCATCGCCCCCTGAAACACTAAGGTCGATGACATCGAGAGCATGCAAAATTTTTGACAGGGGCCAATGGCATATTCTAGAGGGCTGATGGCATAGGAAATACTATGGAGCATGTAGATTATTATGATTTAGATTTAGAATTGATTTTTGAATGAATGTTTCCTTTATTTTATTGATTTGTGATTGTAGGAGGACCAAAGGATTTGTCTATGGTGAGTGGTTGAAGTAGTGTGGTTGAATGATATGATTGCGACATTAAAAGATGCTGAGATAAAATAATTATATAGATGGGGATTTGGGGGAATCATTCAGATGCCTAAGATATCGTTGAGTCTATATTTTCTATAAAAGTTTTTGGTAGCATGGGATCGTATGGAAAACACCTTTTGGTAGTGGGAAGGAGAGACATTGGAGATGATTATGTCACTTTAGGATGTGCATGGGATATTGGGCTTACTGATAGAGGGAGCTTTCATGTATTGCAAAATCACCATGGATATTTCACAGAGGATATCCCTAGCCATATGGGGCATAAGAAATGAGAGATATGATGAGGGTATGTTCAACGTTAGATGTATTTTAGTACATATTGCATAAATTCTGGCTATTCAGAAGGTGGTTATGGGCATTACCGTGGCACGTATATTGTGCCAAAAGGAAGACGATACCATCCCATTGTATTGGTGGCTGTATATAAAGATGTGATTGAGTGGGATGTGTTATTTAGCCGGGGGACCACCATATGGGTGTAACTGGTGCATGAATTATACAACTTCTGACAGAGGGCACAAAGGACCATAGGTTCTCGTGATTTTACTGACAACTTGGATATATGAGATATTTCCCATGTACAAGTCCATATGGACGCCATTGGTCATAATAGTAGATGCCTCAAGAATTGCTCTATTGGTCACATGGGATGACAATTAGAGCACTTTTAGATTATCATCCATTACAACAAGTACATCTAGATGAGGTCATATGGGAGCCCTACATTATAAATGTGGATTAGTAGTGCAGTTGGCCACTAGAAGAGGATTTAGAGGCAGTGGAGGAGGTGATATTACATTATTTGCATTGGGTAGAGACCCATCTGGTAGACAAGGGTACCTAGACAGTTTGGAGGCCTGAGCCTACTGTGATACCACCAGTACTAGCCTATAGATAGTGACCTGTGAGAGATATTGTGAGTGTAGTGGATAGAGTACTACCACGTTACAGCCTAGAGAGTAGGGCCACATGAAGCCAAGGGAAGATAAAGTTAGAGAGGTGGGGTATCTCAAGACCCACCAAATATCATTACATTAGAGAGCTTAGATGAGGGATCCGATGGAGGACCCACCAGCTTGGACCCATAGGTGGGAGATATGGGCACAACTGGTCTTAGCACCAAAGAGGAGAGAGATAACCATAGGGCCATGACTGAGAGAGCACAGGATGTAATGCCTAGGAGGTGGTTACTTGATTCCATTAGGGATGGAGATGGCCCTACAACTATGAGATAGACCACAGGGCCCACCATAGAGGAGAGATGATTTTAATGCCTTGAGATAGATGGACACAATATGTCAGGTGGAGATATCAATGATTTGATGAGGCTGAGGTAGTATTGGGCAGCCACGGAGATGGCGAGACCATCATCGAGTGGGCCGAGGCATAGGTATGATATGATGATTTTTAATTAGACATGTAGATGATTATATTTGATAAGTAGATTGTGAGATTGGTATTGATTAGTGAATTTTGGTTTTTGCAGAGCACGTGACAAAGGAGTGGTACTCCTTGATAGAGAGTGCACACCACGATATCTTGGACCCACTATTAGATGTTTAGGATACCTCTGTCATGGTGGACCCCACATCGCCATTGGCTAGTGAGTTAGTAGGGGCATTTCGGTTAGCTTGAGGCTGTCAGGACACTGTGGAGATGGAGAGACACACAGGTGTTGGTAGACACAAGAAAACATAGATGTGATGTTGTGGAGCTTATTATAGGAAACATGGTGCCTTGGTTTAGGAGTAAAAAACATGCCTTTTGGATGTTAAGAGTGCTTCAGAGAGGATCACAAGGCTAGAGGCACAACTGGAAAGAGCACAAGGAGAGGCCTCCGGAGATCCTGATCTAGGGTGAGAGTCTCTAGCTCACACAACCTAAGAATCTAGCGCAACACCTTCAGAACAAAGCATCTAGAGCCCCCCCAATGGGGTGAGGGTGCTTCAACCACCTAGATATTGATGATGTACCATAATAGATCATGATTGTATTTTTGTTGATGTATAATGTATTCAAAATGATATATATATATATATATATATATATATATATGATATATATATATATATATATATATATGATGATATGATTTTGATGATTATGGTGTTGATAAATTGATGCTTTTACTTATCTCTTTCCTTTCTTTTCTCATGGAGGTATGTGGTAATACTCATGGTACTTTAGGAAGAATGATAATGATATTTTAGGAAATAAATCTGGTAAGAGAGGAAAATAAATCCAAGCAAGGTCAAGGACCTAAGCGAGGATGCATAAGACCAGTGATTCACTATGAAAGGCAAGGTGAATTAGAGCCAAAATTGGAATCAAGACCGTGACATTCCACTGGTAGGAAATTTCAGGGAAAAAGAGAAGTGATGATAAACCCAAGCGAGGAAAAGAGCCCAAGAAAGGACAAGAGAGTTTTAAGATGTGTGTAAAACCCAAGGGGGGTATGAGAGCCCAAGCGAAGGTGAGAGCTTGGGCTAAAGATGAAATCAAGGTATTACTGAAGGAGATGCTTAGCCATGAGGGGCAAATCAATGTAGAGTATCAATGATGATATTGTCAAATTGGTTCAGAATGTGACTTTGGGCATGAGTCATGAGGTCCTCAATAACATGTTGTGTAATAGCTACCTATCGATGGACTTCAGATCATGTGGAAAACAAAGTGTCATCAATTTGGTCCTCCAACCGAGTGAGGATGCCACACCAATGTCATTGAGAGTAGGGCGAGGTTCTGGGTGAGGTGGAGGCCCATATGTAGGTTGTGGTCTAGATGGTCTAGGGGAAGGTGGGTGGACTCTGAGAGGATCAACTCTATGCTTGTTTCTACATGAAGAGGACTTAGAATTTATCTAGTGCCTGCTATGCATAACCTGATAAGTTTGTGTTAGTATGTGAGTAGTAGCCATAGTGGGAAAAATATAATGGGGTTGAGGTAGAAGGTCGTGTGGCCTTTCAAGCTTGATCTCAGTCTAACCTCAGCTTCAATATTTTTCATGTGTTTTCTATAGGCTCTACAATCAGATACATCATGCCCTGGGGCCTCATGCCATGTGCAATATGGCTCTGCCCCAGAAGGCTAAGGATCCATAAGGGAAAGAGGTAGGGAAGGATGTAAATGACCGGTATGGGTCGACATGGATGATGTCGATACATCTGGTGCTTCATCATCCATGAGGTCATTGACTTCATAGTCAAATCTAGATATACACTCCCCTTCCTTTAGATGAGGAGGTATGTTACGTGATTTAATGGTATCATGAGGAGAGGATGAGGTTGGTGGAGTTTTATGAGGCTTAGGCATTGATCTACTAGGAGGAGGCTTCAACCAAATGTGAAGGAGTCTTCTTAGACAAGAATGACATTCACATCACAAGTGAGTTGTTTTGGAGGGTACTTTGGTAACATCAGACTTCTTTGTCCTGAATTTGGGCATAACTAGCCAAATGGGGATCGTCCAAAGCATAACCATCATCATAATCAGAGTAATGGTGTCTATCATGCAAGAATCAACTGTGGTTTCTAGTTGAAACCTTTTGTTTAGGTGTAGGTTGAGGTGTACATGAAATAGTGATGGGAATAGATGGATCCTTCTTACGAGGTTGCAAGTTAGGAGGAAGTTGTGAGATGACAAGATCTGGTAGATCAGAAGTATTAATCCTAACAGTAATCTCATCAGACTCATCATCATCAGAATCCAAGAGATTGGGAGGTGTGCACCTGACCAATTCTAGATGACCCACATTGCCATGAAGAGACTCAATAGAATAATTAAAATGTTGATATTCATGGAATGGAATGGGAGATAGTTCTTGAAGGGTTGGGAATTTATAAGTCCCCTTTTGTTAGAGAGTATCATAATTCCAAGGATTTGGGTCACCTTGGATTTTATAGATTTCCCCTTGATGTGCAAACTTGACACATTGGTATGCATAATAGGAGACTGCACACATACGGTGGGTCCAAGGTCGACCAAGGAGGATGTTGTAAGATAGGGGAAGTTGAAGACCATGACCTTCACATGTATGATCCTAGGAGGGATAGTGATAGGCAACCAAATGCAACCCATGAGAGGCATCTGTCTAATGATCATATCCCTGACAAGTAGTATGCATGGTTTTGATATTGTTGATTGAGTATCCAAGGGATTTAATGAAGTCTAAAGAGGCCACACATGTGTTCAGACACCTTCATCAATGAGGGACACATGCTTGACTGTGTTTTGACCAATTTTACAAGAAATAAAGAGTGGAGGATCATTCTTCCTGAAGCAAAATTCATTTGGAATCATAGAAGCTACAGGAAAATGAATGCAAGTTTGAACATCAATGGTATGATCTATACAAATGGAGGGTTCCTCACACTGATGATAGATACTTTCCTCTTAACCATGCAACGTAGGAGACTACCCCAAGGTAGGAGGGAAGGGTATGTTCATATCAAACAACACAGTCATAAGATACTCATGATGGTGAGGTGATGTGCACATGAGATCTAAAAAGGGAATTGGTCCAGGAATTTGAGACAATGATTCCAAAGGATCCCACTCATTGTGGCTAGACTGAAGAAGTGGGATGAGAGTGTTTAGGATCCTCAGAAATGGGTTCAAAAGGAGGAGTAATCAGAGATAGTTCAGAAATTTTTTTGTTTGTTTATGCTCAATGCCATTGGCCAGCCAAAGGCATATGTGTTGGAGAAATAGTTTCAGATGCCTTCGGACCTATAACAGTTTTGTCACAGGGGCCGATGATGTCTGTAGAAGATGGAATTTTATTTTAGGAGTTTGATTTTGGAAGACACAAGGGAAAATAACTTTGTGATTTGGAGGCTGAACCGATGAAGGGTATTTAGGATCTATATATATAGTCACGCACCTCACATCGTTTATAGCCACTGTGTTTTTAGGGGGATAGTCAGGATCAACCATGTTTGTTGTGGCATTTTCTGGATTTCTTAGAGCTTTCACTGAAACTATGGTTAGGCATAAAAGAAAACTTTCTCTTAAGTTCTTCATTAGCTTGATTAATGGCATTATGATGATCCTTTTTCCTTTGAGCATCCTGAGCCTTGACTACTTCAGTCAAACACTCTCTAGTGATGGCTTCATGGTCAAATTGAGGGCCTAAAAATAAAGTGATGGTAGCCATGTGAAGGGCATGAAAATTCTCATGAGAATGACCCCAATTGGCATGCCACCAACAGAACTTGTTTTCATCATGCCATTATGGGATAGGTCGAGAAGGATCAAGGATCTGACTAAATGGTTTAGGCATACACTTTCACAACTCATCCTTGGTTAATGGCTAATAGTAAGTAGGTTGGTTTTTACTATTGTTAGATTTTGAATTGATATTAAAGACATTCCTATTTGTAGAAGCCATAAGAGGAAGGGTATCTGAGACCCCATCATCTGTGGCATTCTTTTTCTTTGATTTTTGAAGGATTTTTATTTTTTTAGTTGTTTGAGTCTTAGGAGGAGCCTTCTCAAATTACCTTATGAGGTAATCTTATTGTTTGACTTGTTTAAAATCTTTGTCAAGGGAAGTAGGAGAAAAGGACCTAACTTGGTATTGAAGGAAATGTTCTAGTTCTCAAAGGAAGAGTTAGAATAAACTATCATTCAACATATTGTGTTCTACCTTAGTAGATAAGGTCTTCCAATGTTTGATGAAGGCTTGAGTTGATTCATTCTCATGTTGTTTATAGTTAATGAAAGCATTGATGTTATTTTCAGGTAAATCATGATATTGGAATTCATTAACTAAGGTTGTCACTAGAGATTCTAGCTCCACTATGGAGTTAGGGGGTAAAGTGTGATACCAGTCCAAGGCATCTCTAGTAAGAGTCTTAGCTAAGAGTTTAGTGACAACATAAGAATTAACTTTGATCCATTCTTTATAAAGGTTTCTAAAAGCTTTGATGTGTAAAGTAGGATCAGTTGATCCATCATATGAAATAGAAGGGGAAATGCCTCTAATATCCATGCTAGCAATGTAGGGTGCTAGAGGATCTTGTTGGACTACCCGCAAGACCTTTTTGTGAATGGGAGGTTGGGAAATAGGTTCCCCATTAGGTCCATTAGGCAAGGGCGGGGGAATTACACCCCTAGAGCCCAGATTAGGATGGTTAACCATTTGGACCATATTGGTTTGCATTTGAAGGAGTTGGGCCATGGTGGCAGTTTTTTGTTGACTCATCTTATCTATGAGTTGGAGGATAAGATTAGTGGGATCAGAACTAGAGGTATTTTCAGATGATCCTACCATAGTATCCTTCCCACTATCCACCCTATTGTCAAGTTACTCAGATATAAAGTCAAGGAGGTGTTTATGAATTACTGACTCAGGTTCCCCTTTGTATTGAGGAAACTTATCAAGGAATTTTTGAATCTCAGGTGGAAGATCAGAGGTGTCTTCAATCTGAATCTCTTCCTCTTCATCACCTAAGACATTATTGTTGCGGGTGTTATAATTTTTCCTATTAGCTCCTATCACACAATAGTCTGAGTAGAAAGGAAAGCTGGATTTTGGGTGATTAATTTTTGAAAATGATTGTTCACCAGAGTTGGAGATCCCCAGGCCAAGATACTCCATGATGGAGTGTTGATCTGACCCAGAAGAAGCTCAGAAAGATAAGCTACCGACACAATTGGCCCTGCAAAAAGTGTTTCACAGGGGCCAAAGGATGTCTGTGATGGAATCTAGATGAGACAAACATGATCGACCTTGTACAGAAATGACACAGGGGCCGATGGTGTTTGGAAAGATTGATTTTTTAGGTTTTTTAAAGAATTTTTAAAGACTGAAACAAGACAAAAATGAAAATGGGTGCTTTTAACGAGTTGTGCTCGATCAGAAGGAACAAAATAAGATTCATGTCAGGTTCACCAAGGATGTATGGTGGGAAAAAATGTGTCTAGACACTGTGCACTCTTATCATCCATTCAACTAGGGTATCGAGGCAACGAGTGAGGGACACACCAAGACCAAAACAAAATAGATAGAATTAAAGGGGGTATAGGGACCACTATGATCACATACCCCAAGGGAAGTAACCCTTACACTAGGACAACCTAAGGTTTCCAAGGCCCTAGGTCAAAGAAGAGGAAGGAACCCTATGGAGGTATTGACACTATGGGGGAGCGGTTATGAATGAAAAAAATAAGCATGTAAATATCTATGCTAACCAAAAGTAAAGCATGTAACATAAAAAGGAACTGAAATACAATATGCTAACCTAACATGTGCATAAAATACTAAGCTAACATATAGTAAATAGTGAATGTAGGAAACTACTCTATACAAAATGAAAATTCGGGTTAGAGAACTTACCTGTTGGGGGGTGGTCACTAATGCATCTATCTCCCAAAGGACCATACACCAAGAGAGAACAAATTTCAGGTGGAGAAGAGGAAACAATCCAGTCCTAACTCACTATAGATGACCCAAAAGTGCAAGAAAACCAATCCAAGCAAGAAGAATCTCCAAGCCAAGAGTCAAGATGTAAGAAATCTAGAAGCTAAGTGAGAAGGTGCAAGTTGGCGCAAGAGAGAAAAGCTAATGGTGAGTTCTTGTTGATCTGATTTGATGATGATGATGTGAAAATGTGAGTTGGGGTATTTATACCGACACCATCACCCACAGGGGTGAAGGTGTTGGCACCAAGAATTTAAATTTGCACAGACGCAATTGCCCGCGGGTGATGATGTCAACCAGGGATGAAAATGCAAAGGGGAGTGTGCAAAGTGTCATGAAAAGTGAAGATAATGCAAGGCGGAAGAAATGGGGTCATAAGCAAGCTAGATGTCGGAAGAATGTGAGGCAAAATAAGAAGATAATAGTAAAAGAAAGACATAAATGGGACCAAAAGTTGTTCTCTCTCCATGTATCATCCCTAACCCAATGGTTACGTGAATAACCATACCCCTATCCCAGAATGAGCCCCTTAAGGAACCCATTCTAGAGATAGATGCATTAGCGACCTCTAACCTAAAAAGAGAATTGTTAGTAATGGTATGAAAATAGAAAGCGTAAAAAAATTAGGTGTTAGCCTATTTTGTCTACCCGACGGTTAAGGGAAGAAAATAAGGGTGACTTAAGTTTTAATATTTTATTATAAAATGCAAAATAAAATAAAATAAAATATCATATGCACTTATAATAAATTATTATTAACTTAAAAATAGAAAAAAATGCAACATAAAGCAAAAAAAAATTGGCATTAGTTATCCATCCTAGGGAAAAATGTGATTTGCCTAAGGTGAGAAGGTTAGTGGGAAAAAAGGCAAAATGACGTAAAACACATATGGACCAAAGTTATCCACTCTAGAGTAGGAATGCAAATGGATGGTGAAAGCATTTAATGAGGAAGGAAAATGTGATTGGTTGTTGGAGGTGGCCATTAGGCCCAATTCTTCTATTTAAACAATGGGAATTGCTTGGAGAGATACATTTGAATATTTCTCCATCTCTGATTTTGTATGAAGCTTTCAAATTTATCTATATTATTATAGACACCAATTTATCCCCCATCTCTCACAAATTATTCAATCCATGGGTATTAATATACCCATCCGACACCCCTTTCTAAATTTCAAATGGAATCTATCATCTCACCTACCATGTCAATCATGCTCCCCACTCCATCTAATAATTCAAGCCGTGGTCCCCACGTGATCACATCATATCTCTTAACTCAGGTTACTCTACCCAACCCAGTTACTTGTTAACCCCAATCTAACCTCACATCCAAGCTATAAATATGGGTTTTCCCCCATATTTCAAAAAGGACCTGAACCGATATATATTTTTCAAGAAGACCTAGAGAACCTAGACCTGGAGAGACCTAGGCCCAGAGAGGAGAAGAAAGAGCTTAATTAAGTTCTGCAAGTTTGAGGGAGAAATATTTTCCATAGTTTGTTATCTTACCATCTTGATGCCCAGTTCATCTCCATAGCAGAGCACAAGCTAAGTCCCCTCGTCATTTTAGTTACTTGTCATTTTATATTCCATTATTTTACATGATAACTACTGTTCATGATCTATTATTATCTTGTCTGACATGGGGGTTGACATCCTCCAAGGGAGTTAAAATCCTCTTGGAACCGACACTGTCTGGGAAACCCCCACATATTGTGATCTAATCTTATCTGTTTCAGTTTTGCAGATCTAGCTTCTTTATATCATACATCTATCTTATTTGCACCCGTAGATCCACATCTGCATCTGAGGTCCTAAGCCCTCCATCATTCGAAGTTGCTGGTGGCTCCCAGTATCGGCCTTCACCCCGCTCGAGAATGAAGTTTCCTGTACAACATTTGGCACGCCCGGTGGGACCAGATCCTAGATCTGGTCATTTTGTTTGTTATTTTACTCATCTTTTCTAACTTGCTTGTTTGCAATATCTTAGTATTTGTTGATTTCAGGTCAGTACGGTCACTCATTGAAATCACCAGGAGGTACGTGCTCTTCTTGTTTTCTGTTGACATCTACCTGCATGGGATATGAATCCAGAAATTAACCTTGTTCTTCTAGTTGTCATCACATCTTATATTTTGCATCTTTTGTTTTTCTGACTCACATGTTCACGGGATTTAGTATTATCTTTTATTTTAAGCATAATTTTACACTTTATCATCTTTTGTAACGTGATTTTGTTATTTAAGTGTTATTTTTATTTGTGGTTTTTATAATCGATCGATAGTTTTGTTTTGTTATTTTTAATAATAATATTAAATAAATAAAAATGTAATTTATTTAAATAATAATAAAATTATTAATTAATTAAATTAAAATTATGATTAAATTGGAATTAAATTATAAAAAAAAATATAATATCCTATACTATCCTAATAATAACCCACCCCCAGCTCTATTTCCTAACTATAATTAATCCCATTTCTCTTCTTTTACCACCTCTCTCCCACTCTCTCTTCCCTCGACCACCTTCACTACCACACACTCCTCCTGAGCCCCTCTAACTTCTTCCAACCAACTCACTCCCCACCTCCCACTATCTCCATTCTCTCCACTTATCTACCCACTCTCTCCTCATCCTCTCAACTCTCACCTGAGCTACCCTCATTCTCCTTACAACTCTCCCACTGATCTCTCACATCCTAACGCAACCACCCATCCTCACTCAACTCCTACTCCTCCAACTCCCACCTCTTGACCACTCCAATTCTCCTCAACTCCTCATCTCCCCCCATCTCCTTCCAACTCTTCCCTCCCTCACCACCATCCACCTCTCACCCATCTACCCATCACCGCTCATCTCTCCACCCACCATCTCCCATTTAGCTCACCTGAGCTCATCCTCTCCCATCTCCCTCTCTCCACCCAATTTCATACTCTCCCCATCATGACTCCCCCATTCCTCCAGATCAATCCTAACTCCTACACAATCCTCTAACTCACCAAGCCCTCTCCTCTGACTCATATCCAGCTCACTCGATTCCCATCCCACTACCAATCTCCTTCACCCTCCTACCGCTCCATTCCTCTCCCACTTCCACCACTCCCACCTATAAGCTACCTCTCACCTTGAACCACATCATCCAATTACTTAGCCAAATCTAATCCACCCCCCTCCAACTCTCCATTTAAATCTCCTTTCCACCCCAACCTTGATCCCATTAATCTCCCTAGCTACCCGATATCCTTTCCCCATCAACCATTTCATTCCTAACACTCAATCTCATACCTCATTCGTTCTTTGTCCATAGAGCCTTTTCGATCTCCAATTCCATATATCCCATCTCAAAACCATTTCCATTTGTTTGATGCCATCCAACTATTTCTCCCATTTACACAAGCTCCTTGGATAGCTTCTCTCCATTTCAAAGTATCTCCATCGTCAATGATCTGCCCGAGCTCCCTATCTATAAGTCTCTTTAAATCCCATACAATGCTCAGAAGCTCCACATCTACAATCCAATCAATGCTTTATAGATACCTGCAGTATTGCAAGTAAAATTTAGTCCTTTTTTACAATCCTTCGATTTAAATTATTTGACTCCCTCATTTAAGAACACTTTTCCAACCATTGCACCCCTGGCTCACAATTCTTTCCAACACATTTATTCCCTTCCTTGGATAAAAAAAAACATGCCATTCAATACATGAAATTAATCCACATCCTCAAACCCCAACAACTGACATAGTTAATTGTACCCATGTGGTCGTTTTTCTCTTTTTCATGCATTCACTTTATGTCATCACACATGAGGACCCCTCCATTGTGTCCACATGGACCTCTTGACCATACCTAAAAGTGAATAAAATTTCCAATCAAAAGGTTTGATAAGATATTAAATCCTCACTTCTTGCATTTCCTCCTTTATTTAATATCTTATCATTTTCATATCTTCATCGGTTATTGTGGAGTATTTTAGTTTATCATAAATTACTTCACATTTAATATCGTTATTTTTATAGTCCACTACACAAATCAACCAACATACACATTTATATTGTTTTGATATTCCATAGTTTATCATTTAACATACATAATTTAATTTTATTTATTCATCATTTATTTATATTATTTTTATAATTTATTTATTTATCATTGTATAATTATTAATTTTTATTCATTTTTCGCATTTAGTCCAATTACTCTAATTATAGGAATGGGAAATTTTAGAAAAATTATTATAATTGTTATTTTTCTATGATAGAGACTCTTTTTTTCAACATTCATTTTCCTTTTTAACTACAAATAATCAACTAATTGTTTTATTATCTTTTGCAGGATAATCCATCTATATTGACCAAAAAAACATTATTTGTCAAAGACCAATGTTTAAATAAATACATTAAAAAAATTATTTTACAAGACCTTATCTACAAACATTGTCATTTTATATTAATATCATTTCCTGCCAGGATTGTCACCTGCAATAAATATCATCACGTTTTGTTCAAATTATCCATTATTCAAATATCTTTTCACTGGCCTCGTTAAACTCATATCCACTATCACATTGTCAAAGATTAAGTGTTAAACCAAAACACCTGTAAGTCTCTCTTATCAACCCCATCTATGAACGTGCCATTTTAAGGGTCACACTTCCAAAACACAATAACATGGGGGTCACTGATTCAAAATACGTCACTATCACACATAATCAAATAACAAGGAAAGGTGATTCTCCAAGTATTCCTCATTTTTCTTTATTTTCTCTTTTCTGCATTGAATTTTCCCTTTTCTGAGTGATTGTCACATCGAATGTCACATTTCATTTTGGTCTAAAAATGAACCTTCTGCATCCTGCTTGCTTACATAGCCTAAGTAAGGGATTTAACTCTCTGCATTTCACTTATCACACACTGCCTGAGACTGCACAAACATAATTAACACATCAAAACATTCCTCTCACCTGGTTAACTGATTGGGACTTAAACACCCAACAGGAAACCGTCTCAGACATCTCCCAATCCAAAACTACCTGAAACCAACCTTAGACTCCTTTAGGCACCTTCATTACCTACTTTTCTTTTATGTTCACATCTTGTAATCAATCATGATGATAAAAAATATTCTTGATTTGTTTGTCAACAACATACATAAACAAATGTTTCTCTATTTCACACCTATTGTCACTCTCTCTCAAATCGAGACAAAACAAACAATCTGCTCTATCCAATGATATTACTTCTTCTGATGATCTCACCCAACAAGATACTAAACTCAAAACCACGTCGTCAGTCACCCAACCTCCAGTCTCCATGGTCTCACCTCATGAGAACCATGTCATCCAAAATTGTCCCCACCTTGACACCAACCCTCATATCCCTCGTCAAGCCAGTCTTCCTAAACTGATCGCACCACCATCTCCCACTCCTCTAGAGACACTTGGGCCTCCTCCTAACCCCATATATGACTTCTTACTCCAAAAATATCCTACAACTTCTCAACCCTCCCAATCTCTAAATTGGTGGATCGCATTCCACCCACATCCCATTTTGACAATTCTATTTCATCCACTATTAATAGGCCTATCCAACCATCTCAACCTCTTCACACTTACATTCCTACCCATCGTATGCTCCAACCATCTCAAACTCTTAAACTCTTACTTACACAACAACCTCCCTAACTTCAACAACCACATCATGCCCCTATTGCTCAACATCAGCCTATGCAACAATCCCAACCCATGACACATGTTAGTCCTTACCAAGCAGCTCCCCAAACACCTACATATCCACAAATTAATCAATTGTCTTATCAAACCATTCTGCAAACATCCTATCCACAAACTTATCAACCACCTTATCAGATGCTTCCCCAACTACCCACACACCCACAAACACATCATTCACCTTATCAAACTACTTTTCAAACCACACAACCAATCCAATCTCAACCTTACAACACCTCGAGTGATTCAATTCATGCCTTAATGAATCGGTTGGCCAGTTTAGAAACCCTTACCGTAGCACCCAAGAACACCTTATCCTATGAACACATATGTAATGAACCGATTCATCCATCGGTTCCAATCAAACCCTACCCTCCTCATTGGAAACTTCCCATTTACTAAGTTCAACAACAAGGAAGATCCCCAACAACATCTCCTCACATTTAAACATGCATGTTGTCTTATTGTGCATGATCATGATCTACTTCTTCGCACTTTCCCCATGTCTTTGTCTGGTCCCGGGTTGGACTGGTACAACAGTATCCCGTGACATTCCATATTCTCTTTCACTCAACTTGCACAGTTGTTCTTAGAACACTTTTCTATCAATATCACATGCAAAACCACTATCGCTGATCTATATACCATTCGACAGTTTGAAAATGAGCCCATCGCCGACTTCATCGCACGATGGCATGATGTTATAAACCAACTATCCTTCACTATCCCACAAACCGAACTCATTGAATTATTCTCGCGTTCATGTGCAAAACATATATCATCTACTTTGCAGATCCAATCATTCTGAACCTTTGATGAAGCTTTCACAATGGCTCACAAACTTGAAACCCGTGCCATTGAGCAGGGTCATCTTAAACTAAGTTCAATTAAACCTAAAGTTGAATCCACTAAACCATTCACACATAATGACAAGTTTAAGGGTGCGGCCAACACTGTGGTCATTGAACCCTCATCCCCATCTACATCAAGCACATGGTCTCAACAATGATCCCCTCAATCAACAACCAACTACACTCCCTTAGGAGAATCATATAGTTCTGTATTTGATAAGTTGATGACTGTAAACTCCATCCAACTTCCTCCCATACGACCCGTGGACAACTCACAAGCCAAGCCTATTTGGTATCACGAAGCCCACTATTGTAAATATCATCGAGTCAAAGGTCATGACATTGAGAGATGTCGTTCCTTCAAAGATCGTGTCCAACAACTCATAAATCAAGGGGATATCCAAATTGATACCTCCACTGCGCAAACTAATCAACCACCAACAAATCAAGCCATGCTCTTTACATCTCAACTATCAAATGCTTATATGATTGACACTGTCAGTCAAGATCTTATCTTATCACCAACTCTGCATGTTCCCACAGTGGACATTATTCCCACCTCTTATTCAGAACCTGTCACACCTACATCAACTTTCACTACCTGTCCTGAACCTACACCTTCTCCTATCCTTATCACATCCACATCAAATTCAACTATACCATCCACTTCTGCCGCTTCAAACACACCCCAATCTACCACATTAGATTCATCCTTAGCACTTTTTTCAGCCCCACTCATATCCACACATATCCCTACATTTCTCACACCTACTCCTTCACCCACATCTACCTCAAAACACACCTGTTACTACACCTACATTACTCACAACCATCCCAACTAAACTCAGTTCTACTACATGCACCCTTACAACCCCACCTTCGACATCAACCCCTTTAGCAAACATATCATTCTTACCCCTCGAAACATTTATGAAACAACCAGTCCCATCTACTTCTACACCTGAAAATGCTCCTGCATTTGTTGCATTACCCATACCCATAAGGTCTACTCCATCGGTTATCACATCACCCACATCTCCACATATTCCAAATATGCCTACATCCCTATCTATCCCAGCTACCCCTATATCTATCATACCAACAAATACACCTATCCCTACCTTGACATCTTTACCTATATCTTCGCCCATGGCCACATCACCCAGCTTCTACCCCAATATTCTTTACCTAATCCTTCTATCACACCAACCGAATCCTCTCGATCTGTAACCCTATCTAAGATACCCTTTGGATCATCTACTGAACCAACACATCCACCTAAATCAAATAAAGATGGATTTACCTTCTCCCTCTACAAAATCAACTCTTCCCATGCCAAAACTGAAACAATCCACATCTCACATAGATATCATTAATCGCATCATACAAACACCTATCTCTCCATTAACATCCTCATCTTGTTTTAGGACATTTTCTCCATTAATAACCACACCATCACTATCAGATCCTCAGTTTGAAATTATAATCATCCTTGATAGAGGTAAATCTTCTCGGTTGAAGTCTAAGGCTCGGGGAAAAAATTCCCGACAATTCCCTATGCATCCCCAGAAACATTCAGGTTTTCCCTCTTCTCAACAATCCAATGCCACAACATCTATTTTAGGATCAGTCTCTCCATCTACGACATCTTGCAACAATCAATCCACATCCAAACAATACAATCCTTCAACCAAATTTGATTTGTCCTCCAAAACATGAAATTCACCCATCCAATCTACATCCACTTTTTCTCCTAACTCCAAGCTGAGATATCCTATCAAAACCCACAAGAGTTACCTTCCCCATGACACTTCAATGGGGTCTTACGCAGATATCCTTCGACATTTAACTCGAATATCTGCCATCACACTTCCTCCCATTAAATCCTTTAATCCCTATGGTCCCAAGCCATCATGGTTCAATCCTAATTGCAGTTTGCTTATCATCGTACCCCAGGCCATGACATCGAACATTGTAAGGCATTTCGTCAATCGTCCACAATCTTATTGAGAAGGATGATTTACTCATTCAGGGGAAAGTTCCTTCTCCATCTACATTGAATCTAATTCATATCCCATCTATCGGGTCTCCCATGATCCCTCCATCCACATCATCCCTTAACATCCCTCCTGCACATGACATTCCTCCTAAGGAAGGTCCTCCATTGTTCATCAATACCACTTATCTTACTAAGCACACTTGTGGTCTCCAATCGTTTACCCCATCTAAATCTAAAACAATCTCATCTAAACTCTTTCAACATCCTTTAAATCCTTCACATTTAACTCATTGGGGGAACAACCTTCCCTCACCCTTGAGCATCATCATCCGTACAACTCCCTTGTTACTAGGGGACTTCACTCTTGACATTGTTTTGTTCTACCTCCTTCACATTCATCCAATCTAAACTATTTCTGCCCAAATCCTCACTCATTTTAAGTCCACCATTGTGGCCATATTTATGCCTCTTTTGGGGCACCATCTTTTTCATCAAAGTCCTCTTTTGAGGCCATGTTTGTCTCTCTCCATTTGGGGTGTCTCTTTTGGGGCACCATTTTTTTCTGAAGTCCACCATTGTGGCTATATTTGTGTCTCTTTTGGGGCACCATGTTTATTTTAGTTTTCATCTAAATCCACCATTGTCCTTCATATGTTTATGTTCTCTTTGGGCACATTTATTTTCATCAAAATCCTTTCCACTTAATGTCTTCCATTTCTCATATGTTGTTTCCTTATTTTATTTCTCTCTTGGGGCATCATTTATTTTCATCTTTCATCTCATTGCCTTCAGGACATAATTTCCTGCTTGTCTATCATCTCAATGTCTTCCCTCTCTGGTGGTAAACCAGAGAGTAACCTCTTAATGCATTGCACTTGCGACCAGTCTACTGTTAGCATATCTACCAATGAGCACTTAGTTACATCCTTAGATCATTCCTCCATCCTTAGCCCCTTCCATTTGTCATTGTAATGATCTGAATTATGTGGTCCACCTTCACTACTTTGATGTGACCCCGTAACCATTACATCCATCACCTTCTCATTCTCCTATTGCAGCCATGCAAAGGGTCCAGGGTGTCTCTTGTACATTCCTTATCCCCTCTTAAGTGGTTTACTTAGCTATTCCCATGTTCCCCCATGTGAAGCTAAAATTCATGTATGCAAAAGGAAAAATCAAAGTTATAAAAAATAGACTGATCCCTCGAAGGACAGTTGTTCATGCAAAAAAAAAGACACTAAAAGGAAAAGCATACAAATCAAAATCAAAGCAAAATCAAAAGAAATAGACCGATCCCTTGAAGGATGGCTATCATATTATTCTTGCCATCCATATTATGTATAAAGTAGACCATACCCTTGAAGGATGGCTACTCTGTTATTATGGCATCTGGAAGGTTTTCCGCATTGATCAGCCTTCATTTTATCAACATTTTTTGAAAGCTTCCCGCATTGATCAACTTTCTGCTATTGTTCTTTCCCTTTCCCAGAGCTGGGGCATAGACTTAAGGAACACCACCTTTGGAGATCCCTCTTCCCATGTACAAGTTACATCTCAATCCCTTTGTCATGTCAACATTAGGATTACGAGCATCTTTCATCCATATTTCCCTCATGATCTTTTGGTATAACTAACTATCGTTGGTTATGTATTAACACCTGCTATTGGCTGCAAGTGCAATGCCTTGAGTGGTAACCTTTCTTGTTTATCTCCAATCCAGTTCGAAACATAGTTTCTTGTATGTCCTTGCTACAACTATGTTCCATTCATCTCATCAAGATCATCTTTTATCGAGATCACATCAAATTTCACACTATGAATTTTATATCTATCCATAATCTCCATGAATGTGTTTGCAAATATACTTTTGGTTTGTGAATTCTACTTGATCACCATTGCAGTTTGTGAATCCTACTTGAGGATCCTTCTCAAGGCAAGTTTGTTATCCTGCAGCTCCTTATCTCTCAACATGTTCAACAATGTCTTTGATCCATTGCTCCTCGCTCTCCATTTCCACTCATCACCATTTGTCTCCACATCATCCTTCTCACCTTTCTGTCCCCTTGCACCACGCCAGATATCTTACTTGTCTTTCCTCTTGAGTTTCCCTTTCACTCTTCCACTTTCAGTTTGACAATCTTACTTAACCATCCATACAGCCAGAGAATCTTAGTTAAGGTATATCTTCTTCCTTGGATCCTCTTACTGTAGAAGCTTCTCCACCATTTCCTCTTTCAATAGATGACAATCACCACCACAAACGTCTTTCCACTCCTCCTTTTCCACTTGACACTCTTGCATCATCACTCCCACCACGTGGGCATCCCAATTAAGGATTTCCCTTACACTCTCCATCTACACTGCATATGTTCCTCCATCCACTCATGTCACACTCCTTTGTTTCCTTGTTATCACTTTGATATCACCTCCTTTCATCTCTTGTTCCATTTTGGATATACACTGCTCAGTCTTTTCATCATCCTTCTTCTTCTTCGGTTTGGCGATCCTACTTAACCATCCCCGTCACAGGGAAATCTTACTTAAGAGTTCCTCTTAAGAATGGTTTTCCATCTGACCCTTCCACCTCCCATCATATCTTCCTCATCTTCTGTCTCCCACCTCTCATCATACTCATCCACTCCAACCAACCCTTCCACACCTGTATCCAATACAATGTTGTCTTTCTCCTTCCATATCGTCACTGCCGGTTTGGTGATCTTACTTAAATCCTCCTGCGGCATGGAGATCTTACTTAAGAGTCCCTCTTAAGCATGATCAGTCATCCTGCACTCGCCCACTACCCCACATTCTCTCCATCTACATTTTCTCATCATTCCCCATCATCACATCCTCTCACCTCCTCTTCCATTCATGCAAACACCACTTCCTACTGGTCCCTTTTTCATCTCCATCATCCGTCGCTGGGTAATCTTACTTAACTGTTGCTTCTCCATTCATTTCGTGTCTTGTTTCTTCATTTTTCTCTCATTCATTCTCATCCACTGCATCCTCTCCTCGTCTTCATCTTCCTACACATCGTTATCCCTCCTTTCTTTACTCTTTCCACTCCATCTTCTAGAGTTCTCCCACATATCTACCCCCATACTTACCCATCATTGTCATTGATCTTCCCCTAACATTCTTTCATCATCATCTTTTGTTTCTGCGCTAGTAATTATCGGTGGACTTCTCCTAAAAATCACTCATCCCCATTCTACACAGCCTGAATCCTTTTCTTTGACCTCCTCCATTCTATCTTCATTCCTTCCTTCCTCTGTGCCCTCTGATCATTATCGGGGGACTTCTCCTAACGTCCCTTCATTGGCGTTCCCCCTCCCATTCTTTGTTTACTTTCTGCCTCATCTCATCTTTTGTCCCATCCTTTCCTACTGATCATTATCAGTGGATTTCTCCTAACATCCATTCACTGGCATTGCCTCTCCTATCCCTTCCTTTCTTTTTCCTCGCCACCTCTCCATCTTCCATTCTTCCTTGCCAATTTCTTCACTGTCTTCATCATGCACCCTCTCTCTATTTTCTCGTCATCAACTTATCCTCATCTCATGCATCTCCACTTCTTTTCCAATCGATGTCATTCCTCCCCTCAAGCTTCTCTTTACGTTCCTTGTGTTTCTCACTCTTTATCAAATATCTTCATTCTTGGTTCCCTTCCTTCTGCATAATTTTCTTTGTTGTCTTCTCCTCCTTTCTGATCCTCATCTTATTTCACTTCCTCTTTATCATCCTTCTCCTCATTTTACCTCACACTTCCTCCTTACTTCCCCATCGATAACCTGACTCTTCAGCGTTGTCCCATCTCCTTTATCATCTCATCATCCACATGCATTTCCATGCGGTCAGTTCCATATTCTTTGCCTTGGATTTCCTCACTATGATCTGTTTCCTTCAATTTTCTTTGCTCTATCATCTCTTTCATTTTCCATTACCTCTCTACTTTCCTCTGCTTCATCCTCCTTCACACCTTTCATTTTAAATAACTCTCTCTCTTTTTCATAATTTCACCCTCTGCTCTGTCCTTTTCTTGTCTTCTCTTTGTTTGTCCTTCTTCATTTCCCCCTTTCTCTATAATCCTTCTTTGTTATCTTCTTCCTCCCCTTTCATTCCTTCTTTTCTCCTCCTCTGTCTCCATCCCTCTATTCCATACCCTGTCACCTTCACATTCAATCTTTCTTACTCTTCTCATAATCAACCAATCCTCCTGTCTATTCCCTTTTCTCTTTCTCAACATCCCTCACACCTGGCATTCATGGTCAATGCCAATGTTTCTCCATTTATGTACCACCATCTATCCATTTCATTACCATTCTTGTTCTTCTCTCTGCAACATGGGCCTCTTCTCTTTTTGAGAACCCTGTCACATCTTTTATCTTTCGTCAGTCCTCTGCTAGGGACATCATCATATCCATTTCTAAGAATCTCTTCCCATCTTCCTTTGACATTTTTGTCTTGGAAGATACCATAACGGCCATCACCTATCTGATCTTGTTCTCTTCCATGAATATTTTCTCTACTTTTGTTTTGTCGCAAAAGTATCTTGACTTCTTATCCTACTTATCGAAGAAAGTAGAGACTTCTTTGTCTTTTCACCTTCTAATTTGCTAACACTTATGCATCTTTCCTATGAAACATGATTACCATCATATTTATCACCCTTTTAGGGAATTTTATCTCACCTTTCTATCCTATCTGCTCATCATGTGCACATTTATGATTATTCCCCCTGGGATATCTTATTTCAACATCCATCTATGTCTTATGTTGGGGCACCTTTTCATCCTTGTACTTGTCAACACATATAACTCACTTTGTGTCCTTCTCGTGCCCTGTGTTGGGGCATCATTATCTTCATCCTCGTCCCTTTTGTGGATGCATGATTTTTTTCACACGATTCCTCGCAGACAAAGGATTTCACACATCTTTCACATTCAGTTGCACATATTTTGATGTTTTCCTATGACCCATTGGTCATCTTGGTTTACATCCATACTGCAGTGGTCTTCACCCACTCACTGGTCTGTAGAACATTGTCATCTGTCTCCGTTGAGACCGCAATTGTCCTCTACCGATGTGATATTGGAGTCACCGCCATACTTTTTTTCATTGTTATTGCGATCCTTTTTTTCCTGAGGCATCTTGCCTTTGGTCATGTCTTCATCCATCCTCAGACACATATTTCATCTAACCCTTTTTGTTTTTGTCTCGTGGCTTGCTATCGCAAACCACTCAACAAAAAGGGGCAAATGTAGACACCAATTTTTGGTATAGCGCCCCTCCGTCATCTCACATTCATGCAATTTCCATTCTCACTTTTATTTTTCTTAAATTAAATAAATCCCATCTATTTTCTCACCTTATTTAATTAATTATTAAATGGGCTCCATATGAACCCATTTAATAATTGAATTTTGGCATTATCCCCCATCTCTCACAAATTATTCAATCCATGGGTATTAATATACCCATCCGACACCCCTTTCTAAATTTCAAATGGAATCTATCATCTCACCTACCATGTCAATCATGCTCCCCACTCCATCTAATAATTCAAGCCATGGTCCCCACGTGATCACATCATATCTCTTAACTCAGGTTACTCTACCCAACCCATGTTTATTGTTAACCCCAATCTAACCTCACATCCAAGCTATAATTATGGGTTTTCCCCCATATTTCAAAGGACCTAGACCAGCTGGATATATTTTTCAAGAAGACCTAGAGAGACCTAGGCCCAGAGAGGAGAAGAAAGAGCTTAATTAAGTTCTGCAAGTTTGAGGGAGAAATCTTTTCCATAGTTTGTTATCTTACTATCTTGATGCCCAGTTCATCTCCATAGCAGAGCACAAGCTAGGTCCTCTCGTCATTTTAGTTACTTGTCATTTTATATTCCATTATTTATGCATGATAACTATTGTTCATGATCTATTATTATCTTGTCTGACATGGGGGTTGACATCCTCCAAGGGAGTTAAAATCCTCTTGGAACCGACACTGTCTGGGAAACCCCCGCATATTGTGATCTAATCTTATCTGTTTCAGTTTTGCAGATCTAGCTTCTTTATATCATACATCTATCTTCTTTACACCCATAGATCCACATCTGCATCTGAGGTCCTAAGCCCTCCATCATTCATATTGAGGGTGAAATATTACAAGTTATAACTTTGTTTATAGTGGAAAATATCATGATTTAATTTTTATTTTTATAAGTTTCAAAATATGCCCTACTCGTTATTTCTGGATTTAATTCAAATATGCATTAAATATTTTGAGATAATTTCTATGAATTGCATTTGGGTATTTGGATTTGCCTAAAATCCAACTAGAATTCAAAAGTGCCCATTTGGGGACATTACAGTGGTATCAAAGCCTGAAATCCTCCCAGCCTGTGAGGAAAGAAAAGAAAAATCAGTTTTGCCCTAGATTGCAGTCTCAAGAGGGTTTCAACAGTGGACCCTAGTTCCTGTCGTTGATGCAATTCGTTAGGAAATCTCTGCAAGATCTTAGGGTAAAAGATCATTTGGGGATCTTTCTTGTATTATAATCATATATGTTTGGATGATGCCCTGCAAGCGCATCTCCAGCCTGCTTGGCATTGGATTCACACCCTTTCTCAGTGGCTTCCACTGGTTAAAAAGTTCACTTGGTTGAATTGTGCATTTCTGGGGAACTTGGTACATTGCTTCCTGCAAGATACACACAAATTTCTGGCACATTTTTCGATCTGCACGATTCTTTTTCAGGCTGATGGAAAGATAGTGAAATGATGGTAACTTTAATCATATCTCTCTTGAAGGAGGATTTCTTTTATGTAACTAACAGAGTTCATGTGATTTTCAATGTTACTATCCAGATTCTAGAGTGCAAGTAGAGAAAGTATTTCCTAGAGTTGAGCAAAACACTTCCATTAGGAATTGCTAGAATCATTGGGACAATGCACCTTGGATGCCAAGTTAGCAGAGTTCATTTGAATTCACCTTGCCAAAGGAACCAAATGTTGATATTATCCCTTAGGAGAAGAAATTCATGGCTCTGGTCAATGCAAGGATGATGTAATCGGTCACGTAGAAAATGCCGAAGTGGTTCTCCTTGGAAAGTAAGAGTTTAGGCTCTCTAGATCGATAATTTGCGTAATGGCAGCAACCAGTGGTACAAGAGTACAAGGCCACAGATGTGGTGAAACTGATACAAGGTTGAGCAGCACTTGGACATTCCCATCACTTGGCTCTGGCCATCTAGATCCTTAACACCAAACTGAAGTAAGTCTATAGATGATAAACAAAAAGGAGCAAATAAAAGAAGAGGGATAGAGCCTCCGATGGACACTAATGTGAACCCACCCTACCTGCTGTAGAGGTTCCAGGGGGGCCAGGGGGGTTGGGGTGACTTTCAGATACCATTTAATAGGCATAGACCGCAATCCTCGGGGCCTATGCTTGTCATATGGCTCTATGTTGAACTAATTGGAGCATCTTGTACCTTTCTATTGATATCTATTTATTTTATTGAAAGACTAAAAGCATTTAATTTGCTAAGCTAGCCTATAGCTTTCCCAATCTTGGTTGATTGGTACTCAGATTATCAGATGGCCGTTCAGGTCCAATTCAATCTATTACTGAGATATCATGGGAACTATCATTGACAGCACAATCCACTAAACACAAAATGTGGCCTTTGCCATTTGTATGCCACAGCTTTCAGGAAGAATGTCTATATGAATTTCTAAGGAAAAAAATCATGATTAGCACAAAGGATAAGCATCTATGAGGATGAAAAACAATCCAAGAGTTGAGAGGATTCTCCATATCAGGGGTTCAATCAACAATGGGCATACAAAGAGTTAGCTTGAGTGCCCTTTGCGGTCAGAGAACTAACATGTTTTCAACATTGTGACTTGGCTGCAATTTTGCCAAATATCTACAATATGATTGAAGCTACTTAGTAATTTCTTGTTGCTGTCTCTGTCTTCAGAGATCCTACAGTATTCAGATGTTTAGCGACTCTCTCTCTGGTGCAGTTGATTCGTAAAATGTGTACCAATCCAGTTGATCAGGTTCTATTGTTGTTTACAAGTATCCTTGCTTGGTAATAGGAATAGAACCTTTAACCAACTTACATAATTATTCCAACCTATAAGACCCTAAGGGTGAATTGGCTGTAGTTTTGGCATATCAGTTTAGGTGGCAATTTACATGGTCATTAGCGATTAATGAATGGGTAACCATCATTGCACTCTCCAGAATGTGAACAACACCATGCAAATACCATTTAAAAGGATCAGAAAATATCAGTCAGTGGGTTATGAATTTTAAGAAGTAGCCCGATAGATGGAAAGTAGATATCTGGTTTCAAAACAAATGATTCATTTTAGCTGGATAATGCCCCTACTTGCAAAGGCATTTAGATCTTCTGCACGGATATGATTAGGAAGCCAAGAAAGGATTACAGGGATAAGGCTCTGTATCATGGTGGAACATACCACAGATTTCACACAGCATAGAACATCAATTTTATAAGTTACAAAGGCTTAGAATTTAGCATTAACATATTTTGACAAAAATGAACTGCTGATTTAAGGTGACACTCATTGGGTAAATGGATTTTGCCTAAAATCCAGACTAGGGCTCAAAACTGCTCCACCAATGGGGCAAAATATTACAATTCTATCGAGCTTAGACTAATCTCCATATTGCCATATTAATTTAATGGTATTTTACATTATAATGATGACTTTGATTAGGACACTTACTTATAATTTACCATATTTTCCTTCACATCCTTTTTGGTCGTATATCAAATGTCATCTCTAATTCATTTCAAGGTAGGATCAACATATATTATACTCCAGTGATGTCAAATTTTATGGTCTATACAACATATAACCAGTTCAGCCCTTCTACCATCTAGGATGCCTACATGGCATAATTCCCAGGCTCAATCAAAGCTTCGGCTAGTCAAAATAGGCTGTTGATCATTATGTTTGATGGGCCTTGACCCAGATGGGATTCAGTGACTTTCATTTTTCCTCGAAATTTACCTTTAATCACTAGAATACATGACAAATAGGGTTTTGCGGGGACTTTCTACTTAGAACTTGGCCAACCATTGGTTATTATCTCCATTTCATACATACAAATTCATCTAGATAGTGTTTATGGAAAGTCCATACTTGTCACTTCAGTGTGATCCATTAAATGGCATCTTCAGTCAAGACCTAGTGGTTCATAGAGCTTTGGAAATTAAAGCAAATGGAATAACTGATCTTCAAATGATTACGAGCATGTTCTTTGCACTCCCATGCTGCAACAAAACCTAAGTCATCTGATAGAGGAAACCTTAGCCAATAAAGGCTGAGAAATATTAAAAAGAAGGGTCACTGCGGAGAATAACAGTGACAGACGTTGCTGTGGAGGTGCTCTCTATGATGAAGAATGGGGAATCCTCAAAAGGGAACAAGGCATTGTTTGGTGGAAGAAAATCTTGGAGATCCTAACAGGGAAGCTAGGTCAGTAAATACGGAGGTTGTGATTGACACTCTTCTCAAGGTTACTAAACATTTGGTCCAAGACATGAAGAAGTGGCACATTAAGTCATTAGCCATCCAAGAAAAAAGAATCAGATGGTCTCAAAGCTGATTTTATAGATCACAGGAGCTAGAGGATTGCTATAATGCAAAGGATCAAATTGCCCAAGCTGGATAAACAGAAAGAGCGGTACATCGCCTGGATCTCAGCAGCACTGACGATGACGAGGATGAGGCTGGCAACAAGGACTTATTTTTGTAACAGGAGAAACATCTTGCTCCTCGTGCAGAATTTGGAAGGTCTACAATCAAGTGTCCTAGTTCTTAGAACTGGGAGCACATAAACTAGGTTTAAAAATTCAACATTAGCTGACTATGTGCTGTTGTTTCAAATGAACTTGTTGTTTTTGTTCCTACAATGTCTTGTCTGGTCCTCTGGTCTCGTGCTTGGGTATGAATATACCGATATTTTTTTAATGGTAATTAAGGCATGTATAATGCCTTGACTTCTTGATTAGGACACTTAATTGTAGCTGGCCATATTTCACTTCATGTCCTTACTGATCACCTGTCAAATGGTCATTTTTGGGGTTTATCTTCCGCCCTTGCTTCTGTCAGATATATATAAATGTACAAGCGGGTTTTTTGGCCCCCCCATAATACCATAACTAGTAGTTACCTACAATCTTTAACATAAAATTGGAGCATGTTACTAGAAGAAACCAAAATCCTGTTCGAATCACTTTCCGCACTGTGACCTGGATTAATGGCTTTTATTTCTCCTTGAAATTTATCTTTCCCACTAGATACATGCTTAGGGTCTGGATTATTACTTGCTAGGGTAACAGAATTGAAATTCCAGAATCTCTGGCACCCATAAAACTGAAGATAATGTTTTTGGGCCACCTGTCACTTACAATGTGGGCATTATATGGTTGTTATGTGTGGACATAAAGAGGAAGCATTGGAGTATGAAAGCTCAAGGCAAATAGAAACTGCATCTTACTATCTCATAATCATCAAACAACCTTCAGTTATAGTCCTCTCCTAAAGATTCTATTGCTCGCTTCTATTCTTCTACCATTCATTCTAATTGGAGACAAGCCTCCCCTATTCCTATTCAAAATGCATGACATGCTCTGACCAGACTCAGGAGGTGCAATTTGCAAGGAATGGATATCATGAGAGAGTGCGCTCCAGCCTATGGCCACGACATTGCTATAAAGCATCAACAACCAGGGTAGATTCCCAAAACAAGGAAAAATACCAGCTTTAGACTGACCAGCAATCACTTGAAACCTTTAATGTTCCCAAGTGTGGATCAATGAAATATCTTTCTTCTACTACTAGTGCCCTTATTGTCAACAAACCTCCCCGATTCCATTTACAATGATGCAAATGAAAGGTTTCAGACTCCCAACAATGGGCCCAAAGAAGCAAGGAAGGAGGTCTGAACAACGTGCTATAATTCAGAAAGGCCACCTTTAACTATTAGCATATTGAAAGCACCACATAAAGGGGTTGCAATTATATGGAGAGAACAAATTCTCATTGCTCAATTGAGGACTAGCTCCCACAAGCTTAGCTGTGAGACATGAAGATGGACAATTCTTAAAGAGCAACGAGAATAGAGGGCTTGTGTTTTTTTACTCCTTAGGGACATAGTATTGAGATGCCAAGGAAGCACTTCATTCTCAAACCTTCTCAAAAAATGTATCATACGAACAAAGAGCATGTAACACGTTAAGATTGTGACTCCATGGTTTACATATTTAAGAAGAAAGAGAGTGCAAGGGAGAGAGAACATGTAGATAGTTGATGACTACATTTTAAGGAAAGAGAGTGTGCAAGGTTGTAGATGACAATCATGATCAACATGTGATCTATGAACGATAGAATCAATAAAATATAATCTATGTTCCAAAAGACAATTATAGCCTCATGGAAACTATTTAAGCATTTCAGTACATTTGTTAGCAGACAAAATCCCTAGACCAAAAAATAGGGGTGGCATACAATCTAAAAACAGTATCTATGCCAAATTATAGTTAAAGACACCAGGAATTGAACACAAATATATTTAGATATGTAGAATGAATGAATGAAAGATTTTAATGACGTCCACGAGACCAAACAGTCTATGGGACCAAAGCTGCAACCCTAAGATATTTTCATATTTCTTTCCATATCAAACCTTCTATAATGGATTTTGATAAAAAACTCACAATCTTGTTAAGCCTTGCTTCTTCAAATTGTAATGAGCTTTCTTTTAAGCAATCAACCCCGTCCACATGACAGTCCCAAATTTATCTACCATACAAGATTTTATTTCTTTATTGGTGTTAGGACACTCTTACAAGTCGATAACCCATTTGTTCATCTACTTATTTCATCCACTTATTGTTCTACTTCATCCAAACAACAACCAACATGAGGAGGATAGTGATTTCAATAATTTGCAATTATTTTAGGACAAAAATACTTTAAAACGGTCGGGAAATTGCGATTGTGGCTCCCATCAGGGATCAAATTTGAAGGGTTGGTCAATTTTTTATTTTGGGGGGCACATATTTAAGTAGGCCTTCAGTGATGAAAAGAAGCATAAAAATTTGCACTTCATATGACAAGAGAAAATCTAGTATACACGTCGTAAAAATAAAGAACATTTTCTTTTTAAAAATGATTATATAAAAACACAATACCATGGTACTATGGTTACAATAAAGTAAATGATGCATTATGATTTAATTTCAAACCCCTTTCAAATATCTCTGTGTCTTTCATACTAAGAGAGCTAATAATAAATAAACTAGTTAATATCGAACATGTTAAGAAGAGTAACTCTACCTCAAATATAACAAATTACATTTCCCTCAAATCATATATTCAAAGGGTATATGCATATACACACACATATTTGGATAATAATGCAAATTTGTGTCAAAAACTTCCCATACAAAAATAATGGATTAAGTTCGAGTTCATGTTCAACAATAATAAAATTCAAACATTTTCGATAAAATTTGGAGAATCTTGTGACAACCACTAACTACCCCATGTGGATCTAATTGTCTTGTCTTATTTTCCGAAACATCTCCATCTCTTTTCCTTATGGCTCATTGATTCCAAAATGTCAGAAATTTCTAATGAAATTTGAAAGATAACAAACTAAAATTTCAAAATGTTCTCAAACCAGTGTCATCTAACACCCTGATAACATAAATGAAAATGGATTACCACAACTTCATAACATATATTCTATATGTAGCTAATTCAGAAGCTACATATATATAATTCCATGAGATGATAATAGGAATGGGACACCTCAAAACAATATATGTTTGCTGGCCCTTGACGCTGCGAGCCTGCGACCACCATTTCTTATTTGGAGACAAATGAAGTGGCAATAGGAAGTGCACAGAGGGGACTTTGTGTTCTCGGGAGAGCTACCATAATTTATGGGCTTGAATATATGACTAAGCAAAGGGAAAAGTGCAAATGCTGCAAAAATTTCTTATAATTTATTTTGTAAAGACCACAAAGATGTTACCTAAACATACCAAAGTTGATAGCAATGACGTGGTGCTTGTTGAGACTCAGTGTCTATAAAAATTATTTTCCGTGATGGTGTAATATTAAACTCTCAAATTATTGATTTCTTAATCCTTTGGCTAAAATTCCTCCAAATTCCATGGAATGTCCTAGGAGAGGGTATCGAACTACCCAAGTTCTAGTGGAAAATTTAACCTTTTGTAGATCCAAATTTTGTAATTTTAGCACATGGAGACTAGGCTTTGATCAAGTTGTGCAAATATTTATAACACATGTTGAAATGATAAACTTTGAAGGTTGGATCTTTCATCTCATCATCCATGCATCAATGATCGAAGGCCATTCTACCATGATGAATGCATTTATTAGATATAAAATAAGGATCTTGATTCCATTTTATATTAGAGAAATTGAAACAACCAAATAATGATTTTGTGATTGAAGAATGTTTTACCTTATTTTTCACCATCATATGATTTAAGCCTCCAAAGCCCATATGCAGAAACATTGTGACATGATTTTTTTTAACATCCACTTAGTACATGCAGATGCAAACTTACTGAGTATAAAAGAATCAAATCAGAGTTATTTCTCATTGAGTTCTCAACAATTCATCAGGAAAAATGCGTATTTTTAGAAATATTTCCTAATTTTCTTGTATCTTCCACATGTTGAATCGTTGATGCATTTAGTTTAACTTTTTTACAAAAAAGTGTGTTGGAGTCTGCGAGAAGAACATGTTATAGGCATCAATGCTTAATGAGAAAGTGACATTATAAGTTTATAACTAATTGGTATTGCTTTGCTTGGCGCCGTCTATTTGTCAATGTCCACAGTCACTTCCAAATTGGAACTTGGAATTGGGAATTTGGGGGTTGTAGTATAATTGCATTATGCATGAATTTTACTGGATCTGTTATTAAATGCTAGAGATTTAGTTGCATATTTAATAGTTATTTTGTCCTCTCCCTAGTCTTGTCCTCCAAACGAGTCCAAAGTCCAAAATATTTAAAATTCCGATTTCCAATACTCCAAATAATAAAAAAAAAAAATCAAATCCTCAGTGATAAAATCTGTATGGTGCAAAGTTGCATTGGTGGCAGGCGGCAGCTGTAGTAGATGACATTGACGGGTAATTTTTAATGGCACCCTTCTTTTGACATTTTAAATTATACTTTATACTTCAAGAATGCCATTTATTTTTTATTTTTTGATTTTCATTTGGCGCGTAAATTTTCCATCGCATTTCTGGGACGGGCTCGGACCCTTAGGACGGGTTTGGACAGGTGCAAATTTGATTCCTGGCTCCCATTATGGCATAAAGTGCTTGGTATCTCGGGTACGTTCTTAAATATTTCTTTCATTAATCAGTCCATTTACACATGTTATGCCGCATTATAATCAACGTGAAGTGTACTGGTGCCAATCCCGCATATTTCATTAAATACCGTACAGACACATTTTGGTTTCCAATGCGAGGACACCCATCTCAATGCTGCAACTTATGGGTTTATATGTGCTGGTTTTCTTCTGGCGACAGTTGTTCATTCTCCACCGTTCAGATTTATTTCTGATTGGGCGTGTTTGAAATTGAATAACTAGAAATGGGCGTTGCAAGTGCAACTTCACTCGCTTTTCTGCTCATGTTGGCTGCTGTTTATGCATCCCCCTGCACTGGGCCTCAACAGGTATTATTATATGCTATTCTTCAATAAAGTGTAAACTCATCGTAAACTCTAATCGAGAGCTAGATATTTCAGATTTAGACAACAATGCAACCACCTTCATTAGTTTACTGTTGTTTCAGTCCTCAATGTAAACAATTATTCAAGTGCACCTGTATTATGTGGACTCTTCAGCTCTTGAACAGTAACTTCATTTACCCAACTGCTATATTTGCTGCTCAGTTTAGCAGATCTTAGAATTATCTTAGGTAAGATGACTTGTAACTAAGAAATGTATATTTGTTTTTTTGGATTTCCCCTAAAAAACTATGTTGCACGCAAACATAATTAAGTTGTAGCCATAGTTTAGGACCCTTACATAAGTTGCTCTATGTTGTTTAAGGGTCAGTGCATCTTAGAAGGTTCTGGATGCGACATGTCAGTCAATCTAGAATTTGGAAGTTGATTGTTCTGTCATTGTATTCAATGGAAACAAAAAATGTATATTTTGTCACCTGATGCCCATTCGACCCATTTAAAGAGTCTGCCACAAATAGGTACTAATAGCCCTGCCTCAAATCCTCACCTTTTTCGCATCCAGTCAGATCTATATAAGACGTACTGTTTTCACATCAAATTTACTAATAGTTCTGCCTCATAACCTCACCTTTTTTTGCATCCGGTCAGATCTATTCAAGACAATGTTTTCAGTCTATAAAGTAAATGAAACAACTTCTGGAAAAAAACTGTAGGAGATTTTGCAATCAATATTTCAGGTCACACTCAGTGATCCATATCCATCATCATGAAAAAAATGATGTCTTTGGATTGCTGATCAGAACTCTTTGTGTAGATAACTTTAGCTTATTACACCGCTGCCATAATTGGTCATCATTGTTTAAAATGCACCAAGACAGATCTGTCCGATCTTAGTGGTCCTATGGAGGACTTGGGAAATTGTCTTTGTGCATACTGCCGATAAAGTTTCCAAGCAAATTGTAGTAATGAGGTTGTACGGGAGATTAATACCTTTTCCTTTACAATGGTATTATAGCATCTGCATCAAGGTTTTAAACATTGCTACATAATATTTTCGAGACAATTATATAAAAAATCAAGACTAATGAAATGAAATGGTTTTAAATTTTAATAACGTCCATGAAACCCATCAGTCTATGGGACCTCCAATTACACAAATTGTTTCCCTGCTCAAAGATTCCTAAGGCCCATGACATTCCTTACAAGGCTCCTCCTTCTGCTGATAATTTGAGTTAACAATGCACCAAACTCTTATATTCTTTTTTCCTTGAATAGCTCAACCATGAACCCCACTCTAAATGTTTGCACGTGCTTGGTCCGTATGTCCATGTATTGAGGACATTCAAGAATTAGCCATTGCATAAAAGTTCGCTTAAATGCTTGAATGGGCACTGCTAACTTGTAGCCCACTCCATGCTAGAACCAGATCAAATCCAACCTCACAAAAACACAAGATCTGTTCAGATGGAGATTCTAAAATTAACAGTGTTTTTGTGAAATGGGTTTAATGGGGCCATCTGTGCAATAAAATAGGGAGTGGTAGTACCCTCCATGGGACCCTGCATTAAAACGTGGCTGATATTTTTTCCCATGGTTCGTACTTCCAGTGTTTTTCTTGCAGGGCCTTTGTAGCCCCATATCATACAGTTGCGAGTCCTTTAACTTGCCAGCCATTCAAAACAATACTGTCATAAGACCTTTTAAGTGATCCGTCAGGTATTCAACAGACTAAAACTGAAAATTTTCGATGGCTAACAAAATAGATAATATATTTTAAAAATCAACAAAAATAAACAGATATCTATTAGCAACATCCTACCAGCCACATCAGCAGTAAACTATGATATCAACAAGTATTAATAAAGCTTGCATTATTGGGCCTCTATGGCTGCCAGCTGCGTATAGTAAGATACACACAGCATGAGATGAATTTTAGTCTTAGAAGTCTATATTCCCTAAGATTATCATGTGATTGTGATACAATTAATTTAGCACTATACTTGGTTGTTAAAATGTAACTATTTGTGGATAAATAGAACGAGACAAAAAAGAGAAATTGGTAGATCTGGCAGAAGTGAAAGCCAGAGTCTAAGGGGCCTCCCTCACCCTCCCTGTCCCATTTGTTATCCATTTCCATCCCTGCTGCTTACATAGCTTAATCAGTTGGCTTGTACATTACAATGGCCAACATTTGCTGCCATTGCTTTCAAAAACTCAAGAGCCTATACACATGGCATATGTTCTCCTTCATCCCTGTAACTTGGCTAAGTGATTGCAACAAAAAGCTTAAGAGATGAGAAGGCGTGTAATTTGACGTTCACCTGGTCTATTTGTCACTTTTCTTGTAATGGTTTTTTCAAAAACTATGAATGGGAAAAATATGAAGATAAGACGAGCTAAAAAACCTTGTGAGTAATCAATCAAAGCCATTAAATACTGTATATGTGTAATCTATATACAGAAATAAAGAATTTCTGAAATATAATAAATTACTATGCACCGGCACTTAGCAGTTATCATCCCTATGCAGATGACATGTGGTGTTCAGAGAAAGACAATCACAAAAGATGTGGCAAATTGCCAAGTGTGGCAGTCAAATTACAAATCTTGCAATGGACATTTCACAGATGCGGATGCTACTTTGGACAAAGGTAAAAATATTTTGAGAATCTCTCAGGTGGTTATAGCCATAGAAGAAAGACTTGGTGACTACTTGCAATAACCAGTGACAAACTTGCACCTGATGTCAAAAATGAGCATCTCCTTGCTCAGATCAGAGGTCAAAAATGCCAAAAACTTGTTAAACGCAAATAAATTAGTGGTACTCATGAATGAATCACGAGTCCATGTAATATGTGCTAATAGAAATCTGTTTCTTCTTGTTGATTCCTAAAATACTTTATCTATTTTAAAAGTCTTGTGTTTCCCAAGTACACAATACTCTTACTCTTTGGGCATGTGGACCAGGTATGAGTTTAATGACCATGTTTATAGCTTGACAGTGGTGATGCATGCTTTGGTAGGTTGTAAGGTGTTGGTGTATAAGCAAAAGTTGACATGGCATAACTTCCCTGCACCACAACTGATACATGTCTGAGCACACAACCTGTTAGAACCCATCCTAGTCATAAGTCCGAGTAGGCTGACATTGCTTATTGGATCCCCGTGGCTAACATACATTACACCCTGACATCTAATGCGCTTTTAAAGATACCTGGTGATTAACCCAGTGATATATTTGTTTGTATGGACATTTTGAGTTGAAAGGGGTTTTACATATCAAAATTGTTGGTAGAATATTGCCTACAACATTGTCATTGAGTAAAGAATTAAATTTTCCAAATCTTTGATGGATTTCTTGCTACAGTCATTTGGCATGGGAGAGGTGAATAAGATAAAGGGTTATGTTGAGCTTAGAATTAGTTCATGACTGAGTAGAGTTTAGAGTTTGCATGAGACGAGGATGATGATATTGTTGGAGCAATTAACCTGTCTCAGATTGAAGGCACTATATATAGGACCTTTACTAGGTTTGAACTTCGAAGCAACAAATGGTGCTTTCATGAGACCCTTTTCTCTGGATCTGTTCCAAGAACAGCACCTTCAAGTTACACTTCCACTTTACATTGTCATTGAAATTGCTCCCCCCCTGCCCACAGAGACGGGATATCCAAGTGGACGGGGTCAGTGGTAATGGGGCACGGGCCATGGAGAAGTTGTAACTCTAGGGCATAGGTTGTAGGGGTGTTGGAGTAACTAGATAAGGTGGCAGCAGATGTTGCACAGTTGTCATTGATGTCAAAGTGAGCTGGAGTGATGTCATTAATGTTGCCATTGATGTCAAGATGATAGTCTCCTTGTTGAGGTCAGCATGGTTGAGTACAGGTCAAGAACACTAAAGAAGCCAAGTCTGTTTGAGCATGGTCATGATAGCATGGTGAAGATGGATGAAGCATGGATGTGTGTCAGGTATGTGAAGGTTGCTTTGGCATTGTTTGAGCATCTGTACATTGTTTAGATGCATGGAAAGAGGTTTCAAGGACAGTTGTTGCTTGAAGGCCAAGTTGTAGAGCAAAAGTGAAGAAAACAGGGCCTAATGAGGCATGAGAGTCAGTTTCCAAGGCAAATATGAGCATGTGAGTATGGTCAAAGCTGTAACATGTCGTCCTACGCATGTTCATGAAGTTTTGAGGTCAAGGCTTGAAGGAGAACGCATGAAAAGTGGTTTTGAGGTCTGCACCTAGAGAAATTCTTGAGAATTGCCTATCCTAATGAGGTAGCTTGATCATTTTTCAGTGCCAGTATGCAAAGGTGAGTATGGGAAGTTGTTTGGCATGTTGATACAAGTATGTGGACAAAATTTCAGGTCTTAGTGTGGAGTATTTTGCAAGATATTGAGTTTTTGGTAAAATCAGGTTCTTAAGAGTGGTGTTTTCCAGCTAGAAGGTCACTTTCAGTTGTTTGTTGACACGAAAAATATTTTGCATGGGAACCTGAGCTCTTTGGGGGAGTTAGATATGTGTCCTAGCTAAGAATTTGTGGCATTAGTTTGGGTTTTAAGGTCCACATCTTTATGAACAATCGTTAAGACCAAAACAGGTCAAAAACCCTCCTAAAACCCTAGTTTGAAGTCGATTGGAGAGACATTTCTCAAACCATCCCATAATTGATTTGTTTGCTAAGTTTGATGATTGGAGCATGTAGAGGACTTTCCTAGGCTCCAACTATCTCCAGGTGATTTTGTGTTATCAGATGAGTTTGAAAAAGTGAAGGTACAAGTCTGTTTTCTGAAAATTTTGTTGTATCGCTCAAGTTTTGCAAAGGACAAAGTAAATAAATGGATTGCAGAGGATGCCATGGACCTATTCTACATTCCTATGATGGTTTCCAAACATGTTTGAGTCCTTAAGTGGTCATACCAAGTCAATTTCTCGCGACTGATTTTGGGACTGTTTTGGCAATTTTGAGTGTGCTTGGAGAAGTGATGTTCTTGAGAATCCACTTGGTGATGATGTTGAGTTGTTGTAGTACCTATTCATGTGTTTCATTTGGCATGGTTGAGGTTTTTGAGGTTGTACAAACTTCATTTGTTGAAGGCAATTTTCTGGGCATGCAGTCCTAATCGACAGTCTTGGTTTTGAGATGGTTTCATGATGAAAATAAATGGTGCAAAACTTTCCAAGCATGGTGAAGGCTAGAGGAGGTCATGGACATTGTTCTTGAAGAGTTTCAAGCCTTGATGAAGACCATAGTTGATCAAGAAGTGTCAAGTTGGTTCGTTGTGTGAGAAGACCTAGTTCTTGTAGGTTTCTTGAGTCTTAAAATGATGTAAAAGCTAAATTATGTAATGTCAGACCTTGAGAAGGTTGTAATGTTGTTTTTACATGTTTCTCATATGTTTTTGGGTCTTGGCATGACCGACCTAGATGATGTAAAACCGACCTAGTGTTGGTTTGTGTCTTGAGACACACATATGTGTGTAAGGGCAGTTTTGCCTAGTGGTGAAAAAGAGAGGATGAGCGAGCTATAGAGGCTAGAGAGAGAGGTGTATGAGGTCCTAAAGACCATGAAGAATGTATGCAAATTGAATATCTGAAGGTTGTGAGCTATGAGGGTAGTTCATCCATGACCTAGTGAAGGTGAAGAAGGAAAAGTGAGTGAGCAAAGGCGACAATTTTGAGTGTTTTCAAGAGGAGACGAGCTTGTGTATGAAGAGCGTTTGATGTTTGAGGATCAGAGAGTGTTCAAGAGGCTTGAGTGCATGATGATATCTCAGAGATAGAGAGCAGACCAAGAAGAAGAGAGTAGAAGAGTGAAGAAGAGCAAAGAAGTCCATCATTTGTTGAGTGAGCAACAAGAAGGTGGAAAACAATCTTAGGTGGCTGAGTTGGTGCTTGGTATTCCTTGTGGAGTTAGCACTTCACTAAAACCCTAGGGGGTTGGTGCCTCCTTGCAAGTTGGTGCTTGCTAAAGTCTAGTTGGTGCTAGATAAATTGGGGGTTAGTGCTCCTTGTGGAGTTGGCGCTTCACTAAATCTTGATTGTTGTCTATTAATGCAATGATCAGTGAGTTTTTTTCCCGTTGAGGGTTTCCCGCCTAAATGATGTGTTCATGTCTTCTCTCGTGTTTCTGGCTCATGTGGATGGTTGTTATGTTTTGATGCTTTGATATTGTTTATATCATGATGGCTCATTGAATGGTTCACGTAAGTTATGTATAAGTTAAGATAATTGAAGTAGAAGTTTTTGAAGACACTGATTCACCCCCTCCCTCTCAGTGATTGTGCTTCCAACAACAGAGAGGTGGACTAAGAAGAGGAGGGCAAAGGAGCGACTAGGCATTGAAGCTAGTGGCGGCCGAGCAACATGTCGTGGAGCAAGCTGGTCTAGAGGAGCTATAGAGGGGCGGCCGTTGGCTCTTCTAGTAATGACTAATGTGTGAAAAAGCACTTGACAGTGGGGTTGTGGTGGCCCGGTGGGTGCGGCGGTCACAACTAGTGGTGTTGCATCCAAGGATGGTGAGAGGTGTCATGAAAGGGGGTTGGGGAGCAGTTGACCCACATGGGCGGCTTTTACTCTCAGAACCTAAAAGGCTTTTAAAACCAAATTAAATTCCCTTTTTTTAAAATCTCCCAAATTCAATTAAACAACCACTCAAATATATTATTTCAAAAAACACAACAAAACAATAGGGGGCTACACTTAGCAACAACAGAGGCCGTATGGCCTTTAATTTTCTATATATTGAATTAAAAAAATAGTATGTACCCTCAACACAACCGTCTCTCTACAAAATACCCAAAGACCCTCTTAAGAACTAACTACCCAACTTTAAGAAAAATATACAAAATTTTCAAAACAATGACATAACTACCCTCATTAGCTTTGATATCAAGTCATAATTTCGGACTAGCTAGGATTGTGCAATAACCCTGATGTACATTAGGATATTATAAAAGGAAAACTCTAACCTTTTACTAATCCAACAATATAGCTCTGCTACTGTGATAATCTACATACAAGACAACATTATAACTATACTGGTATGCTACATTACTTTCGCGACCAAATGGGTGAGGAGAGACCTTTTGTAAAAACATAGGGCGCCCATGAATGCAGGTGGTTAGTCTACCTTATTGAGTGAAGGTAGTTGGCCACTTTATCCCATGTGCACATTTGCACGTGCAAAACCACCAAGGTTGACATGGTGGTCACAAACAACCAAAATTGGTGTAGGATACTAACTCGAACTAGTCAAGATCATTCCAAGTAAAATGAAATAATCATTTTACACCAACAATCTAGAGCATCGCCCCTTGGACATCTTGGGATCTGGATCAAAGCATAATCCAAAACTAGGTACAAAATAGTTAGCAACAAATTCACCTCTTGATGGTTCAAAAGAGTAGATTATGAACCAAAATAAACCTACAAAGAGTACAAGATGATAAGTTTGTTATAGGATAACACTGGGTATTTGTTGAAGTAGAGATTGCCCCACATTCAAGTTTTATAAGAGAGATTCAAAGTTGCCACTTGATCCAATTATCTATTGAAATTGGTACTTAGTACATATTTATATATAAGGAGCTTGTTTTTATAGGCTTAAAAATCTTACAATGGCATCTGATGTTTCTATCTGTAGTGTTTCCCGCTGTTCCAGATGTATACCTAACTTTTCCAGTTATTCCATCTGTCCACCCACTTTTAGTCCATTTGTATCTATTCTTTACAGTTCTAGTTAATTATGTTTTTAAATTTTTTCTATCTACCCACTTGTATATGAATATTATAAACAATAATAGTTAAATTACTAACTATTATAGATGTCCTCATCCTTTCCTCCATGCTTAAGGGAAATTCTTCCTTGTTTGGTTGGATAAATTAGAACCACGTGGATAAATTAGAGGCACAAAGTTGAGCGAGGAGAAAATGGAATCAGGTGAGGAATGAAGTGCTTGCAAATCGCAATTAATGACAATGGAGTTCTCAGATGGACATATTCTAAATGTTGAATGTGAAGGGTTGGAACACCTGGGAATGAAATATCTTGGAGATTGAAATGCTTTGTCTAAGGTGAAAGGACCCTCACAAGGAGATCCAAGCCCTAGAATATGACGATCTACATGGAAGAGGATTTTTGTATTGGGGAGATATTCTTGTAGTGGGAAGAGGGTCGGATTTGGGCCCTAGGGCATGGAACTCGAGCATAGGAATTGGAAAATACAAACGTAGTGGATATCCTCCTTGCTTGGGAGCATAACATATGGAAGGCAATGAAGTAGGAGGAGAAGATGCCAACAATGAAGCTGTGAAGAGTCCATCTTGGAGCTATGAGGAAGCTCTCTTAGGATCAGGGGTTGTTGATAATTGAGAAAGGGAATGACTAATATGGAGTTCATCATTGGTTTGTTCAAATTAAACTTGGCCCAATGAATAAAAAATGGACTGTAGTTGGAAAGATAGAAATTGGCTAATGGTGGTGTTGATCACCATGTCTTGTGGATGCAACCATTGGAGGAGGTATTTTGGTGGTGAGGTTATGGTAAAAAGGCTTGGTCGCAAGTGGGACTTGTTGTAGAAGAGTTGTAGTCTTCGAAAAACAATATCTTCACCATAGGTCGTGTGGCAGACCATTTGAGGAATGCATAGTACCTCAAGGATAGGATCATGAGAATCTTGTCGAGATGATGGCAAAAGAGAATATTTTCACCATAGGTCGTGTGGCCAACCATTTGAGGAATGCATAGTGCCTCGAGGATAGGATCATGAGAATCTTGTCGAGATGATGGCAAAAGAGAATATTTTCACCATAGGTCGTGTGGCCAACCATTTGAGGAATGCATAGTGCCTCGAGGATAGGATCATGAGAATCTTGTTGAGATGATGGCAAAAGAGAATCACCCATATTATTGATGACTGTAAGAAGTGAAGGCGGCAAGCTTGGTTGTGTAGCTGAAGCCAAGTTGCTAGGTGGAATCATTATGAAGATGTTGTTGGGAGGTTTATTCAATAACTGGGACATGTTTGCCATTTGCTGAATGAGATGGAGTTGATATGGCTCTTCTTGTATTCGTTTGTGTAGCTCTTGGGTGATCAATTACACCAATTCGGGATTCGTGGTGGTGCTTGAGGGACTAGTTGAACTATCCATTAAATTAAAATTAAAGGATATTTTTACACAGCAAAATGATACAAAACAAATAAAAGCTACCACTATTATGGTCAACTGTCTATATGCAACAACAGAGTACCCGGAATGAGAAATGACAGTCAAAACCTCAATGTGCAGTAGATGAACGTTGATCTAAAGATCTGATATCTGCAATCAGTAAGGCCTCTATTAGTAATGTGATATTTGACCAAAAGCCATGCTGTACATCTTGGCTGTAGCGAGAGGACACAAACTAATGTAAATCAATAATCTGAAATCAAAACGTAAATTAAAAAAAAATCGGCATTAGGCAGCAGAAAATTGGCTGCAGAAATTGGCAACAAAGATCATAAATAAGATATTTGATAAGAACTGTGGTGCCAAATTCCCAATATGTGTATAAGCTGAAGGGTTGAGCTGAAGTCCAAATATAATCAGTATATAGAAATCTAAATTTGGAAACAAACTGAAAATTTCACAAATGGGAAGGGCCTGTTTGTTAGGTGGTGTTCCGTATATAGATAAGGAGTATACCGAGGGTGAGTAATAAAAAATCTTAAGCATGTAGACAACTTAAGGTATAGAAGGGCCCGATACCAATTGATATGTGACTTTGATGTCTCTATTTCTGAATGGCCCTCTGAGTAAATATTTACATAGGAGTAGCTTGTATATATAGGATAAAAATCTCACAATGACATTTGATTTTTCTAGCTACCTACCTCACCTTTCCAGATGTTCCACTAATACATCTTATTTGAATATATTTTTCCCGTCCTTTACATTCGTTAGCTACTCTTTTGAATTATTTCTATCCATCCATGAGTAAATAGATATGATAAATCACAATAGCTAAATGACTAACCATAAGGAATTTCTTCATCTTGGAATCTCTTCATAGGAACCTCCTTTAGAACAATTTGGTTGAAGGTAGCTACCCCAGTGTCAAAGATTTTCTCATTGTGAAATCTCTTCATAGGAACCTCCTTTAGAACAATTTGGTTGAAGATAGTTCCCCCAGTGTCAACTGTCAAGGATGGCATCTCAAAAATAGGATTGTTTGGGCAAGACACCTAGTCATAGGTGGTGTCATAGTAGACTCAAGACTCACCAATTTCTGAGTCTTTGGGACAAGCCTATTCTGGAATGAATCCTTGAAGAACCTATTGAACCAGTTACAATCCTAAGCAATCAGAAGAGGTCTTCTGAAAGCAATTCGATCTAGGTTAAGTGGTAGGATTACATTGAAGCAGTATGACAGATTTGGCTGATATACACGAGTCGCACTATTCCTGTTGTCTTATGGTAAAAATATCTAGGAGGATCTCTTTCATGACTCAACTAACATGTAATGCATGCAACGGGGTGGAAGGAGGTTGGATGTGTCAGAAATACACTCAATAGACCTCTAATTTGTGCTATTCACTTTCTCGAGCATGACAATGAGGATGATCATGGCATCATGGTTCACATGCTTACATTTCTGAAGGTGCAATCCAAATTTTTAATGTAAATGGGATTTAAAGACACCAACACTTGAGTGCAATTCTAACCTTAAAATTGAGTGCTCACGATACTAACTTGCATATGCTATTGGTTTGGCCTACTCGAATGTTTGGAGTGGTAAGTCTTGTCTCCTACACACTAGAAAAATAACATCATAGGGCTTACAGCTAGGGGTTTCTGTATAGTAAGAACATTGCATGTCTTAACTCACACTGGCTTCCCAGAATTGGGCTGAGACAATCGTAATCAAAAGAAAGACGGGCTTCAAGGATTTGGTTGATGTGGTTGATTAAATTTTTTTAGCTTGTAGATGTACCCTGTATTTGCTAATGGGATCGCCGTTCCAAAAAGTCATCAACAACTACCTTGTAATGAATGTTGCGGGCTTGGAACTGTGGGACTAGGAGGTGAGGATATGCTGTAGATTGCAGGACAAGCTGGCAGAGCTGTTGGGCTTAAAGGATTTGGTTGATGGGGTTGATTAGATTTTTTTAGCTTGTAGATTGACCCTATCTTTGCTAACGGGATCACTGTTCCAAAAAGTCATCAACTACCTTGTAGTGAATGTTGGGGGCTTTGAACTGTGGGACTAGGAGGTGAGGATATGCTGTAGATTGCAGGACAAGCTGGCAGAGCCGTCGCTCTACATTGCTCTGGTTTGAAGCTTCTAGGTATGGTTGAATATGGAGGATTTTCCCAGCTCTGAGGGGGTGATAGTGTCTGAGTGGCATCATCAAACGTAGAGATAAAAGGAAAAAAGAAGAAGACACACTGCAAGCCAACCGTACTAGAGATTAGGCTAGAAAAGGGATGGGCTAGAAAGAAGGAATAGGAAGAGTAGCTCATGATTAGAGTAGCACATGCCTCTTTGAAACTAATCTAAGTACTGAAAAGTAAATCTAGAATAATTGTAGGAAAGGAAGCGGGAAAACTCGCACAAACAAAGCAAAGTAATGAAATGAAAGCTTCTACTTAATCAAATGACAGAATATAAACAAGCAGACTGTGTGATTAAGCTGACGTTAAATTGGTTGAATCCACACAAGCAACACCTACTTCTACTTTGAAATTTTCAAAGAGAATAAGAAATACCATAGTTACTAGGTTCGGCCGGATCTGTATGAAATCCGGTTCGAACCGTAGTTTTTGAAGCAACCGAATAAATCCGGTTCGGTTCGGCCTTGTTTTTGCAGGGAAATTTTTTTTTTCCTTTTTTGCCATTTTTGGAAAGGGTCCGGGAAGATGTAGCAGCAAAAACTTGCATGTGCCATAACTTTCATTCTGTGGCTCCGTTTTAGGTGTCGTCTTCTCTAAAAGTATATATTTTCTCGAGCTCTACGCATTGATGGCAATATTTTTCTTATTTTCATAAAATCCATTTTTGTACCTTTTTGGACCAAGCAACTTCTTGCAATCTTTTGAAAGAATCATTATGATGATGATGATTATGGTAGATGGATGCTTTTTTGTATGATTTGTCTATATATAATGATATAAGTATACAACAATATAAATTTATAATAATATATGTATATATATTCCGAACCGGATTTTTCCGGATTTTTTCGGATTTTTTCGAGAACTCCGTATTTTCGGATTTTTTTGCCCTTCCGAATTTAATCGGATTTCCGAACCTGGTAACTATGAGAAATACACGCCTAACCTTTTAATTTTTATATCAAATCCAAAATGAAAATGCTGCAAGTTAGCTCAGAACAACTCTATAATCCTTTACTCAATCTCTAGATCAAGATAGAGATGCAAAATGAATGCTAGATATGCTTTAGCTGAAGATAAATTGTATCTATAAACTAACTACAGCTCAAATATGCAACTCTAAGCTATCAAGGACACGTGATATGCTGGAAAGTAACATGTAAATGATGATTAGACAGCCTATGATGTACTTGAACAACAAAAGAAACTGATCAAATACACCACAGCAATCTGAAAACAAGCAAGAGACATTCCAAAACTAATGAAGACACAAAAATCCACTCAAGAAAGCCTCAAAGAAACAACTAGAGTTACGTAAACACTTCAAATGGACATTAAATGATGAAAGATGTCAAAACAATGTGAAACCAAATGTAAGAAAGCATTTGACAGTTGAGAAACCAACCTGAATGATGGAAAAACATGTTGACAACACTCAAGACATTAAGAAATCAGCAAACTGTAAAAGTTGTCAAAGCAGTCGAAATATTACTAATGTTTCACAAATGTGTAAAATGAATGAATAGTAATGTAGATATGATAGAAGGTTGAAAAAGATAGGGATTATGTACAATGACAAGAACAACCGAGATTGAATAGTAAACAAGATAGATACAAGCAAGTAAAACCTGTACAGAGTTGTCAAACTTGGAGGACAGCAAGAAGCAAGATACAAATGGTGTGTGGAATAACCAAAATCAGCAAGATATGATGTAAGAGAATGAAAAACAGCAAGAAGACCGGGTTCTATCAAAAAGATGAGAAGAGGGTGCAGGGAAAGGAAAACAAGCTTAAATGTGAAAACAGCACCTGGGCAAACAAGAGCAGCAATGGAAGAGAGAAAGATAACGAGATAAGAATGAATGGGATATTGTGATGAGCTTAGAAGAAGAGATATAGAGCTTAGAACAACAAATAATGTGAAGAGTGGAGCAATCAGACCTTAGAACAACAAATAAGAAGAAGAGATATAGAGCTTAGAACAACAAATAATGTGTATAGAGCTTAGATACAAATGGTGTGTGGAATAACCGAAATCAGCAAGGTATGATGTAAGAGAATCAAAAACAGCAAGAAGACCGGGTTCTATCAAAAAGATGAGAAGAGGAGCTTAGAACAACAATCAGACCTTGTGATGAGCTTAGAAGAAGAGATATAAAGCTTAGAACAACAAATAATGTGTATAGAGCTTAGATACAAATGGTGTGTGGAATAACCGAAATCAGCAAGATATGATGTAAGAGAATCAAGAACAGCAAGAAGACCGGGTTCTATCAAAAAGATGAGAAGAGGGTGCAGGGAAAGGAAAACAAGCTTAAATGTGAAAACAGCACCTGGGCAAACAAGAGCAGCAATGGAAGAGAGAGATAACGAGATAAGAATGAATGGGATATTGTGATGAGCTTAGAAGAAGAGATATAGAGCTTAGAACAACAAATAATGTGAAGAGTGGAGCAAGCAACCAAAAATGTGAAGAGTGGTGCAATCAACCAAAAACGTGAAGCCAGAACTTTTGTCAAACAATTGGAAAACCAGCTATCCAAGACTGAAATTCACCCAAACAGCAAGCAAGACAGTTGAAAGAAAAACAATAAATGTCAGATATGAGCCTTTCGAGAGTCTTAAGGTAGTCAGAGTGGAGGTAGACTTCTTATTAATAGAGAAAGTCCAAAATGAAAGCACTGCAAGTTAGTTCAAAACAACCTTATAATCCTCAAAACATTTTGCTAGAGATGCCTTAGCTGAAAATAAATTGTATCTAAAATTACAACAACTTAAATATGCGAGTCTAAGTTAGTGATGAGATGCTATAAGTTGGAAAGTATGATGTAAATGATGATAAAGCAGTATATTATATACAGGAACGGCAAAACAAACTGACCAAACACACCACAAGAAGCTGAAAACAAGCAAGAGAAGAGCCAAAAGTGATGAAGACACAAAAATCCGCTCAAGAAAGCCTCAAAACAGCAACAATAGCACTAAAACACATCAAATAGATTCAAAATGTTAAATTATGTTGAAGCAATATGAAACCAATTGTAAGAAAAATTAAGGAACCTGAAACCAATTCGAAATGGTAAAGAAACATGGTAGAATCACTCAAGACAGCAAGAATCAGCAAACTGTAAAAGCTGTCAAAGTGGTTGAAATGTTGCCACTGTTGCTGAACAAAGGTTAGGTAATTTATGCGCGCACTGACTGCCTCTAGGGTTGGGTTGAGGATGGTCTCAACAAACGGGAGAGGGGGAAGGACTCAATCAATAGCTTGAGGAGGGAGAAGGGCTCCCCTGACGAAGGTGTGAGTGACAGTGAAACATTTGATTGATAGATCAATGGCGGAATCAGAATCTTCTGAAATCAACTGTGTAATTATTTAAATCTGACGTTTCGGACACTACTGCTGGATCCATCTTCAGAGAGATAAGGGCCTTTTTAATGGTAAAGGCTAGCTAAGGATCCAACAATTTTGTATAAAAGACTATGTTAGAGTATGAATTTTATATTATATTTTTTACTTTTATTAGTTTAAGTAATTTATTCATAAAAAAAATATGTTTTCCCTAATTTTGTAACTTTTATATTAATGAAATTCAATTAGGAGGATTATTCAGCGCTTATTCATATAGTTCCTTTATATCAATATTTTTAATTTTAATTTCCAAATACTATTTTAAACTTTTGACTTATTCCTGTTGTTGTTGATGTTAGGTAAAAAGATAGATTTAGTCAATTGGTTAAGAAATTAATTAAGGGTATTATAAATTATCATAGGGTATTTGATTACCTACTCAATATGTTGTTTTAATGGGTTTTGAATTAGTGAATATATGATAATTTATCTGATATTAAACATTAATTAATATAATTAATTTTAGTTGTAAATTGTTAGCCATTTTATTAATGTTTTTTTATAAATGGGTTAATCAGCTAAAAGATAGGTTAGAATTGAACCTCGAGAATGGTGGGATTCCAAAGAAATCTCAGTTATGACTTATTTTGTATATGAGGGGTTTCCAAGTGTTTGCTTAACTTATAAACGTCATCCTCATTTAGATTGTGAGGATGTTTCTCAATTTCGATAGCTTCTCGAATTCTTCTATCCTTCCATTGTCCTTCTAGTGCCAAGATCTTGGCATTTCCAATTTGAATCGTGCGATTTGTTTTGCACTCATGCATTGCTAACATTGATCTTTGTGTATTACCTATTATAGGTCGGGTGAATGTTCTTTGAATCTTGTTTGGAATGATATAATTGTCTTGCTGATGTATGGTATGCCACAAGTAAATGAAATGTGATAAACAAACCCATAACCCTACCCCCTCCCCACACCCTAGCTCCATATTTTTTTTGATTGAAAATCTTTCTCCATATATTGATATAAAGTACAAGCTAATTGTACAAAGAGGTGAGTGGACAAATCACACACCGAGTATCACATCTGCCAAGACCGAGAAAGCTATAGGCTAGTTTAGCAAGTTAAACAAGTTAAAAAAAAAATATATAATAGCAAGGTACAAGAGACATAAGGCAACAAGAGCCACGTCAAGCATACACAGAGGAGGTAGAGGATCATTTGGTTTGTCACCCTATCTCCCCCCCCCCCCCCCCCCCACATCAAGTATCGGGTTCCATCGATCTTTTTCTTTTTCTTTATCATCCTCCGCATTACCGGGTTGGGGTTTAGGAGATATGGCCAGAGCTAGGTGTGGGAATTCCCCTCGTGGAGGCAGTGCCCAACCAGTAAAGTCCTGTTTAGTGTGGCGTCCGCCACCATGCGAGCTACATGTTGGAGAGGGAAACCGTTGTTGAGGAGAACCACTTTGGTGTCTTCTATGTGAGCGAGATCTTTTGTAGTGACCAAAGCCACGGTCCAAATGGGGAGAACTGTCGTGAGGTGAGTCCGAAGGTACTATGCTAATGACACAAGGTGCATTGCCTTGGTCCAGATGGGGTGTATGGTTGCGAGGTGAGTCCAAAGGAACTATGCTAACGACACAAAGTGCATTGTCCCAATGATATAGCAATTGTAGGAGGTGCGCTACCTCCAGGCATGCTTTCTTTGCTTGCATCTGAATTTGGATAGTAACATTAGAAATTACACAAACTTTGTTAGCAACTGAAAAGAAATGTTCAAGAAAGATATGATTGAAGTTAGCATCATGTCTATTTTTCCATAACTAAAAAAGAATTTTAGAATGGAATTTTGCCAAATTTGTGTGTATTTAAAAGGAAGCATGGACGAGTCCCCCAAACACATAATTTTCCAAGCATTTCAAAATGGAAGAGCTGAAAAAGGGTGTGAATCCAATGTCAAACAGACTAAGCATGCATGCAAAAAAAAAGATTTGTTAATAGACTTAGTGTGATGACAACAAGAACATACTAGGTGAGCTACTCCTAGATAAACTAGGTGTGATCTAATTGGCAATCCTTGGTGAAGAATACACTAGAGGAAATGGGCTTGTTTGGGCACAACAATGACCTCCCACACTCTAGAAAACCTCCTTTTTCATGCCTGTTCAATATAATTAACTTTCCAGCTAGTGTTGAGAGGCGCCACTGCAGACTTTGGGGGGAAGCAGTTGATGGGGTTTGTACGGGATGAAAGGAGTCTCAACGGGCCACTTCCAGTCAGTCCACCATCCGGTGGGAGATTGAACACCAATTTATGGAGATGATTATTAGTTATGGCATTATGTATTTTTCCATAATAGACTCCTGATCATTGGCTTGAATCTGAAATTTAGCTCTCAGAGTGGGCCAAGGGATCCAATCCTTGGAGGTCTTACAAAACAAGTTAGAAATGGCTTTGATGCTTTTAATCGAAAGGACCAAGGAAAAAGGCACATTATAGTAAGAAAGCACATGAGACCAAGTGTAAAACTTATAGAGCCCTTCTCAAAGCTATTCCCATCCCATATCAAGTCTTGTTTCAGCAATTCCCAGGCTTTCCATATGCTTTTGGCCACAAAGGTACCCACAATTTTGACTAGGACCTATGTAAGCAAAAGAGATTGAAGATTTTAGCCTTTCCAGGCTCCCTTTCCCATGGGGCTACTGTCAGTGATGTGATTCTTGAGCAGAACTTTCTAGGATTCATCCCCTTCTAAGAGCATGAATGACCCATTTGGCTCATAAGGCATGATCTTGAGTTTGAATGTCAAGGAGCCCGAGGCCATTGAATTCTTTGGGTTTGCTATAGATATCCCAAGCCACTCTGTGAAAGCTTCTACCACCTTTAGAATTGGGCCCGAGGAAGTCTCTCAATATCTTTTCTAGCTTGGCATAGGCAGCCTTTGAGGGGACCCGACAAGAGGAATAGTAGACATGCGTGGCAGCTAAGACTTAAGAGAAAACTTGAAATTTTCTTGTAAGAGATAGGGGTTTGGAAACCCATAACTCAACTTTCTTATCAATTTGTTGGACAACATAAGTCAACAAATTTGAAGGGGTGAATTGGAAAGCGAATGGGATGCCAAGAAACTTGAATTGTTCATCAAGTTGGATCCAGTTCCACTTGCCTTTACTTAGCCAATTGGGTAGAGGAGTGCAAGATTGTTTATAGCACTAGTTTTTTTCCATTGAATGGAGCATCTAGATGCTAAGAAAAAGATACACACACTCCATGGCAGTGCCAATGGATGATTTCTCCTTAGTAAGAGCGAGAAACAAATCATCATCAAAATGTCCATTAACCATTTGATTCAGATAGTGTGGGAGGGCAATATCTTTAACAAGGTGCCTTTGGAAGTGTAATTTGCAAGAAGATATTTAAGCCCTTCAACAACCAAAGTATAGAGAGAAGGGGCGAGAGAGCAACCTTGCTGAATGGATATGAAGAGCCCAAATTGCTTAGATTGGACTCCATTGATGGTGATGTAGGATCCGACATCATGGAAGAGCATTTTAATAGTGTTGATAAACCTAGGGCCAAACCCAAGAGCTTGTAACATCGTGAAAATGAAGGGCCATTTGATTATGTGATTGGATTTTTCAAGGTCTATTTTGACAAACATTGCCCTTTGGTGTAAAATCCTAGCCCATCCCATGCTTTCCTATACTGTAATAAATTATCAAGGATGTATTCATTGCGAATAAACCTACTTTGCTTTGGTGGATTGATGGGGGGAAGAAGATATCTAACCATTAAGCATAGTTACCAGGTTTGGCCGGATTTGGAGGAAATCTGGTTCGAACCGAATTTTTTAGAGGGTCCGGATAAATCTGGTATGGTTCGGTCAAACGTTTCACAAAAAAACAAAAAACAAAAAACAAAAACGCTAAACCTAAGCCCATTAACCCTATAGGCGTTAATGGCCAAAGAAACGTATAAAACGATGCATTTGGGTTGTTAAAACACAGAAGTTGCATTTGGATTTTGTTGAGCTTTTGTCTGAGGTTTATGAGCATTTTGTCTGAGGATTTTGCTGAGCATTTTTCGTGGTCACAATGGTCCCAGTCGTGGCTGAAGTTGAAGTCGTGGTCTCCAAACCAGTCGTTCTCTCCAAACCAGTCGTCGTTTTCCCAAGTGCCCCACGCAAGCTCTAAACTAGGTGGAAGTCGTGATTCATCTTGCAGTGTTCGACAAACAGGAAGTGTGCATCGACAGTAGAGCAAAGGATCTGTGTAGCGGTGAGGATGTGTGCAACGACGATGAGAGGTATGTCCATTTCTCCTTTTTTCCTTTCTGTATGTTTTACGATTAGGTTTTATTTAGGTTTTTAAATTTTATATAGTTTTTTATTTATTAATAATTATAATGTTTTCTTTTATAATAGTTTATTATTTATTATAATGTTTTTTTATAATTCATTCATAATATTAATTAATAAACTATTAATAAATAAATAAATAAGTAATTATTATTTATAACACTTTATTATTTTATATTAGTTTACCTTTATATAGTTTATTATTTTATTATTATAACAATTTATAATAATATAATACTTTATAATAGTTTATAATGTTATATAGTTTATCATTTTATAATAGTTTATAATAGTTTAAACTTTATATAGTTTATTATTTTATAACAATTTATTATTTATTATACTGTTTTCTTTTAATAATTTTATGATTTATATTTTATTACATGTAAATTTTATTTAAATGGACAGGTAAATTTTACTTTTTTAAATAAAGTATTTTTTTTCATTTTATTATAAAATATTAATTAACATGTTCTCTTTAATATGTTCTCTTTATTTTATTTTTAACCTTTTAATTAATAAACAATATATGTATTGAAAATGTTTATCATTTTTTTGCAGGAGGGGTACCTTATCAACAACACCATGGCAAGTCGTGCGTTGGAGATGAAATACATTGTCTAGCGAGACGATAATCCTAGAAATATGAGATGCACTCGATGTAATTCAAATATCTCGGGCATTGTAACAAAGGTTCATAGTCAATATATTAGGGGGCGAGATGTGAAGACTTGCCTAGTAACAAAAGAGGAAGGGAAGTATGTTGAATTCGTTAATCGAATTCGAAACAAATATGAATTGAAAACACTTGCAACAACTACTTCAAAAAAAGCCAAAATCCAAAGCAGTATGTCACAGATTGGCTCTTTTAGTAGCTTAGCTCCTTCATCAACATTTGCCCAAGGAAGTAAAAGTGCACAGGGGATGTCTCAGGGTTCATTGAAATTGTTGTGGAAGCCACAAGAAAAACATGATGTTGACAAATTGGTGGCTCGATTTTTTTATGCAAATGCCATCCCTTTCAATGTTGTTCGAAATCCCCATACAAAAGCCATGGTATAGGGGATTGAGAGTTTTGGGAAAGGTTATACAATGCCATCTTTTGAAATCCTTAGAACTACTCTGCTAGAAGAGGAGGTGTCATCAATATCTAGCGAACTAGATAATATGAAAAAGAACTGGAGAAAATCAGGGTGCACTGTAGGAAGTGATGGGTTGTCTGATACAAAACGAAGGCCCCTCCTAAACATTCTGACACAATGTCCAAAAGGTGCTATGTTTATCAAATCAATTGATACAAGCAAGGAGGTAAAGACTGTAAATTTCATTTTCAAATGCATTGAATCTGCCATTCTAGAGATTGGAAAAGAATATGTAGTCCAAGTTATTACAGATAATGCAAAAAATTGTAAAGTAGCAGGTGAACTTCTTGTGGCTAGGTTTTCTCATCTGTTTTGGACCCCATGTGCAATTCATGTTTTAGGTCTTTTGCTTGAAATTCTAGCAAAGTTAGAGTGGGTAAATAATGTTGTTAGAGAAGGGAAACAAATTTTCAAATTCATACTTAATCACTGTTTGACCTTGAGTTTGTATCGGTCATTTGCAAAGTGTGAACTTCTTTCCCCTGCTGAAACAAGATTTGCATCTAATTCTATCACTTTGTAGAGAGAGGTGGAGGAGAGGACAACTCTCAGAAAAGTTGTGGTGAGTGAAGAATGAGCACAATCTAAGCTTTCTAAGGAAAGCCTTGCAAAATATGTTGAGAGAATCATCTTAGGAAGTTGATTTTGGGAGAGCGTTGAGAAGGCCTTAAAGGTGTTTGAGCCACTTGTCCAACTGTTGAGATTGGCTGATGGCATGAAACCTTGCATTAGCTTTGTGTATGAGGGCATGGAGCAAGCAAAGAAACAAATAAAAAAAGTACTTGCGGATGATTATGAAGTTCAACGAATATGGGATATTGTGGACATACATTGGGACATGCTACATCGCCCTATCCATGTAGCGGGGTACTATTTAAATCCTAAGCTTATAGAGGTGAATCATGATGCAGATGAGGAGGTAACGAACGGTGTATTGGAAATTATAAATAGGTTGGTTTGTGATGACGATGAGAAGGCTAAGGTGAGAAGGCAACTCACTATATTCAAGAACCAAGAGGGCATGTTTTCTCGTAAGGAGGCACAAGAAGACATCCACTGCATGGATCCCCATTTATGGTGGCAAACTTGTGGTTCTTCTACTTCAGAGCTTCAAAAGCTTGCCATGCGTATCCACAGCCAGTGTGCCAGTGCTTCAACATGGGAAAGAAATTGGAGTACACATGATTTGATCCACACCAACAAGAGGAATCAAATAGGAACTAAAAAACTCTCAGATCTTGTGTTTGTCCACAACAATTTGCGTTTGCTTGAGAACAATCTTGTTAAAAAAGATGGTGAGTCTCACTTTGATGGCGAGTCTCACTTTGGAGAATCATCCTTTGAAGAAATTCAAGAAATCATTGATAGTGATGATGAACATGGATTAGATGATGGTGCTAGTACTAGTTTTGATTTTGAAGAAGACTTTGATGTTGAAGCAGGTTTTGATGTTGCAAATGTTTGAAACTTTTAAATTTTATTTTAGTGTGGAGCTTGGGCTCAAAATCATGCCTCTTTTAATCTGATAAAAATTTCAAATTCTTTTGCATTTCTCAATTCTACAAACTTTAATTTTATGTTTTTAAGATGATGATGCTGATGGTAAATGGATACTTTTTTGTATGATTTGTCTATATATAATAATATAAGTATATATATTCTGAACCGGATTTTTTTGGATTTTCTTGAATTTTTTTGAGAACTTCGGATTTTTCGGATTTTTTTACCCTTCCAAAATTAATCGGATTTTCGAACCTTGTAACCATGCCATTAAGGCGAGAGCTTTGGCAATTATTTTGTAGGAAACATTGGGCAGTGTAATGGGCTGCCAACTTGTCACGAGATTTGGGGATGAACTTGATGTACATTAGGTGAAAGCGAAGGGGTGATCAAAGTAACAAGACCTCCTTGACCATTATCATGATCTGACATCTAGCAAATGACCAAGGCCAAATTGATTTGACAATGGTGTTGAGTGCAAATCTAATGCTCTTAACTTCTTGCAGACAATTTTTTTAAACAACTAGCACGTATTCTTGAAAATATACTCGCAAGTGGTGCAAACTGAGCCCTCTTAATTCCAGGACTACACACTCATGGAATGACTTTTGTTTGCATGTAGGTCTCATCATCATCAGTTAACACTGAAAAAATGTTAACAAGATATGAATGATATTTCTTTTCATATCATCACTAATAGTGAACCCCCGCCTTTTGTCTTTCATGTATTAACTATCCTTGGGTGGTGGTGAGGGATAAACCTCACGGAGATCCTTTGGACTAAGGAAATTTCTAATAGTTTTGATAGATTTGAAGGAAGTTTGATGTCATACTTTCTAAGAATTTCAGCTAGTTTTCTAGAGCTACCTTGAACATATGGTATGTATTTGATTTTATGAGATTTTCACATTTAGACATGTTGTAAATTGTATCTGGAAAATTGTGTAAGAATTTAGAGAAGTCCAACGTTTTGGGTCACAAATCTGGACCCATCATCAGGGACAAACAAAATAGAGTGAAATGATAAGATTGCTGAAATTAAATTCCTTAAATAACAATTAGGAGGTAAATATTAGCAGTCCCCTGGGTATAAGAATATAGAAAGAGGCAAAACAATGAGAAAGGGAGAAGAAGTTAGATAAATTTTTTGTTATTATTGAGATAAAATCAAAACAAAATTGCTAAAGAAAAAGATTATTATTAATTAAATAGGAGGTAAATCTGGAATAACAATTAGGAGGTAAATATTAGTAGTTGGCTGGGAATAAGAATAGAGAAAGAAGCAAAATAATGTGAAAGGGAGAAGAAGTTAGATAATTTTTTTGTTATTATTATTATTAGTAAATTGAGATAAAATCAAAACAAAATTACTAAAGAAAAAGGTTAATATTAATTACTACATATGTAACTAATTAAGCAAAAAGGGGGTCAAGGAAATAAATAAGACAAATTATTAAATAGAATTGACTTAATCAGAATCACCTATTCTTAGCACAAACAACAAAAAGGAGGAGGTAAACTTGTTACAACGAGAAGTAAAGGACCCAGCAAACTAGAAAATTATAGGAAAAGAATCAAAACAAGAAGACAACAAATATAAATTGAAATTAATACAAAAGCTATTTAGGGAGGTTCGCAATCAAAGGTTTCTAGATATTGCTCAAAAACCAACCTCTATCCCTATTGGTATTATTATCATGGTGCATAATTTCGATGGATTCACAGAGATGTCTTTTGAGAAAATTTGCTTCGGATGCGACAACCAATGTCGAGTCCATACAAATGGCGTGCTTAGTATTGAGAGAATGTTTTGCCAACGCAGAACACTCAATACGGTCATTTTTAATGTCTTTATCATGTTCATTAATCCGAGTTTTAATTGACCTCCCCGTTTCACCAATGTAAGGTTTACCACATGAACACTTAATCATATATACACCACTATAGAGGTTACTCTCGATTTTATCCTTAAGAGAATTAAGGTTACTTTTTAGGGTGTTAATGGGAAGAAATGATGTTACGATGCCCTTTTTATTCAGAATTTTAGCAATTTTATCAGTGGTGTTCTTAATATAGGGCAGGAAGGCCTTTTTATTAGAATCCAGGCAGTTAATTTTAGGATGAGAAGGATTACAAACTCTCTTGAATGTATTAGCACTTACAAATTCATTATAACCATTATTCTTAAAGACCTTAGAAAGGTGGGACAATTCATGACCAAGGTGCTCACTATCAGAAATCCCCAAGGCTCTAGAGGTAAGAGTTTTTAACACGCCAACTTTTTGGAAAGGGTGATGGTGGGATTCTGCCCTGAGATAACAATCTGTGTGTGTTTTCTTTCTAAAAACCCCATGGGCGAGAGTGCCATTTTCTTTTCTTTTAAGCAAGATTTCAAGGAAAGGGATAGAATCATTGATTTCAATTTCCATAGTGAATTGAATGTGAGTAGAAATGCTATTAAGGTGAGCAAGAATATCATTGAGTTGATCCCTACCATGAACCAAGTAAACATTTGTGTCATCAACAAACCTCTTCCACCATCCTGGTTTCAAAGGGGATAATTCAATGGTATGTATGCTTTCCTTACATCAACATTATTTAGTTTGGGGTGGCCTTGGTAACGTTTAACCTTCCTAAATGTTTATTTAATATGCCATCCATGATAACCATTCTTTCTAATGGTAAAGTAAAGGTGTTTTTCTTCATTATTTAAATGCTCTGTGAATCAGAGATCCTAAGCGCTCAGAGATTCACCATTGCAATGTGAAGAAAATGGTCTCAAATCTAAGATCAAGGGCCTTTAGGCCCCTTGATGGAGGAGGGGGAGGAGGCTGATAGAAGGCTCTAACAAGATAGGAGTGCTGTAGAAAAGCCTATAAGAATGACAAGAGTGGCTGAGACTAAATAGTAAACAAGAGATAGAAACAAGTAAAACTTGTAAAGAGTTGTCAAACTTGTAGGGGAGCAAGAAACAAGATACATGGTATAAGGAATGGCTGAAACCGGCAAGTTATGAGATAAGAGAGTCAAGAACAGCAGAGAGACTGCATTTTATCAAGAATATGAGAGAGAGTGCAAGGAAAATAAGCTTAAATGTGAAAATAGCACCTTGGCAAACAAGAAATGTGTGGACAAGCCTGGAGCGGCAATGGACCAGAGGAAGATAACAAGATGAGAATGAATGGGATATTGTGATGGACGTAGAAGAAGAGAAGTAGACCTTAATACAGCAGAGTGTGTGAAGAGTGGTGCAATCAAGCAAGAATGTGAAGGAAGAACTTTTGTCAAACAACAGGAAAGCACACTATCTAAACCTGAAACTCACCCAAACCTCAAGAAAGACAATTAAAGTAAAGCGGTAAAGGTCTGATATCAGGTGTTTAAAGAGTCTATCACCATGTAAAAGTGACAGCCAAACCTGCAATAGCCTTTTAGGACCCACCAAGAACACTCAAAACAGCAAAGAAAACAAGCTGAGACAAGCTATAATAAGCAAAGAATTTAATACGAACAATGATACAAGGATTATTGACAAGTTTAAGGTTGAATTTATGCAAAGCCTCAACCCAAACCATGCAAAATCTGAATCGGACAAGCAAAAGGACAGCTGGAACAGAGAGCTGGAAATGAAATTAAATTGAACTAACTAATCAAACTACCCTAAAAATAATCTAATACTAAACTGAAAATTGAAAATGAATAAAATAACACCCTGACCTGTCAAAAGAGAGATGACAAACCAAGGAAGAGTGAGATGGGTGAAATAGGTTGTCTTCAAATCCCATCCTTTAATGGGTCTATGTCGTGTATATGTCTCGGGGGACTCACAAAGCCAAGAGATCCCAACTCCATCAAATTATGTAAAGCTGCAAAACCAATTCTATGGCACAAAAACAGCAGAACTAGGGTTGTATGTTATGATATTGTGATCCTTTAGAACATGAAACATGTGTGTATAAATAGCATAGTTATCAAGTCTGGAAATTTGGATCTATTCAGGAGAGCAAAAAAATCCAGAAATCCTGAAAAAACTGGTCTGAAATATATATACATATTTTATGACCATAAATTTATAAATATGCAAAATTGATAGATTCAATAAAAAAATTAATAATGTAGTATCAAATTTTAACATATTTAGCATTAAATAGATATAAGGCTTCTGGGTATCTTTTAAAAAAAAAACACACACACACACATTTAAAAAGAAATGGGTCGACCCAGACTGAACTGATCCAGGCTGGCTGAAAATTCCTGTTCCAGACAGATTTTGTTCATACAGAATTTTAATGATCTTGGTAACAAGAGTTCACTAAGGCTCGCATGTTCACATACTAGCACACCTCACATGAAGAGGATTGTATGTATGGAGGCTCAAGGACTGGAGATACATAAGATGTAAGGCAGGGGTGGAGTACATACAGAACCAACACTACTTATTCCTTCTCCTAGTATTCCCAAGTTGTCTGATAAAGGATCTGATACTTGAGTGTTAGATTCAAAAAGAATGAAGAGAATGGAAGGCACACAACGCTCTGACATATTCTTTTGTGTATGCCTTTTACTAAGCAAATTAGAAGTTACATATTTAGGTGAGGAAGTAATACATGTATGATTATAGATATTAACTAATATTCAATTAGTTAATGTTGAATATCTTTAATACCCCCCTTTAACGACCAAACTAGAGACTACTCCAAATTTGTCCTGAAATTTTACAAATAAACATTGGACCAAGGGATTAGTTATAAAATCTGTAGGTTGCGAATTCCTCTCCAAAACTCATTTTTCTGTAGTTCAATATATAAGCTTCGGTTGAGACAAAAAATGAGAGAGATAGCTAACATAAGAACATAGATCCAGTCATGTGGACATAAGATATATCAAGCTACCCATCAATTGTATGTAGAGATTTATTGATTGATGATGAATCATCATTGGTTGATAACTTCAGCCCGACCTCCATAGGTGTCGAAGAAGGATTGCAATTTGTCATCCCAAACATCTCCAAGAGACTAGTGGCATACTTAACTTGAGCCATGAAGTGAAATCATCATGTTGACAAAATTCTACACCTAAGCATTAGTGTAGGAGTCCTAGATCGGCCATGTCAAAAGCAACCCACAAATATGATTTTACTTGCTTAAATGTTGTGGCCCCACTACCTATGATGGCAAGATTTTCAATATATAAAATTAGAATCACAGTGTCATCACGTTTAAGCAAGTATATTGGATCAGAAAGACTCTTTTTGAGTTTAAAATTTTGTAGATGTTGATGAATTTTGATATACCGGGCTTGTGGAGCCTACTTAAGTCTGTACATGGACTAAATCAATTTGCAAACCAAATGATCATGACTAGGTACCTGAAGCACTTTAGGCTGCACCATGTAAACCTCCTTGTCCAAATGTCCATTCAGGAAGGCACTCTTTACATCAATTTGTAACACCTTCCAACCAAATTGAGTTGCTATGGAATGGAGCAACCAAAATGTGACAATTTTCGCAGCAGGAGTAAAGATCTCATTATCTATTCCCTCTTGTCATGAATTTTTTTTTGCAACAAGATGAGCTTTGTACTTGTCGAAAGTACCATCGGCTTTTCATTCGACTTTGTACGACCATTTGCATCCAATGGGTTGTTTACCTAGAGGTAATTTCACTAGTTCCCAATTATGATTCTTCATCAAGGCGTCATATTCAACTTGCATGGTAGTCTCCCAGTCAGGTTCTCCTTTTGCTTCATAATATTGCTGCAGTTCAAGTACCCAAAAAAGGTTAGAAGCGAAAGCTAAATGAACATGCTCTACTAGAATAACAACCTTATTTTCAGTCTCCGAGCCAGTGCCTTTGATTGAGGCATTTCATCCTTCTGCACATCGTGGATAGTGGAGTCTCCCTTCACAACTAGCTATGCATTTTATGGAGGCATTTCCCTTCGCACACATTCTGTATAGTGGAGTCTCCCTCCACAATTAATCGTGCACTAGATTGAGGCATTTCACATTCCCACACATCTTGTATAGTGGAGTCTCCCTCCACAACGCTGAGGTTGGCAGGGTCAACAAGCTTATACAAGCCACCTTGTGCAATGCATAGGACACCTACCATGTCCTCTTTCACATCATACATAATACACTTTTGCCTAGAGAAATTCAAAATAATATTGGGATTTTTTATTAACTGACTAATAGACGAGATTTTGATTAATGTGAGGAGCATATCTAACATTCCTCACAATAATTTTTTCAACATTATTCAAAACTGTGCGGATATTTCTTATCCCCTCTACTGCATGTGACTAGACATCAGCGAATAAAATTGAGTCAAAATAAATTTGTACTTGCAGTAAATTTTACATACCAGTCCTTATGACGCGTGAAGTGTCTTGATGCGTCATAATAAAAAACCAGCAACTGGTAGAACTAGTGTTTGTGTATGATGCCATGAGAGCATACTCTTCCTCAGATTTCCATTCATCTTCAACTATTGCCACATTTGCCTGACCCTGCGGCCTTTTGTTGTAGGAAAGATCTTATTGTCGCTTCCAACAATCCTTTTTGACATGCCTGATCTTATCTTTCTTTTGCATTCATAGAACTCACATTTTTCTTTTGCATTCGCCTGGTCTAGTCTTCAGTCACACACCTTAAGTCACACATTCGCTTGGTTTGCTACCTCACACATTTCTTGTTAAAAGCATTTCAGTCTTATGTTTCTCCTTGTAGGTCTGCAACTCGTGCTCGCCCCGTGATGTCTGCGACTCGTGATCTTCTTTGTCGTTGATTTGGTCTTCCTTTCCCTTCGGCATTGTCTTCTTTGCAAATCATTCTCACAACCCTAGAGACTGGTAATGTTGTTCTGTTCTATTTCCACAGAGTCTTTCTGTGTTGCCTGTGCTTTCACTCGCATTTTCTCTACTCCGTGCAAATAACTTTGTTGCAATTCCTTCACTGCAGAACATGATTTGCTGTTGCTGGTTTTGAACCTCTTCTCTCTTTTCCATCATTCGTACTCTTCTTCTAGGGTTTCCTGAAATGTCCATTTTGATACCAATGTTAGTGAGATTTAGAGAGAGAATGAAGAGAATGGAAGGCACATGACACATTGACATACTCATTTGTATCCGTCTTTTATTAGCCAAAGAAGAAGATAAATATATTCAGGGGAGGAAGTTATTAACTAATAGTTGATTAGTTAATGTTAGATATCTTTAATCTGAGTTGAACAAGTTATGGAATGGGAGAATGAAATTGACCAACTTGAAGGCCTAAAACACTGATGAATAGAGGAGAAAGACCGAGAGATAAATTTAAATTGGCTTCTTCGAAGTAACAATTGAAGAAAAAGGGTATGGTAATTATCTGATCAGATCTGAAAAAGATAAATTCTTTGTAAGAAGATTTCTCTGATCCATCTTTGAGCCCCACAATTTGGCAACCTTGGAGGGAGAAGCAAGTTCACATTTTTTCATGAAGGGCCAATGACAGTGAAAGGTCAATATTGGAAATGGTATCAAGAAGCATGAAACTAGAGTATTGAATTAATTACACATCAATTTTGTCTAAACAAATTTTGATTGTCAAGATCCAATGAAGGTTTTTGGAATTGATTTTGGGACAGATAAAAACTTTCTCGCCACTTTTCCAAGTAATGCCCATCTCAAGGGTCCCATTTTGTTAAGAGTATTTCTGGGCAATATCTCAAGGAAAACCCTTGGATGAGGCTATTGTATTTGAGCTCGAGCATGATCTAAGGTGCAGCTGTTTGGATTAGTTACTCAAGGATATTGGATAACAACCTTAGGTGGTGAAGATGGCTCCATCAGGGAAGCAAACATTAATATCTTGCCAAAGGACATGGTGCATATTGTTATTGATTATCCCAAGGGTCCCACTTTGTGTTAGAGTATTTCCATTTAATATTTCAAGAAAAACCCTTGGATGAGCAACTGTTTGACTTAATTGCTTGAGGATATTGGACACCGACCTTAGGTGGTGAAGATGGATCCATCGGGGAAGAAAGCATTTATAGCTTGCTGGAGGACATGCTGATTGTTATTATCGATGATCCCAAGTTGAGCAAAGAGGCTGGGATATACGTAATTCTTGCAAAGGAAGAGATGTACGTAGGATTTTTTGCAATTCAACCTAGACACTGCAAATAACTTGAACTGAGCTCAAGCAAATAGGAGAAAAGAGAAGAATAGCCTTCGAATGACCATCATCTATGCCCAAGAATTGACCTTTTAGGAAGCCCTCTTAGGCTACAACCATTGTGTGATTGTAAAGGTTATTTGCAATTGATTTGAACCCCTATCGGAGGATACAAACTTATTTGAGATAGACTGGAAGAAGCTTCCCAAAAATTGACCCCATGAGCTTAGTTGTTAGCGCCCTAGGGAAGTCTGATGGGGAAATTCAAAGGTATGTTAGAGATAACGGGAGCCACTTTGAAGTCGGAACATTTTTAATAGTTAATTGTCCCTAGAAATCCCACAAGGAGTTTAGGATCTGGGATAGGTGTGTCCTATCTGAGATCCCAAATGTTAATGGTTAATTGCAGAAGGAAATCAACAGTTCCTGATGGGATATTTACTTCCACCAATTTGTTCTGGTATCTCTAAATTGCTCAAGAGACATGGATCTAACCTTTGTGCTAGTTCTATTGCGTAAGCATACGGCTTGCATATGACTGTAAAGAGGGCACTCAATTTGTTTTGCTTTACCAATCTTTTGGTTGCTATGTGTTGTATCTCTATTGATGAAGTGGACATGTTTTATCTTCTTAGTGCCCGCTTTTGGCTAGGTAAGGCATTTAATACAGTGAATGGTATGGGCAGTCTTGTTGGTTCTTCAACTTGGTTTCCTTACCTCGTATGTATTTATTCTTCTGTCCATTTGTGCATTTGTAACCTATCCTTAGAATTAATCAGTTGTGAAAGCAGACAGTAGCTATTTTTTGGCTTGCACACCAAACCTACTTGATTGCCGTATGGTTTACCTGTTCTGGATACACATTTATTTATTTAAATTTTCTTTATGTTCTCTCTTCTTTTGTGGCATTGCCTGATGTTGTGAAGCTGTTTTTAGGATCTGGCTCTCTCACATCCAACAGAGGGTGATTTTCACTTCTGTTGATTGTTGCAATTATTTTTTCCTCAAAAAAATGAAGTATGTATTATGTTTATATGTAAAAATAGTGTATATTTTGGTATGACTGTAGACTTCCCCTCTATCTCGACTTGTATCCTGTTAGATATGATTTTTCCTAACCTATAGATAAGTAATCTTCTCCATACAGGCAACCAGCCCCATGTTTGGCCTATCCTCTTTCTGTTCATCTCCCTTTGTTTCTTGTCCTTTCGCCCCCTCTTTCCCTCACTCTCCCCCTTTGCCCTACCTTTCCCTCTCTCCCCCACTGTCCCTCCCTTGTCTCTTTCTCAGGCCATATTTTTCATTGTTCATGTGAATTGGCAACCACCTGGAGGAGGATCTTTTTCAACTTTTTCATTTTCTACATTAATTTACCGTGTACATAGCTACATACTAAATTTGCAATGTTTCAAATTCACCATTTCTTCACATTTTTATTTGGACAGATCTGCATTGCATACATAGCTTCATTGTTGCAAAAACATATGCCTATTATGATGTGTCTGGGAGAATCGGCCACTTTAACTGCTGGGAAAGCACCTCTTGGAAAGTGGTTTTATTTATTTTAAACTAGTTTAAGCAGTAGAGAAGCACCTCTTGGAAAGTGGTATCATTTATTTTGAACTCATTTAAGCGGTAGAGAAGCATTCTTTATTACCGGGTTGGTCAATTTGAATTTTGTAAATAGATTTTTGCCTTCTCTGTTTCGTTACATAAATAAGCCCATTGCTGTCTCATAAAAAGCATCTCGAATTATATTATGTTTGTGCGGCTGAGTGGAGGAAATACGTATGCTGTTTGAGTGAGCTGCAAAGCACGTAAGTTTGAGAGAGCATTTTAGTAGTGCTGATTCTTTGCCATAGTATTCTGGAAGCTCTATGGGATCAATTGGCTTCTAGTTCTTGCTGATTTCAATTGTCATAAGAATGCACAGCCCCAAGTTGCTGGAGTTTCCCGTCGTTGGGTTTCTCTGGGGTAAATTTTTGTCTCTCTTTGTGCGACTGTTGTTATTCTTTTCTTGCTCAATTTCCTTTTGTTAACATCTGCTGTTATAATTTCCAGCACTTAGTAGCAGTTCCTCTATGTTTCAAGACTGTTATTGAAGCAAGAAACTTAAGGTAAGTAGCATATATATCAGAGTTTCAGTCATAAACGTGTTAAGATCTGTGTTGGTGAATTTCATTTAATCTTCAGTTACCGGGCACTAAACTTGGGGCCATCCCTGTGATATAAGTTTCCACACTCCAATGATTGTCCCTGTTGTTGATCAAATTATGAAATTAGTGTGTTCATTTTATTGTATGGGAAATCAAACTGATTCTATCAAGGCAATGAATCTCAAGTGAACCCATAAAGCATATAATCAGCAATTCCTGTAATTTTAACGCAGGATTCTGTTAGTTCCTATTATAATTTTGAATGAATGATATGCGCCTATAATATGTCACATTTTTGACCAATAAGGGTTTATGATATTTTTATACTTTATAGGTACATGTGTCTTTGTTGGGAGAGAATCAAATGAGAATAACTTGGATTACAAATGATACCGATATACCATCAATGGTTCAGTATGGAACATCTCCTGGAGAATATACTTCTTTGGCAAAGGGAGGAAATACTTCTTATTCTTACTTGGGCTACAGATCTAGCCCGATTTACCATGTTACCATTGGGCCATTGGATCCTAATACAAATTATTATTATCGTTGTGGAAGTTGTGGTCGGGAGTACAAACTCAAAACACCACCATTGCAGTTTCCTATAAGTTTTGCTCTTGTGGGTGAGACTACTATTTCGAATTGTCCTTTCCTTGTCTGTTTTACCTTCCTTCTGCCAAGGGACCTAATGTGGCAGTATTCCCTTCCAGATTTATTTACTCTTTTAGTTAACTTTGACTTAACGATTTGTTCTGTGCATAAGCAAAGTTGGTGCATTTAAATGGGAAATCTGATGCCTTTTACCCTGGATTTTCCACAGGTGACCTAGGGCAAACAGAGTGGACAAATTCAACTTTACAGCACATTCAACAGACAAACTATGATGTCTTGTTGTTGCCGGGCGGTCTTTCATTTGCAGATACCCAGCAGCCACTATGGGATTCCTTTGGAAGGGTAGTAGAGCCTTTGGCAAGTACAAGGCCATGGATGGTCACTGAAGGAGATCATGAGATTGAGACTGTACCCATTGTTGTAACTCAGCCATTTCTTGCTTATAATGCACGATGGCAAATGCCTTTTGAGCTGAGTGGTTCAAGTTCAAATCTCTATTACTCCTTTGATGTTACAGGTGTACACATAGTAATGCTTGGCTCGTATGCAAACTATGAAAAATATTCAGACCAATATGAGTGGCTTCAGGTTCCACTTTTCATATACTTTATTAATATATAGGCTTGTTAATTGTATATTCCTGACAAAATCATACGGAATGTCTAATGTCATTGGACGAAAGTCGCCTCAAGCATTAATATTTGGAAATTGCAGGCCGACCTTTCAAGAGTAAATAGAACTAGGACACCATGGGTTCTTGTTCTCTTCCACGTCCCTTGGTATAATAGCAACAATGCTCATCAGGGTGAGGGTGAGGAGATGAAGAAAGTCATGGAGCCACTACTTTATGCTGCAAAAGTTGATATTGCCTTTGCTGGCCATGTCCATGCTTACGAACGCTTTGTGAGTATTGTATAAGGCCTTTCTTTGGTTGTTTCTGCACCAATAGTACAGACCATTGTAGTTTCCTTATTGACCGAGTAAATTGTATGCCTTGTTTCAGGCTCGAGTTTACATGAATGAAACCAATCCATGTGGAACTTTGCATATAACCATAGGGGATGGAGGAAGCCCAGAAGGCCTTGCCTCAGTGTATGTGCAAATAATTTGTATGTTTTCTGATATTTTCTGCTTTCTTTTGGATAATAGGTGCCCTGACCTATACTTGCTCCTTGACTTGCCAACAGTTTCCTGGACCCACAACCTCAGTTGTCACTGTTTCGAGAAGCAAGCTTTGGACATGGTGAACTTACAATATACAATGCAACTCATGCACGTTGGAGTTGGCATCGTAATGATGATGATGAATCAGTTATAGCAGATGAAGTCTGGATAAACAATCTAAGCTTTTCAAGCAATTGTACCACGTGAAGTTTGAACAGAATCCAAATATCGATCATGTACTAAGTGAGCAATAACATGCACAGTATAAAAAAAACATGCACAGTATAAAACAAACATCTGATCCTCATTGCAAGTGCAGTGATGAGTAAGCTATACAAATTAAGCGAAGTGTAGGTGTCAGTTGATTTGACGTTTCTAAAATTTAATTGATGGGGCAGTTGTTTATGACATATGATTAAAGTGAAAACGTGTTAGTGTCTTTGCTGTGGAAAAAAAGTTGAGTGTCATTGAAAATCATCCAATGCTTCATAACTAGACGATTTATGAAGCATCACCGGACACGTCCAAAGTTCACACTTAGTCTTTATCATCACCAGACGTATTGCTGCTATATTCATCCTGCACCTATGTTTGTTGAAATTTAGTAGCGCAGCGCTTTGGTGATTTCCACCAGCTATCAGTTGGAGCCACATTGAAGCGTAATTTCCTTGTCAGCAGTTTTCTCTCACAAATGGTGTCGAATATCTAGATGTTTTTCTGTGATATATTGCATTAGTTGGCAGCATTACAGGGATCGTTTATCAAGATAGGTATTGGATAGCGAATCAACCCGCTATACACATTTCTAATTCTTTTTACAGCAAGATAGGTATGGATCTTATTATGGTGTACTGAGTACTCTCCTATTTTTCTTTTGTTGTATCATCTGTTTATTTTGAGTGTTGTGTATTTCTAATTCTTTTTACATCACCACAGGAATGGATCTTACTATGGTTTACTCTCTTATTTTTTTGTTGTTGTTGTTTCGTTTGTTTCTTTTAATCAGATCACCAAAAAAATTGTTTCTGATTAATGGTTCACGGCATCTAAGAAAAATGACATTCCTTATTTCACATCTTTTTTGTTCTTATGGTTGAAGCTCTTGATAGAGAAAGCAAATTACAAGGGTCCCTGAGGGGCCTCAAGATATTCCGTAATGTCAAATTTGACACGTTTGCAATTTATCGATGTCACATTTCTATTTGGCAGCCTAAAGGTCATCAAGGTGGAGCAAATCAGAAGAATTTTGAATGATTATCAATGATGTCTATGGCGCAAATTTAATGAAGACAAGTCTCACATATACTTCTTATTACAGCAATCAAATTACAAGGGTCTGTAAAGAGCCTCAAGATAATTGATAATGTCAAATCGACACATTTGTAACTTGTCTAGTACACATTTCTTTTTGGCAACTTAAAAGATTGCCAAGGTGGAGTAAATTAGAAGAATTTTGAACGATTGTTAATAACATCTGAGATAGAAGTTTATTGAAGCCAAGTCTCGCATATACTTCTTGACGAGAGAATCAAATAAAAAAGGATCCATGAAGGGCCTCAAGATTTCAATAATATCGATTTGACACGTGTAATTTGTTGAGGGCATATTCCTATTTGGCAACTTGAAGAATTATGAGGCAAAGCAAATCATAAAATTTTTAGGGTTTCCTAAAATCACATTGTAATAAAAACTCATATCCACGATGTGGAACATGGTAATATCTTTAGGTGTAACAAAGCCATCTATAATTGATGGAGAATTGTCACTATTTGATTGTGACTTTGGTAGGTTTAAAGGTTGTTTGGGCTAAGAACTAACTTCTAAAAAATAAATCAATGTAAAGTATAATAAGAGTTGATCGCTCATCTATCATGTTATTTGTGATTAATAATGTGTCTTTGTGCATGATCGTCTTGAATTGACAAATTGTGGTCTAAAATAGTGTTACGTGGGGATGTGTCTCCTAGGTTTTGATGACATTCTTGATGTCTCAAACATTTCGGGGACTTGGGGACTTGGAGGGTACGTCCCCTATTTTTAAAAAATTCTTTTAAAAAAGTTGTTACTTTTACCAAAAACATTAAATTATAATCTTAAAAGTACCTAAAATATACTAAATACAATTTGCATCCATAAATTTCATTGAATAAAGTTAAAATATTTAAATATCAATTTTTATATATTGTTTTAATAGTCGTCCCATTGCCATCCCCAAAATTTGGGATATTTGTTGCCGTCCCAGAAACCCCGTACCCCTGTCCCTGAGACTTAGGTAACTATGGTTTAAAGTCACATTATTGAAGTCATGAAAAAAATGGTGCTTAGAGGTTTGTGTCGGATGGCTTTGATATTGGTTTGGTTGGAGAGATGAGCTCGAGATAATTTGGTGATGTTGCGAGGTTTTTTAAGGTAGTTTTTTTTGAACTTGCACTTGGGCAAGGGGGTGGATTTGACCTCCTCGTGTGGACAAACCTCTATGGAGCTTATTATTTTGAGTTGCTCATCCGGGTCACTTGTGGGATGGGTAGTAGGTTGATTTTATGCAACAGTGGATTGGACTTGGTTATTGGAGATGTCCAAATTACCATTTTGAGATGTTGCTAGCACATATTGATTTTGAATTTTGAGTCCGACATTTAACTTCCTATGTTTTTGGTTGTCGAAGAGGATGGGTAGATATTCTCTGAGTTCGTCACATTCTGCGGTGTCATGACTGTAGGTTTGGTGGTAATTACACCAAGTGTTTTCAAAGAACCACCTTAGATGGGGTCTAATTAGGTCTTTATGGGATTTGTTGGGATTTTGATTGGAGGTGGCTCACATGATTGTTGGTATTATTTTGATTTTTGTTGTTGATAAAATTGAATAGTAGTAAAGACATTTGTAGTTTGGTCTTTGTTTTCATTCACATTTATCTTGTGATTGGAAAGGGTTTGAGATTGGATGACCTTGTCTTTGACATTGTTACAATTTTTACTATTGGTTTGCTTGCTTGCTTGGGAATTGGTGGTTTTCTCGACTTATTTTTGCTTGCCACTTTACTGCCAAACCTAATCAATTCAAAGGGCCGATTATATAGCCTAATTAGGGGATGAACATAGAGCTTCATCGACTTTTAAGTTATGTTCAATATCCAAGTAAGGCATAAAAAGGTCCATAAGCTCTATAAACTTAGTGATTAGTTGTGGAAGATGAATATTGAGCATTATGCCATCCAAGCTTGAAGTCGAGGCATGGTTCATTGGGATCTTTCTTAGTGTTTAAGGATTCCGTAATTTCAAAGATAGCAAAGGCCCAAGTTTTGAATGCATCGACAACCTAAGGCCAAAAAATTATGGAAATAATGAATTGTATCTAGGAAGCAAATAGTACGATTCTAAGGTGCATAAAAATTCTTAGTAACTCTGACATCCAATGATTGTACTGGAGGAATTGATACATAAATTTTGGTTGTTACCTACCTTTGACTTAGGGAGCTCAAGGAGAGATGTGGGTTTGTTGACATAGTGATCTATCAACTGCTGAATTCTAACAATAAACAGATCACTATGCTCGTGAAAAATGAATGAAATGTGTAAGTTCTTTGTCAACCAATATAACGTGCAATAATAAACCACAATTATACTAAAAATTTGAGAAAAGAGAGACAAGGAGACAAGGCTTATCTTGGAGAAACCTAATGTGGGAAAAACTCTAGTGGGTGAGCGAATTTGCTCCCCTTCACTAAGTAATTCTCCAAAAATACAACTTACTACCAATAATAATTCGCCTTCAAGAAGGATTAACACTCCCTCTAATTGTATCTACTTGCTCACAATTTCTCAACAAATGAAGAACTTTTCTCCAATGAACAAACAAGAAAGAATTCCAACTTCTTCAACTTTGCTCACAATAGAACTCACCCAAAATCACTTGTTGAAATGCTTCTAAAACCTTGTATTTATAGTTGCTCTACTCAGGGACGTATGGAAAGGTGAATCAAATAGATTGGGAAGCTCAAACATTTGCAATTGTTGAGATCTCGAATTCTGGAATCATCTCACACAGGATTACTGCTTAACGCAGACCGACGGTTGCACAACAGCAATGGCAGTTGCGTGACCGTCAATTGAGAAATCCCTAAAGCAGAACAATAATGGTCCAAAACGTCATTCGGAGGTGTCCGGATCACCCCCAGCCTGACTAGACCATCTTATGAAGAAATAAACGATTGAGAACCTGTAGAACAAATATCAAATATGGAGAATACATAGAATTGGGTATTTACAAATCCATTTTTGGATCATATCTCCCCAATTTGAGGCTTTTAAGTCCCTAAAAGCTTTAAAGACTGATGAGGTGAGGACATTTCTTCCCCACATCCTCTCTAGAATACCATTTGGCCTTGGTAGGCAACTTGCCTTTCAACCCAATCAACCACCTATCCTACACCCCTCTCTATGTTGTAATTTCTTTCCGTTGTAAAACCACATCGTCCTCCAATTCCAACTGACTGTCTTGGGTGAGATTCTCAATAAACGAAAGCAATACTCCCCCTTCTTCATCATCTAATATGGAGGGCTCAAAAAGACGTAAGTTTTCAACCTTCACAACTGAATAGGTTTTCATGTAAGGAGGCAAATCCAATCGAAACACATTCTTACCCACTTGTTCCACAATTTCAAATGGGCCATATCGAAGAGGCTTGAGTTTCTTAGCTTTTCCCTGTAACCTATCCCGACTCAAATATAACTATACCTTGTTTGCAACAAGGAAAATATGCTCAGTCCTATGTTGATCATGCCGTGCTTTGTACTTGTCCTGTGACTTTGTCAACCTCTTATGTACCTGAAGGTGTATCTGTTGATTTTTTTCAATGAACTTCTCAGCCTTGTGGACCTCCGGTTCCACTTCCCCGTTGTTTTTGCATGGTAATAGTACAACAACATCAAAAGCACTCTTAGGCAAATAACCAAAACATGTTTCACTAGTTGAAGTATGAACTGTCCTATTATAAGAATTTTGGGTATACACCAAGTTCTCATCCAAGTCCTCGAATGTTTCTTGTTGTACCCTCTCAAGAGTTGGACCAATGTACAATTTACCACCTCTGTTTTCCCATCTATCTGTGGATGAAAGGCAGTAGACCTCTTCAACTTCGTATCCATCTTTTCCCACAAAGTAGACCAAAACTTTCCTATGAACCGTGAGTCCCTGTTTGACACAATAGAACTAGGCAAACCAAAGTGAACCCACACATTAGCAAAAAATAACCCAACTGCATCACTAGCCTTAACAGTCGTTTTGTAAGGAATAAGAATACACATTTTGCTAAATCGATCTCCAATTACAAATATATAATCATGACATTTTTTGGAGGTAGGAAAACCGCCCATAAAATCCATGGAGATACTTTCCCATGGTCGGGAAGGAATTGACGATATATATAACCCTAACTTCCTGTTATTAGGCTTGTTTGTACTGCATAAAACACAACACCTGATAAATTTAGCAACTTTGGCTTGTATGTTTGGCCAATAAACATACTTTTGTAAATGCTCTACAGTCTTTGTCACACCAAAGTGACCAACTACTCTGGAAGTGTGCGCTTCTCTCATCAACTGCACTCTTTCCCTCTTAGGCACACAAAGTTTCTCGTTCTTGTAGAGCAAACCATCTTGGAAATAGTATTCTCCTCTCAGTGCAAATCCCTCACTTGGAGTTTTCTGCTGAAAAATCTCTGCAAAATCTAAATCCTGCTCATAACCTATCTGATATGCTTCACTGAAAAAAGACTCAAGAAGAGTTAACGTGCCCATAGCTGAAAGCAAAGGAGGTCTAGATAACATATCATCTAACTTGTTAGTCACACCTTTCTTATATTTAATAATCAAATGAAATTGTTGTAAGAAACCCATTCATTTATAGTGTCTAGCTTGCTGAAGTTTGCTTTGAGCCTGCAGATATTGGAGAGGTTGATGTGTGGATGATAGTTTCCTTACCCATCAAATAATGTTTCCGTTTCTTGACTACTTGAACAACAACATACAATTCCTTGTCATAAGTACAATAATTCAGAATTGTATCGTGAAACAACTTAGAGTGATAGCATATTGGCCCACCTCCCTAAAATAGGACAACCCCCATAACATAGTCACTGACATCAGTTTCCACTTCAAAGGGCATCTGTAAGTTAGGTAAGGCCAAAAATGGAACATGACTAATTTTATATTTAAATGATTCAAAAGCAATATGTTGTTTCTTACACCAATCAAATGTCTTACCCATTGCTGTCACTGAATGTAGTGGCGATGCTATGGAAGAGAAGTTATTAATGAACTTCCGTAAATATTGAACCACTCCCAAAAAATTCCCGGTCTCTGTCAAACTTGATGGTGTAGGCCAATTCTGAATGGTATCTATCTTTGCCGAATCAATCCTTAACTCTCCATCTCCAACTACATGTCCTAAAAAGACAAGCGACTGTTGTGCAAACTTGCACTTCTTTTCATTCAACACAAGTCAATTCTCCTTAAGAACTTGCAAAACTTGACCCAAATGATCAATATGCTCCTCAAAAGTTCCGTTAAAAACCAGAATGTCATCCAAGTACACAATAACAAAGGAATAAATAAATGACCTCATTAACTCATTCATCAATCTCATGAAGGTGGTTGGTGTATTGCATAGCCCAAACGGTAAATACCAACCATTCATAGAACCCTTTCCTGGTCTTGAATGTTGTCTTCCAGTTGTCCTCTTCCTTGATCTGCACTTGATGATACCCATAATTCAAATCACGGTTAGTAAAATATTTAACATGTTGAACTGATTAAATAAATCATCAATGAGAGGAAGAGGGTACATATTCTTGATGGTTATTTTATTTAAATCTCTATAATCAATACACATTCTCCATGAACCTCCTTTCTTAGGTACTAAAACAATAGGAGAACCACACAGAGAAGTGCTAGGATGGATTATACCTTGTTCAAGCAAAGATTGCAATTGTTGCTTTATCTCATTGGCATCTTTCAAAGATTGCTGGTATAATCCCAAGTTTGGAAGTAGACTATCAGGTAGCAAGTGGATCTCGTGCTTAATTGCCTTGATTGGGGAAACCCTATAGGTTCCTGAAAGACCTCTCTAAACTGCTAAACCAACTCTGCTATCTGTGTATGCTCTTTATTATAAAATATGCTACAAGTGGTTTTAGATGTAACAATCTCATCATCTGGTATATCCCTCAAAAGAAGTAATGTAAATTTACCACTAGCATTAATAAGCTTCTAGGCTTCGCTGACACTTAACAAAGAGATCTTTGAATCCCCTGAATAGGCTGAAATGACGTAACTCTTACCATCCTTCACCAAGAGGTACTATTTGGCTCTCCTTACGAAGATAACATCCCTCATATACAAATATGGGTTGCCAAATACTACATGACACACATAAAGGGGAACAACATCCATAACAACTGTTGTCAATTTTTGCCCTCTTAGGCAAAAATGGACAATGAGGTTATAACTACACCCATAATTTCAAGCTTTGAGAGCCTTGTATGTTGTTCCGGAAGGTTTTGGCATCTTTTGGGATTGTTCTTTCTTTTCCGTGTCTTGGAGGTTCAAATTGGTCTCGGAACGGGAAAATCAGCCCTAGTGGGCCCACCTCCTGTTAAAATAATAAAAAATGATGAATTATATTTAAAAGGGTCTTATTTCATTTTCAATACCCTCTAGTTTCGAGAAAATTCCAAAGGTTAGTGCAGAAGGTTGAAAAGATGCAAAAGATGGCTCAAGGAGTTATAAGTTGGGAATAGCTCGCTGAGTAGCTCAGTGAGCTACTCGGCAAGCTGGTCAGTTGATTACACCACTAAGCGAGCTACTTGTTTTGACATTGACCATTGAAGGGTAGCTCGGAAGGTATTATAGTCTAGACGCATTGAGATTTAACAGATGTTTGGCTCGATGGCCATGAACATGGGATGTATCACCGGTGCACAAAGGAAGGCTCATAAACAACTCGGGTGTTAGCTCGGTGGAAACGTAGGTGTACAACTCGGTAGAGCAAGTTTTGAACCAACACAAGAGTCGAGTTTGAACGGAGCCGTTTATTGCTTTGGGAAGTTTTAATGATGAAGGAGCTTGACATCTATTGGAAGTGTCACATGGCGTGTTGATGTCCCGGTTGGGGTGGCTTAGTGTGAGGGACCTAAGATGAAGCTAGGGATACATTCTCTCCTTGATGAGCTAAAAATGAGTTGTGGACTATCGTGTCGGTTTTTAGGTTGTCACATCTCAATGAGCCAGGAGGAGGTTAGAGGGAAAGGCTAGCTAGCTTGAACGGAGATATAAAAAAGGACTCAGCCAAGCCTTGATCGATCAAGCCAAGGACTTGCCATTGGATGCAAAACAAAGTGATGCGGCTCAAACGAGTTGATTACATGGCCAAGAATTAGAGGATCGTTACATTGGAGTTAAGCAGAGGAATGAGCCAATCGGAAGGGTTGACTCGATGGCTCATACGTCGGAAGCATGGTTTGGTACGATAGGGAAGGTCATTCCCTGGCCGAATCGACAGGATGAAAGCTTGGCGCCCAGGTCAGACATGCAGGTGGAGTTCCGAAATGTAGCTGATGGAGAACTCATCTAATCAAGAAAACATCTAACTCAACAGAAAAGGAAGAATATCGGTTATGAGCATACACGAAGCCATGTTAATGCTCAACATGTGAAGCGTCGGGCATGAAAGGTTAGTTCACCGCGGTCAGTTTTGGCTCGTTTTGCTCGGCCCTGGCCGAGTTAACCGAGATGAGTGTATAGGCACTGAAGAGTCGCTCGAGAGAGTGAACAATGATTGGTAAGCTTGATACAGGTTGCAAGTCCATGATCCATTGATGATTGCAATTTCAGAGGTCTTCATCGTGAGATTTGAGTCATATTGGTATCGGAGGGTATGCATTTTCGAGAGTTCGAATCGCTTGATGAGCTCACCAAAACGAGATGGCTCGAGAAGGGTATGATTTTGAGCTTGGTGTGTGCTACAATGGGATGAGGTAGATGAATGTTGAGTTCGGTGGTTGTAAGTCTTTGATGCTCAACTCGTTCAAATCTAGGCATTTTTGGGTTACACAGACATCACATAAATAGTGAGCTTGGGATAGAAATGAGGCATGACGTTGCAGTGGGAGGCCGAGCTACTTCTGTGGGTCAATTTTGTAAGATATATCCATGGAGATGATTTGTGTTCAGAGGAATATGGTCATTCTTAGTTTGACGTGGCATGTTAAACATGACTCACTCGACACAGTAAGGGAGTAAACACAACATAGTTGGTTTCATTGAATCCAGCTAGGTGGGGAACAATCTTCAATATAAGGCCGAGCTATGTTCAACATAACATGTGGTTAAGGAATTTCCAATGATTTACTTGGCATTGACGAACCGAGTATAACGTAATATAGGCGGCTCGAAGGATGAGGAACGAATCAAGCTCACTAGGCGAGCATCTTAGTAGCTCATGTCGATAGGTCCGAAGAATAGCTCACCATGGTTGGTTAGATCAAGCTCATCGATAGGCTCTCAGGCGGTGATCGTAGCGAAAAAGGATCAATTCGTCAGGAGAATGCTGGTTATGTTTTGGTTGGGTTTACATGGGTGAGTTAAAAATGTGGAAATTGGAGTGGTGATTGAGTTGCAGGTAGAAACGTTTCGGTTTTCAGGGTTCTAGGCTTTTAGTGTTTTGGAGACTCTCGAGCGAGTTGGGGTTCAGTGTACGAGGGAAGCCCGAAGCCCGAAACTCCAAATCTCAGAGTTTCATATTTTTAGGATTAGGAGGGTCTATGGCACATCGAATGGTTATGAGCCAGTTTTGCATGATGGAAGGTGTTCGGATTCCGAATCCGATGTGGTTATCATTCACCGAGTTGGCCATGTCAAGTTCGAAGTTCAGGAAAGTCACTGTGGCTCGGCACGTGGATCATTGGGTGTGAAGATTTTCCGATTAACGCGGAGAATTGAGGAGAGTTGACATAGGCGAGCCATTGGGAATTCAACGTGGGGTCCCTGAGACCTTCATCCAAAAAAGTTGGAGGATGGTTGTTAGGTAGTGTTAATAGCTCATTGGAAGCGGAGGCCCAATAGGTGTAACTCGTGGAAAGTAAATGGCTTGATCGCTAAGTGTGGTCCATGTAAGTTTCAAATCGACCATCAAGCTAACAAAAGGGGGATACGGCCAATGCGAGCATAACATGAGGTAAGTGGAGGAGTTGGTTCGAGCTGAAATGAGAGGTGCCCGACCATTGATGAAAAGAAGTGGGAGTTAGTTTAATAAAAGCACTGAGCCATTTTTGGAACCGCTCGAGTTGGGAAAAGAAACAACTCACTGAATCAATTTTGGAGTTCACCGAGCCATCAAAACATTAAATTCATTGAGTTAGTGTGGGGGATTTTTGTTTAAAATGCAACCTATACTAAAATCGACATAACTTTTTCCCAGTTGCCTATTTTTCACAAAATTATAGTCATTAGAACTGGGAGAAAGAGAGCTACGTGATGGAATAATCAGAATATGAATTTTTGGAAGTTTTGCATTCCGAATTTGTAGGTTTTATTCATTCCTTGAGTGGTGCCTCGAAAGGTGGAGGTGCAATAAATGAGCAAACATGGCCAACAATAGTGATGAATTGTTTCCTAAATTCTGGACTAGATTCTAGGGTTTCTCCTTCTTTCTCTCAACAATTTAGAGTAGTCTATAAATGTAAAAGGGGTGCTTATTCAAGGAGTTAGACACTTTTCAAGCTTCCCCTCTCTTCATAAGCTGAGATGCTGTGAATTTGTAGGCTCTCAAGCCTTTCTTTTCAAGATTGTAACGGCAACCATTGCCTCTTCTGAATGTATGAAGTATTGTGCACGTTGTCGAAGTAATAAAAGTGTGTGTTTTGTGACTAATCTTGGTCCTTTCATCCTTCTATACTTCTTTGTGCCCTTTCTCATGCTTGCAGGCACATTGTGTGAGTTCAAGTTTCTATTGTAGGTTCTTGGAGTTTTGTGCTTATCAAGTGGTGGAGTATTGCATGCAGCTGAGTTGTGGTGCTTGTTCACCCTTCTCAAGTTCATCCTTCTTCACTGGAAGATAGATAACTTGTTTGTCTAATCGAGTTTAACAAAGGGAACGCGTGCTTCCTAGTTTGTGGTATTTTGTACCCTCTCTAAGTTACAGTAGGTGAAGTTGACTTGTGGTGCACACACCCTCTTCAAATTAACCCTTCCTAAGTCTAGCAAAACCCTTTCTTGGTGCATCACCACTTCTAGTATAGGTTTTATTTCCTTGCAAATCTCTCTCTCTAATCCCTTGAATGTTAGCATAGGTCTAGTTAGCCAATTTTATTGCATTAGGAGTAGTGTAGTGCTTAGTTTAGGAAGAGGAAACCGACCTTCTCTGGAGGTTCACTTCGAGCCCAAGTCCCACAGCTTGAGAGGTAATCCCATGTTACCCAATCACACCGAATGTTGTGTTTACCTTTAGGCCATTCGGGGGTGCATTGATTTGGCGATAACAATAACTTCATCAATAAACTTTTTGTCAATACCAAAAGTGATCTTACACTGCTTAGTAACCTTGATGTATACACCTTTCTTTACCCAACCCAGAGAATACATATTTGGGTGATTGTAAGTTTCCAACTTTAGCTTGTCCACTAACTCTTTACTAATCAAATTAGCTTGAGAACATGTATAAAAAAGAGCATCCACCTTAGTTTTCTTCACTTGAATTTTTAAATAAAAAAGCTTTGTAAGTTCATTTTCTTAAACAACACTGTTACTACCCAAACATACCTCTTTGCGGACAGAGGCATAACACATAGTCTCATCCACCTCTTCACTGCAAAATAATTCCTCTCCCTGGAGGGCAGTCATGGCATTCTTCTTAATTTTCTTATTTTTGAAGGGATATAATTCCGGGTGGAGCTTCCAACATTTTTCCTCGGAATGAGTGTCAACATCACAATGCCCAGAATGAAATTTATTTTAGAAATAGAAGTAGCATTTTTCTTACCCTTTCCTTTTCCTTTATCCTTCTTCTTGGTGTCACCTTGTTTGTTCGAAGCATGCTGAGAGGTAGATGAACTCTTTTTCTTGTCCATCTCTAAGTAGTGAGCTTGCGTACAAGCTTCGTCTACTCTGTCGGCTTGGCCAAGAGAACAAGTCTCCTTAAGTGGCTATGGAGTCCACCAATATACTTCATCAACATGTCCCGATATGATACATCCTTTTCCATCTGAATAGCTTTCTTCTAGAACTCATTGGTATACTCCTGCACATTCTAGCCTTGTTTCTGCCTGAGATAATGCCAATACATGGACCTCTCTTCCTCATAACAAATAGGATGAAACTGCTTTTTGATTAGCTTCTTAAAGACATCCCAATTAGTAATTGGAGGAAGCTTCTTAAAAACCAACGTATGAACATACATTTCAAACCAAGTTAAAGCATATTCGGTCAATTTTAACCGAGCAAAGGAAATCTACTAACTTTCATTAATTTGATACAAACTGAAATATACCTCCAGTTGAGCTAGCCAATGGTCTGGATTCTCAACATTCATGTCTCCATCATAAGGCTGAATTTCTATCTTGGCCTTTTCTTTGAATGGAGGAGGTGTGGAAATGGCATAGGACAGATCTTCTTCACGAACCTCTTCTTCACGGTCTTTTGGTGTCTCATTTGGAACACCAAGTTTGTTGGCTAGATTTTTTGCACAACTGAAAAACCTAGGCAGTCATGAGATAAATCTCTCTCATTTACCGGTGAGGCTCCCGTGTAAGAATTTGTCAATTATATTTCCTAATATCTATCTGTTGGTTTTACTTTAATTGCGTAGCTCATGAACCATAACTAGGCAATTTTGCAGCAAGTAAGCAGTTGTAAGCAATATCTGCATGAAAGGGAAATAATTAAATATGAGAAGAAAAGAAAGGAGATGTGCAACCTAACCAATAGTTGACAGAGTTGATCATACACACAGACAAAACAAATAGATCTTGATATGCGAAATTTGAAGCAAAGGAAAGTTTCCGATCTAGATCTAAGACAACACAAAGTTTATGCAGAGTGTAGACACCAAAATTAGGTCACACTCCCCTTGGTCCCTCGATAAATAAATACCTTGAACACATCCACCTAGTCATGGCCCCCTTCACCCCACTATAATATTAATTTAATTATTTAAATTAAATTAATTCATTATCCTCACAATATTTATTATTTAAGTACCCTAATTGGGATAATGTCCACATATCCACCTCACTTAGACACCTCATCTAGCCACCTCACCCTAAGACCTATTCTTAGTAAGTTGCCATAACTAACTAAGACCTACCCAAACCCTAAAAATCAATGCCTACATTCCCTCCTACTAGAAGGAAGCTTCAATGCTAATCCGCGGGGAAAACAAAAACGAGATCCTAGAAAATCAAGGGGATCTGCCTAGTTTAGTAAACCTAGGAAATCCCACCCTAACCGACACCGGTTACCCTTAACCGCTGTCGATTAAGTCAGAATTGCAGTCGGTCACCATTTAACTCCCAAAACAACCTTATTTCAAGGTTGGCACATTTTTTGAGAGATAATACATCTTTTGAGAACAAGTGACGAAACCAGAGCTGCATGCAAGTAGAACCAACATTAGTATATACATCAGAGCATCCATAACCAGTACCTGAGGCAATCACACAGCCATCTGCCTTTACGGAAGCATCCGGGGAAGCGCCAACACTACATCAAGTTCATTCCATTTGATCACCCACCATTACCAACCAGGCATCAAGATTGTACAAACAATAAGTTTTGTTAATCAACACTTATCCATTTATCATTTGGTAGATCCTTTTACATATGTTACTAGTTTCTGCTCTCATTTCCATCCCCCCATCATTTACCTCCATACAAACTTGACCATCTTTTTATCCACACCCTTACATTGCCCATACTTGGACCTTAATCACTCTTGTGCATACCTCAAATCCATACGAATCTTGCCATTGCCCTTCCATCTTCATCTAACCTTAGATCTATCACCCAGCCAAGTTTTATTGAGTTTCCTGTACCCCGACCATACCGACGCCGGTCACCCATAACTGTCGCCGGTTAACCTAAACCGACGTTGGTCTTTGTGTCTTTTACCAAAACCCATATCAGAGCTTAAAACCTCCACCAAATACCCAAAATAGCCCAGAACCTTACCTTGACCAATACCAATACCTTGACAGTGAGCTTGACCTTCAGATTCAATCATAGCCTAGCCTGTTGTGAACGAATTTGCTTATTGTAGACGAATGAGATACCTAAATCATTTTAACTACAGTAGGATTTACTTTACTATTAGCATTAAGTTGTTTTAAACAGTAGATTGACAGCTGTCTAGGAAGTATCACACTTCCCAGATCTAGCACATGCTAGGCAGTCCACTGCATATATTGTTTAACTTTTATTTGGTGGTCTTGTGTTCTATTTCAAGTAGTTCCTCCAAGCAAAAAGGAAGCTCTCACAATCAGCTGTGGATTCAGAAGTCACACGTGCACAACAACCCACAACCAACATTTTAACATGTATTCCTCCTAGCCCTTTACCCTTATTTGTTTCGTCAACATTCATAGAAACACTCTAGGATAAGGTGAAACATAGAGATCTAAAAAGAAATAAGAAACAATGCACCATTGACACAAAGGTCTTCGAAAATCTGCTTCCTCTCTGGCTTTTGGGATTGTCTGTAAAGCCAACCATGATGAAAAATTACTTCTCGGGGAATGAAAAGTCACTGAATGCACCACCATCTCATGCTCCGATTCTGCTCCATCCGAATTTGCCACAGTGTTGTGACTGCCACCCTTTGAATTGTCCAAAGACAATGCTTTTTCAAACTCTGCCATCTGTGCTTTCAACTTTTCCGTAGGGAGAGGTGAAGATCTGAGTGGCTGAGGAGAAAATATAAATGATGCTGAATTCAACAGAGGAACGACAAGGTCTCTCTGGGGTTCCGGGGCTATTGAAGTGCTATGAGTTGATGCTGGAGAAGCTGGAACTAGCACGATAGTTGTAGAATTGACCTTCTATTGTATGTGAGACTTCTTGTGTACTTTAAGTTTCTTTGGCCTCCTGCTACTTTCACCCTCGTGATTTCTTTTGCTGAAGTCTCCTGGGATAAAGTTACTTGTGATATGATTCATCAAAGCTTCATCCAGGCAATACCCCTTTGTCAACAACCAGTTTGAGGTGTTAACCATAACTGCGGAAGATATTTCCTCAATTGTCTGGAAAACCACCAATGTTTTTATGAAGATCAACTCTATGCCCTCCCATATGATGATATGTGTCAAGTATCACAAGCCCATCATCCGCGAGATCTGCAAGTATCCGTGCTAAACCATAATCAAACACTTGTTGTGCCGATAACTTGTTGAAGTCTTTCTTCTTGACTTCATATTCGCTTTTGCACTTCATCCAGAAGTCTTCCAATGAAGGCACCAGTGAGTATTCTTGGGAGATTTTCTTCTTTGCTACCCCATATGGATCAAATTTCAGCCGTACTGGGAAGAACTCATGCTCATATTTAGAAAACATTTCGGTTTCGATTCCTCTAGCTTCGTGGATGCTCTGGCAACTGTAATAACCCATTGTGACCAGAAAGGAACCCGCAGACTTGTGCCGCTTTGATTGTAAGTCATGCATCTCCACGAGCTATCTGCAAAACTACATGATGACCCAATTTTCGCTTGGATACCTCGGCAACTTAACTGGTTCTCTCAAAAATCCGGTTACACTGAGATACGTGAAGTCTGCAAACTGGATGAAAATACAACCATGTTGGGATACAACTTCCCAAGCTTATTTGCTCACCTTGCTGGTCTTCAGATCACTATTTAATTTACAGATGAATCCATAGAAGAACCCATTGTTGACCACCTTGTAATCTTTGTGGCATTCAAGAACTGCCAACTGTGGGAAGCACTCAAAAATAGGATCTTTCGATAGTATGCCCCGTCTATCCAACTTGGAAAATGTACCTTGTGAGGCTGCAGTATATACCAGGTATGAAGTCATTTTGAAGTTGTACGTTCACCTCACACTTCGGAGCTACTCACCGATGTTGTCACTAATGATCTCCACCCAATTGATTATCGAATCAACTTTGTGATCTCAATGGTTCTCACGAAAGCATACATCCATGAGCAGAAGTTATGAGTGTTGACTTCTCCCCTTAACCTGCAAAGCAATTTAGTAATATCATCCACTTCCTGCACCAAATTGGATCATGGAAGAGTCCTCGGGAACTTTGATGGAGACATGAGCTTCTTCATATATTTGCTATTCATTATGCCCACACAATTTGCCTTGTGTTTCTCCCATATGTTGCTAGCATCCAACATGCTAATTGCAATCACCATTGGCCATGTCAGAATATTTTGACAATAATTAATAAATTGTGCATCCATCCTGATTATTGTCTTTCCCACAACATCTCAAATTATTCTGGAAAGAGGATGATATGACCTTGCACACTCCATAACAAATTCAGGCAACTGATCTGTGACTGGAAACACTAAAGCTTGAATAATCCCTCTACATTTTATTGTCCGCATGAGGGATGTCCTTCTAGCCCTGGATCTGTCAATTAATTTGGAGATGGGTTCAGGGCCTATGTCTATGTCATTGATATCAAAAAATATAGAAGCTATGCATGACTTTGACAATCCTTCTCTTTCATCACACTTCATCATGACTAGAGCAATCTTTGTATGAGTTTCTTTTTATTTTAATCCTGTCAAAATTCCTTGCAATTGTATTAATTTGTGTAGATCTAGCAATTTCTTCAGATTCAGAAGATACATTCAATGTACCTCACATTGATTTGAACTCCCTTTCACTTATATGAACACCTGTAATGAATACCTACAATTAATTCAGACAAAGATGGAGTCCAGGGCATGAATACTTGATTTTTATCACCAAAATCTGCATATAAAGCTTGTTGCCCTAAAATTTGAGGCTTTGCTTGCATGCAAAGCAAGCATAAATATTTTTAAATTCACTTGGGCACTTATACCAACATGCAGATAATTATCATAGCAAAAATCAAGCTATTCCAACCCTAGGCGCCAAAACCTGTCTGGGCTGCAATTCTTAGCAAAAAGAATTAATTGCTTATTCATTATGGCATCCCATGCTTATATAGCCCTTTGCATACTATTTTTAATAATTGCCCTTCCTATTTCTGACAATTTAATTAATAAATAATTATGTCTATTCACACAAATTGGGCGCCCAATTATGCATGTTGCTGGTTATTTTTTAATAAATTTATTTTATTTATTTTTAGCGTGCATCCTTCAGTTCTCTTTGGCTTGTCTTCTTTCATTGACTTTCCTTCCATACATGGCACCAAAATTGGGCGAAAAAGCCATAAATAAATATTATTAAATACATTGTTTAATGCCAAGGTGGGTCACACTTTTTGGCAAGGGTAATTTCTAAAAATAAGAAGTCAACTTTGATGGGAATTTCTACCCTACACTGCAGCTCCAAAAATCCCCTCTTCCACTTAAGTTATTTGACTTTCATATTGAGAATTTTTACCCTGCAAGGAAGGTAAGAAATTCCCGCCTGCCTACCACTGCCGAAATTCTCACTGACAACTTAAATCACCTCCCAAGAAGTGTGACTTGTATGGAAAATAGCCTTCTTTGATAAAGTGCAACTTGCATGGGTGAATAAACCTTTTTGGTGGGAAAAGTTAGCCTGCCAGGAAGGCAAGAAATTCCTACTGGTGCTTTAAGTGATTTTTCTTTTATAATGAGAATTTTTACCCTCCAAGGCAGGTAAGAAATTCCCACATGCCTGCCACCTCTAATATTCCCTTTGCAACTTAAGTGATTCTGACTTCATGGTAAAAAATACCCTGCAAGGAAGGTAAGAAATTCCTGCCTGCCTGCCACTGTCAAAATTCCATTGCAGCTTAGATCTATTTATTCCAAAAAGCGCGACTTGCCTAGGAGAGGCTTTTCTGCTTGACTTCATATTTTTTGGTCAGAAGTTTGTCTTTTGAGATTGATTCCTTCTGGTGCTAAGGCCGTAAATGATCTCCAGATGTTCTAGGCAATTAAATAGACTAAACAGAACAAAAATGGACCCAAGGGAATTTAACAGACAAATTGCGGAGAAAATTGGAGAAAAACGAAAAAATAAATAAATAAAAACAAAAAACGTTGCCAAAAGTTGCAGACAATGCTCTGAACTCATTCCTAGTGAAAATCCTATTGAGATGTGTGAATACTGACATGCAAAACTTCAACAGGATTTAACCGGAGCACAATTTACTTCAAACGTGGCTTCATTTATTTAATAAATAATTAAATAAAAATTTCCCGTAGACAAAACTTGGTGGAGGGATAAAATGAGTTTCAACATCTGGGTATTTATCAAAATTGGCTCATATGATACATTGAGAATATCTTAACGTAATAAAGACATCTTTTGGCAATAAAAACATGAAAAGACCCGTTATTTTAAAAAGAATGATTTTTTTTTTCAAATGGGTAGTCCCATATTTTAGGGTGAAATCTGGGGACACCCAAGTTTCTCCATGAGTAGTCCCATGATGGACTCCAATTTCCCAATGGGCAAGGAAATACTACCCACATCTTTGGACAGACTTGCCACATTTTCCTCTAACTTATAGAAACGCTCTTCACCGCTATCATCTGCATCCTCTCTATGAGCCATCTCCCAGATTTCTTGCTTCCACTTTCTTCTAGAAATCTCTGCTTCAAAAGGAATAAGGCTACCTTCACCACTTTATTTTCCCTTTCGGGTAAGGGGCATCTAACTACAACCTCAACACAAGTTAACCACACAAAAACTAAAATCTTAACTGCTCTGATACCAATCTGATCCGTAAACTGCTGAATTCTAACAATAAAAAAATCACTTTACTCATGAAAAATGAATGAAATATGTTAAGTTCTTTATTAACCAATATAATGTGCAATAATAAACCACAATTATACTGAAAAACTAAGACACGAGAGATAAGGAGCCAAGGTTTATCCCGGAGAAACCCAATGTGGGAAAAAGTCCAGTGGGTGAGCAAATTTGCTCCCCTTCACTATGTAATTCTCCAATAATGCAACTTATTGCCAATAATTGGCCTTCAAGAAGGATTAACACTCCCTCTAATTATATCTACAACAAATGAATTCACAAGGATCTCTCTCTCATGAATTCACAAAAAATAGCTAAGAAGTCTAAGAAGACCCTCAAATGAGGAGCTTGTTACAGTTTATAGAAGAGAATAAACTCTTCATCTTCCCGATGACTCTTCACATGCTTTAATTTTGACTTTAGGTTGTTCATATTCCTATCAAATATTTAAGTCCCTTTTATAAAAACAAGGTGACTTAAATGTTACATTATGTTTCTAAAGTCACTTAATCGACATATCAAAAAGTGTAAACCCCAACGCGAAATTATAACATTGAAGAAAGAAAAGTGTTTAGGAGGGAAGAGAAGAGTGAGGGAGAGAGAGAGAGTGAAGAAGGAAGAAGTAGATGGAAAAAATTATGTAGAAGAATGAGCCACTCCAATGGATCTGATCTCACTTCCCTGACCGGTCTCCATCTCGCGCTGCTAAGAAGATCTTCATGTTTCTCCAAATTCCTTACTGAAACAAACTGTTGTAGGTTCCACTTTGTCAATGCATGAGGGATGCGAATGCAACTTAGAGTCTCTTTCCACCCGTTATAAACACTGTTGATATATTTGCAATTTCCAAACCATAATGGATGTTTCTTTATGATAAGTACAATGGCAACCCAAATCTATGAGAAGAACTCTAGGGTATCCTTATTGAAGGATAATGGATTGCTTTACTCTTTCTTAACATACTCCTCAAATGGACTAATCAACTCATCGGTTTTTGTGTTTTCTCCCATTACAGGTACTCCAAGCTTATGAATTTGACAATTAATACTATCATGCAATTTGTATGCTTGTTCCTCCTTTTCATCCAACTCGGTGATGGCCCGATTGATTGCTTCAAATCTGATTGCCAAGGCCCTTTCCCATACGTGCGACAAGTCTTCACAAGGAGTGCAAAAAACCTTTTTTCAATCAAATCCTTAGGGCAAGTGTTGCTCATTTCATTTACCACTGGACCTAGAGGTTCCCAGTAATCCCTTTCTTTCTCCAAATCTTCTTTAAGTGTCCTGCATCCTATTTGCAGTTGCACACATGTAGGACGAAGAGCTTGACCTCCTCTTAAAGCAATGAATTTCCCTTTTTGGAAATTGAATTGATCCATTCATTATTATCTCACCCCTGCATCATGAGCTCATGCATCCTCTTGATAGATTCTGGATTGAAGTTGCTGATGGGTGTAACTTCTTCAATGGGAATTGTCATGGCATTTGGATCTACTAGATGTTGTACATAGGATGAAAGAGTTCGCACCTGTTCCTTTAGCTCATCAATATTATTCTTATATTATTTATTTCCTCACCACCATGTGAGTGGAATACTGCTGAAACATGTGAAAATCCCCTTCACGAGTATCTAGCCCTAGTTGAATTGTGCTCATCTCATAGTCGATCGGTGTCATATTTTCCACTGGCTTAACCACCTTTGGTTGGGATACTTCAATATATTGGTTACCTATTTCTCTACTGTAGAACCGTGAGGCCATACGTGTGAATTTCCTTTTCTTTCCCTTAGCCAATGAGGTGATTGCTGATAAATCAGGGGCTGCCACTTGTTGAACAGTGTGAGTATCAGGTGCTATTGTTTCCTGCATCCATGGGAACATTTCATCAAACTCAGACTCTATGATAGGTGCCAATCATTCCCTGATATTAGAAGAGGAGACATATCTTGAATGAGGGAGGTGTTAGTTATGACAAGAGGTGAGCCTCCTGTGGTGGTTCAAAGACTGGGTCTTGAACTGTATGCTCTTGCTCCACTTGTGCTTCTGTCGCTGGATCTTCTTCTTGCATTTCTGCATCTAGGTTCTCCCCTTGCATTGTTTCAACTGATCCTTCTTCTATCCTAGCCCTCTTTGGTGACTTTCCATGAGAAAAAGTCTCCAATTCTATGGATCTTCATTTAGAACTTGCTCCAGAGTTCTTGAACTTGAAGTAACTTCCATGATTTTGACGATGACTGCCGAGAGGCTTGTTTCTGACTTGTGGGGATACCTCGTGATTGGATGATCATGGCTCTCTTTCTCTGGAACCAATCCCTCATTCTCCTGACCACCTTCTCAGTTCAGTTCCTTTATATCCCCTAACTCATGAATGTTCCAGTTGACTTGAGGAAATGGAGAAACCTTGACCACCACATACTCAGGATCATACATCTCTATCCCATCATCTTGCAAAATATCTTCATACCAAGAGAACTTGAATTTCTTCATCTCATCAATTGTCACCCTCATATGATCCTTTTCCAGTACTTCAAATTAATCAATACAATTGGCTTAATAGTCTTCAATTTGTGGATCATGATGCAAGTCTGGGATGTGGAAAGAATTAGGATCATCTCGGATGTCAAAATTGGGCCTGGTAGTGTAGGAATGCAGAGTCAAATGTGTGAAGGCCACCTCTAGATGAGATGCATCATTTGCATTCTTACATGTGAATACCCCAAGAGAGATGGGGAATGAAATCAACTTCTTTTTCTTGCTCCTGAGCCTGTTGTTTACCTGTATGAATTTCCTGCAGAGCTCAAATAGTACAATTGTGGTCACTAAGGTACTTGGGAAACCTTAACGGAGCTTGGTCGAAGCCGACAACTCACAGGTAGGAGAAAGTCAAGAATTATATGAAATAAGAGCCATATTTTTTGATTAAGGATGCCACTTGTGGAAACATAATTTCCTCCAAATCACTCTCCAAGGTTCGGACCACGTACATCGTGAATGCATCATTCATGCGGGTGAAGTTCCTATGGCTTTCCTCCATCACCAACTGTGGAAGTTTCTCGAATGCGGGCACCTTGGCAGCAATGTTTTGTGTGAGGGCCAATCCCTTGAATGATCTTGAGCTGGCAAGAAAATAGACCAAGTAAGAATTCATGTGGAACTTCTTTGTCATGGGCACATGAAGTAGTTGTAGATGAAAATTATCATTGATTATCTGTCCCCAGTCAATTCTTTTCTTTCCTTCAGTCACTGTCAAAATAAAAAGGCCCATCCAATCTTAGAAGTCTCTCGTGTTCACTTCTCCCATCACCCTGTTGAGGAGAGTGATTACATCTAAATATCCCTCATGAAAACCACATCTCGAAAGTGTTTTTGGCATCCTTGAGGGTTTTCTCCCTATCTTCATCCATGATCCTAGTGCAACCCCTTGCACGTATGCATCCATTTTTTCCCACTTGTGCATGGCCCTTTCCTTTGAGATGACGACCATGCTAGGTGATGTCGGAATTTACAGAGTGAGTGAGATGGTTCTGGGACTAATGACCACCATTTCCGTACCATTGTTGGCTCGAATTGTTCATGTTTCAGGCTCATAGTGGTGTGAGCAGGCCAAGACCAACTCAAAGCTTTGTACAGACACGGGGTGTCCTATAGCTGCGAACAATCCACTTGTGAATACTTGGTCTTCAATCTTTCCTCTTTCCTTGGCTGTCATGCGAGCCTTTAGATCATTGAAGTCCATATAGGAGACATCATTATCTTCTATCTCATACTCAAAAGTGAAAGGTTGTGTCGAATTTTGTCTTGTCCATTTGTACTTCAAGGTTCCTTGGCATGAAAAAGAAACTTACTATTTTTAGTAAGTATGAAAAATCAACTCCAATTACTCCAATCTGAATGTTCAACTCTCATTCTCCCTCTGGAATGACTTATTATTTTTAGCAAGTGCTAATGAGATGACTTACTATTTTTAGTAAGTATGAAAAATCAGCTCCTTCAAACCTCAATTGGATATTGCAACTCAAATTTCTCTTTCTCCTTGTGTTCCTCTCACCTTCTGGACCAATTTGCTATTTTTAGCAGGTGTTCATGAGACCACTTACTATTTTTAGTAAGTGTCAATTCTAGACCAAGATGACCATTTTGATGAATTTTTCCTGCGATACCTCTTCTGTGTTCACCACCTCTTTCGTAATTTCTTCAGTTGGTGACTTTCCTGAAAATAACAGTCTCCCATGTAGAAGACCTGTTATTTTTAGAAAGTGAGCTTCTAGTGGTCGGATCATGTAGAAATGAATTTTTTTTTTCTGATATGGGTTTTTTTTCCCAATATCACCCCTCTAAAATCTTAGGCTTACCCGATCATTGGTCATGTGAGATTTTAAAATTTAAAATTTTTCACCTAGCGGCAGCTCTAGACATGACATCCATTAACAAAGCTTGAAAATTATAGGTCTAGTTTTCTTCTCTGTTCATGACAAAAAATATATATTTTTGATATGGGTTTTTGTTTCTTGTTCCACTGGTGAAATTTCTCTTCAAACCGATTTCGGTTTGACGGGAAATTTGATTTTTTTCTTTGTTGAGCTAAAAGGGAGATTTCTTTATTGCAAGTAATTTATGCTATGGAAAGGAGATTTAATTAGGTGATGTTTTTTTGGCCTTTGAAAATAAGAACACAAAAAAATGGTTCTTCTGATTCATGTACTGGTTTGCAAGATATGTTCAAATCTTCATTTCATGACAATGGGGTTTTCAGATGAATTTCTTCATTCTTCTCCTTCATTCTTTTGTTTTTAAATCTTTTGATCAATCCTTCCTCTAAAACCTATGTATTTTCATGGATTGGAGGGTTTGGTTGCCATGGTGAGAGCTGGTTTAGGTCAGCAAATGGTGGACTAGGTGCAAGCAATGAATAGAGCTATGGTAGGTATGAGCTGTGAAGAAGAAACGACGGGAAATAAAGCTAAGTGCTAGCTTTAAAGCAATTTTAAAAATGCATACAAGGGGTGGGAAAAAAATTATTTCCCTGATGTCCCTTAAGTATTAATGGATGAAAGGGAACTCAAATTTCACATCGCGCCTTAATGTGACATTTGGCAGAAATCCAACGATTGAGCATTAGGCTTAAAAACTTGAGAGAAGCACATGGGGGCTAGAAATGGTCATATGAAGAACCAGGAGGCATACCTGGCACTGGGTGAATTTTACAATCCCATACATCCCTTAAGCATTAAGGGATGAAATGGACATCAAATTTCACATCGCGCCTAGAGCTGACACTTGGTGGGCATCCGAAAGTTGTGCATTTGGCTCCAACTAGCTCCTAGGGGCTTGAAATTCGCACTGAAGATGGTCAAATTGATGACCTGAGGCCATTCAAGGGGCTGGTGCATTTTCATGTCCCTCATGTCACCTTTTCCAAAGGGACATAAGGGTCATCATTTTCACATCATGCCAAGTTTGTGCCACTTGTCACGATCTGAGCGAGTGAGAGGGGATAGGCTCCGACAAACACCTAGGGGTTGAACTGGCAATCCAGAAGGTTCTATGTGTGACCAGAGGGCATAATGGGGCTGGGTGTATTTTACTATCCCTCATGTCCCTTTTCTTAAGGGATGAAAGGGACATCAAAATGTGTCTAGGCTCCTAGAGCTGACACGTGTCCTCATAAAAATTTGACTAATTGCGAGAATATCACCTTGAGGGAAACTTGAAATGGTGATAAATTGAGCTCTTGATGGAATGTTTTGGAAAAAAATTATATTAATTTGACTTAAAATTCCCTTATGAATCCAATGGTGGGGGTCTAAGCTCTTTATTCCTCCATTTAATCCTTGAAAAAGTGGATTTTTGATCTGGCTCCCTAGTTGAGCATGGAAAAAACCAGATATAAACCTATTACACCAAAGTGTTGTGAAAAATATGATTTCACCATATTGTATATATTTTAATTACCTTTCCTAAAGATGTATTTTTTAGCTCCTAACTCCATCCAGAGCTCCCAGAATCACTTCCCAAAGTTCAGTAGCTCTTTTGGCCCTGTGCACTACCTAGGCCTGTGAACCCTGTTTTTGATGAAACTGCCCCAACTCCTCCAAATATTTCCTGAATCTTCCAAAATCAATTCCATGATGTTACTAGACCTTAAATTCATCTCCATGTTGGATTTGGATCCTTTTTTCTACCCCAGGGGGTTGCACAAGTCTTGGGAAGGCTAGTGGTAGCCCTTCCCAACACTGCCCAAAAATAGTATTTTTCAAGAACTCCTAAAATCACCTAGGGGGTTGACTTGACTTTCCTAATTCACCTAAGGGACTTAGTTAACATTAAATGGGAGGTCATTGGACTAACTGGGTAGACCTCGGGTGCCTCGAAAGGGTAAAACTTGAAAGTTTCGACATAGGGGTATAGTTGTCATGCTAAAAAATTGTCAATTTTCCTGTTGCACATTTGCATGACAACAACTGGCTCTATCTTGGGGACATGGTATGGACTGAGTGTAGTGAAGACATGACATGAAGAATCCCAGAATATCAAATTTACAATATAATGACTAGTGCCTTATCCATTGGGCCCTGCAGAGTCATGTACAATTTACAAGAGAGAGAGATAACAAGAAGAAAACACACACACACCAAAAAATGACAAAAGGAAACACACAACACACATGGGAAGGAAAATACACACACAACAAAAAGGGAAACATGCCTAACAATCACCTATGGTACAAGGCGGGGGACAACCCACTTTCACTGATGATACAAATTTAGATATTTCCCACTGCGAGGAAATTCCAATGGCGTTCCATCCAGATATGAGAGTAGGAATACATTTTCACCACAAGCTTCATGAATATGGAATGGGATGAGCCATAATGAATAAAAATTTCCATGGCTGCCTTTCAGTTCTCTCCTTTTGTCCCATAGTAGGACAAGGTCTCCAACTTTTAATTCTCTTGCCTTAGCCTTTTTTTCAAAGATCTTCTTCACTTTCAGTTGATGCTCTCTGATACGATCAACCACTCAGAGTCTATTCTCTTCCAACTTCTCAAGAAATAGGATCCTCTTGTCAATAGAATCATTGTATTGTTCATCTTCTATTCCCTGGAGAAATTTGAGGGATGACATTTTGAATGTAATGGGAATTTATGCTTCAACTCCATATAATAGCTGGAATGGTGACATGCCTATTGCCTTATTTGGAGTGATCTTATCCGCCCATAGTGCATCGTACAACCTTTTGTACCAACTCCTTTGGTTTTCATCCACAAGCTTACAAATAATGGTCATGATGTTCTTGTTACTAGATTCAGCTTGACCATTTCCCTATGGATAGTAGTCTGATGAGTGGGATAGGGAGATTCCATAGCAGTAGCAAAACTCAGTCAACTCCCTTGAAGAAAAATAGGTAGCATTATCTGTTACAATATTTTGTGGCACTCCAAAACATACTATGATATTCTCTTTGATGAATTTGCATACCATTTCGGTGTTAGCTTGCTTGACTGGGATAGCCTCCACCGACTTTGTGAAATAACCTATATTTGTGAGCATGTATGTGTGCCCCGTGCTTGAGTGAGGATTTAGAGAACCGATGAAGTCTAGCCCCCACTGTTGAAATGGTTCTTCAATGACAACTGGCCTGAGTGGTAGTGCTGCAAGTTGTGGTCTCCCAATGAATTATTGACATGCTTCACACTTAGAAACCCATTCTTATGTATCTACAAAGAGGGTGGCCAATAATATCTACCTCAGAGAATCTTATGTGTAGTGACCATGGCTGAAAAATACCCACCACATGCTTGGTCATGATATGTTATAAGTAAATTCTCTTGTTGTTCTTTGTCTATGCACTTGAGAAAGCATCCATCAAGACCTCTTTTTTAAAGTGCATGGTTCCAAATTACAAACCCTTTCTTCCTTCAGCTTGAGTGTTCTCCTTTACTTGTAATCAAGATTAGGGGGGCATTCTCCATATGTTAGATAATAGGAAATTTCTACGTACCACTCATCAATAGTAGTTACGAAGAGGACTTGTGGCCTATCTTCAAATAAATTTGAGCAAGCACAATTATCTTCACCATGTTGAGCCTTGAGAGCTTCATCTTCAGTGATCAATCTACACAGACCATTGCCCCACACCAAATTGGAGGGTCGGATCTCCAAGTCATACTCTTGAGTATTTGTAACCCAATTTCCTCTCTTAGCTTCTAGAATCTTGCTATGTCAAGATAAACTTGATTGCACTGTTGGGGACCATCACCACCATATGAGAGTTGAGTATGTAAAACCTAAAATTTTTCATAGCCTTGACCACCGCATAGGCATGTTTCTCCAACTAGCTGTAGTTTAGTTCATGCTTTTTCAATGGGAAGCTCATGAAAGCAATGGGTGCCTCCACACCTTCATCATTATTTTAGACAAGAACAATAGAGAGCATGTGTTCTGATGCATATCAATACATGATGAATTCTTTTTTGAAATTTGGAGACGCGAGAGTCAGAGATTTAACAATGGATTTTTTGATTTCTTCAAAATATTCTTTTCCCTCATCATTCCACTTAAATATTTCTTGAGGCTTCATCATGGCGGTGATGTGCTTTGTCAATTTTACTAACTCTAGAACAAAGTGACGAAGAAATTTTGCCTTGACAAAAAAGGAGTGAAATACCTTCTTTCTTTTGGGTAGGGATAATGCCTAGATGGATTTCACTCTCTCGAGATCAATGTGTGTCTCTATGCTTTTTCACAATGTTCCCCAGAAGCTTGCCTTCCATAACTCCAAAAATACACTTTTTTTGGATTCAAGGATATGTCATGCTTTCTACATTTTGTGAGTACCTATTCCAAATGGTGAATATGGTCTCCTCTCTTTTTTGAGAAGATTGTGAGATCATCAAGGTATATGAAAATGCAATTCTTCAAGTCTTTGAATGCTAGGTCCATCACCCTTTGGACCGTAGCTCCTGTATTAATTAGTTTAAAAGGTATTCTGCTTTAGGTAAAAGTGACCCAAGGTGTTGTGAAAGTTGTCTTGGTATGATCCTCCTTTGCCACTTTGATTTGATTATACCTCGAGAATCCATCAAGAAATGAGAGAATTTCATATCCAGTGACCATCTACAAAATGTGATCCATGACCGAGAGGGGGTAATTGTGTTTCATCGATGCCTAGTTCAAGTTTACGAAATTCCACACATATTCTTATTTCACCATTCTTCTTCCACACATGCACAATGTTCATCACCCACATGGAATGATGGATGGGAAATATGATTATTGCATTGAGTATCTTCATCACTTCCTCCTTGATAGTGTCTTCTATCTTTAGGTTGTATGGCCTTTGTTTTTTCCTGAATGGCTTGGCATACAACTTTCAAGGGAATTGAGTGATGCATTTCCTTTGGTTGGAAGGATTTAAGATCATAATAAGATTAGGCCAAAACATCTAAATATTTTTTCAACAAAGAAATAAAACTTCTCTTCTCTTCGAGTGAATAAAAATTTCCGATATTGACCATCCTCGACTACTCTGTAGTGCCAATATTCTCCTTCTCAAAATCAGCTGGGCATTTTGAAGATTGCATTGCCTTCTCTTGGATGAATCTATCATGCTTATCAAACAAGTCTTCCAGAGAGATAAGACCTTTTGGGATTTTATTTCCTTTCAATTTGATCACTCCCTCTTAATCAATTCCTTACATTACTTCTTTCTCCTCTTTGGTTACCGCTTACGAGTGTGGATTCTAACTTCCTTCAAAGAAGAGATTATTGAAATTATCTCTTTGATTCCAAGAATTCTAGGAGATGATTATCATCATTAAAGACTTGCCAATGGTTTACATTATCGGGCACACGGTCGGGCATACTGGGTCTAAACACCATCTCAATGGTAACTTTATCTTTTCCAAAGGAAGGATGGGGTGTCACTAAGGAAGCTGACACCATGCAAGGGAATCGACCTCTTAAATTTTGTTCTTGGAATAGACTTGATGGAAAATGCATCAAAAGACTCAATGAAATCCCATACTTTGTTTATATAATGTCGGAGTCTTGGATTTTTCACCTGGTATTACTTCTTAAATTTGCTTTACTATCACCTTTGCATCACCCTAACATTTCAATTTTTTGATCCCCATATATTCTGTTATGCCCATGACTAAGATAATAGATTCATATTATTTTGTGTTATTTATATCATCAAATCGAAGCTTGTAGGAAAATGGGTACAACTCACAAGAAAGAGAGCACAATACTACACCTGCTCCCGAACCTGCACTAGAATGACTACCATAAAATTTCATTGTCCAGACTTGATCTTCTTCCTCTTCCATAAGAAGCAGAAAATTCTCATCTTTTTCTAATGTGAGGAAGTAGTTTCCTAGCCCATTGTCTTGAAATAGAAGTTTTTCCCTTAGATCATCATAATTTTACACCGTGTACTTCATCTTCCTTACTGGAAAAAATTTCTTCATCTCACCCTTTACTAGAATAGTTACAGATGACCAATCCATTTTGATTTCTCCACCCAAATTCTTGCAGAAGCTTCATCTCAGTAGTATCCCAAAGGATGTTGGAATGTCTACCACCAAGATGGTGAGAAGCACCTTCTTCTCTAGAAAATCAGCTAGTGCTACCTGTGCATCCTTGATTCTTCCTACCAACAACACTTGTTTGGATTCCATAGAATAACATGAGCCATTTTCTCGGGTCAAGGTGAGGCCTAGAGCATTTGCAACTTTGACTAACATCACATTATCTGAGGCTCCAGAATCTATGATGTAATTATTGAGTTGAAAGCCTTTGATGAGAAGTGACAAGTAAAAAGGCTCAACTTTGTTGGTTTTGGAGGCACTGAGGGCTAACATGTTTTGTGAAGGTGGTGTGGATGGTGTGGGAAGTAGACCTTTTGAGTTTGAATTTGTTTCTATAGAACTACCACCACAGACTACATCAACAAACCTATCAAATTGGGCAGGGTGCATTTGTAGGTACTCTAGCTCTGTGATGTGGACTTTAGTTTTTGCTTGTGTGTTCCACATAATCAAATGGGGTTATGGTGGGTAAGGTAGAGGTTCCAAGGATGAAAAAATATTTTCATGTTGAAGGTTTTACTACTTTTGGGGTTGATATTTTATTTTATGGGTGTAGAATTGGCTTGGAAGGAAGATGGGGATGCAAGATTTTGATGGTACCTTAGATGACTTTGTAAGAACAACATTTGAAGCAGAATTATTTTTAGCAATTTTAGAGCTAGGAGAAGGACTAGATGACTTAATTGGTGTGGAAATGTGATCCTTACTAACTAGTGGGTATGGTTCCTCTTTATCCGACTCCATCGAAGGTGGTATTGGTGATCCTCTGCTGATGATTTTTTTTGAGGATTTTTTATAGGAGAATATTCCTTCTTTTTCTTTTCCTTCCCCGCAACGTCAAAGATGAGGCTCCTTTATTGGATTTGCACAGGTGAAAACCACACATGAGAAGATTGGGGATTCTTCATCATTTTCATCTTCATCTCCATTAATGTACTCAATTAGGCCATTATGTGTATCACCATCAACTTCTTCAACCTTGAGGTAGTTATCATCATCTCCAACCTCTTCTTATTCAGGTTCTTCTATCTCTACTTCTTCCTCTATCTCCTCGGTTTCATAACTAGCATTGATAGGTTTTGCTTTGAGAGAGAGCCGATGAGGAGGTGGAGAAATTCTTGTCTATTGCAAGGATTTGGCTTCCTTTGAGCATTCCACATAGTGATTTGAGATAGTTGTTTCTTTACGAAAATTAAGTCATTAGCCATTTTCTAGAACATTGGATCGGTGGTAACTAAGCCTAAACTCTAACCCTTTTACTTTCCATTTGGACATTTCACTTTTCCAGAAAAAATCAAATCATCCTCTGTCTCAATTGTGAAGTCCTATGCTTCCCTCAAATTTCTAGGTTGGGATCTTCTAAGGAAGAAACCAACTTCCGGTGGCAAAACACTGATGAAGAATCTTTTTAAATAATTTTTGGGAGGCACAAAATCTTCAGGAATTCTTCTTATTACCCTGTTATATTTGCGATGAATTCTCACATTGATTCAATAGCATCTTTCTTCATTTTACCTATTGAACCAAGAGATCCTGACAATATTCTGTGGATTTGAACCTATGCTTGAATGCACTTCTTATATATTCTTAGTAGGTGACAGACCTCGGGGGAAACATGTACAACCATTCAACGTCTTTTTATTGAAGTGATTCCAAAAAGAGCCATTTTGATACATCTTCGTGGTCCACACCCAACACACCACAAACAATGATGAATGTTGTTACATGTTCATCAGGGAGTTGGGAACCATCCCCTTGGATCTTAGAAAGTTTTTTCTTGAGCCTTTTAGTAGGTCATGGAGTGGTTGAACAAGGGAAAGTTGGTCAGTGTTTCCACCCCATGGTACATTAGGCCTGTGTTCATCATGATCATGATCCACCATTCTGTTTCGGATTCTAGCTTCTCAACCTCTCTAAGGCTACGGATTTAGATGCTACTCTTACATCTTGTTCAGCTTTTATCTCTTTCAGAATCTTCTTGTAATATTATTTCTACTTCAACTCTTGCTTCTCTTTCTCTAGCTTCTTCTTGGGTCTCTTAGTCAGTGAAATCCTCAAGATTCTTGTTGATGTATGGAAACTCAATGTCCAATACCAAGCTCAGGCTCCCAATGTGACCAATTGTGTGATGAAGGGGAGACCTCTAAATTCTGAGTAGCTCTTGTCTTCTTTGAATCTCTTCAAAAGTGGGATCGGTTTATCATCCTTGTCTTTGTTTCCGGGTGTATCTTCTATTTGTTAGCTTGGAGATTTATGCTCTTCTTTGCGGTGCTTGAATTTGTCTTTGTCTTTCTAATTCAGTAGCACGTTCTTCTTCAAGGTTAAGTGTTATTATGGTGATGAAGTAGTGGTTGACACTTTTCCTGTTATGCCAAATAGCCTCTCGTAAATCTGAAGCAATATCCTCTTGAATGTGGAAGAGTATCTCAGGTCTTTCAATAGGAGGATTGCCCAAAATAGCCATGGTTTGAAGACATAAGGCTCGGGTGATTATTCAAATTCTAGAAATCTTAAATTTCTTGCGCATACATGTAACATTCTACCCTTGTACATCCCATCTATCGCTAGGGGAATCCACGCTTCTTTGTCTTTCTATACATAGTTTCAAAAAACTGTAAAAATAAAAAACATTCACATATGTTCCTAAAAAATCAAAAATAGTAAAAAAAATCCTATAAAACATCACTCTTTGGTTCTTGCCTGTTCTTGTGCGCGAATCGTGGATCATCTTGATCTACCTCTATCAACAAAACTGGTTTTCTTACTATGTCTGTACTCTGGGGCACAACAAGTTGCTTGGTACTGTTTCATAGTGCACGATTACTTTTCATAGGACCCAAGTGTCCTCCGTTATTCTCCTTGCATGTATTCTTGCATGGGGTACCATATTTTAACCCTTGTCGTTAATTCACACAGGTCAGAATCAAAGCTTGATAATAAAAACATTGCATTATGTTTCTCTGTTAGGCTAGCTTGTTTAATTTCTCATATTGAATTGCATTATGTATGTTGTAGGGAGTTAGGCATCTTTGACTTTCTTATATTGAATTGCATTGCATTTTGTATGTTACATTGAGTTGGTCTTTTCAACAATGGACAATTGTTCGTATTATGGATTTTCATGTCGTTCTACACTTTTTTCATATGCGTATATTTTTAATAAAGACTGATGATGTAGATTCTTGGCAATATGATGACACAAAATTTGTTTTTAATACAATGGATGAAAGCTCATTCCTTTCTCACCATCTTCATTTTTCCTCTATATCATTCTCCTTTCAATGTTATTCTTCTAATTCACTCGGGGCCACATACACCTAACCATTCTTATATCCATTTCTCTCACCCTTTTCGATCGCCGATCGCCTATCGCCTTCTTTCATCACCCCATCGATACTCAAGGGGGCATCTCTCACTAATTTTTCTTCTACCCCTTCAAAATTTTACCTGTCTTCTATCTTTGAAGTGGCGTCACTTATGCCACCCTAAAGAGGGGCAAATATAAACACCTATAATTTAACTTGAGCAAATTAAATACTTAAATTGTGCTAATTATATCCTTTCCCACAAATTGATGACATATCATCAATAAATGCTCATTTTCTCTTTTATCACCATTAATTAGTTATATTACTTTAATTAATTAACTCTTCTTCCAACTAATACACCAATTAACGAGCTTATGTTAATTAATCACCCTTTCTATCTAGATTAATTAATTATTCATAATTAATTAGCTTCCTCTTCCATTAGATCAATAAATATTCATTTACGTGACTACATCCATCTCATAGTCTAAATCATGCTAATTATTCCTCTAAAAACTTCTATAAGCTTGCACACCTATTAATTAATCACTTTGGTTAATCAATAAATCCCCTCAACTCCCATGAGTCATTAAAGGATGAATTAAACTCTCCTAAAGTAAACTCAACCAATTTTAACCATGCCTATCCATTATTAACCTAGCTTTGCTATTATCCCACATGTAATAGGATTCAAAGCTTCTTCAAACCATTGGGTTATAAAAGAAACCCTCCAAACTTTCTACTTACACCTTTATATGCTTATAACCTAAACTATAGGCATTTCATCTTAGAGCATTCTTCCATTAGAGGAGCTAGATATCCTCATATTGCATTCATCCATCCAAGTTTTTGAGTCATATGGAGAATATCAAGGTCTTGTAGTCAAGTCTTGATTGAGATCCATTCTCAAACCCTTGGGATCAAACAATCACATTTTGATAGCTAGGGATCTACATAGGTCCATCTCTTGTTTAGCTTTCAAAAGAGTAGAGGATACATGTTTAGCATGTTAGTTTGAGTTTCATTCAAAGTTCTAATGCATAATTTTGATATTTAATCTTATTTAGCTCTTAGCATGATGATATTTGTGTAGTTAGTTCATGTTTTGAAACTATTAAGGTGCTAGTTTCAATTCCCTTTGCATAACTAACTAATACATTGATACATTGAAGTGGCATCGCTTACACCACCCCAAAGAGGGGAAAATGTAGACACCCATAATTTATCCCTAGCAATTTAAATACTTAAATTGTGCTAATTATACCACTTCCCTCATATTGATGACATATCATCAATATTGCACACTTTCTCTTCTATCATTGTTAGTTAACTACATTACGCTAATAAATTGACCCTTCTATCCAACAAAGACGACAATTAACGACCTTCTATTAATTAAATCCATTTCTTCCTGAATTAATTAATTATTCTTAATTAATTAAGTTTCCTTTTCTACTAGATCAATAGGTCGGCATTTTTTTTTATTAAATCCTTCTTATCCTCTAAATCATACTAATTATTCCTCTAAAAAGCTTCTATAATGTTATTCACCTATTAATTAATCACTTTGGTTAATCAATAAATCCCCTCAACTCCCATGAGTCACTAAAGGATGAATTAAACTCTCCTAAAGTAAACTCAACCACTTCTAACCATTATTATCCATTACTAACCTAACTTTGCTATTATCCCACATATTATAGGATGCAAAACTTCTTCAAATCATTAAGTTATAAAAGAAACCCTCTTCCAGCCTTTCTACTTACACCTTCACATGCTTAACCTAAATTATAGGTATTTCATCTTTTAGTATTCTTCCATTACAGGAGCTAGGTATCTTCATATTGCACTCATCCATCCAATTTCTTAAGTCATATGGAGAAGATCAAGAAGGTCTTGTAGCCAAGTCTTGATTGAGATCCATTCTCAAACCCTTGGGATCAAACAAACTACCACATTTTGATAGCTAAGGATCTACATAGGTCTATCTCTTGTTTAGTTTTCAAAAGAGTAGAGGATAAATGTTTAGCATGTTAGTTTGAGTTTCATTCAAAGTTCTAATGCATAATGTTGATATTTACTCTTATTTAGCTCTTAACATGATGATCTTTGTGTAGTTTGTTCATGTTTTGAAACTATTAAGGTGTTAGTGTCAATTCCCTTTGCATATCTAACTAATACATTGATACACATATCAATCATAAGATTATTGGGTTTAAACCATATAACAGTGTTGCACAAATCTATAATAAGATAAAGCATACAAGCAATGAATGCGGAAATAACCAGAAGATAAAATAAAACCAGAGAAATATAACACCAGATTTACGTGGTTCACCCAGTGTGGGCTACATCCACCAAGAAATGGACAATCTTATTATTAGTGTTTTTTCAAAGGAAACACAATAAAGATTTGCTGTCTTCCAACACCTCACAAGATGTTCAATGCTTTTCCCTCACTCAACTACCCTTTCTTCCTCACCAAGAAAATTAACATACAAACAATTACTATTTTCTTCTCTCTTACCCTCATACAATGCATACATGCATATATATATATATATTATATGAGAAACTAACTATGCTTTTACAATCAATAAATCATCTTTAAAGCAAGAGATTTATTCTAATTCCCATTTGAAGAACAAAACACCGTCGCACAGGTGACTGATACCGGTCCCTTCCTGATTGATAGCGATCATACCTTGACCGATGCCAGTTATGCTCTCACCGATGCCGGTCATCCCTTGACTGATGCCGGTCACTGTTAAAACTAGTAACATGTAAAAACAAGCTTCCTATGAAGCAATTAAGCTCCATACTCAACAATCTCCCACTTGGAGATCAATTGCTATAATGTATTGTGCATCACCATCCTTGGTTCCTTTTGCTTGGCCCGTTTCTCCCTCTTCAAGTCTCAAACTCAAAGACCAATAGAAGTGGAGTGAAGCTCTAACTTCTCCCTTACTAATGGTTTCGTTAGCATATCTCCATGATTCTAATCCATATGGATTTTCTCTAACATCAGCTGCCCATCCTCCAACACCTGCCATATGAAGTGATACCTCAACTGAATATGTTTCGTTCTTGAATGAAATGTTGAGTTCTTTTCCAGATGAATCATGCTTTGACTATTACTGTTTAATCTGTAGTCTTCTTGCTCCTTACCCAACTCTTTCATGAACCTGCACATCCATATCATCTCCTTGCTAGCTTCTGTAGCTGCAACATACTCTGCCTCTATAGTAGACAAAGCCATAACCTTTTGTAATCTTGAAATCTAGCTAACTACTGTTCCACCTGCTGTGAAAACATATCCAGTAGTACTCCTCCTACCATCCAAATCTCCAGCCATATCTGAATCAACATAGCCATGTAAAGAAGTATTTGAGCCTCCATAACATAAATTCATGCCAGATGTCCCTCTTAAGTACCTGAGAATACATTGGACTATTTTCTAATGTTCTTTACCTGGATTATCCACAAACCTTCTCACAACTCCCATTACCTGTGAAATGTCTGGTCTAGTAAAAACCATGACATACATAAGACTTCCTACTGCTGAAGCATAAGGAACACATGCCATGTACTCAACCTCCTCGTGTGATGAAGGACACTGATCTTTGCTCAATTTGAAGTGTTCAGCCATAGGTGTACTAATATATTTTGAATTTTGAATTTTTCATGTTAAACCTTTCCAACACCTTATTGATATAATCCTCCTGAGACAAATACTTCTTATTTTTCCTGTCTCGATGAATTTGCATGCCAAGGATTTTCTTTACAGCTCCCAAATCCTTCATTGTAAATGTGTGAGCTAACCTTTCTTTAAGTTTACCAATGTCATGCATACTAGATCCTGTAATCAACATATGATCCACATATAATAACAAAATAACACAACTCCCATATTCAAGTTTCTTAAAATAAACACAATGGTAAGATTCACATCTTACATAACCATGCTCATGCATAAAACTATCAAATCTCAAATACCATTACCTTGGAGCTTGCTTGAGCCCATATAGGCTCTTTTTCAATCTACACACAAGTTTCTTCTTACCCTTGACTTTATAACCAAGTGGCTACTACATATAAATCTCTTCCTCCAAATAACCATGAAGAAAATTCGTCTTAACATCAAATTGTTATAAATGTAAATATTTTGTTGCAACAAAACTTAGAACAATACAAATAGAAGTCATTTTAACTAGAAGAGAAAAAATCTCATCAAATTTAATACCCGATTTCTGTGTAAATCCCTTTACCACAAGCCTCACCTTATACCTTTTCAGTCCACCCTCTTCTTTCTTGATTCTGTAAACCCATTTGTTCTGTAGAGTTTTCTTACTTGCTGACAACTTGACCAAATACCATGTCTGATTTTGTTGAAAGGAGTCCATATCCTCATCCATGCCATGCTCCCATTACTCGTGGGTATCTACTTGTAGTGCTTCTTGAAAGCTTTCTGGTTCACCAATATCAGTCAATAATAAATAAGAAAAAGACGGTGAAAATATCTTTGGAGGTCTACGTACTCTTTGTGACCTTCTCACTAATATTTGGGGTGTTCAGGGCTCATTCTGTACCTATTGCATGTTTGTGTCAATCTTTGTCAGTGAGCAACGCCAGTCTCTTGATACTGACCATGGTTCTATAACCAATTGTGGTTCCTCTATCTGCCGACCGAATGCGGTTTCCTCACTGCCACCGGTTCGAGGAGTACCGACACCGGTTCTAGTAGTTATCTATTGTGAATTCGATCCTCTGTATGTCAACTGACTGTGGTTGCCTTACTGACGTCGGTTCTAGGAGTACCGAAGTCGGTTCCTGTAGCTATCTTCTTTAAACCTAATCTTGTATGTCGATGCCGGTTAGCTTGACCGACATCGGTTTCTATAGAACCAACGTTGGTGTCTATGAATGTGTGTTTTATGTCTGAAAGTTGTTTTTCCTTCAAAATCTCCTCAACCTATTCATGTTTAGGCACCAAAACCTAATCCATGTACATTCTTTTTTCATTCTAATCAACATCACGACTCCTAATAATATTATAATCTTCTAAATCCTAAAATCGATATCTGAAATCACCAGAGTCATAACCAATGAAAGTACATCTCTTAGATTTAACATCCAACTTCCTCCTATTTTCTCTATCAACATGCACAAAAGCTTATGAGCCAAAAACTCTAAGAAAAAAAATCTACCTCTTTTCTAGACCATGCTTCTTCTGGTATTCCACCATCCAGTGCTGTTGAAGGTCCATGGTTGATCATATACCTTGCTGTATCCATTGCTTCTACCCAGAAATTCAAGGGCAAGCTGGCATGTATCCTCATGCTTCTAGCATGTTCCATGATTGTTTTGTTCATTTTTTCTGTAACTCCATCTTCCTATGGAGTTATAGGAGCCGTTATTTCTTTTCGTATTCCATTCACTGAACAATAATCATTAAAAGCCTTACTGCAGTACTTACCACCATTGTCAGATCTAAGCCACTTCAATTTTAAATTTGTTTCATTTTCTACATTGGCTTTCTACCTTTTAAAAGTTTCAAAAACATTAGATTTACGCTTAATGCAATAGATCCATATCTTCCTTGTGGCATCATCAATGAAAGTCACATAATATTGGGATCCTCCAATAGAAGCTACCTGAGCTGGTCCCCACACATATGAGTGTACAAGCTCCAATTTCTGCTCCTTCTCTGTTGACCTAACCTTGATAAATATCACTCTATTTTTCTTTCCAAATATGCAATGCTCAAAAAATTTAAGATCTAATTATTTCAAATTCGATAACTTACCCTTAGCCTTTAAGATCTGCATTCCTTTTTTCACTCATATAGCCTAGTTGATTATGCCACATGGTTGCATCTGAATCTGTAGTAGATAGCACAAAAAAGGAATCAGTAACACATGTAGACATATATAAAGTTCATACCTTTTTACCTCTTGCCACAACAAAATATCCCTTTGTAAGCTTCCAAGAATCAGTTGTGAATGTAACCACGCATCTCGATTCACCAAGTTGCCCCGCAGATATTAGATTTCTCTTAAGGCTTGGCACATGCCTCACATCTTTCAATACTTATGGATTTCCATTCTAAAAATATAGATAAACATCACCTTTACCAGTAATATTGCATGGCTCATCATCTCCTAAATAAAATTGTCCAAAATCACCCTGAACATAATTTTTGAAATAACCCTTATTAGGGATAGTACGGAAATAAGCTCCATAATCTAAAACCCAAGATACTAATTTATTATCCAAGGAGAGAATAAGGGAATCTTGCTTTACCTCACTTGTAACATTTGCCTCTTTACCTTTCTCTTTACCTTTGTCTGATGTATTCTATTTGTTTTCCTTGGACCAACACTCCTTTACGTGTCCTCTCTTTCCACAATTCTAGCAATGTAAATCTCTGTACCTGGATCTAGATCTACCATGTCTTGAATTTGATCTCCCATTCTTATTGCTCTTAGATGATCTCTCCTTAGATCTTCCCCAAATTTCTATAGTTAAAGAGTTTCCAAATGATGCTTCTCCTGAGCTTTTCCAGCGTATTTCCTCATTAAGGATTACACTAACCACATCATCAAATTTCAAACCTTTAGAAGCAGTCCCTGTATTACTAACAACCATTACCAAGTTATCCCAATCATCTGGCAAAGAGCATAAAAATAAAATTTCTTTCACTTCATCATCAAACGAAATTTATACCAATTTTAATTGATTTACAGTAGACCGGAAATCATTCAAATGATTAGGTACAGATTCACCTTCTTGCATCTTGGAATTAAACATTTTTTTCATCAAATAAACCTTATTTGAAGCACTAAGAGTTTCATACAAATTTTCTAAAGATTTCATCAACTCTATCGTGGTTTTTGCATCTTTAAAATTAGAAGCCACCGATGATTCCAGGCTCAATCTTATAGATCCTAGAGCCTTTCTGTTAATAACCTTCCATTCTTCATCAGTCATCATGTTCGACTGTCCATGTTCATCCAATGGTAAGTATAGATCTTTCTGATACAAATAATCCTCCACCTACATCTTCCATAGTTGATAATTATGACCGTCAAATTTCTCTACTCGGTATTTACTATCTTCTACCATTGCTCTGCTCCAACTCAATCAGAAAACCCTCTGTGAGCAAATCCTGTCAACACACAAAACCTCCAAACAAAGTTCTGTTACCATTTGTTGGGGTTAAACCATATAACAATGCTGCACATATCTATAATCAGATAAAACATACAAGCAATGAATGCGGAAATAAATAGAAGATAAAATAAAACAAGAGAAATATAACACAAGATTTAACGTGGTTCACCCAGTGTGGGCTACGTCCACCAAGAAACGACCAATCTTATTATTCAGTGCTTTTTAGAGGAAATACAATGAAGATCTATTGTCTTCCAACACCTCACATGATGTTCAATGCTTTTCCCTCACTCAGCTACTCTTTCTTGCTCACAAAGAAAACTAACGTGCAAACAATTGCTATTTTCTTCTCTCTTACCCTCATACAGTGCATACATGCATATATATCTATTCTAGGCAACTAACTATGGTTTTACAATCAATAAATCATCTTTAAAGCAAGAGATTTATTCTAATTCTCATTTAAAGAACAAATCACCATTACATAGGTGACTGATGCCGGTTATACCCTGACCAATGCTGGTTATCCCTTGACTAGTGCCAGTCACTGTCAAAACTAGTAACATGTAAAAGTAAGCTTCCCGTGAAGCAATTAAGCTCCATACTCAACAAAGACACTTATCTAACTATACAAGTGTAGTATAAATATATCAAAAATAGTAACAATAAAAAATCAATATAATCATTTAGCTATGCGATGGTGTTGGTATCAAATATATCTATTCAAGAAAAAAAGATCCAAACATTACTACATGGTTAAGATATTGCTATTTTTTGATTGAATTCTCTAAAAAAAATAAACAAAATTATTTAAGTGACAGTCAAATAGAAGTCAAATTTATGAATGAATTGTTACATGACATTCAAATGAATGTTAAAATTAATGTTGAGAATAAAATTGAACAACACACTCAATTACAACCTTGTTTGCCATTGTAGAATGCCTCTCGACACCTCTCGATGTAATAATCGAACAACGCTCTCCATTAGAACCTTACCTGCCATTGTAATATGTCTCTAGGCATATAAACAAATAAATAATAAAATTATTAATTAAACGTTACGGCTCAGAAGTTGGAATATTGGTTTACCAAGCCAATATCAGAGAAGCGCTTAGGATCTACTGGTTCAAATATTTCACAGGTGAATGATGCGAGACGTGAATTTTTCCAAGACAAAACAATGCAAGCATACAAGACTGCAAAAATATGAAAATGCAAAAGAGATAATTGCAATAACACAGAGATATCTCCAACTCAATATGATTAAATAGAACAATGCAAGAGATGTACATATAAGAGGTGAATGTGTAACCTCCTCCTAGAATCAAGGCAATCTCTACCTAGAATAGTGGTAACTAATAGCTAGAATGGTGTAGTCAAGTGGTGACTCACACCTAGAATAGTGTAGTCAAGTGGTAACCAACACCTAGAATAGTGTAGTCAAGTGTAAACCTAAGCAAGCATATCCCATAAATGTAGGGAAACTCCAGGTGAGGTGGAATATCCTGAGTAAGATAATACAAATAAAGCGAGGAAAATAAATCCTACACTAACACCCCCCATAAGCACATCTTAGGTGGGCAGTGAAAAATGAATGTGGGTCTTGACAACAAGGCCTCATGAGGTACCCACGTATAATGAAATCTCTCATAAGATAGAGTAAAAGGAGAAACCGAGTGGGAAAAAATCCCCCCGAAAAGAGAGACACGAAGAAGTGAAGAGGATAGAAGGTTCCCCCTGAAGATGAAGAAGTTGCTAATATAGACTGCACCTCAAGAAGAGCTCATAGATGAATGAAATTTATTTCAGTGAAAGGTTTGATGAATATGTCAGCAACCTGTTCCGAAGACTGACATAATATCAAATTGATGACCTTCTCATGAATGAGCTCTCAAATGAAGTGCATGTGAATCTTAATGTGTTTGGTCCTTTGATGAAGAATCGGATTCCTGCATGTTCGGATGGTGCTCTTGTTGTCACAAAAAATGAATGTAAGCTTCCTAATCTAGATACCAAGCTTAGAAAGAATCCCCTAAAGCCAAATAGCCTCAATAGCTGCATTAACAACTCCCCTATACTTTGCCTTTGTGGATGATGGAGCAATAACATTATGCTTCATACTCGACCAACTGATAGGACTAGAACCCAATGAGAAACTGTAACCTAAAGTGAACTTATGACACTTAGTATTGCCAGCCCAATTTGAGTTTGTGTAGCCGACCAAGTCAATGTATGAACCAACCTTGTAGTGAATCCCATATCTGTGTGATCCCTAAATGTAGTGTAAAATCCTCTTAGCCGCTTTCTAATGCAACTCACAAGGTTTCTGCATGTACCTCAAAACAATAATGATGGCATAGGTAATCTTCCTAATCTAGATACCAAGCTTAGAGAGAATCCCCTAAAGCCAAATAGCCTCAGTAGCTGCATTAACAACTCCCTTATACTTTGCCTTTGTGGATGATGGAGCAATAATATTATGCTTCATGCTCGACCAACTGATAGGAGTAGAACCCAATGAGAAATTGTAACCTAAAGTGGACTTATGACACTTAGTATCGCCAGCCCAATCTGAGTCTGTGTAGCCGACCAAGTCAATGTATGAACCAACCTTGTAGTGAATCCCATATCTGTGTGATCCCTGAATGTAGTGTAAAATCATCTTAGCCACTTTCCAATGCAGCTCACAAGGTTTCTGCATGTACCTCAAAACAATACTGATGGCATAAGAGATATCAATTCTTATGTGAGTCAAGTAAATAAGGATGCCAATAAGTTGTCGATACTAATTAACACCGACCAAGGGTGTGGAACAATAAGCCTCAAACTTGACTCTAGATAAGAAAGGAGTCAGAGATGGCTTGCAGTCAGCCATAAGAAATCGAGCCAAAATATTGAGAGAGTACTTGGGTTATGCAAGTGAAATCCTTGAATTGGACTGTATGATCTAAATGTTAAGAAAGTAGTGTAGTAGACCCAAGTCAATCATAGCAAATATATCCTGGAGAGATTTCTTCACTGCTAAGATAGCTAATGAAGTACTCCCAACGATCAAAAGGTCATCAAAATAAAGTACCGGTATCAATAATGAATCATCCCGCTGCAATAGATATACATTGGAATCTAAATGGCACCGTGTAAAACAAAAATCTAGTAGTAAGGATTACATCTTGCCATACCAAGCCCGAGGGGCCTGTTTGAGGCCATAAATAGATTTCCTAAGTCTGAAAACTAAGGATGAATCTTGAACAAACCCTGATGGATGCCCCATGTAGATATCCTCCTGTAGCTATCCGCGAAGAAAAACACTCTTCACATTTATTTAGTGCACACTCCAACCATGTGCTACAGCTAAAGCAACTGTGAGTCTAATCAAAGTCATCGTGGCTACGAGTGAAAAGGTATCTGAGTAGTCTATGCTAGCTACATGTGAAAAACCCTTGGATACTAACTAAGTCTTGTACTTATCAAATGACCCATCTACTACAAATTTAGTCTGATATATCCATTGACATCGAACCATCTTCCTTCCCTTAGGAAGTGAACTCAAATCCGAAGTGTGATTACTGATTAAGTAATTATATTTCTCATGCATAACACTATCCCACTCATGTATGCCTGATGCCTCTCAGAATGTTTGTGGATATGTCACTGAAGCATCGAAGGCATGTGGCCTACTTTGATAGTCTTCCCGAGTACATTTGTCATCCTCTAGATCCCCTACCCAAGTGTCTGCACTTTGAAGTGTCTGCCTAGCCCAAAGAGGGTCTGAAGTGGGTGATTTGTGTGTCGAATCCTCATCCTCTGAAGTATGACTAGAAGTAGATGAGGATTACTCCTAATTACTATGTTCACAGTAAGAACTGGAAGAACTAGAAGACTCTGCCTTTAGAACCTGCTGTGGATGTTTTGAATCCTCAGATTGCTCATCAAAACTGATTGAAGCCAAAGTAGATGGAGAAGTGTCAAGTAAAGAGTTAGTGGGAATCTCCTGAAACTTAACAGTTTCTCGATGAAAAACTCATGAGTAGTAGGATGAATAAGCCTATAGCCCTTGACCCCCTCTGGATACCCAACAAAGATGCAAGGTTTGGATTGAGGCTCTATTGCCTTGTATTTATTTTTGGGTATGCGTGCCATCACTGATGATCTGAAGACCCTAAAGTGCTTAACTTTCGGTTTCCTATTATGCCAAAATTCAAAGGGAGTTATACCTTTTAAAGCTTAGTGGGGAACCTGGTTCTGTATATAACATGCACAATTGATGGCTTCTGCCAAAAACCGTGGAGTTAAAGATTTATAGTGTATCATACAGTTTTCCATTTCTTTCAAGGACCAATTTTTGTGTTTTGCCACACCATTTTGCTGAGGAGTGTAAGGCACTGTCCATTGTAGATCAATACCCTTAGTGGTACAAAACTACTCAAATTTTTTGCTAACATACTCGCCACCATTATCTATTCGAATAACTTTGATGCTTTTCCTAGATTGATTCTCAACAAGTGCCTTGAAGTCCCAAAAGTAATTGAACACCTCAGATTTTTGCCTAAGGAAGTAGACCCATGTATATCTAGAAAAGTCATCTATGAAGGTGAGAGAATATTTGGCCCTAGTGAAAGAAGGATGGGGAAAAGCCCCTATGACATAACTGCGAATCAAATCTAAAGGTGTTGTAGCTCTCCAAGATTTTCCCTTATAAAATTTCTCTTGAGGGTGTTTTCAGAGAGCACAACCCTCGCAAAGTCCTTTTGAGAAATGAACTCTAGACAATCCTATAACCATGTCATGCTGAATGAGTTGCTCAAGGTAGCGGTAGTTAAGATGGCCAAAATTCTCATGCCATAATTTGCTAACTTCATATGAGTGTGTGAAAAATGTAGTAGGGGAAACATCAGGTGCAAAGTGTGAGAAGGTATATAACCTAGCATGGTGAACCGCCCTTACCATTGTTAGTGTAGTGTCGCTATGAAACTCCCTGATCTCAATTGAATCTGGATCAAATAAGACTCTCATGCCCTTCCCTATATGAGTCATCTAATACACTGATAAGAGATTAGTTTAAAGTGAAGGTACACTAAGAACATTTGTGAATGTTCCACCTTCAACTTCAACAAACCCTCTCCTTGAAACTGTGGCTAGAGTATCATCACCCAAAGTGATGGAGGACATGCTGCAGGGCTTTAAGGAAGAAGACTCAACTTGTGATGAATCCATGTGGTGTGAAGCACTAGAGTCGATAACCCACAAAGGAGTAGATGAGCATGCAACTGCAACTAGTGATTTTTCCTTACGTTTATCTTTATCTTTTTCCTTTTCCTTAGTAGATTCTTGGGTTGATGAAGACTGTTTGATAGATTCAAGGACCCCTATGTTGTTCTTCTCAAGGAGATGATTGATCTGATCAATCTTCTTCTTCATACATTTGTGTTCACCATGCCCAAGTTTCTTGCAATAGGCACACTTAACCTTTTCCTTTTTAGGTTTCCCATTTGAATTGGAGGTTTCAGTTGTAGGCTTGAAAGAGGTAGTGGATTTTTGTTCTTTCTTCTTTTCTGGATCCTTACTCTTTTGCTTCTTCTCTTAGTTGCTAGAAGATTTTTGTTTCCCATTCCTTGAAATGAGGGCTTGAGGTTTGGATGACTTCAAGGTACCCATTTGAATTAACTTGTCTTGCTCCTTAGTCAAATTAGAAATAAAGTCATCTAAGGATGGAATAGACCATGTGGCTCCAAGATCTCTCTTGGTAGCATAAAATGTAGAAACAAAGACAGTAATAAGGAGCTAGTTTAGCAAGCAATGAAAGAACAAGTTGTTCATCCTTATTTTCTATTCCACATTCTTTGACTGCAATCATAAGGACTTGATCTTGGTAAAGAAATCTTCCAAGGTGTCAAAGTTGCTAGGACTTAAGCTAATAAGTTCTATTTCTAGCTCATGACCTCTCATAGTGTCAACTTTTCCAATTATTTTTTCTAAGGTTTTCCACACCTCATTGGGATATTTGGTTGACTCTATGTAAAAAAGGAGTTCAAGAGACACTAAAAGACACAAAATACCAAATGCTTCATCACACTTATTATACAACTTAACTTTTTCTGCATCTGTACTAGGCTTTGGTTCTAATCCCATTGTGATACTGTATAACCATTTTCTCTGTTAGAGTAGGTATTTACCTTAGCTCATGTTCACCTAAGTACTTTATTTACCTTTATTATATTTATCCTCACCCACTTATGTGTGTGGATATTTATTTTTATTTATTTATATATTAGGGGGATATTATCTAGTTGTTAGGTATAGTTCTTTCCTTGATCTATGGTATTGACTAATTTTTTTCTTGATCTATGGTATTGACTAGATCCTTGATGTCTAGTTCTTTCCTAAATCTATGGTCTTGACTAGTTATTTTTTTGATTTATGGCTTGATCTACGACCTTGACTAGTTCTTAGATTGTTATTCCTTAATTATATAAGCAAGGCCCATTGTCATTGTATTTCATTGAGTTCCATAATAACATATGATATTGCTTCTCATTTGTTTACAAAGATTTTATTGAAGTTATTCTGGCAAATTTCTTTTATCTTATTGATCGTGGTGTTTGATTAACATCCGAGCTCTTAGATTGGTAACACCTATTAAAATCCTTAGCCTTTGGTCATATGGTATGGTTGTGTGAGGGCTTAAAGATTGCGATTCATAATAGTAGGTCTTAACTCCAACCCCCTTTTATTTTATTTGTGTGGTGAAGACAACAACATTTTATTTTGCTTTAGTGACAACTAAATTAAATAGTAGAGCATAAATTATTTTGAGAATCGCACTATAATTATAAAGGGGCCATATTGTAACACACACTCATTATAAAGTGCCAAAATATGGGGGCTCTTATTGCATTGCTTGGGGCTTTTGTTGTATTGCTTGGTTCTTGCATTTCTTTTGGTGTTTTTTTTTTAGAATGACATCTACTTCTGCATTATATCATGTTGAGCCATTAAAAACACATAATTACCACACAATGGAACCAAGAATAGAAACAATAATTAAGCGGAAAGGATTATGGGATTTAATTTCTTCAGAAAAACCAAGAGAATATGAGAAATTTTAGTACTAGTGCAAGTTTGATGAGTGTATGAGTTTGATAGGAATTTATGTAAGTGATAGTATTTTGTTTCATTTGGAAAAATGTGACTCTCCTTTCAAAATATGGGATAAATTGAAGGATTTATTTAGTAAGGTGGATCATATGAGAGCCATGCAACTTGAAATTTAGATCACTTCTCTTAATCCTGAAGATTTTCCAACAATTATAGACTATCTTACCAAGTTCAAGTATTTGTTGACATAGTTGAAGTGGAGTGGAAGAGATAAGAAAGATGAAGAGTGTGTTTACTTGATTCTATCTAAGTTGAGAGGACCATTCCAAATTTTTGCTTCTACCTTTTTCTCTAGCATGGATGCCTTAGATGATACATTCAAAATGCCTAACTTATAAACATTTTGTAAAAGACTTACTGGGGAAGAATCCAAATTGTATCACCTCGAGTCTTCCACCTCACAAAAGAAATTAGTTGCATCTAATCCTAAAGGCAAGGGAAAAATAAAAAGTAAAATCAAATACACCCCTTCTCCATCTCAAAGTTATCCTAAACCCAAAGAAAACTACTCTAAACCCAACGAGTCTTCTAAATCCAAGAATAAGTCTAGCCTTCCATACTCTTTTTGTGGGGGCATTGGTCATGAAGAACATAGGTGTTATAAGTGAATGCAAGCTTTAGAGGATGCACTCAAAAAACAAAAAATTTCTATCTCCACTCCACCTCCTTTTAATCAACATGGAAAGACACTTAATGTTGTTGAGATATATCAATCACCACTTGTAGACAGTTGGGTTATATATTTTGGTGCTTCTCATCACATGAATTCTTCCAAGGAGTCTTTTGTTTCTCTAGGTTTGAGTTCTACTTCCAAAATTGAGGTTGGAGATTCTTTTTTTTTTTTTTGTTAAAGGAAAAGGTGATATATAACTTGATGGTGGCAGTATCTAGGAAGCAATATATGTTCCTAACATCACTACAAATTTACTTTATGTATATCAAATTTGTCATTCTGGTCAAGGGGAAACAATGAATTTTACACCATATGGGGCAGAAGTACAAACTTTGTTGGAGCCTCATTCACTTGTTTCTCAAGGTATTGTTGATCACAGTTCTAGACTATATAACTTTGAGGGTATTGATGACACTTCCTCTATAGGTACATGATTGGTTTCTCATGCAGATTCAGAGAGTAAGCTTTTGCATGAAAGATTTGGACATCTCAATTATAGATATTTGAAGGAGTTGAGCACTCATGGTATGGTAGATGGTTTTCTTAGAGTTTCTTGTCTCTAGGGAGTTTGTCATAGATGTGTATTAGGAAAACAACACCAAGATCATTTTTCTATGAATTTGTCTAAGAGAGCTTCTTCATCACTTAAGCTTATGCATAGTGATTTGATGGTTTTTCTTACCTCCTCTTTTAATGGAGCTAAGTATGCACTTACATTTATTGATAATTTCTCAATGCGTACTTTGGTTTATTTTCTCAAGTACAAAAGTGATGTTTTTTCACACTTTAAAGTCTTCAAGGCTTTGGTTGAGAAACAATCTTCTAGTTGCATAAAGAACCTTCGTACTGATAATGGGGGGGAGTACTTTAGCAATGCATTTTCTGAATTTTTGGCAACTCGAGGCATTATTCACCATCATTTTGTTCCTCATGCTCCATAATATAATGACTTAGCATAACAGAAGAATAGAAATTTGAAGGAAATGACTAACTATATGATGTATTTTAGAGATTTACCTCCTATCTACTGGGAAGAAGCAATTAATTGTGCTAATTACATTCAGAATCGCACACCACACAAAACAGTTGAGCATTTGACTCCAGAGGAAGATTGGTCCAACACTAAGCTAAATGTCTCATTTTTTCAAGTCTTTGGGAGCCATACTTGGGCCTTTGTGCCAAAGAAAAAAATGAAATATTTGGATAAGAAGAGAAAACCCTTGATCTTTGTAGGGTATTGTGAGGACATGAGAGCTTATTGAATTTTAGATCCTGATACTCATGAGGTTTTTTTTTGAACACATGTTTAGTTTGATGAGCACTTCACACCTCATGATTCTTCATCTTATTCCATGCCTACTTCTTTGTCTTTATCTCATCTTGAGGATCCTTTCTTTGAGAAGGTTGATGAGGAGGTTATAGATGGCATTGAGGATCATATTCCCACTGCTGTTATCACTATGCTCAAGTGGGATCATACTACAATTTCTGAGGTAACACCTTTCATACAGGATCTCCACCCACTAGGAATCATCACACACATTCTATAGGTTTTGGAATTTTGTGTCATGCAGTTTCTGAGGATCCACAATCCTTTTCAAAGGCTCATGGGATACAAGAGTGGGATGATGCGATGACAGCTAATTATTTTTCTTTAATGAAGAATCATACTTGAGATTTGGTATCTATTCCTAAAGGAAGAAAGATGGTTAGGTGTAAGTGGGTATACCAAACCAAATATCCAGCTGATGGGTACATTGACAAGTATAAGAATCATCTTGTTGCAAAAGGTTTTTCACAAATTGGAGGTATTGATTACTCTGAGAATTTTTCACCCATTGCCAAGATGGATTATGTATGCCTTGTACTTGCTCTTTTTGCATCACAGGGGTGGCATGTATACCAGATGGACGCGAAGAGTGCCTTCTTACATGGATATTTACAAGAGGAAATATACATGGAGCAACCAACTGGATTTTTTTAGGATTCTTCTCTTGTTTATAGACATTGAAGGTTTCTCCACGGTCGCAAACAAGCCCCTCGGGCTTGGTATGAGAAGATGGATTCTTTTTTTCCATCTACTGGTTTTTTTTGTTGCCACTCCGATCATTCAGTGTATCTCCAACATGTTGGTGAGGATATTGTCATACTTGTATTGTATGTTTATGATCGGTTACTTACTGGCAGCTCTTCTTCCCACATTCAGAGTATTCAGAGGGATCTTTTTACATAGTTTGACATGTCAAATCTTGGGTTTGACATGATATAATCTTTTCTGGTTTTTTCATTTGGATGAAATGAATTTAAGATGTTCAACTTCATCTTTTTTTTTTTTGAAAATTATATTAAAAAATTAAATTCATTTCTTTTTTCTAAAATGTTTTTAATAAGAATTTTTTTACATATTGGTTAGAAATGTCATTTTTAAATTTTTGTTAGTTGTAATGTTTGTTATTATGTTCATACATTTAATTTTTATATTAAAATTGGCATTTCTATTGTGAATGTACTATATTATGTACATATTATTTTCTTATCATTTTCTATTGTGATTTTTGTACTATATTATTTTCTTAATATAAATATAAAGTTTTAATATTTATACTCACACTACAAATCTAAAAATCAACAGGCATATAGGTTTTGGTTAGTATAATGTTTGTGAGTGTGTTCATGTTTAATTTTTATATTAAAATTTACATTTCTATTGTGAATGTACTATATTATGCACATGTATATTATCTTCTAATGTGTATAAGTGAATGTAGTATAATATGTTTTCTGGTTTTTTAATATGGATGAAATGAATTTAAGATGTTCAACTTCATCTTTTTTTTCTAAAATTTATATAAAATAATTAAATTCATTTTTTTAATAAGAATTTGTTTACCATCACTTATCGTTACATATTGGTTAGAAATGTGCTTATCCCATTTTTTCTGTTCTTTCAAACTTTCGAATCATATAAATAAGGTTCTAATAAAATGTGTTATGGAAGCTCCTATAGTTCCTGCTAAGGTTGATTCCACTCCTAATGTGGGTGAGAATCCTCTCCAGTATCCTCATCCTGATTTTGATTGTGAGGTAGATTTGTTATTTGAGAAGAGTATTTCGAGGGTAGAAACTACTCCTGTTGTTGAGAAATCTTCTTAGGAGCCTCAACATAGCTCTTTGAAGGAAAATCTACAAATTTCAAATGTGTGGATAAGGAGAGGGATCTTTCTTCCCCTCCCAAATTGTTATATCAACCTATTTCTTCGATGAACGTTATCCTCCCGTGTGGACCAGATGAAGTTGATTCAAATAAGGGAGAATGTACTTTGGTCCAGAGTAAGAAAAGAATTTTTTCAAAACAGAGTTCAACCCCAACACATATGACATTAAGATCTCACTCCTATGCTTTAGGCTGAAATTTTTCATGTTTGGAGGTTTGGTATTCTTTTTTTGGTTGTTGTTTTTGCCAAGTTTTTTTGGCACTTTGTTGGGTGTTTTTTTGATTGTTGTGAGCTTCATTGTAATATATGTATTATTATGGCCCTTGGAGCCTTTCCAAGTATTACCAATTAAAAAAAAGTTGTTTTATTACTCATTAATTTTGCATTGAATATGTGAATTGGTTGGCAAGTGTAGCCATCATCATTCATAATACTAAAAATAATTGCATTCACTCGATTGTTTTTGTTCTTTCAAACTTTCGAATCATATAAATCAGGTTCTAATAAAATTTGTTTTTATTACTCATTAATTTTTCATTGAATGTTATTTTCAATGACTTAATGTCATTGTGAATTGGTTGGCAAGTGCAGCCATCATCCTCCATAATACTAAAAAAATGCATTCATTGAAATCCAAACCTTCCACTTCATAGTGGAGACGTGGTGGCCCAAAGAAAGAAGCAAGGACAAATAAAAACATAAAAATAGAGTTCCAAAAAAATATACCTCACAATTCGTCAATAAAAAGCATATCCCTGAACAATCCATATAAACTATAAATGAGAAGAATAAAATAATCAATGTGAAAACATCATTTTATTAAGAAAATTCAAACCCAGGCACATGTCACTTAAAGAATATGTAGGCACACTATTAAATAAGGTGAAAATGGGGTTACTTACCTTTTGTAGAGTGCAAAGGAGAGAAGAAAAGTAAGGGAAGCACAGGGTAGAGAATGGGCCTAAAATGTTTGGCTGGGGGACAGTTTTGTAACTGTTTTTACAATGATTTTTTAAATTAAAATATAGTGAACTTATATGTATAATAAATTCATTTAATTGATTTTACCCATATGTATTAATAAAAGAAATTGAATTTACTATGTAATACCTTTTACTATGTAATACTCATTTCATCCTATCATTAATTAATAAAATATAATTTAATTTATCGTGTAATACCCTTTAGTGTGTAATACCCATTTCACCCTATCATTAATTAATAAAATATCATACCCATTACTGTGTAATATAATGTTTTTGATTTTTATTTAAAATAATGTGAACCCATGTGTATAATAAATTCATTTAATTAATTTAACCCATATGTATTAATAAAAGAAATTGATTTTATCATGTAACTATTTTTAACACATTTATTTGGTATTATTAATAAAATAATTTATTTTTATTACCATGTAATACCCATTTCACCCTATCATTAATTAATAAAAGAAATTAAATTTACTGTGGAATACCCTTTAGTGTGTAATACCCATTTCACACTATCATTTTTTAATTAAAAGAAATTGAATTTACCCTGTAACTATTTTTAACACATTTATTTGTTATTATTAATAAAAGAATTCTTTTTTTAACCCATATGTATTAATAAAAGAAACTAAATTTACCATGTAATACCCAGTTCACCTTTACCATGTAATACCCATTTCACCATAGCATTAATTAATAAAAGAAATCAATTAATAAAATAATTCAATTTACCACATAAAATAATTAATAAAAAATTAAATTTTCCATGTAATACCAATTTCACCTCTCATTTACTATGTAATACTTATTTCAGTCTAGCATTAATTAGTAAAAGAAATTAAATTTACGATGTAATACCCATTTCACTATATTATTAATTAATAAAAGAAATTGATTTTAGCTCTAATTGTTTTTAACACATTTATTTGCTATTATTAATAAAAGAATTCATTTTTATTTACACGGATTCTTTTTAATTTACACACACGGGCATGACATTAGACTCCTCCACTCAATATATATGTAAATGAAGATGCCTCTCGGCATAATTAATTATGTATGTTAATTATTTTATAATTATACGTCACACATGTGATTAGAAAATAGAAAAGAAAATTTAATCTAACAATTATGTTTTCCAGACAATATATTCAGTCAATGTATTTTTTTTAACTTCTCCCAGGAGAGAGGTAGTTGTAATTATAAGGCAAATGGAAAATAGTTGTTGAGGAAGTCAAAATATGTAATCCTCTCCGTAATGCATTTTAGGCATTATGAAGAGCATTACATGATGTTGAAGGAATTGTGGATAATTTGAAATTAGAATGTGAAGTAAGACCACACTGACATATACATGTAAATATTATTGTGCTTTTTGACGATCATCATCTTTGACGATCATCAACACAATCAAGTCAAATGTTATTCGTGTGTGGTCTGAGAAACTCTCAATTTCATCGAATTTGATTTCACAATTTTGTTCATGAATGTGAGGGCTCCTATTAAACATACACAAATTGTTGATATATCATACATACAAACAAACAAGAAAATCTGGACTGAATTGATTGCCCAAGGCTTTCATTCAATTGGTATATTTATATATTACAATGGATGAGTAAAATACAAAAATATATTTCTAGATGGTATGTGCATCTAGATGGTTTGTGCAATAAAATAATATTTGCTGCAGATCTGGTCTGTGGTCTTTGGTTTATGCAGACAATCACTGTTCATTGTTGTGCACATAATAAATTTATTCCAACACTCTCCCATAAATTTATTCTTCTATGTTCACACAAACTTTGAAAAAATACCCCACACTTTATGGGTCCCGCCTATCTCTATTGGTCTTATGGCTACTGAGGTACCCATTTACATAATTTCCTTAACCCCTAATTTATCTCTAAATTTTACAAATTTTCTTTCACTCAATGCTTAGGTGAAAATATCTGTGGTAGACAAGTTGAATCACATCATTTTGAATCAATTCTCTAATGTATTGATGATGAATCTCCACATGTTTAGTTCTTGCATGATAGATATGATTCTTTGCTAATTGAATTGTACGTTTGTCATCATAATATAATATTGAAGGTTGATTTTGAGAAAAATGTAAATAACTGCTCCAAGTATTCTCCTCAACCATACTGCTTCACGAGGAACTGCACATGTCGAAGCATATTCCGCCTTTGTTGATGATAATACAATTGTTGGTTGCTTTTTGCTAGACCACGAGATAGCACCAGATCTAATGTTGGACACAAAACTTGTAGTAGATTTGTGTTCATCTATACATCCAGCCAAATCAAAATCTATAAACCCAGTCAAAGATATATAAACACTTGTAAAATACTCAATTCCAAAATTTTGAGTTCCTTTGACATATCTCAAAATTCTTTTAGCTTCTTTCCAATGAGGAATTTTGGGAGATGACATAAACCTTGACACTAGACTAACTGCATAAGCAATGGCATGCCTAGTTATTGTCAGATAAATAAGACTTCCCAATAACTATTTATATAATGTGTCATTTACATATTATGAGTCATCATTTGTTGATAATTTCATCCCCACTTCAACTAGAGTAGCAACAACTTTACAATTTTCCATTTTAAATTTGGCTAAAAAATCATGTCCATACTTGGATTGAGAGAGGAGTATCCTGTCATCTTTCTGCCATACTTGTATGCCAAGACAATAATGAAGCAATCCTAAATCAGTCATCTAAAACTTTTCCCTTAATATTTCTTTGTACCGTCAATTAACATGTCATGATTACTTATAATTATTGTGTCATCCACATAAAGAACACCCATTATTATTCCATATAAGGGATGACCATGTGGTGAACTGGTGGGGCACTTAGCCTGTAGAGCTAACAACACAGGTTCAAACCCAACCCCTAGGATTTCATATCCTGATTTACCCATGGCATGTGGAGTGGGGCATTTGCATGTCACCTTGGGAGTTGGGGTTGACCTTGTGGTGAACTGGTGGGGCACTTTGCCTGTAGAGCCAACAACTCGGGTTCAAACCCAACCTCTTCTATTAGTTTTGGCATTTTCTGGGGGGTGCGAAAAAATGGATCGGAAAAATGTGAAAGCTGCGAATAATGGAGAGGCTATTAGGAGGAAACATGAGGATCCTCAGGCACTGAAAGGGGATTTGATTGGGCTTGGATTGGGGTTGAATGGTTTTTGGGCCGGTAGAGGAGAGAAATGCCATGGTGACTGGGATAAATACGCTGCAAATCCGTGCCCTAATCCTAGGGTTCCAAAATTAATGCACCTTCATCTGGGACAAGTGGGTTTAGTAACGAATGTAGCAGGAAGATTGGGGTTGGGGCTTCTAGTAATGGTGGCTCAGCTTAGCCCCATAAATCCGCTTCTTTCAAAGAGGTGTTGGCTAACAGAGGAGGATAGTTCCCGGTAAGAAAAACATCATGCACTCAGACTTACCTGGTTGATTTGGCCAAGGATGTTCCTTCGTTAACCATCGAGAACCTAGAAGTTGAGGAATATTTCAAAAAATTATCTCAGGATGCAGTGATTGGTGGATTTAATGGCTATTGGCCTTCCTCCTTTGTATTATATTAGTGGGTCTTTGAAAAATGGACCAATAAATGTGAAATATCTCTCTGTTCCAAGGGATTTTTTGTTGTCCATTTTAGGGAATCTGAAGATTATCAACATTGTTTGACATGTGGTCCTTGGTTTTGGGGACATGCGGGTCTATTTTTAACTCCATGTTTTCCAAATTTTGATCTAAATACTTCTTTGGTGGCCAAAACGCCGTTTTGGGTCAGGTTGCCTAATCTCCCCTTGCATCTGTGGTATGCCCCGGAAGATATCGGAAATGCTTTGGGCAAGTTTATTAAAGATGATTTAGATAGAACACATTCGGGTATGTGTTCGTATGCCTGAATGTGCGTGGAAATTGATTTGAGTAAAGGAATACCTGACCGAATTAATCTTAAATTCGGTAATTTTCAGCATTCACAGGTCTTAGACTATGAGAATAGTGCATTTCGATGTAGAATATGTAGAAAAACGGGTCATTTACAAGATTCTTTCCCTTTCAATAAGAATCAAAAATATGTAAAAAATAATGGATCATCTTCATCTAGTGGCTGGGGTTCTGTAAATCCAGATTTGGTATCCACCTCGAATTTTAAAGATAATATTAGCACTCCTAACACAGGCGGTAAAATGGCTTCAAAGCAGGATGACTCAGAGAAGGGGATGCAAGAAAACCACTTGGTAGTGGGTGGAATAAAAAGGGGGCATACATCCGAAAACTCAGAATCAGACCGGGATTCGGTGTCAGAAAATGTGATGGTTGTGGAGAATTCTAGTGAATTGGCACTGGTTATTGCATTTGACCTTGGAAAGTGGCAAGAAGTAAAGAAGAGGAAAAATAAAAAGGGACGAATGGGAAGCATTGAAGATTATTTTCTGTCGCACGGTGGGAAGTAATTTTGGGATAATCTTTCCGTATGGTTAGCTTTTCTAGATGCATTTGTAAGTTGGAAAGCAACTGTAGTCGTTGTTTGTTTCTGGTTGATAAATATGTTTTGTTTCCCTGAGGTTTTGGCCTCAATTTTTGAATAGGGAATGGGTCCCTTCTACTCACTTTATCAATTAAAAAAACAACTATTATTCCATCATTACTCTTTTTGACATAAAGATTAGGGTCAAAGGGACTTTTTACAAAACCTTCATGTTTGAAGTACTCATTGTTGGGTTTCAAAATGGAACATGAGGGTGAAACCACAGTCAGGGGACAACATGTCCCTCCTCTTTAATGGGAGAGGGTCCCTTATTGAAAGTAGTAAAGACTTATATACATATACACAACTTTCATCATGTGGATTCCTGATACTTTAAGAGATTTCATACCAAAATGTCATTAATACAAAGGGCTCAGAAGAATGGAGAATATGGAAAGGGGGGGAGAACAATAATACTTTCTGGATATATAGATTTCAAAGTATAACCTTACTTGTATTGAAATAGAAAAATGTAGAATCAATTTTGTTCCAAAACAAACCCAAAATGCATTTCCACAAAAGCGACCACGAACAGAGAAGGAAGGACAAAAAATGATCACATTCATCCATTGTAGAGCTCAACCCAAAAAATGGCGATAAAAAGATTAGATGCAGATGTAAATAAACCATTTTCCCTCTTTTTTTACCTCGAAATTAGGACCCTACATGTGTCAAAATTAGAGAAACGATGAGCTAGGTGGCAAAAATACATTTCCCAACATTTGGGAGAAAAGGCGCGATTTCTCGATTTCCTCCGCCCCTCTGCAGCTCCGCTAAAGGCTAGACACATGGTGCCATCTGATTGGATGAGGAAACACGGTCCAAAAACAACCATTTGAACCCTTTTGGCGAGAACTTAAAAATCTCAAATTTCTCTGTGGATGCACCCTCTCGATTTGACTAGGACACGTGTCACCTTCTGATTGGATAAGGGGGCGGGGCTCAATTTGCAAAATTTTGATCCTTTGGCACAAAATCTCATTTTTCCCCACCGTTCCACAGGTCTATTGACACGTGGCATCCTTTGATTAGCTACGGGCCCCAAGGGGGTTGTGGCTAAACTTTAAACTTTTAACCCTTTGGCAAAAGTGCAAAAAACAATGTTGCTCCCGCCAACCCGCAACCCCGAGGACACGTGGCTGCTTCTGAGGGCTTGCGGAACTTATCTCTCCATTTCTCTGTGCAGGCTCGTAAGTCACTTTTGCTAACTTACCCCTTTTGGCGAAAAAGTGCAAAAATCACAAGGAACTCTGTAGGTCCGCCAACTCGCCAAAGGGAAAATTTAACCACATAGGTCCGCCGAGCCATAACTTGCAAAATACAAGGAGTTAGTAGGACTTCTTGACCTTTCTGGAAAGGGGGATAAATTTCCCATTTGTTGGATAAGTTTTTAAAAGTCCAAAATCTCTTGGTAAGTCCCAGATTCAAAAATACCTCTTTCAAGCATACTTCAAAGGCACCAACTCAAAATTTAACATTTTTAGACTTGGAAAATGGAGGGAAATTTGAGGGTGACAACAACTGGCTCCTTCTGGGGATGACTTGGCTTGGCATGAAATATAAGGCAAGATCAAGAAACTTAGAAAACTTTTGGAAAAGAAGACTAGTGCCTTATCCATTGGGCAACGGAGTCAAAAACAAGCTCAAAACAGAAGGGGAGCACACGTATCAAGCGAGAAAAGAAAAAAGAAAAAAACCAAAGGAAAACAAACCAAAGGGAAAGTTGTAAAAAATATAAAAACGACTCCCAAGTCACTAGGATTAGAATAATTTCAAGTGTTTCCCACTATAAGGAAGTGGGAGAGAAGAACCATTCATGTAATCCAAGTAGAAATAATTCTCACCAGCAAGATGTCTTATTTTGAATGGGCCTAGCCAAAGAGAACCAAACTTACCATGGCTGCCCCTTGGTTCATGCCTTTTGTCCCAAAGAAGAACAACATCTCCCACTTAAAAAGTATCTAGACTTGGCCTTCTTGTCAAATAGAGATTTTACCTTGAGTTAGTGAGCTAATATCCTATCAACCACCTATAATCTATCTTCATTCAACCTCTGAAGGTACATATTCCTTTTGTCCAATGAGTTGGAAAAACTAGCATCTTCAATGGCCTTCATCAAGTGCAAGGCTAAAAATTCCAACATTACTGGTAGATGAGCATAAAATCCATATACCACTTGAAAAGGAGACATTCCAATAGATCTCTTAGTTGTAATTCTATCAGCCCATAAATCATCATATAGTTTCTTATGCCAATTCCTCTAAGAGTCATTTACAAGCTTCCAGACAATTATGACTAAGTTCTTGTTCATTGATTCAGCTTTCCCATTCCCTTGGGGATAATAATTTGAAGAGTGTGCAAGGGAAATGCCATAGCCATAGCAAAAATCAGTCATTTTAGTAGAGGAGAAGTTTGAAGCATTGTTAGTGACAATCTTGTTTGGTACCCGAAACCTTATTAAGATATTCTCCTTGATGAAATTACAAACAACCTTCGAAGTAGTACTTTTGACTGGAATGGATTCCACCCACTTGGTGAAATAGTCAGTGGTAGTCAAAACATGAGTGTGTCCAGCACTTGAGGGTGGATTGAGTGTGCCAATAAATTCTAAACCCCATTTTTGAAAAGGATCTTCAATCACTACTGGTTTGAGAGGCAGAGCAGCCAATTTGGGTCTACCAATAAAGGTTTGGCATGCTTCACATTTACTTACCCTCTCGGATGCATCTCTGAATAATGTGGGCTAATAATACCTAGCACGTAGGATTTTGTGAGCTGTTACAGTGGAAGCGAAATGACCTACATAGGCCTGATCATGGAAAGCCGAGAATGATCTCCTTTGCTGGTCCTTGTCAACACATTTCAAAAATCTTCCATCAATGCCACGTTTGAACAATGCATTTTCCCATAATACATATTGAGCTGATCTCAATTTGATGGCCCTTTTCTCCTTGGCGGTCAAATGGGATGGGCATTCTCTGTAAGTGAGAAAGTATGTAATGTCAGCATACCATTCATTAGTCAAACTGAGGAAAAGAACAATAGACATATCAACTTCTTCCTCTAGCAATTTAGCATCAGCTCCTTCGGCAATGAGCTCACATAAGCCCTTTCCCATGACCAACTTGGTGGGTTTGATGTTAAGGTCATACTCCTAAACTTTTGCTACCCAATTACCCCTCTTGGTTCCAAATTCTTGTTGTGTTAGAATGGATTTAACAGTTGTATCAGGCACAAGAACAATAGCATGGGAGTTAAGGATATAAAAATGAAACTGTTTCACTGCCTTAACCACTGCAAAAGCGTGTTTCTCCATCATGGTGTACTCCAGCTCATGGGATTGCAAAATATAACTCATGAATGCTATGGGGAGTTGATGACCTTCATTATTTTCTTGGGTTAACACAACAACAAGAGTGTATTCAGTGGCATAGCAATAAATAATAAAGTCCTTACCAAAATCTGGGCATGCCAAGATTGGAGTCTTTGTTATAGCTCTCTTGATGCCTTCAAATGCAACTTTGCCTTCAGAGGACCAGCCAAATGTCTGCTTCCCCTTCATCATTTGAGCAATGCTCAAAGTAATCTCTGCAAAATCAGGTATAAACCTCCTTAGGAAGTTGATTTTACCGAAGAAAGAATATACGCCTTTCTTGCTGGTTGGAAGAGGGATCTACTAAATTTCCTAAACTCTCTCTGGATCAATCTTGATCCTGTCCTTAGAGACAATGTGTCCCAAAATTTTACCTTCAGTGACAGAAAAGATTGATTTCTTTGGATTCAAGGAGATGCCATGCTCTCTACACCTTTAGAGGACTATTTCAAGGTGTTTGAAATGATCAGTTCTGATTTTTGAAAACACAGTCAGATCATCAAGGTAAACAACTATGCACTTTCCCTTGAGGCTGCCAAAGGCCAGGCCCATAGCCCTCTGAAAAGTAGCACCAGCATTGATGAGGCCAAATGGAATTCTCTTATAAGCGAAGGTGCCCCAAGGAGTAGTGAAGGCAGTCTTATGTTTATCAACAACATCTACTTCCACTTGATTATACCTCGAGAAACCGTCCAACATGGACAACATTTATGAGCCAGTGAAAACTTGTAGCACTTGATCCATGAAAGGAAGATGATAATTGTCCTTCAAAGATGCTTGATTCAAGTTTCTGAAATCAACACAAATCTGAATCTCACCATTCTTCTTTCTAATCGGCAGAATATTAACAATCCATGGTGAATGGTGAATAGGAAAAATGATCTTTGCTTTCAATAATTTATGAATTTCTTGGAAGATTGTATCAACAATATTAGGATTATATTGCCTCTACTTCTGCCTGAAGGGTTTGATTCTAGGTTTGAGAGGGATGAAATGCTGCATTTCCTTTGGTTGGAAGGCCTTAAGATCATCATAGGAATAAGCAAGGACATCAGTATACCTCTTCAACAAATTTACAGCCTTCTTCTTCTCTTCTTATGTGTAACACTTCCCAATGTTCACTTGTTTGGGTTCATGAGAACTTCCAATGTTTATCTTCTCATACTCAGTGGATTGCTGGTTTCCTTTGGTAGATTTTGACTTAATATATTTTTCATGTTTATTGAATAACTCCTTCAAGCTCACCAACCCCTTGGGTATCTTATTACCTTTCATCTTTAAATAGCCATCATGATCTATTTCTTCTTCTTTTCAACCTTCTTTGTTTGGAGGCACACACTCCCTAGGAGGATTTTCACTCCCTTCAAAGTACAACTAATCAAAATTATCTCTAAGCTCTAGGAAGGACAACAGATGCTGATCATCATTGAAGACTTGCCAATTATTTACAATGTTTGACACACTAGGCCTATGAATCATCTCAATGGTGAACTTCTCTTGGGAGAAATCCGGATGAGGAATTAACAGAGACCCCAAGACAGCCAACGAATCACCCCTTGTGTTTCTTTCTCTTGGCATGGCTTCGATGGAGAAGGCATCAAGGAACTCAATTGAATCCCAAATCAGATTTCTGTAATGTTTTAGTCTTCTATTTTTTACTTGGAAAAGATCTCTAACCTGCTTTACAATCAGATCTGCATCACCATGAGCAAGGATATTCTTAATTCCCATTTCCTTTGCCAAGTTAAGACCAAGAAAGAGAGCTTCATACTCTGATGTGTTGTTTGTATTTTCGAATTGGAGCTTGAAAGAGGAAGGATGAAGCTTCCCTTTAGGAGAAATGAGCACTACACCAGCTCCATAACTAGTTGAGGGGCAGCTCCCATCAAACTCTAAAATCCAAACGCCATTGGGATCAAGAAGTACTTCCTTGGGATGCTTTACCTCATCTTGTGACACGACCATGTAATTTTTGGGAAATATCTTTATTAGTGCTCCATTATTTGTGTGTAAACATTAATTAAATTAGTATATTTGTGTAATTATTATTATTGTTATTATGAGTTGTTATAAACAACTTAGTAACAATAATATAATATTTGTGAGGTAGTTTCTACTCACCTTATGAATATGGTTCACGATGTATTCAGTTTCCTATATTCTAGGAAAACTCCAACCTATATATTAGGCTATTGTATTGTGTGAAATATACAGAGAAGTAAAATAATAATTCTGTGCATTGTTTCCTGTGTAAATTTGATTCATAGTTTTCATTTGGTCTCAAAGCAAGGATAATCTAAGATGAGAGTCTTTAAAAAAAATCATGCATTGATAGTTCCATCTGGTCGTGAGTTCGTGATTTCATTGGCTTAATCCTACATTAAAGTTCAATTTCTACATAGTTCGGTAATGGATCAGTGATCTCTGTATTATGCTACGAGCTCTTCAAACATTCCCAAATTTTGTGAGGAATTTGGTATTTTCATTTAAACCTATATACTTTGTCAAGAATTTACAACGTTGATAGCTTTGTCTTGCGTGTGGTCAAGGTTGAGCAGTCTGTATTTTGTTTTTTTTCATTCACACAAAGGTCGAGCAATCGCCCATGATAGCATATATATGGAACCTAGAATTTCCTTTGGATCTGTGAAATATTGTAATTCAATATGTGTCTTTGTAAGATCCTGATCCTGAAATAAGAGATACGGTCTCCCAGCCACCTCAAGCTCCATTTCCTAGATCTAATCTTCCTGAATCGGTCCACTGTGCAGCGTACAAATATCACGTCCTCTAGTTTTCAGTGAAATTATTATTCCCATGATATGGCCTAGCTCACATACATGTTGGGTGAATTCTCTCTATATCTTAGACACATTTCTTCCACACTTTAATTTTAGACGTGGAAATACGTGGATGGTCTATCTATCTTATGAAGTGCTTTCACATTTTGTTGATCAGTTTTCTCGGATTCAATTGAACTTGCATTGATTTAAAATCTAGATTTAATCATTGCTCCTGAGATTAGACTCATATTGTGTTGCACAAATCAGGGTTGTCAGTTTCAGCATGGTGGCTCGACTCCCTAGCATGGTCATTTCCTTGTCGGCATTTAAAACTTCATGGACAACAGCAATCTCCTCTCGGTGTTAGAATCATGGTTGTGCTTAATACTACTACTATTTTGATGATCTCAAAATATCCGTAGATATCCATGCTTTGCACTGCTCTACATTCATTTGGTTTGACAGTAAGCTCTCCAACATTTTTCTGTGCTTCCACCCTTCAACAGGTGTTAAACCCACGTGTGCATAATGTGTAGTCATTTAAAGATTCTTAATTTTGTTTCATTTTGAGTCGATTGGATTTTTAATATTATTTTTATCTGTAGTCTTAAGTTTTTAGAATTTTCCTAAATAACACTTCGGTCTCATTGTAATTGTTTTGTCAATTTAGATGTTCGAGAGCTGCATACACTAAGTTGTATTTAAAAAGATGTCAAAAGTCAGATTGTTAAAAAGAGTCGAAATTTTTTTTTGGTATTGTCTTAGTCAATGTCATTTTCATTTTAAAAGTAATCTCATTTTATTACTTTTAAAATTTCTAGTCGAGTCCTATTATCCAAGTCAAAAGTATCGTCAATTTTGTGAGTTTTCGTTAAAAGTTGTGTCAGTGTAAAGAGTGCAAAAATAAAAACAACAATTTCCTTATGGACGCATTTTCGGTGTTACCCGACGTCTGAAAAATACATGTTTTCACATTGTGGGAGGGAAGAAAAGAATAAACAATGTGTAAATAGTTGAGCTTCATATCCAAATTTAGCTGAGCTAGTAGCATGAAACCGGAGGCAGGAGGCATCGGAGGTTGGAGGTCACTCAACGACCTCTCATCAGTCGCCAACGATGGGGCCACACAGATGATTTGGTGGAATGTGTTTTCAGTTGTGTGTTTGCTTCAGTTTGCAGTGATCCTGTTTTCAACAAGTGGAAATTTCACATTGAGGGGGGAACATGATCCAATGTTCCATTTCCATTATGTCACTTTTTTCTATGTATGTATGAGCAGTAGATTTCAATAGAATTTCCTATGTTATTCCCTGTAGTGAGATGTGATGAGGGCTGAGAATAGTATTTTTCATATCATGATGTGGTTGTAGGTAAACCACTTGAAAACCTTCATTTGTGGTTTGTGGTAAACCAATAGCAAAACCACCATTCTTGGTTGTTGGTAATCCATTCACAAAATCATCACTTTGTGGTTTGTGGTAAACCAATTGCAAAATCACCATTCTCGGTTTTTGGTCAATCGTTAGCAAAACCATCCTTGAGGTTTGTGATCATCCTGTGAAAATCACCAGATCATGAGCAGGTGCAAGTACAAAGGCAAGTTTTCCCCATGTTCGCACTAAGGGGGGAATGTTGGGAAATATATTTATTAGTGCTCCATTATTTGTGTGTAAGTATTAATTAAATTAGTATATCTGTGTAATTATTATTATTGTTATTATGAGTTGTTATAAACAACTTAATAATAATAATATAATATTTGTGAGGTAGTTTCTACTCACCTTACGAATATGGTTCATGGCGTATTCAGTTTCCCATATTTTAGGGAAACTCCAACCTATATATTAGGCTATTGTATTGTGTGAAATATACAGAGAAGTAATATAATAATTATGTGCATTATTCCCTATGTAAATTTCATTCAGAGTTTTCAGTAATTGCCATGAACTCTGTCTTCATAAAGTATTTGTGCTTTTCGATTGTCCGTCTTTTGCACAATATATTTAGTTTGCTTTTCAGGAAATAACTTCTTCATCTTCCCATTCACTGGAATGAGATCATGTGACTAGTCCATCACGATCTCTCCTCCAACATCCTTGTAAAATTTTCTACTCAATAGCATGCCATAAGAAGGAGGTATATCAGCTACCAAGATGGTTGCTAAAACTCTTTTCTCTGGTATAACAACAAATGCAACTTGTGCATCCTTGATTCTACAAACCAATGATACTTCTCTACTTTCCATTGAATAGCATGAGCCAAAAGTGTGGGTTAGGGTTAGGCCTAGGGCATGAGCTACCTTGGCGGGCATCACATTGTCTGAAGCACCGGAATCAATGACACAATTGCTATGTTTATGACAAGCTATGAGAAGGGTAACATAAAATGGTTTGATCTTCTCCTCAGATGAATTAACTGCTGTTACAAGGCTGGGTTGAGATGAAGAAGAAGGAGTTGGCAAGAGGCCCTTAGAACCATGGGGTGAAGGCTTAGATTTGGAATTCACAAAGTCTACCATCTTAGAAAATGCCTTGGGATGATTTTGGTAGAATTCAGCCTCTGAGATCTAAATCTTACTTTTCTTGAGATGGTCAATAATATCAAATGAGCTAGAGGTAGATGAAACATTATTAATAGCAGTAGATGGGAATTTTGATCTATCAACTCTATCACTAGGATGACAAGAATTTTTAGGAGCATGAGCAGAAGAAAAAGGAACAACAGAGCCTACCTTTTGCATGGAAGAAGTTCGAATAGGAGCTCCCTTCTTGCAATCACTAGAATGGTTGTAGGAGGATCCTTAGATCTTTTAGCAGGTTGGACTACCTTTTCTTTCTTGCTCGTTTTCTCATGAGTCATGGCAGCATAAGATTCATTACTCATCTTTGCAATTCTTTCCTCATAATCATCTTCTTCATCTATACCTTTAGTAGTGAGAAAATGGACATGGGATCCACTCAGATCTTCCAATTCTTCATTAGCCTCTTGTAATTCTTCATATATTTCATTCTCCTCTTCATCATCAGGCTCTAACACTTCACATGTGGCATTGAATGGAACTTTGATAGGTGGAACTTCAATTGCTAATATAGTCTGAGGAGGGGCTAATGGATTTCTCGGTTGAAAGTTCTTTCTAGGCACATCCTGATAAGGAGCATGCTGAGTTAGATGTTTCTTGAGAGCAATCAAATCCTTAGCAAGCTTCTGGACTAATTGATTTGCATTAACTCCAGGAGAAGATGTGGAAGAAGAGGATGCCTTAGATTTAGATGAATCTCTCCTCAGTTTTCTAGACATAATCAGATCATCTTCCACACTAACAACTAACCTCTGATCAACTCCAAGGTGGCAAGATTAGCTCTCCTAAGTGCATAGCTCACTTCAGGAAATTTAGCATTAAGGAATAAACACTTCTAAATCTGATCCACAGGGCATGTAGCTAATGGAATCTTGTTAATCAGCCTATTGAATTTAGCTATAAACTCCCTCATAGGCTCACGAGATTCATTCTTGATTTGGGAAATCTGAGCCAAGAGGGCATGCACATCTTCAGCTGGTTTAAAGTGCTACTCAAATTTGGTTGTCATGGTGTTCCAATTGGTGATAGATCCAGCAGGCAGGTGGTAAAACTAAGCAACAACATTATCTTGCAATGTCTCCACAAAAATTATAACAGAGACATCCTCATGTTCAACGCCAAGAACACCACAAGCAACAATGAATGCTTCTATATGTTCATCTGGATGAAATTTCCCATCACCTCTGAATTTGGGAAAATTCTTTCGATTGCCTCTAGGAAATTCATGTAATGGCTGGGGAAGAGCAAGAGGCCTAACCCTTTGGCCCCAAGGCAGAGGAGCTGCCATTCTTGGAAATATTGTTTGGAGAGGAACAACAACACCAACAAGGATCAGAGCATACAGATTGGGACTGATATGATTTTGAGGACTATCACTCTCAGAAGTTTTATCTCTATCAGGAGGAGTGCTTGCAAATCTTTCACCTCTTCTTTTTCTTGTTGATGAAGGAAGAGAGAAACCTTGGTTGTCTAGTAGCTGGAAATGAGGATCTTCTTCCCCAAGGGTTCTCCTACCCCTAGTGTATCTTGGAGTTGCCAGATCAGAGATGATCAAGAAGTAATTCTTCAAAACTGGAAATCCTTCACAATGGATTCCCCAGTAGACTCGCCAAAAATTGTTGGGTTTCAAAATGGAACATGAGGGTGAAACCACATTCAGGGGACAACAAGTCCCTCCTCTTTAATGAGGGAGGTTCCCTTATTGAAATCAGTAAAGACTTATATACATATACACAACTTTCATCATGTGGATTCCTGATACTTTAAGAGATTTCATACCAAAATGTCATCAATACAAAGGGCTCAAAAGAATGGAGAAGATGGAAAGGGGGGGGCGAAGAACAAAAATACTTTCTGGATATATAGATTTCAGAGTATAACCTTACTTGTATTGAAATAGAAAAATGTAGAATGGGATCATTCACCTTCACAATACGTATCAATCTTCAGACACAAAGTTTCAGAGATCATATACACAAGAACACAAAGTTTCTTTGCATGCAGAGATGAACAATTCACTAATTAAGAGCCAGAAGTGAAAGAAAATAGCAGAGGAAAACAACAAAAACTTCTGTATTAAGCAATTTTAGTTTTTTACAATCTTTTCAAAAATGCCAGGAACCCGTATACAATGGCAAAGCATGTTTTTATAATAATCCTATTTCATTTTTGCTTTGCCTCCAAGGAAAGAATATCCCAATGGGATCAAATTTTTTGGAGATTTGTTTGGAAAGAGACAGGAAACAAGAATGCACTCATGGAAAATGCATATGCCCTAAATGGTTGAAATTCATCATTTCAAACGTGAATGCTTTAACAATAAAAACAAAACAACTATTATTCCATCATCACTCTTTTTCACATAAAGATTAGGGTCAAAGGGACTTTTTACAAAACCATCATGTTTGAAGTACTCATTGTTGGGTTTCAAAATGGAACATGAGGGTGAAACCACAGTCAGGGGACAACAAGTCCCTCCTCTTTAATGGGAGAGGCTTCCTTATTGAAAGTAGTAAAGACTTATATACATATACACAACTTTCATCATGCGGATTCCTGATACTTTAAGAGATTTCATACCAAAATTTCATCAATACAAAGGGATCAGAAGAATGGAGAAGATGGAAAGGGGGGGAGAACAACAATAATTTCTAGATATATAGATTTCAGAGTATAACCTTACTTGTATTAAAATAGAAAAATGCAGAATGGAATCATTCACCTTCATAATACGTATCAATCTTCAGACACAAAGTTCCAGAGATCATATACACAAGAGCAAAAAGTTTCTTTGCATGCAAAGATGAACAATTCACTAATTAAGAGCCAGAAGTGAAAGAAAATAGTAGAGGAAAACAAGAAAAACTTTTGTATCGAGCAATTTCAGTTTTTTACAATCTTTTCAAAAATTTCAGGAACTCGTATACAATGACAAAGCATGTTTTTATAATATTTCTATTTCATCTTTGCTTTACCTCTAAGGAAAGAATATCCCAATGGGATAAAATTTGTTGGAGATTCATTTGGAAAGAGACAGGAAACAAGAATGCACTCATGGAAAATGCAGATGCCCTAAACGGTTGAAATTCATCATTTCAAATGTGAATGCTTTAGTAGAAGTATATGGTGGTTTCCTCATCCATTTTCCCTCATCATTTCACCTTTGTAACTTCCTCCAAAACATTTTAGTGCCCAATTGGCACATTTCTCCCTTTTCATTCATAAACAATTGATTACCCTATCTCTTCGAAAATCAATCATATTCCCTTTGAAAATCATCAATTTTGTTCCAAAACAGACCCAAAATGCGTTTCCACAAAAAGTGACCACGAACAGAGAAGGAAGGACGAAAATTGATCCACATTCATCCATTGTAGAGCTCGACCCAAAAAATGGCGATAAAAAGATCAGATGCAGATGTAAATAAACCATTTTCCCTCTTTTTTACCTAAAATCGGGACCCTACACGTGTTAGAATTAGAGAAACAATGAGCCAGGTGGAAAAAATACGTTTCCCAACATTTGGGAGAAAAGGTGCGATTTCTCGATTTCCTCCACCCCTCCGCAGCTCCGCCAAAGGCTAGACACATGGCACCATCCAATTGGATGAGGAAACACGGTCCAAAAACAACCATTTGAGCCCTTTTGGCAAGAAGTTCAAAATCTCAAATTTCTTCGTAGGTCCGCCCTCTCGCTTTGACTAGGACATGTGTCACCTTCTGATTGGATAAGGGGGTAGGGCTCAATTTAAAACATTTTGATCCTTTGGCGTAAAATATCATTTTCCCCCACTGTTCCACAGGTTCGCTGACACGTGGCATCCTCTGATTAGCTACGGGCCCCAAGGGGGGGTGGGCGGCTAAACTTTGAACTTTTAACCCTTTGGCAAAAAGTGCAAAAAACAATGTTGCTCCCACCAGCCCGCAACCCCGAGGACATGTGGCTGCTTTTGAGGGCTTGCGGAACTTATCTCTCCATTTCTCCACGCAGGCTCATGAGTCACTTTTGCTAACTTACCCCTTTTGGCGAAAAAGTGCAAAAATCACAAGGAACTCCATAGGTCTGCCAACCTGCCAAAGGGAAAATATAACCACATAGGTCCGCCGAGCCATAACTTGCAAAATACAAGAAGTTAGGAGGACTTCTTGACCTTTTTGGAAAGGGGGAGAAATTTACGATCTGATGGATAAGTTTTTAAAAGTTGTAAATCTCCTGGTAAGTCCCAGATTCAAAAATACCTCTTTCAAGCATACTTCAAAGGCACCAACTCAAAATTTAACATTTTTAGACTTAGAAAGTGGAGGGAAATTTGAGGGTGACAACACTCATCAAGCTTTACATACCATACCCTTGGTGTTTGTTTTAAGCCATAAAAATATTTATTCAACTTGCAAACAATATGCTCTTGTCCATTTCTAAAAAATCCTTGTGGTTTCTCTATGTAGATCTCCTCATGTAGCTCACCATTGAGGAATGCATTCTTTACATCCATTTGATGAACTAACCACTTAAAGTTAATAACCAAAGCAAGAACAAGCCTTATTGTACTCATTTTCTAACTAGATTAATTGTCTCACTAAAATCAACTCCTTTTACAGAAAATCCTTTTGCAACAAGGTGTGCTTTAAATTTTTCATTGCATCCATCAGATATAAAGTTAGTCTTATTGACCCATTTAGTATCAACAATATTTTTACCTTTAGAAAGTTCTATCAATTCCCATGTATTATTTTTCATTAAAGAGTCATACTCTTCTTGCATTGCATGTTCCCACTCTTTCTTTCCTTTTACTTCTTCATAAGATTGGGGATCATTTACTTTCTCTATTCTAGTCATTAAGGCATAGTTAACATGATGAATCTTTTCTTGAATTTGCTTACTCTTTTGATAAATTTCTTGAAGAATTTTTATTTTCATTGGGGGCCTTTGCTCATTATCACTATTTTCTTCCTTTTCTACATTTTCAATTTTAGAAACTTTCTCAAGAGTAGATGTAGATTCCTTATGAAAACCTTCATCAAACTGTATACACTAAATCACGCACTTTGGGTATCTATCTAGTCTTGATCACATACTACTGTTCATGTTTCCTAAGTAAGAAAAGTAATAATTGACCCATGTCTCTTGCCTCTTTTGTTTGCTTTCAGTTTTCATTTGTGTTCCTACACTCTTTCTTGCCTAGTATTTCTTTTCACACTTTGACATTTCTCACTCTGGACACCAACACCCAACCAGGAAATCAACGCCAAGCACTCCTGTCCCCTCTGGGTGACCCCGACCTCTTTGTACTTTGCTCACATATTTTGGGTCCTTTCTAGCCATTTGGGCATCTTATTTTCTCGGTAGTCTACCTTTTCATAGCTAATTACAAAATTCAAGCAAAGGAATCATATAAATATAAAGTTATGTGAGCATAATAAAGGACCAAGCACTAAGCATTATCTATCACCACCTAAGGTTGCATCCAAAGGAATTATTAAGAGAATTCAAGCATCTATCTAGCATCCACACAAGGGAAAGGGACTGTATTTTCTGCATACACTTCATAGGAGGGGAAGTTCACTCTTTCATGTACACATTTATTTACATCTTTTACATCTAGCTATTTGCTCGCTATCAAGTGTGACACACATAAGAGCCACCTAGGGTAAAATTTCGATGCACACACACACACACAAATACATTGGTTCTGAGATGTAGTGAAACAAATAGTCGTAAATTCACTTATTTAACAGTCGAGGACAATCTAACCCCTCATTTGCATTATTTTATTTTTGGGATTTGATGCACTTTTGGGGTTTTACAGGTCATTTCTTCATTGCAGGTTACATGCAACATCTGTGAACTTGGTGCGACATACTAGTGATAGGAAATGAAAGATGGTGAACATCTCGCGACCCTATGAAGAAGGATTTATGAAGTTTCTGAGCATTCATAGTCTCCCAGAGCATTTCCATAGCACCCACGGGTGCCCCTAACCTAGTCCAGGCAAATCTTGTAGTCACATAATTTTATGAGATTCGGAATGACACTTTCCCCTTTCTGTTCATCAGTTCATCACTTCGGCACAATCCACGATTAATTGTGAAATTAGCTAAGTATTTTTTCCTTTCATTTGCAACTAGGGTTTCCAAATTTTAATCTTAATTTACTTGGGTCAATTTTTATACTTCATTGCATATATTTAGCGTTGTTACATAATTAGAATCAGGCATCTATTTATTTCAATATCTGTTTAATCATTTGTTGAACTCATCGCTCAGACACACCTTGTTTCTATGGATTTTATCTCCTTTCCATTATGATACAATCCTATGGTGAATTTACTGAAGCCCACCTTAAATAGATTATTGACCATCTCACTGAGCATCCTCAAGATCTAGACTTGTTTTTATTCCCTTCTCGTGATGAGGTCACCAATCTTGCGGAGCTTACTTTTTTTTCCTCCACCCCCACTTCCATTGCTACTCAACCACCTGTTTTCACTCTTCCGCCTACTTCTACTATTTCTATATTTGTTCCTACTCCCACCAATCACTTCACTCCACCCCTTTTTTCTCATTCATTGCAAGTATCTTCCACTGGCACTCTAAACTTAGCCTCCTTTTTCAAGATCTTCAAGTTCAAATCCGTTAATTATAACAAACTACTTCCCATGTGCCTCCATCTTTGGATTCCAATTTTTTAATTCATACTCCATTCACACTCATCATTTATGCTTACCCACTTCCTCCTACTTTCATCACCCCCAAGATTCCCATTTTCAATGGACATGGTGACCCACAAGAGCATCTTTAAGAATTTCATGTGGTATATTTAGATTTTACAGACAATCATATTCTACTAGCAAATCTCTTTCCTTGATAGTTTTCAAGATTATGTGATGCATTGGTTCTATGATCTACCTGTCCACTCGGTAACATATTTTATCACATCGATCTAATGATTTTTATTGCTCATTTATCTATCAATATCGGCTCAAATATATCCTATTCTCATCTTGCTACAACTTAAGTAAGGCTCTAACGAACATCTAGTGGATTGTGTCTTATGATACAAAAACAAATTAGTTAAGATTTCTATTGTACTCATGGAATCTGAGCTTCAAGATCTATTTATTCAAAGTCTATTACCGCCTCTTTAGGATAGTGTTATCTTTGAGACCTCTCCATCATTAGACAATTTGTGTCACACTCTTAAGATATGTGAAACAAAACCTTTATCTACAAGTAAGCTTAAGTATCAAGAACAAGCTTCATCATCTACGCGCTTTCAAAGCAAATCAACTTTCAAGTCATCCACAAAACCTACTGAAGCTAAAGCCACTGTCAACATTATATCTAACACTAAAGATCTTCAATGGAAACCACCTAAGTGTACATATATAAAATTGACTATCGCTTTGCATCTTCTCTTTCCATAACTTGTCGAGAGAAATATTATTATGCTTCCTCCACTCAACTTGGACCCTTCTTGTCTTGAAGGTTGTAAGTACAACAAAATTTTCAAATGGTACTATCATTAAAGAATTGAGCATTCTATAGATCAATGCTTCAAACTTTACAATCTTATTCAAAATCTTATCAATAATAATGAAATTGACCTTCCAGAGCCTATGGCTTCTGCACCAGTCAATGAAAATCATAAGCTTAAAATATTCAATAATCCTCTTCCAAAACATGATAAGAAAGTGGATAATTCTTTAGCTAATCATACATATCACATAGTGCCTCCTTTTTCATCGGGGGCTCTTGAATTTTTGGTTGCTCACATTGAGTCATGTCCACCTATCATTTCTTTCTCCGATCATGACTATCATGCTACATTCTCTTCTGATCGATTACACATCTCTGCTTCTATTGGATCTACTTCTATTAATAACACTATCATTGATCCTTAATTTCACATGATCGCATGTTCTATTGCACTTCTTGTCACTATCGGTTATCCACTCTCACAAATTTCATATCTGGTCCCTAAATCATACGGTTATGTCAAGATTCCAGTCATGATCGGTCCTCTCACCATGTTTTTGCCTTGTCTTGTTGCACCTTCCATTAAAGGGTGTGACATGCTCTTAGGTATTCCCTAGCGCCATGCAACTCAGGCTATCATCTCCATGTATCACTTGTGTCTAAATTTTATTCACAACAGACAATTTTTCACTATCAATGGTGTTCTTCTATCCACATTATGGCCACAACCTCCTCTTGAGGTTGTCGTTGCACTTGCTAGAGCATATAGGTCCCTTGGACCTCTGAAATATAAATCATAATATTCTCCTAGCTTGCGTGTTTGCACATGTCATACATAGTCTCATCAGTTTGCTAGTCTATCACATTAGTCTAGGTCCACCACTTGGACAAATCCTTCACATCGGTATACGTCACCACCTCATTTTACTTCATATAGGTGTCCATCACCTCCGCGCTCTAACTCACATCGATATCCATCCCCTTCATGTTCAGTTTCACATAGATGTCCATCACCTCCCCATTTTACTCTACCTAGGTGTTTGTCACCCCCGTAATCTCCTTCACATAGGAATCCATCTCTTCATCAGTCTCATGCATATATACTCCCTTCACCTATGCAGTGTTTGTCTCATACACCGTCGATCTCAGAACATGGTCACACACCTTTATTTTCGCAAGTATCAAGTGGAGGATCCTCATATTTCACTTTCATCATATAGCATACTCATCACTACACATTTTGGGGGCATCGTACATATTCATCCCCCCTTCTAGCATTCTTAGGTGTCTTACACACTTTACACTTTGTGTCTAGACTCTCACACATAACATACACATCTTGATACACTCTACTATCATCATTACTTGATGATGCACTCTCGTGCTATGGTTCACACTTGAATTTTGGGGGCATACTATATACATGAACCTCACCCACTACACACTTCACACATCATGCATTTATGACATATCTTTCTACACAACATCTATCGTGCATCATACACACTACACACTCTACGCATTCACGCTACACTTTTTTTCTTATACTTCTATGCCCTACGCTTATTACCCTATGACACACTCTAGTTCCACTGTTCATACTCAACTGCTAAGGGTTTACATCTAAAATGAACCCCACCATATTCACTCACTCACCACACTCTACATTTTGACGATCATATATTTCTAGAGAATACTTCAAACCATTTCCCGATGACGCACTCTTGTTCTATGGTTCATTCTTGACCACTAAGGGGTCATGTATGAATGAAATTCATATCATACATACTCATTCACAATCACTCAGGGGGCACACTCCTCCTATCATTCACTTTGTATTCGATTCCATCTCACACATCTACAACATACTGCATATCGTGGTTGCATTTACTCTTTCTTACTTATGCTTACAGGTACGCTTTGTTTCCATACTAGACAAATATTTTTTATGTCATCATAATTTCTATATACACATGCGCGTTCACTTTCCTTCTAGTTGTGATCACAGATCATTACACGCATCATGGATTCTTGGTAAAATACCTCTTACCAGTCCCACAACAGGCTCGCAGGGGCATCCACTTTTATATACATTATAAGTGTTATTGTTTCACTTTTTATAGCACAATACTATATCGGAATATATACTCTTTGACATACTTTCTATCTTTTTAACATGCTAATGGGTGCTTCATGTGCAATATTTTCTTTGCAGGTCTATTGGCTACCATTGTCGTATGTTTCTTTGCTTGCTATTGTTTGTGTTTATATGCCATTGTTTGCAGTCTTTTCCCTATGTATTTCTTGTTCTCTGATTGATTCTATGCTTTTGGCCACTTCGGCCTTGATTGTCTTGTGACATTGTGAGTGATGTCCCATGTTTGCAACCCATTTTTTTTTGGTCTACATTTTATTCTTGTCTATTAACTTATATCTTGTATTTTATATGCATGTTTATCTGTTTTGCACTAACACATGTCTTTTATCCACTTTGCTTGCATGTGCTTTAGTTTCTACCAAGCACATTCCCTCCTCCCCTTGCAGGGCTTCATTTTTAGTTCAATAGTTGGTCCTCGTTTGGGATGCATACTCCTCAATGATGTCCCATGCACCCAAAACGAGGGGGGCATCATTGGGTGAATCGGCCACCCCATTCAACATTTCACAGTCACAGTTTAGTACCGGTACATCACAGTCACCAATATCAGCAACAGCCCAAAACCTGACTTGGGTCCTAAACACAACACAGAAACCAGTGCTTAGACATAGAAAGTAGTACCTGGGTGCCCTTAACCCTGTATGCAGAGAAAAACTATAGTGAATGAAAGACAAACAATAAACTTGTAAACCTTCTAGTAACCTTCCAATGCAAACCTCGGTAGGAGAGATTTTGAAGTTGTTTAACCTTTGCAAGTGATTGATTTGTGGAGGATCTTGAATGGCCTCCAAAGATGAGTGCAATTGCTATGAACATAATATTTGGAAAGCTTGAGAATGTAAATTGACAGAGTTTATTTGCAAATAATTTAGGAGGATTTGGGATAAGACAAGCTTGCAATTTATAGAAGCAGAGACAATTAGAAATTGGTTGAACATGGTTGAATGCACATGCTAAAAATAACATTAGAGGAGGTTGCGGTAGTGTTGGGGCATTTATGGGAAATAAATGAATTAAATGAAAAATTTGCATCTGGAAAGGTGGTTGTACGTGCAATTCAATTGCCCCAACCTTTCTAAGATTCTAGAAGTGTAGTTAACTAGGATGAGGATGTGGAGTCCAAGTGGTTGTTGACTGAGATAAGTAGAATTAAATAACTAAATTTAATTAGTATTTAATTGTGAGGAGATAATTAACCATTTGAATTAATAAATGTTTAATTATATTAGCTAGAAGGTATTAGGAATTAATTTAATTAATTCTAAGAGAATGGTATAATTTAATTAATTTAATTGTGAGGAGATAATTAACCATTTAAATAAATAAATGTTTAATTATATTAGTTAGAAGGGTGTAGGAATTAATTTAATTAATTCCTAAGGGATGTACTGCGGCGAGATAGAATTAATTTAATTAATTATAATTGGATAGAAGTGGGATATAAATATGTATGTATTTTTAGGGTGTCTACATTTTGCCCCTCTTTAAAGTGCTATTGAGAAGTAATGGTGCTTTAAAGATAGTAGACACATGCATATCAACGAGCGGAAAATTGTGAAGCATTAGGATGTCCTAGTAAGTAGGAAGAAGTGAATTATTTAGATGCCCCAGTGAATAAAATGGCAGAGGAATTCCCCCTCAAGAGGGTGGATGACACAACAAGGCGGTGGAAAACCGCTTAATAGGAAGAAAACAAGGGATTGTAACAAAGATGGGAAAGGATTGTGCTGATAGCATGAGCATTCATTTGGAGAGTAATTTTAGAGAAGATTTTTTTTTGTTGTACAATAGAGTTGTCACCATGATTATGAAAGAATCGAGATGGTTAACCCAGATACGCGTAAACAAACCCAATATACAAAGTAGGTGTCGGCATCAGGGTTATAAAGGAACCAAGATGTAATCACACTACTTGCACGTGGTCCAAAAAAAATCAAACATCAACAATGCAACAAAAATTCAAAAAAGAAGACAATCAACGATGCCCATAATGCGTGTCACAATGATGATTAAGTAGATACAAATGCTCCCAAGTGGGAATAGGATCAGACTAGAAGAAAGGAGTTAAAGCAACTCCTTATGACACTCTTATTGGATCCATTGTGCAAATGATAAAATTTTAAATTTCCCCAGGAAAAGTTATATCGCGAAGGGAAAATAATTTTGGGACTTGCCCCAAGCAGAGTTAGCATATCATGCAAAGGGAATAAAGTTATAGTTGTAAGATCGAAACGATAACTAGGGTAATAGATAAAGGTATGAATTTTATCAAGATTGTATTGAGATGTTGAATGATTCACTTTAAGTGTTTTCCAATTGTAGGATTTCTATGATAAATGAATGTTTGTTCGAAGATTTTGTAATAATTTTTTAAATTTTTTTGGATTTTGAAATATCTGCTTTTTTTTGGAATTTTTGTGAGTTTTGAAAAGTTTGAAATATAAATGCAAACAAACATGAATACACAGCAAAAAGGAAAATGCTAAATAGCTTAAATAACCTAGGAGAAAACACAACACATGAAAGTGACAAAAAGATACAAAATAAGCGATAGAAACAAAACCCAATATGAACAGGAAGGATCCACACCAAAGTTATATGGGAACTAAGATGTAAATAAATTTCCTACAGTTGGTCCATAAGCATAATAACATTCCAGATACATAGAGTACTGGTTATTCTAACTAACAAAATAAGAGACTAAGCTAAGAATATACAAGACAACATTCTATATGTACAAACTTTAGACAAGTAAATATGAAAAACAAGCAAGTGAACAATGCACACCAATGTTAAATACTAACAAGTAAGTCGACAATATGACACACTTTGCAGTAACAATGTCCAAAGACATTCCTAGTGTGTTCCACAATGAATAGATAGATAAATGTCAAGTTTCCCCCCCAAGTGAAAAGCCAAATCCAAGTGGTGTCCCTAAGAAAAGTTACATTGCAAAGAGTGGCTTGATTGATTGGAAAAATGTAAATTATTGGGAACAATCAGATGATGAAAAGTGGCAAATGAAGTTACATAGTCACAAATGTTTTTAGCAAGTGTTTTTTTTTCATATTTTATGAACACGTTTTGTATTGTTTTGGGATTTTGAACAATTTTATTTATTTTTGGAAGTTTTGTGAGACATATGTGACTTTTTTTTGGTTTTTTTGGAATTTTAAACCACATGCCAAAGAAGAGGGAAAATGAATTCCCAAGTCATAACCAACACACTACGTATGAAGGTAGTACACAAAAGCATAATGGAAGACAGAACAAGAGTGGTAGACAATGGGCATGACAACCTTACAAGGAGAACATGCGACACATGGCGAGGTGAAAAGATACAAGTGGGAAACAAGGGGAAATGAAGAATTATGTGGATGCACTGATATGCCCCTAGCACAAGGGTAACTCTTCGGAGACTTAGGAGTAGAAATTTTTCATGTGAATTACATTCATAGGCTCCTTCAAATATTTTCCGTCCTCAGTAGATAATTTATGTGTGCCAGATCCAAATTTGGCAGTTATAACATAAGGACCCAACCAATTAGGCTCAAATTTTCCCTATTTTTCACGTGGTTTAGTTGTGTTCTTTTGATTTTCCTTTAGAACCAAGTCACCGATTTCAAACTGTCGAGGTTTGATCTTGCAATTATAATTATGACGTAGTCTGATTCTGATATACCTACAGATGGTCTAAGGAATGAATCCATCTCTTGTCTAGTAATTCTAGCTTTTTAAGGCATGTAACATGGTAATCCTCTTCATGAATGAGGTGTTGGAGGGAGACGCGAAGTGAAGGTAGTTCAACTTCGATAAGTAATATGGATTTAGATCCATATACTAGGGAGAATGGAGTAGCTCCTGTAGGAGTACAAAAGGAAGCGTGGTAGCCCCAGAGGGCGGGATACAACTGTGTATGCCAATTACATCCATGTTTATTGAATGTATTTTCCAGAATGGATTTGATAGTCTTGTTTGATGCTTTAGATTGGAAATTGCATTGTGGATAGTAGGGTGTAGCCCATTTTAGGTGGATATTATATTTTTTAGCTAGGGCCTTGAGATCCTTATTTTTGAAGGAACCACCATTGTCAGTGACAATAATAGTGGGGATGCCAAAATGATAGATAATATGGTTGAAAATGAATTTAGAAATATTGCACCTGGTAACATAGGTAAGAGGCATAACCTCAACCCACTTGGTGAAATACTTAGTGGTAGTTATAATAAATGTGTGGCCATCAGAAAATGTGGGCTTTATTTTTCCAATTAAATCGAGTCCCCATTTTGAAAAAGGCCAAGGTGAAGTGATGGGTTGCAAGGCTTAGGATGGTGCATGAATGATATTACCATTTTTTTTGGAAATCTTGACATTTCTTAACAAAGTTGCATGCATCTTCCTCCATTATGGGCCAATAGTATCCAAATGCACAAGATCTTCTTCGCAAGGACCATTCCACTGGTATGGTGCACCACAAATACCTGAATGTACTTCAGCTAGCATCTAATTAGCTTCATCTTGATTGAGACATCTTAAGAGAGTCCCATCATAGCCTCTTTGATACAAGGTGTCAACAAGAAGGGTGTAGCGCGAAGCACATTGTGCTAAGGATATTTTATTGGCTGAATTTAAATTAGGAGGGTAGGATTTGGTTTGAATGAAGGTATATATATCTTGATACTAGGGATGATCAGGACCAACAATCTCATAAACCATGGTGGACTCCGACAATTCATATACGGGCACCAAAATATGTTTAATGAGGAACTCATTATGAGTTTGATTAGTGTTGAATGAAAGAAGGGATCTGATAGTTCCCATGAAATTCACTACTTTATTTTGTATGTGAGGAACTTGTTCAAAATTGATAATCTAGAAATACCCTCTAAGGCTATCAACTATTCTTTTATAGGGTAAGATCTTCTCCTCTTTTACTTGATACTCTCTGTTAACTTGATTAATGACGAGAAGGGAACTGCCGAGAACTGTCAATTCTTGTAAATGCCATGAGATAGAAAATACTAAGCCTACTATTAATGCTTCATACTTAGCTATGTTGTTTGTGTAAGGGAAGTTGATATAATAAGATTTAGGCATGAGGTCTCCATCTAGTGTACACAAGATGATTCTTGCTCCAGAACCATGAATGTTGCAAGATCCATCAAAGAATAATGTCCATGAGGGGGTTGCTTCTATGTAAAAAATGTCTTTGTTTGAAAATTTAAAATTTAATGGATGTTAACCTGGTAGTGGTGTTACGGCCAGTTGATCTACCAGTGCTTGACCTTTGATAGCTTTTTGATTGAAAATTTCAATGTCAAATTCGCTGAGGAGTGCAATCTAGCTAGACATTCATCCTGTTATGACTGGTCTTGAAAGTAGGTACTTAAGAGGATCAATCCTTGAAATTAACTTAGTAGTATGATTTAGGAGATAGTGTCGCAGCTTTCCAAAAGTATAAGCAACCACTAAACAAGCCTTTTTAACCTGCGAGTACTTGGTCTCATGTTCAAGGAGAGTTCTACTCAAATAATACACAGCTTGTTCCTGACCCTTATCATTGTGTTGCGCCAATAATGCCCCAATGACATGTTCTATTGCAGAAGTGTACAACAACATAGGATTATCATGTATAGGTGGCATGAGCAAAGATGAAGAGGACAAGTATTCTTTCAATTTGCAAAGGATCTTGATAGTCTTGTGTCCATTTGAATTGAACATCCTTCTTAAGTAACTAGTTGAAGTGATGGCACTTATCTACCAATTGAGAGATGAAGACAATGGATAAACTGTATTTTTACTTTACATGCCTCTTAGTTGTCAAAGGTTTTGAGGAGGTGGCATATCTACTATAGCTTTGACCTTGGTAGGGTCCACTTCAATTCCTCTTTGTGAGACAATGATTCCTAGAAGTTTTCTTGAAGTGACACAAAAGACACATTTTTTGGATTAAGGTGAACCTTGTATTCCCTTAGTCGCTCAAATATACACCTAATAATTGTTAGATGATCCACACGAGTCTTTGATTTTGAAAGAATATCATCAACATAATCCTCCATTATGTCATGAAGAAGGTCATGGAAAATAACATTCATGGCACGTTGATAAGTTGTGCCAACATTTTTAAGGCCAAAAGGAATGACCTTGTAACAAAATGTCCCGCATGGGGTTGTAAAAGTTGTTTTATGTTGGTCTTCTTCAACAATTTTTATTTGGTTATATCCAAAAAAATCCATCCGTAAGGGATAACATCTCATGGCCCACAGTAGAATTTACAATCATGTTGATATTAGGAAAAGGGAATTCATCCTTGGGACATGCCTTGTTAATGTCACATAAATCTATACAATACAGATTTTAGGGGTCTTCTTCACAACTGGTACCATATTAGATATCCACTCTGAGTAGTCAATCCACTGTATGAATCCTACAACCAATATTTTGTAGTTTGGCCTAACAAGCATCCTTAGGATGCATTTTATGTAGTACCATACAGGTTTAACATCTAGGTACACCACAAGGTGATGAACCACAATGAGGATCGAGGGGCATATCTTTTTAAGACCAAGAGAATACATCATGAAACTTGACAAGCGATTGAAGGCTTTAATTTTAGTTTTTGATAAACTTGGCACCTATTTTGGTTGGTCTTCAGTTCCAAGGATGATTGTTGTCTCTTCTGAACCTTAGAAGTGTCATTATCTTGAAATGATGTTGTAGCATTGTGTAGAATGTCTGATATTTCTAGATATGTGTAAAGGTAAGACTTCATATTCATAGGTTCAAGAACACCATGTCCTTGTGGGCCAAGGCCTCTTCCTTTCCAGTTCATGTTTTTAATCATTCTATGGCCTTTGGTGTAATTAATGTATTCGTAGTGTTTTGCCATCCTATCTTCATATAGCCAAGAGTTGTCAGAGATTGGAATATGTTCATCTTCTAGACATCCGTATCATCTCCAAAGATTGTTTCTGAGATAGTAAGCTGGAGGTTCTTATAGATGGGGAGCATTAGGATTCCCATAGATATGTGAGGTGATAATGGAAGTTTTCCAACAAGAAATGCATTTTCGAGTGTGTACTCACCTAGGAGCCTTTATGGGAGAATGTAACATCAGGTGACACCTTATATGTAGATGCTTTAGAGGAAGGCATAGAAGTGTGAGGAATATCCTATGGTGATGCCTTAGATGTAGATTCTTCAAAAGAAGATGTAGAGGTATGAGGGCATGATATTATGTCAGGGTAAATATGGTTGGTAACAATAGGAGTTGCACTAGATTCAACTTTTCTATCAGTAGATGGACAATAATTTACATTTTTGTACCTTTCTTTGAAAAACTTACAGTATTCAAAGGGGTTAACATGCCACACAAGGTGAACTCTCTTCCATTATGTGGAAACTTTATGCATTGATTGAAGGTGGAAGGTATGGCTGTGCATCACATGTATCCAAGGTCTACCCAGAAGAAGGTTATATGACGTTTCCATGTCAACTACATGACATATGGTTTCGAGGAGTTGCGGGCCTACTTGTATGGGAAGAGTGATGGTACCAAAGGACTGGCACTTGGTATTATCATAACCATGAGTGGTAATGATATTAGCATTTAAGTCATCTATTGTATAACCAAGGCATCAAAGAATTTTTATAGAGAAGATGTTAAGGGATGCTCCATTATCGCTAAGAACTCTTTTAACCTTATGTTCTGTAATGTAGGATTCGATGTATAAGGAGTTATTGTTAATCATATTTGGGTTCAACATATCTTGAGGGCCAAAAGATAGGATAGGAATTTCAGGTGTAAGGTTTGTGAATCATGGCTTGAAACTGTTGAACATTGAGAGTGGGAGGAACACCTGCTTCATGAAGAGCATGAGTGAGGATGTCCTGAAAGCTAGGTGACTATTTTAACAGTTCCATTAGAGAGATATGCACTGGCATGGTTGTCTAACTGTTTGATAAGGTCATACTAACCAGGAGTGGAAGATTTAGGCATTAGAGTTTGAATTTTGATTCGAAGGAGATGTTGGGTTGGATGTTTGAGGCTTCTGCAGAAGATGTAGAAGGTTGGTTTTACCACAGGAACCCACATCTTCCTTTGGTGTGTGGTCACAACATTACTCAAAGGTTTGAATTTAATGGTTACCATTGTAGATGGTAATTCCTCAATAAATGAGATAATTGAACTATAATAAACGGTATTGGCAGAAGAACCTGTGTTAGTGTTTTTTATAGTCACCACCATATTTGGGAAATGGGTTTGAGAACACCTTAATATTTTCATTGGGTGTCTTATTTGGTGAATGGTTCTTCAATGGTGATATCCCCACTTGTCGATGAGGTCTTGGAAAAAGTAACGTAGGTGAAAGCATCGATCAGTTGTGTGACCGTCAATGTAATGAAAGTCACAATAAGTATCAGCTTTATACCAAGTGGGCTTGGGTTATCCTTCAACCCAAGGTCTTGGTGATGGGATAGATAACCATGTTTGTCATTAACAAGTTTTTGGAGGAAAATTGAGAGAGGTTATGCCAAAGGAGTGAAATGACGATCGCTTAGAATCATGAGGGGAGGAAGCCTCTTTGCTAGAAATAATAAGAGGTTGTTTACCTTTATTTGGTCTAGTCTGAGTGTTTTGGATGTATTGGACATTGCAGTTTTCCATAACACCATCATTGACAATATTATGATTGCGGTTAACGTGTTTGGATTTAGCTATGTGAGAGCTATTAGGATAGTTACTATGTTGTCCATTATCCTTTGAATGAGGTTTTATCAAACCTTTTGTGACAAGGGATTTTTAAATCTCCGATCCTTTCTCAATAACTTCTTCAAAAGTATTAAGACAATGCATTTTCATGAGAAAGGATAACTCACTATTGAGGTTAGGTACAAATATGCTCACAAGTTATTTCTCAAACATGGAGCATGGGAAGTGACTAGCAATCCCACACCATATTTGTAGGAATTGTGCAAAGGTTTCATTTGTTCATTGTTTGCATTACACAAATCCATCATTGTAATTTTAGAGTCTAAGTTGAATGATACATTTTTAACGAACTTCTCTGAGAGGTCCATGAAAGTTTTTATAGAGCTCTTAGGGAGGTGTAGAAACTAGTCCAAGGCTTGTCCACCTAGACTTTCCTGGAAAGAGATGCATTAAGAAGACATCACTATAAGGCCACCTCTTGGAAATTCCATATAGAATTCCTTGATGTGTTCTCTAGGATCATTCTTTGCCCTTGTATTTGTTGAATTTGGGTGTCTCAAAATATTTGGGAAAGGGGATGTGTAAGATGTCCTTATTGAAGGAGTAAGGACATGATTATTCAAATGTTGAATTTTTTGCATTAGTGGTACCTACCTGAGATGGTGTCCTTCATCATTTTATATTCTTAGGTAAATGAGTGAATTGTTCTACAAGAATATAAGGAACCATCACTCATAGATTTTGTTGTTTTATTTGGTGGGTGCGATATAACTCTTAAATGAAGCAGTCACTAGTTTTCTTTGGTGCCTTTTTATAATGGGATTCACTAGTGACTTTAGAATTTAAGAGAGAAAGTTGCTTAGCCATCTCATTAATTTGATTCATGAGGAGCTTTAGTGGGATGGTGGCCAAATAAGTTGATTTTCCTTTTTCCCATATTTGTCTTTGGTCAGATTTGTATTTGTTTTATTCATCATCTTTGGTGTTGTTTGAGGTGGGATTTTTTTATCCTCATTGTTCGTGTGACTAGGGCTTGACCCATCGTCATTGTTTAAAAAAATGAAAGGTTCACCCTTTGTTGGGTGATGCTTTTCAAAGTAATGCTCACAAAACATCCTTGCCAAAATCAAAGGGTAATTTTTCTCCCATATAAAGGATATGAAGAAAAAATTAGTCTTTACTCATATGTAAGATATTTTTGGCACAGGATTGTTCTTCAAGAGAGATGTCATTTTGATCATCCTCAGAGTTTTGGTCATTGCCACTATCAGAATTTCCAAAAGGATTTAAAGTTGTTGTTTCTTCCAAAAGGATTATAATCTCTATGTCTTGTTCCCACCATTTTTAAAAGAGGGGGGAGAAAAAAAGAGATGCGAAAGATAACTCAACCCGTAGCAAAGTGAATGCTACGATGGAAGAGAGGTGTGTGATTAAGTTTGGTAATAACTTTTCCCTTAACAAAGTGAATGCTAAGATAGGATAGAAGTTTGGAAGATATGAATGACACAACCCTTAACAAAGTGAATGTCAAGATGGAAGCATGCGAAAGTGTTTGATAAACTCAACCCTTGACAAAGTGAATGCCGAGATGGAAGAGTGGTTCAACATGGGGTAAGTGCACCAAGTTGGGGGGCCAAAAGGGGGTCTTAAGTGGACGCATTTTTCTAAAAAATAAAAAAATTCAATTTGTATGAGTTTTTTGAAATAGTTACACTCAAAATTGGAAGATATTGTAGACATATGAATCGTAGAATTTTGAGTCTAGTTTCTAATCTACTAAATTTTATTGAAAACGAATAAGTTTACGTGGGTCAAATAACTAAAATAAAAACAAATGCTCCTATTTTTGTTAAAAAACATAATAGAGTGAATTTCGTGCCCCCCCACCATTTTTTGAGCACCATTTAGTATTTTTGAAAACCCTTTGGTAGAAAGATAGATAGGAACATCTAGTTTGTGTTAGAATTTTTTTTATATTTTTTGGCAAGTATTTGTTTTTTTGATTTTTCTAATACAAAATTTTTATGTATTGAAAAATAACAGAGCTCTGACTATATCCGCCCTAACTACCTCAAAAATATCAAATTTTTTTTTTAAAAAAAATATATAGAATTACACCTAGTTTGTGCCTAAATTTTTTTTATTCAATTTCGAAGAGTAAAAATAAAGATACACGACAAAAGATAGACATGTTTAAACTTCAAAAAATAGCTATAAAAAGGCATAGTTAGAAAAAAAATAATATGGAAACCTTATATTTGTTAGAAAAATTGGAAAATAATATTTATACAAAGAATAAACTATTATTTATGTCGTGGTATAATTTTTTTAAAAACGAATCGATCATTTGATGTTGATTTATCATGTGGAAGTTGGATTTTTACATTTTTCTGCAAAAACACACGGTTTGATGTGTTTGTGTAGGTCCATGCCTCAGGCTTGGGGATCCAAACCAGATCCCAATCCTTGAGGAATGTGTTGGAAAAGGAAAAAATCATAACGCGTATGCGTTATGCTTTGTTTATATATTGTGGTCCCCCAACGTCTCTTTCATCTCTTTCATGGGATTTCTACATACATTCTGTTTGGTCTGTAATTTTCTATGCATTTTTGCATGATTTTTTAGTAGTTAATTTTGTCCCCTACCCCACTAGTTGATTTTTTCTAATCATGGGCGATAAAATTTGACCTAAGGACAAGAGGAAAGTTAAGAAAAAGACATCGGAGCTTGGAAAAGATGGGAATAAATAAATTGAAGTGAATGTAAAAACTTCATGCAGGGAAAGGTACATCTGCTATATCAAATATAGCTAATGTATTAGAAAATGGGGATGAAATACATAATGAAAATGTAGAGAATAATGATTTTGCAAGGAATAATGATAACCCCGAAATTGATATGAATCCAATTGTTGAACCTTTACCTAAGAATCCAAATGTTAACCCTGAAATTTGTATGAAAACAATGAATGAAGAAAATAACCTTGTAAATGAATCTTCACCTCTAAGAACACCTCATTCTATTTTGCGAAGAAAACCAATTCACTTAATTGAAATTGATGGAAACATTATAAAACCAATGCCTAACAAAATGTTTGAAAGAAATGCGAGAAGAAAAGCTAGTGAAATTTGGGATAATTACTTTGAGAATTTAAATGACACACAAAGATGTCAATTATTTGTTACATTGATGAAATTAATTAAGATGAGACCTATAATAAAGACCCTGGGGTTAAAAACATATAATGTTAATGATCAAAATGCGTCAATTGTTGAAAACATACATAAAGCAAACCAAACTATAGGTGGAAAAAGATGCACCAAAGATAGTAATGTTACAAGGCATGCACTTACTAATTGTATAGTAAGTGATAAAACAATTAATAAACATTTGATTAGAAAAATAAGTAGTGCTTTGAAGCTAAACAAAAAAATACTAATGAAAGAAATAGAGAGACGTAAATGTCTTGGGTCAGTCAATAACACTGACTATTGGGCTTTCTCTAGTAGACTTCCATGGAAAGATAAGAATACATCTGATATTCTAAAAGAATTAATTGTAAAATTTTGGAATGAGAACACAAGGGTGTCACATAATAGAAGAGATATAGTAAAAAGAAGAATAGGTTCTTGTAGTCATGAATCGTGTGCAAAACATTTCTTTGATATGACTCAAACACAATTCTTCTCTAAGTTTAAGAATAAAAATCCACAAATTAACATTAGCCAAAGATTCTTTGAAATGAGCAAACCCTTTTATGTGAAAATCAATCACTCACGTACCACTTATTGTTGCAGACATCATGTTGAATTTTCAATGCATTATGATATTTTTTTGTCAAATACGCCGTATTTTGCATATTGACATCATGTTGCAGGAGTGTGGATTAAATGTCCCACCAAAATTTTCAAGGGAATTTATTCCAACAATATTTTGTGAAAAATCAACTAGACAATTTTTTATAATAAAGCATGTTTGGATGGAACGTGTAATGTATGTAGTGGCTTGCCAAATCTGAAAATTTGTATCCATGAGGAGAGTACAAATTCAATAGGAAAAGAATTGGTTGGTTTTAGAAAATATAAATTGATGGCATATCAATTAAAAGATAGAAAATAATCTAAGAGGTGTGAGCTTGTTACAAAACATTCCCTGTATCAGAATATATGGTCAAATTCATAGAGGTAATTATTTATGAGTATGCAAGGAACACACATAGAGCTCGATGGTTGGATGAACAATTCAAGTTAAGCAAGAACACATTCCGACTTGGTACTATTTTTTTCAGTAGTTGACTTCGTAGAGAATTACACATTGCAGCCACAAATGGAGGTTTGGTCTCAATATTATAACTCAGTGCAAGTTGTTATTTTTATGCAGATAACATTCATGTACTCTCCAAAAAGCATTGAGTAAGATCAAAAAATATTAAGAGTATCATTTCTACATCAGTGATGATCGGACACATTCTATAGAATATGTACAAGGGTGTTTCCAGGTGTTTTATGCGAACTTGAATGAGAGGAACATTATTTTCAATCAACATTACATTTGGTCGGACAACTGCACATCACAATTCAAGAATGCACAAATGTTTTATTGGCTAAGTAGGATGAACAAAGAAACAAATGTACAACATATCTAGATTTTTACTAAGGCAGGGCATGGAAAATGAGAGCATGATGGTGCAGGCGCATGTGTGAAAAGAACACTTAATTGAGAAGAGTTAAAGTTCAAGGATGGTGCTAAATTTATAGATGTAAAAAACATTGTTGATTTATGTGTCAAGAATATGGGGGCCCATGAATGTCAAGAGAGATCAACGGTTCGTAGATATTTTTGGTTGATTGATCTAAAAATCAATTTTAACTAGCAATTTGCACACACTTAACTTTGCTTTGTATTGATTTTTGATATAAAAATTGACTATTATATCCTTTTGTATTTTTAATAAAAGAATTAAAACTAAAGGTACTCTATAAAAATAGAAAATAAAGAGATGAATCACCAAAAATTTGACACAAGAATTGATAACGAAGTTCCACACTTGTGGCCTACGTCTCCGGGTCCAGTTGAATGAGACCGATCTATTAAAATCTTGAAAATAAATTTTTACAAAGATTTATATAAGAATATGATCTTCTCATCACGTTTCTCTGCCAAAAATAATAGGAGTCACTTTTTACTTCATCTCAAAATTCTATCTCTAGCTCAAGTTATGAGCAAAACAATAACATAGTCACTTTCCCGCGTCTATACTAGTAAAACATAGCTCCTTTTATAGCATTTCATAACTCTGGGTACAATGGTTGGGCGCCTATACTTTTACCCAAGAGGCCCAGGTTCAAATCCCACTCCATGTGGGGCACATTTTACATAGGGATAAGATCCCACATTTGTTGGGCATGAAAATAGGAAGGCATTTATATAGGTGGCTGGTGTATGTTGTTATTGGCTTAAGAGCTATCTTATCCCAAAGGATGGGGCTCTCAATGTGGGTGATTGGAGAGATAATGGGTGTGACATGGCATGTATTTGTGCATGGATATTTTAATAAATGGCTGTTTGGAAAATGTGCATTGAAATATAAGGATAATAGTTTACAAATTTAATTGGAAATTAAATAATGTGGCCAATGTGGAGTAATAAATGGGTGTGGCTAAATTTTTAATATTATTATTTATTTATTTTCCATATTTCCATGTGTCATATTTCCATTAGTCCACTTGACGAGCATGCACGTGTTCAACCTGTGCACAATCCCCAAAATTTTCCAGTTACCCAAAAATTTCAGTGAGCCATAACTTTTGCATACGAGCTCCGTTTCCTGTAAATGAGATATCGACAGAATTGTCTAATTTTTATCCATGCCATGGAACTGATTGAAATTGATTTTGAGAAGATCTTAGATTGGTGTTTCTTCATGAGGATCCTCTAGATCATTGATAGATGAACAACATCTATAAAAATTTGAAGATTGTATGACTGTTGCAGGATCAAGTGATATGCATTCATTTTGTAGTTCAGATGAAAATGCTTGGAATATTTATACTAGGTACATGACATGTTTTTGTAAATCATGCATTTGTTTTGCATGGAATGAATGTGAGTCACATCATTGGGTGGATGAATGGACTTGTAAACCTCTAATTCCACTCGACACACATCAAGTTCCACGAGCATTACAACTTGTAGGGTCTTCAGATCATATGATAATGTCACCTGACTTTGACCAAGTCTCTAATTTAGTAAAAAATTATACATACATATATGTACATGCCATGTTTTAGATTTATAAATTATTAAATGGTCTCAATTCTTAATGTATTTTAAATTTGACTTCAGTTTTACTTTGTGATGTAGGGCACGTTTTTACAGTTATTGCGATGGAATTTAACAAAGAGGGAACAAAATACTTCTTGTCTCGTTGTGTAGAGGGGGGAAAATTGACTTCCACATTCATTGATGGTGAAGACCTTGAGTATCCCATTAGATCAATGGTAGTCACTGGAACTTGGCTTTGACGATATCCTATCAAAAAATCAAACATTTGGTTGTTTGAAGACTTTGAAGTACATCCAGAGATACTTCACTATTCACATTTGGTTTTTGCAACAAAAATTAAATTGATCAATTATCAAGGTCGGCCATTAAACAAGAATCTATGTAAGGTTCATGAATCAGATCACGAAGTAATTCTTGCTATTTTCAAGAGTAGACTTGATCCTTGCAGTTCATTGGATTGAATTTGCAAAGGTATGTTCTTCATGAATTTAATTTGAATATTTATTTTAATGATTTTGTTTAAATTCTATTTAATTGCTTACTAACATGTTTATGTAGGCTAGTGGTGCCAAAAAAGCTTCCACCTTCACGTGGTTGGCACTGTTAGTAGAGAATTTATTATTCTCGAAGCCAAGTGAAGTTAAGAGAAATTAAATATTAGAAAGGAACAACAAACATAAATTCTCATTTCACCACCTATATTGTAAAAATATCTTATTAAAATTCTCATTTCACTACCTATATTATATGAACCACCTATATTATTTAGGTGATTAGCAATTAAAAACCTTACACTGACTCAGACTACACTATTTCAAGCGTTTGAAAACAATAAGAAGGCAAGAGAACCGAATGGAGATGGATAAAACCGTTAGAGGATTTATAGTGTCTGTCAGCCTTACACTAACTCAAACTACACTATTTCACGTGTTTGAAAACAATAGGACAACGAGAACACCGAAATGAGTTGGAAAAAATTGGCATATGATTTTTTAGAGGGCCCTAATGTGGAGGTTTCAAATATGATGGGTCATTTTTAGGTGCCATGGAGTCCGAGAAATCACTCGTCGAAGATATAGCATTTTTTGGTCTCATGGCTCTTAAGGGACTACACTTAGATGAGGTAGTTTGGAAGCACCTGGAGCTTTGGAATCCAAAATGAAAGCTCCCCTAGCATTTACCTAGCCACCCCAACGTGTTAATGTAGTCGGTTCAGTGCCAAGAGCTTCTATTTGTAAAATATTGCATCAGACAACCTTACACTATTGTAGCATGCACTATTGTAGCATGCAAATGAGATGGGATAGAAAAATGTAGAAATATTATTTTCTATAAACTATGGGAGATAATAGAGAAAGGTGTCATGATGATTCTTGCAAAATTTTAGGTCAAAGTTAGGTCATTTGTTCAAATTATATGAGTTTTTGTAAAATAGACTTTTGTTCAAGGTTATCCAACCAAAACGCGTTATACCTTCAACGGGTGATTTCTCAGAATCCATGGAACCTAGATACATATCGTTAGATATAAAACCTCCATGTCGGGGCCCTCTATGAAATACTATTCTAGTTTTTTCCATCTCCTTTTGGTGTTCTCGTTGTCTTATTGTTTGCAAATGTGTGAAATAGTGTAGTCTGAGTCAATGTAAGACTGTCAGATGCTATATTTTGTAAACGGTAGCTTGTGGGACTGAATTGTCTATGCCAACACATCTGGATGACTTGGTGAACCCTATTGGAGGCTTTTTTTGGTTCCCTACACTCCCCGTGCTTTCGGGCTACCTCATCTGGGTGTAGTCCCTTAAGAGCCTTCAGACCAAAACATGTTATATCCTCGATAGGTGATTTCTCAAAATCCATAGCACCTAGAGATGTCTTGTTAGATCTGAAGCCTCCATGATGAGAACCTCTACAAAATCCTCTTATTGTTTTATCCATATCCTTTTGGTGTTCTCGATGTCCTATTGTTTGCAAACGCATGAAAGAGTGTAGTCTGAGTCAGTGTAAGGCTGCCGGATGCTATATTTTACAAACGGTAGCTCATGGGACCAAACCATCTTTGCCACACATCTGGATGCCCTAGTGAATGATAGTGGAGGCTTTGTTTTGGTTCCCTATGCTTCCTATGCTTTCGGTCTACCTCGTCCAGGCGTAGTCCCTTAAGATCCCTGAGACCAAAACACACTATATCTTTGACAGGTGATTTCTCGTACTCAGTGGCACCTAGAGACATCTCATTAGATCTGACAACTCCATGTCAAGACCCTCTATGAAATAATCTTAAAGTTTTATCCATCTCCATTCAGTTCACTTACTATCATATTGTTTACAAACACACGAAATAGTGTAGTCTGAGTTAGTGTAAGGTTGTCAGATGCTATATTTTGCAAACGGTAGCTCGTGGGACCAAAACATCTGTGCCAACACATCCTAATGTCCTAGTAAATTCTATTGAAGGAGTTTTTTTGGTTCCTTACGCTCCCCGTGCTTTTGGGCTACCTCATTTGGGCGTAGTCCCTTAAGAGCCCTGAGACCAAAACACGATATATCTTTGATAGGTGATATCTCAGACTTCGTGGCACCTAGAGGTGTCTCATTAGATCCAAAACCTCCACATCATGACCCTCTACAAAATCCTCTCACGGTTTCATCCCTATCCATTCGGTTGTCTCGTTGTCCTATTGTTTGCAAACACGTGAAATAATGTAGTTTGAGTCAGTGTAAGGCTGTCAGATGCTATATTTTGTAAACGGTAGCTTATGGGATCAAACCGTCTATGACAACATGTGTAGATGGCCCAGTGAATGCTAGTGGAAGATTTGTTTTGGTTCCCTACACTCCTCGTGCTTTCAAGCTACCTCGTCTGGGCGTAGTCCCTTAAGAACCCTTAGACCAAAACATGCTATATCTTCGATAGGTGATTTCTTAGACTCCATGGAACCTAGAGATGTCTCGTCAGATCTTAAACCTCCATGTCATGACCCTCTATGAAATCCTCTCATGTTTTTATCCATATCCATTCGGTTATCTCGATGTCCTATTGTTTGCAAACACATGAAATAATGTAGTCTAAGTCAATGTAAGGTTGTCAGATGCTAAATTTTGCAAACAATAGCTCATGGGACCAAACCGTCTACGCCAACACGTCTGGATGGCCTGGTGATTACTAATGGAGAATTTTTTTTGGTTCTCTATGCTCCTTGTGCTTTCAGGCTAACTCGTCCGAGCGTAGTCCCTGAAGAGCCCTGAGACCAAAACACGATATATCCTCAATAGGTGATTTATCAGACTCTGTGGCACCTAGAGACATCTCATTAGATTTGAAACCTCCACTTTGAGACCCTCTACAAAATCCTCTCATGGTTTTATCCATATCCATTTGGTTCTCTCATTGTCCTATTGTTTGCAAATGCATAAAATAGTGTAGTCTGAGTCAATGTAAGGTTATTAGACACTATATTTTTTAAACAATAGCTCATGGGACCAAACCATCTAAGCCAACACATCCAGATGGCCTGGTGAACACTAGTGGAGGCTTTTTTTTGGTTCCCTATGCTCCCTGTTCTTTTGGGCTACCTTGTCTGGGTGTAGTCGCTTAAAAGCCTTGAGGCCAAAACACGTTATATCTTCGACAGGTGATTTCTCAGACTCTGTGGCACCTAGAGATGTCTTGTTAAATAAAAAAACTCTATGTCATGGCCCTATATGAAATCCTCTCGGGGTTTTATTCATCTCCATTTGGTTCTCTCGATGTCTTATTGTTTACAAATGCACGAAATAGTGTAGTCTGAGTCAATGTAAGGCTACCAGACGCAATAATTTGCAAATGGAAGCTCTTGGCACCAAACTGACTAGGTAAACACATCGAGGTGGCTAGGTAAATGCTAGGGGAGGATTATTTTTGGTTCCTTACGCTCCTCGTGCTTCCAGGCTACCTTGTCCAGGCGTAGTCTTTTAAGAGCCATAAGAGCAAAACACGTTATATCTTCAACAGGTGATTTATCAGACTCCGTGCCACCTAGATACATCTCGTCAAATCTAAAACCTCCATGTCGAGGCCCTCTACAAAATTTTCTCACAGTTTTATCCATCTCCATTTAGTTCTCTCGTTTTCCTATTGTTTACAAACTTATGAAATACTGCGGTTTGAGTCAGTGTAAGGTTGTAAGAAGCAATACTTTGCAAACAGAAGCTCTAGGCACCAGACCGAATATGCCAACACGTTAGGGTACCTAGGTAAATGCTAGGGTAGGATTGGTTTGGTTCCCTACGCTCCCCGTGCTTCCGGGCTACCTTGTCCGGGTGTAGTCCCTTAAGAGCCGTGAGATCAAAACACATTATATCTTTGACAGGTGATTTCTCAGACTCCATGGCACCTAGAGACGTCTCATCAGATCTGAAACCTCTATGTCGGGTCCATCTACAAAATCCTCTCGCAGTTTTATCCATCTCCATTCCATTCTCTCGATGTCCTATTGTTTGCAAACATGTGAAATATTGCAGTTTAAGTAAGTGTAAGGCTGCTAGATGCAATACTTTACAAACAGAAGCTCTTGGCGCCGAACCAACTACGTCAACACATCGGGGTGGTTAGGTAAATGCTAGGGGAGGCTTTGTTTTGGTTCCCTATGCTCCCAGTGCTTCCGGGATACTTCATTCAGGTGTAGTTCCTTAAGATCCCTTAGACCAAAACACACTATATCTTCGACAGGTGATTTCTCAGACTTTGTGGCACCTATAGACATCTCGTCAAATCTGAAACCTCACCCAGGAGTTATTTTTCAATGACTATATTGGCTTGAGAATGAATTTGATAGGGAAATGTCTAAGAACACACAAGAGTTATCAATCGCCCAATAATCTTTTCTTGTTTAGTTCTGAATGGGAGTTAGCTTGCTTATGGCTTAGTGACCTTCCATTCATTGATAATTTATGCTATGATAAAACCATGGATGCTTTCAAAATTGCCTTCAAAAATATATGGGTATTCATCAAGACTAGTGAAGGGTGTGATGTGATTTCTAAATAACTTGAAATGCCTACAGATTTAAAGGTAATAACACGAATTGGACAGGATTAGACAATCAAGAATAATTGAGTGTCTAGATCAAAATGTCATTACATCTGGAGACATTGTCGAGCATTGGAGTAATGCATATGGAGAGACATTCTCAAAATATCAACGAATGAAATGCATCAAATTATGATGACTCTTAGGTGTTTTAACAGGGGAGAAGACTAAGAAGCAGTGAAGAATGTAGTAGGTGCATGATAAGATAGGAACCAATACAAAGATACCATGAGCAAGAAGAAGCACAAGCAAGGTAAATACACATATACACATTGATAAATTGAATGAATAATTACTCAAATTAGGTAACTCTTTATATACATACATTATATAAATATTGATTTCCAAAGTTTGATGCATATTGTACATTGAAAACGCTAGTACATGTACATCACTAATAAATGAAAAAATAATCCATAATGTCTTAAATACTGTCAAGTGCACATCATATTAGTTTCATGCAAAAAATAATATAAAAAATGTAAGGTATCGTACAAAAATATTAAGTTCCAACTAGTATTTTAATGTGCATAATAAATATACAAATGCCTAAATATGTCATATACCATCAAGTTCAAATGCTATCTAGGCGTACATACAATGCCATGCACATATGCATACAAAAAAATGTCATGTAAGACATATATATTTCTTATTCATCAAAATATATCCCTCTCTTGGTCTTGCTCGAAGAAGGCCCTCCCTTAGACGAAGACCATCTATGAGATGACTTTGGATTGTTCGAGCCCATGCTACGAGTCTTGTTCCGCTAAATACTCGCCTGTAGATGAACCTGTAAAAACAAACAATGTTTTTTGTCAAAACTTAATTTATATATGTTTTCAACATGTATTTAAGAGAATGCTAGAATGAAAGTATTTACATAAATACACAAACTTACCGTAAGTTGTCGATCACGCTGAGTCTGTATCTCACGCTCAGATGAGTCATCAGGATCTCCTGGAGTACGAATGGAGGTACGAAGACAACGAGATGGAGGAGTCCATCCCCTCAAAGTCAAAATGGTGGGGGTTGAAGTTCCCTACATACACATAAGATTAGAAAATATAACATCATAATTAGTGAAAATAGAACTCAGTACATGTATGTGTAATGAAAATATTTTAACTAATTTTATCAATATAGACCTATTTTTTTTACCCCACCACGCCTGTGAATCAAATGAACATGGCTGCTACGTGTTGTAGGTAACTCCTGCATATACACAATGAAGGATATTATTAACATAATTTAATAATTCTACAATGAAAGACATTACTATCATGTAATTTAACATAATATGAATTACAAAAGCAATTTAACAAAAATTACATGTTGTTTGAATACTTCAGTGAGTTGCTGCGTAGATGAAATTGTAGTGGTAACACCTTTCTCTACTTGTCACAGAGATGGTGGGGTGTCTAGGGAAGTCAACATATTTATCAAGCATGTATCACGTGAGTTAGATGAACATACAATAACATACATATATTTGACTTCAAAAGTAATATATATATGCATGTATGTGAAAATTTTACACAATTAACATTCTAAATTACCTCTGTGAATGTATGTCTATGTATAGTGTTCACCGTATGTGGTTGGGATGAAGATGCACCTCCTACGTGCTGTAATATCAATGCATGTACATGTACAACTACAATTATTTCAAAAATTCAACATATATATGTAAATAAAGTACTCCGAATGTTTTGTAACAAACATAACAAATACCTATGAAGGTGACGCTAATGACTATAATCCAAATGTCTCACTTAAAAAGGCATCTGACATAGTGACATTATCATGTGTACCCCTCGCACCAACTACACCAAAATCAATACGCATTAAAGTATCTTGCTCCTCGGGCCCAAAACATATGCTACCACATGACATGAAAAGATGTGGCCTCATACTAGTACTCCCTGAGGGAATACTTTATGTACCTTCATGAGCATCTAGATCAGAAATATCCCTCATATGTCGAACAAGGGTTATAGATAACCCCTGAAGTGTGTGGAGTGTATCAATCTATGTTGTCTCCTTCACTGCTAGAGGGACAATCTTAGGGTGAGGGGGCTTCTGTGCGAGGACTCTACCCTACTAAATAGGTGCACATTGTGCACCTGTTTGATCCTGTGCAAATCCTTTTCCTCAGCCCTGGAAATCTTGGAAATCAAAATAATTTGGGATCTTATTTTTTTTGATGAGTAAACGATTTTGATCAGAGCTATGAACCGGAGGGGTAAAGGCCCCTACCCTAAAATAGAGAAAAATAAGATGGGGGAAAGAGGGGAGAGAGTAGAAAAACAATCGAAGCGGGAGGGGAAAAAGAGGAAGAAGGAACTAAGCATGACGGGGGATGAAGAACTTGAAAGCAAAAACCGCATCAAGAGGACGACGAGAAACCCAGCCGGGTCAAATAGATTAGCCATGGGACATTCCGACACGTTCGTTGGTAGATCTAAGTAGCAGAGTGAAAGCAACACTGGTGCGGTCTTTTATCTCATTGAGGTTATCGATCATAGAGTGCACTGGGAATAAGGCCGCATCAATGTCGACTGCAGGGAGGAAGTGATGATCCAGTAAAGGATGAAAGTTTTGAGCAAAGGTAACCAGATCATGGTATTGGCTATAGAGACATTGGATGCCATGACTAGAACCCAGTGCTAGCTCATCAACCTCCTCAACCCACAACAAATGATCTGAGAGGGAAAAATCTATCAGTTGGTCGTGTAAACCCACCCTATGGAGTGGGTAAATTTCATCTTCCACAATGAAGTCAACAACAACATGGTCGGGATGAAGGAGGATGCAGAAAGAGACGAAGGCCAATGTGATGTCCAAATATATCCTGGGACACTAAGAATGGAAATGGTAAGAATCCCCTAGGATGGATTCGATCACTTCCGCTTCCTTAGACGAAGAATGCCTGAAAAGGATAGAAATCCGGTGACGATCAATTGCAGAAGAATCGGCCAGTTCTCGGAACTGACCACAAAGATCTATGAATGGGAATCTGACGAAGACCATGGGAACATAAGATAGAGAGTCCAGCAGGTTGAGGGTGTGCTAAAAAAATGTAGCTCCAAGTGATACTTGAGGATTTAGTGGCATAGATCACCAGGAACTATCTTTCAAAGGAAAGGATTGAAGTGAGACCTTCCCAGGCCGTAGTGTAACTGGAAACAATTGCCATGTGCAAGAATTCAATCACATAATTTTCTAAAATATCTGATGCCAAGTTGGACTCTCAAAAAATATGACTGATGCTCTAGAATTTGAGTTTACCGAGCCAGAAGATGACGGACTGGATGAAAGGATTGATGCACTAGGATGGGGCAGAACCCTTCAAAATGGAAAAGGTTGTTATTTGTGAGTCTCCCTCAATATGTAAAGTATCCCCACCCATTTTTATGGCTAATTTAACTCCCTCTAAGAGGGATTGTACTTCTACTAGGTTGCAAGAACAGTTGCACAATGAAAAGGATCCCGCCGCAATGAGGATTTCAGCATCATCACGGAGAATGCAACCAGCCCCTGAAGAACCCAAATTACCTCTGGAAGCTCCGTCAAAATTTAATTTCCAAGAACCTTTGGGGGGAGGTCTCCAGAAATCCTATTTCCTACGAATGAGCTTCTCAACTTAGGAAAGGCCTTGTTTGACATTGGATCCAGGTTTTGGAATTTTTATGAGAGGCCAAGCCTTAGAAATGTGGGCATCCAACGAGGAGAACGCAAGATTATTCAAACTGTTCTTGGATACAATTTTAGAGATGGAAACTTCTAATTTTCTCAAAAAGGTGGGAAGAGAGCTCAGTTGATTACGAAAAAGGCACAAATTTCTCTCCCACCAAATGTGCCACATGAGAAAAGGGGCCACCTTCCAAATGAAACTCAAAGAACTATTGGAACCCAAAGAGGGCCAAGAAAGAAGGGATTCTTTGATGTTGTTGCAATGTACCCAGGAGAGATTAAGTTTTCCCAATAGCCATTTCCAACCTTGACAAGCAAAGGGGAAATTGAGGAAGAGATGATTGAGATCTTCTTCCGCCTGACCACAAAGGACGCATTTGGAGGGGCCAACAAAACCCCATGATCTTCTTCGTAATTGGGTAAGAAAAATGTTTTTGAGGATGAGCTAGCCAAAGATTTCCACTTTAAGAAGAAGAGCGGAGTGCCAACAGCCAAGCTTGGGAAGAGCGACATAACCAGATTGAGAAAGAAGCATACGATAACCATCTTTGATAGTGTAGATGCTTGAGATGGAGCCTAGCTAGAGAAAATGATCCTCATAATCTTTATAAGCAACTCTTCTCGAAAGGATCTCATCTGACAGAGTAGAGCACTCTGTATCTAGGACATTCGGAAGAGAGGGATATTTCCATTGCCACGAAGGAGAACCGTCCAGATGAAGGGAACCATAATTTGCAACATGAATACCCTAGGACAATCTGGTTATGTTCATAACATTGTTGAGAGAAGAGACCAAATTAAGAGGAGAGCACTCGCTCCAACCATCCCCCCAAAAGTTAACCCGAGTACCATTGTTAACAAACCATGAGACCGAATCTACTATTAGAGATTTGCATTTGTGCATGAAATTCCATATATGGGAACCTTTGGGGAGATCTTCACAAGAAAGAAGAATCTCCGGCCTACCAGCCTCCAAATATTTGTGAGAAAGAACCTGATGAGCCAACCTATGCAGGGAAGAGATAAAGTTCCAAACTAGTTTTACACCCAGGGCAATATTATGGAGAGCTAAATACATAATCCCCAGACCACCTGAAGAGATGGGTGATTTAACAACATCCCATTTGACCAAATGAAATTTGTGATCTTCACTGTTCCCCTGCCAAAGGAAGGTTCTGATGACCTTTTCAAATTTCAACAACACCGAATTAGGAAGAGCTAGGACAACTAACATATATACTGGGAGAGCACAAAGAACTGATTTAATCAGGAGCAAATGACCCTCCAAAGAGAGCCATTTCCCTTTCCAAGTTTGCAACCTAGCTGACAGGGACTGCAAAAGGTCATTTCATAAACTAGCTTTGTCAACTCTAGAGAATAAAGGGATACCCAAATATTTAAGGGGGGGAGAACCAGAAACGAAACCAAGGATTTCTAGAATCCTTTGCTGCATCTGAGGAGAAACAATAAAAAAGAAGATAAAAAATTTATGGAAATTAATTACCTAGCTTGCAGCATTGGAATAAGAATTAAGAATATTTGACAGAGCATGGGCTTCAGGGACTGTGGCGGAGCCAAAAAGGAAAGTGTCATCTGCAAATTGTTTGTGGGTAAGAGGAGGCAAATGGAGGATAATGAGAGGCCCAAAAGTGAGCCAAAGACAATAATAGACTTAATATAATGACTCGGAGCTTTAGCAACCAAAATGAATAGGAAGGAAGATAAGGGATCTCCCTGCCTAAGGCCCTTACAAAAGTTCTTGCTGAAGCCCAAAGCTTGCAGATATTTAAGAAGGAACCTCCAATTAATGCGATCATAAACTTTGCTATAATCCAACTTGATCATCATCCCAGGATGTGAGGAAAGTTGTAAGTTATGAATAAGTTCATGAGAGATGATCACTCCATTTGAGATAGATCTTCCTGGAAGAAAGCCACGTTTCTCTTGTGAGACAATAGTACTAAGGAGGGGGCTGATACGAGAGGCGATAACTTTGGAAATGATCTTATATGAGGTATTACAAAGGGAAATTGGACGGAAGTCATCAAACTTATCAGCGGGAGATTTTTTGGGGAACATACAAATGAAAGTGTGGTTGAGAGAGCCGAGGACTTTACCCAAAGAATGGGATTCTTCCATAGCTTGCCAAATAGAAATACCAATAACTCCCCAAATATCCTGGTAAAAAGCAACAGGGAAACCATCCGAACCAGAGGCTTTGTCCTGGGCCATAGAAAAAATAATTTTAGAGACCTCCTCAAGAGAGAAAGGGGAAGATAACCTGTCGTTATCTGCCTCAGTGACCAACTTGGGAATTTGAGTGAGCAGAGCTGATTAGGAGGCCAAAGAAGAGTGTGTTTCTCTGGTTAAGAGCTTATGAAAAAAGGAATTGCCTCCTTTTTAATTAAAGGTTGAGTAGATAACAACGTGTCATCAGGCAGCTTGATAGAGGAAATATAATTTTAGTTTCTCCTTGCTTTAACCAAAGCATGGAAAAATTTGGTATTCTTATCACCATCTTTTAACCAAATTTCCTATATTTTTGACACCAAAAAAATTCTTCCTTCAATAAAAAAACCCCCAGTTCGCTGAGAAGGGACTTTTTAAGATGAAAATCATCTAGCTACATACCAGACCTAAGAACCTTTTCATTGAGATTGCAGAGAGCTTTCTCCACTCTTAGCTTTTCTTGAAAGATATTTTTAAAGGAAAGAGAATTCCAAGATAATAGTTTATCTTTAAGCATGGAAAGCTTTTTAGATAGAATGAACATTTTAGTACCAGACACAGAGAAGGAATCCCACCATAATTTGATCAACGATTTGAGAGAGGGGTCCTGCATCCAGATGCTTTAAAACTTGAAAGGCAAGCGTCGAGGGGGAAGATCAAAATTTATGGTTAAAGAAATAGGGAAGTGATATGATCCAGAAAGGGGGGAAACATTGGATTGAAGGAGGAAATTCTGTTGAAGCCAAGATTCCAAGATTAGAAATCTATTAAGTCTAACCACTAAGTTCCCAAAACCTGGACGACGATTATTCCAAGTGAACCACACTGAGTGGGGTTCCAAATCCACTAGCTTATAGGAATGAACAAAGGAAATGAAATCAGATTGGGAATGAGGTTGCCAATTGATGCCACCACATTTATCCTGATCAAAGATTGTAGCATTAAAATCCCCTACCACTATAGATTTGAGATCCGGGAGGGAGCTCAAGGAATCCTTAATTTTAAGCCAAGTTTCCCTTTTTTGAATGGGATTATTCGGACCATAGATGTTGCAAAGGAAAAAAGTCTCCTCGGAGTGCTTTAAGATTACTTGACACCATTGGAAATTGGCATGAGAAGAGAGGGGAGCTACACTGCAGGAGAAGGATTTCCAAAGAAGGCCCAGCCCACCAGAGGCACCTTTTGAATTAACAAAAAGGCCTTCCCAACCATGCCATCTTTGAAACCATCCTTCTAAACATGCCGAGCTTGACATCTTGGTCTCTTGCAGCAAACAAATGGAAATGTTCATATCAGTGACATAGCACCTTAGCAGATGATGTTTGTTAGGGGTGTTAAGGCCCCTAACATTCCAAGATAGGATATTCATCTTTTATTTAGAGAGGACTTACCTCTCTTACTTGAAATTGAGAAAAAAGAGCTTAGCTGAGATTGATTATTAGAAGCCACCTCTTTTAATGAAGAGCGTGATTTGGAGGGCCACCCAACTAGAGCTTTCAGATTGAGATTCAAATTATGAATTGGTGGAGTAGGAATAATGCCACGTCTAGAATTCAAAATCTCACCTTCTTCTTTCGAATGAAATGATTCCTCCACAACAACCTCTGCGGAGGCATTGAGAAAATCTTCTTTATTCTCGACCCAATTTTCTAAAGAGGCAACATCAAAGCCAAGACCCAAAGCAATAGCTTCTTGGAATAAAGAGAGGATTCGAGTAGAGTTTTGAACCACCGAGGCCATTTCTTTGACGAGAGAGATAGTGTTGGGATCTAGATTTAAGGGTTCCAAGGAAAGATACTTTTCCTCAAACAGAGGAGGGGGATAGAAAGGCTCGGGGATAGGAGGAGGATCCACCATTGCTGGAACTTGTGACAAGGGAGGCTTCTTCTGCCAAACATCTTGCCTCAAGGAGAAAGGAGTTTTACAGGCATCTTGGAAGTGACCAGGTTGTTTACAACAGAAGCAGCGGTTTGAAATGGTCTCATAATCAACCCTCTGAACCCATTTACCGTTGGGGGAGAGAATCACGATCCTGTCTTGCAATTTTTTAGATAAGTCTACAGAAATACAAACCCTAGCAAAGGATGAAAGGGTTCCTTTGAGTGTTAAAGGGTCAATATGGATAGCCCGCCCCAAACCGGAAAAAATTTGAGAGAGGGAAGAAGGGGACCAATACTCACTATGAAGAGAATAAACACAAATCCAGACCTGAAAACCTTCCATGAAGGCTTGATCAGGATTGAAATGAGCCATCCACTTCTGAAGATGAAGCCCAGAATCGAGAAACACAAACTCTTTCCTTTCAAGGGAATCATCCCTTTGAGCTTGGCTTTGAAATATGACAAGGAAGAAACCTTTGTCCAAGAATCTAACGCGAAGACCACTCCCCCATTGGGTATCACACCAAGTGTGAATACCGTCAGCTGAGAGCTGCCGACCCACAAACTTAGTGATGATAGCCTGCTGTCCAAGAAGATACAGTTGGGAATCGAGGTCGAAAGAGCATTTCAAAGAGATTGTCACAAAATACGCTGCCTCTGAGTCATCAGATGTTGGAACACTCCCCAGACAACTGCAAGAAATCAGCGATGAAGAGACCAATGCGGGTCCCGAACTGAGCGGGATAGATTTAACAGGTCTCGCCGAACTGCCAGGCGATCCATTCAAACCAGGGAAGTGAAGAAGACCGTTGTTGGCCAGGTAGTTTGAAAAAAATGTCTGTTTTACGTCCTATCCCAGGGAGTTCCAGGATGTTTTTTTCTACCTCATTTTTTGGTGTGGAAATAGAATTTGGGATCTCATTTAGGATAAAATTGCAATAGATTTTCCTCAAAAAGTATATTGGTGCCTCGTTGTTATTTAAAGGTGGAAAATCAAAGACCATTGAATATTGATCCCAAAAAATATTTTTAATCAACTTATTATTGCACCAATGGACGGGAAACCATTTGTATGACAACGAAACATGCAAATTAGTGAGGGGGTCCGTGAATAAGGTGCATATGAGGTATTTTGTAATTTCTCTTTTCTTTACATCCACATATGACAATTTGTTGGAATAATAAACCCTACAACCCTCTCTGTAAGTTGTCCAATGATCAATTTTCCCTGTTTCCGGGTCAACTTGAGGAAGTAATGCCTCCAATGTGTTTGCAAGAGAGGCGTGGTGGGGGTTTGTAGATTGTGAATCCCTCATTCTTTTGATTAAATTCTCAATTCCAATTTTGTTTTCAACTATGTGGGCTGTTAAATCTTCTTGACTACCCAGGGGATGTTGAGCAACTGTGGTAGGGTTGGGAGGGATGACATGAATAACAGGGTTTGGTTGTGATTGAATCCCTTGACCTCGAACTGTAATAATAAAAAAAAAATTCAATTCTAATTATACTCTATAATTATCACATTTCAATGCAATTTTGAGAAAATAATTGTTCCTACCTCTTCTCCGTGGTGCCATCTTCAATTCAGATCTTCCTGGCAATCTAGAGACGATCGTTTTTGCTTGATATCCAACTAAATGACAAAACGTGAGGGCACATTTAAGCTCTGAAACTCACGTTTGAGGGAGACAAGATGATAGAGGTTCGGGCCTCTTTTTTATTTATAGTAGACATAACACATACGTGTTATGGTTCATTAAATTCCAAACCTAAGAAATTAAAATGTGATCACGTTATAATAGAACATGTATGCGTTTTTCTTTTTTCAGGTTTTTCTCCACTTTTTGGCCCCCCATCTTCGTGCACTTACCCCATGGTGAATTTTTTCATCCTCGAACAAAGTGAATGCTAGAATGGAGGAGAGTTATAATGACAAAAGTCTGAATGTGGTCAACCTCGAACAATGTGAATGCTAGAGTGGAGGAGCGAGGATAGATTGATTGCAAATGTACTCTACCACTTAGCAAAGTGAATGCTAGATGGGAAGAGGGTATGAAAAGGGAGTCAAATTATATGCAATGTGATCAACCCTTAATAATAATTAGTTAATAAGGAAGAGGTTAATGAAAGGATAAGACTCAAATATCGATAACGTAAACATTGGGAAAAGAAGATATGATGAAGTGTCTAAAACACAACAAATATTTTGTTAAGTTAGAGACGTGAAGAGAGAAAATGTATATAGTTCAACGATGATGATGTCAAACTAAAGGATGCAAGAAGAGAATGAAGATAAGATGTGGTGAAATTTAGTTGTGACAAAGTGGAACACAACACTGTCAAGATGCGAGTTGTAAGATGAAAGTGCTTGAGCAAGGACATGGATATCCGCAACTCAAGACTTGAAGTCAAAAAGGAGATGGAAACTTAAACTTTGGGGAATATAATCCAAATGTTTAAGTGTCGAATGAAATGGGAGATAAACTCAAAATGAGGTGAGTATGAAAGATAGAATAATTTGATGACTGTGACAGAGGAAGACTCAAATAAGTGAATGAAAAATCCAAATGAATGAAAGATGATCAAATGAAGAATGCAATGAGGATGAAAATATTGAAATAATGAAAAAGAGATGAAAGTTACGAAAAAGGGGAATTTCAAGAGTAAAATGAAAGTTAGTGAATGAATGGCGATGAAGAGAAGAAGAAGTGAATGTCAAGTCCAAATAAGGATAAGTTTGGAGATAACGAACACAATAGAAGATGAACCCAAATAAGGAATATTTGGGATTACGTAAAGGAAATGAAAAATAATCCAAGTAAAGTGTACTTGGAAAGATGAAATGAGGATGAAAGTAGAATCCAAACAAGGAGTGTTTGGAAAATAATGAAAAGATACAAATGTGAAAGATGGATCCCAAAAAAGGAGTGTTTGGGAAAAAGTGAGTGTAGAACACTACTACAAAAATAAAGATAACAAAAGAAGAAAATAGAAAAAGAGGTTTTTGTTTAACTGTTTGTTTGTGGCCTCTACCTTAAATTGGCTTGGACAATGCTTGGCTTCCTAGGTGGCTCTCTCATCTAGGTGTTAATAGTATATCCAAGCGGGGATGCTATTGATAGTTGATGGCTTTACTTTACCCCATTTAAAACCCTGAGTAAAGATCTTGCTCAAAATGAATCACATTGGGGTCGACATTAAGAATATATGTGACTCTAACTCACAAGGCTTTATTATTCAAGTAGGAGAAAAGGTTCCTGTTTTGTCCACCAGTTCCCTCAAGGTGTGGACTACTTTGGGGTTCCTAGAACCACCCCCTTTTTTGTAGCTTAAAGCTTATGCCACAGGGCTATGTTCTAGTTGAGTGGTCGAGTTGTAGCTCTTAACCAAACCTACAATTACAGTGTTTTGAATGTGGTGTATTTTATTATCTTTTGAGCTTAATGTGGTTTAGTCGTACACCATTTGACAACCTGCAATTAGTAGTTTTAAGTGTTTTATCCACCTTCTTTAGAGCGGGTCTTGTAGTCAAATATTAGAATGTTTTCTTGAGGTAGGTAAAGGACAAGATGATAGAAGCAAGTTCACGCTTTTGATTTTCAAGATCGCTTAAAAAGCGTAAGGAAAGATCATACACGTTAAACAAGCTTTGATTAATAAAAAGGTTAATTCCCAAAACAAATAGAAATAATCACATTTATAATTTCCAATATCACTTTGAAAGTGTGAGGAAATAACATAAGCGTGAGGTTGTTATGATAAAAAACAAAAACAAAAAAAACTACAATTTTATTTATTTAAAAAAGAAATGAAAAATGTTAGGAGAAATGAAACCATTAATTTTCTATAAATTTAAATCAAAAAATTATTTTTCCATTGCATAGATCTTCTCAATACCTTTCTGTAAAAAAAACCAAGTTGTTCTAAGCTCGGTAGAAAAAGTTACGGCTTCTGGAAAATGGGTTACGGTAACGCTCTCAGTGAAAAATTTGAACGTGAGAAAAACGTCTTGACAATTGATTTTTTTTGTTTTTTTGACTTTTGTACTTCACCCGAGAAGCTAAAATTTTGGTAGAAAGGTTAAAAAAGAACAATAAACATAAAAAAAGAGTTAGACCACAAAATGATTAAATTAAATGAAAGAAATAAAATGTGTGGGTTCCACCGGGCGTGCCAAAATGTATAGATCCCAAAGCCTTTTTGTCAAGAATCTTCCATTCTTCATTAGTCATCTTCGTAGGTCTAGACTTCTCATCCATCGGTAAATACAAATCTCTTTGATACAAATAATCCTCAATCTGCATCTTCCATAATTGATAATTACGATCGTCAAATTTCTCTACCTTGTATTTGTTTTCTTATGTCATTGTTATAGCTCCCACTCAATCAGAAAACCCTCTGTGAGTAAATCTTGTCAACACGCAAAACCTCCAAACAAAGCTATGATACTAGTTGTCGGGGGTTAAACCATATAACATTGTTGCACATATCTATAATCAAAATAATCATACAAGCAATGAATGCAGAAATAACTAGAAGATAAAATAAACAAGAGAAAGATTACACTAGATTTAACGTGGTTTGCCCAGTGTGGGCTACGTCCACCAAGAAATGGCCAATATTATTATTCAGTGCTTTACAGAGGAGATACAATGAAGATCTATTGTCTTCCAACACCTGACAGGATGTTCAATTCTTTTCCCTCACTCAACTACTCTTTCTTTCTCACCAAGAAACTTACATGCAAACAATTGCTATATATATTCTCTCCTTCTTACTTACCCTCATACAATGCATACATGCATATATATATAACCTTAACTTTTCTTTTACAATTAATAAATCATATTTAAAATAATTGATTTATTCTAATTTTTGTCAAAAATAAAAAAACTGTGTCACATAGGTAACTGTCATTGGTTACTGCCTGACCAATGCCGGTCACTTCTTGACTTGGACTGACCGATACCAGTTACACCCTGACTAACACCGATTAAACTCTAACCGACGTCGGTTACTTTTGGAACTAGTAACATGTAAAAATAAGTTTCTTGTGAATCAATTAATCTCCAATCTCAACAATATCCCACTTGGAGATTAATTGTTGCACTGTACTGTGAATCACCATCCTTGGTTCCTGATCCTTGGCTCTTTTCTTCCTCTTCAAGTCTTAAACTCAAAGACCAAAAGAAGTGGAGTGAAGCTCTAACTTCTCCCTTACCAATGGCTTCGTTATCATATCTGCAAGGTTTTCATCCATATGGATTTTCTCTAACTTTAGTTTTTCATCCTCCAACACCTACCATATGAAGTGATACCTCAACTGAATATGTTTCGTTCTTGAATGAAATGCTGAGTTCTTTGCCAGATGAATCACACTTTGACTATCACTGTATAATCTACAATCCTCTTGCTCCTTACCCAACTCTTCCATAAACTTTCTCATCCATATCATCTCCTTGCTAGCTTCTGTAGCTATAACATACTCTTCCTCCATAGTAGACAAATTCATAACCTTCTGCAATCTTGAAATCTAGCTAACTATCATTCCACCTAATATGAAAATATATTTAGTGGTGCTCCTCCTACCATCCAAATCTCCAGCCATATCTGAATCAATATAGCCACATAAATAAGTATCTGACCCTCCATAGCATAACTCTATGTCGGATGTCCCTCTCAAATACCTAAGAATCTATTGGACTTCTTTCCAATGTTCTTTACCTAGATTAGCCATATACCTACTCACAACTCCCACTACCTGTGCAATGTTTGGTCTAGTACAAACCATGGCATACATAATATTTTCTACTGCTGAAGCATAGGGAACATGTTCCATGTACTCAACCTCCTCGTGTGATGAATGACACTGATCTTTTCTCAATTTGAAGTGTCTAGCCATAGGAGTACTAACAAGTTTTGATCTTTGCATATTAAACCTTTTCAACACCTTATTGATATAAGCCTCTTGAGACAAATATAACTTCTCGTTTTTCCTATCTCGGTGAATTTGCATGCTAAGGATTTTCTTTTTAGCTCCCAAATCCTTCATTGCAACTGTGTGAGCTAACCTTTCTTTAATTTTACCAATGTCCTGCATACTAGATCCTACAATCAACATATCATCCACATATAGTAACAAAATAATATAGCTCCCATTTTCAAGATTTTTAAAATAAACACAATGGTCAGATTCACATCTCATATAGCCATGCTCATGCATAAAACTGTCAAATCTCAAATACCATTCATTGCCTTGGAGCTTTCTTGAGCCCATACAGGATCTTTTTCAATTTGCACACAAGTTTCTCCTTACCCTTAACTTCATAACCAAACGGTTGCTGCATATAAATCTCTTCATCCAAATCACCATGAAGGAAAATCGTCTTCACATCTAGTTGTTCTAAATGCAAATCTTCTACTACAATTAATCTCAATATAGAATTCATCTTAACAACATGAGGAAATATTTCACCAAAGTCAATACCTACTTTCTGTGCAGATCCCTTTACTATAAGCCTTGCCTTGTATCTTTTCTGTCCGCCCTCTTATTCCTTGATCCTGTAAACCCACTTATGCTGTAATGTTCTCTAAAATGTTGGTAAGTTAACCAAATCCCAAGTCTAGTTCTGTTCCAAGGAGTCCATCTCCTCATCCATGTCATGTTCCCACTAGACGTGGGTCTTATCCTACATTGCTTCTTCAAATCTCTCCGGTTCACCATTATCAGTCAATAATAAATAAAATAGAGAAGGTGTAAATCTTTCAGGAGGTTTACTTACCCTTTATGACCTTCTCACAGGATTTTGGGGTACTGGAGGCTCAATTTGGACCTCCTAGACATTCCTATCCAAATCTGACAGTGACTGATTTCGGTCACCTCTAACCAATGCCAATTTGGATCTTCTGTAACCAATACCAGTTCTTTTGACTGATGTCGATCAGGGGTAAACTGACACTGGTTACTATGTAACCCTGAAGGTAATAATTTTAAATCTGAGAGTTCATTTTCATTTACAAAATTCTCAACCGGTTCATCCTTGGGTACCAAAATTTGATCCATGTACATTCACTTTTCATTCCATTCAACATCATGACTCATAATAATTTTAGAATTCTCTAAATCCCAAAAACGGAAATCGAAATCACCAAATCCATAACCAATGAAAGTGCATCTCTTAGATTTTGCATCCAACTTTTTCCTATTTTCCTTATCAACATGTACAAAAGCTTCTGAACCAAAAAATTTAAGAAAAGAAAGATCTACCTCTTTTCCAGTCCAAGATTCCTTTGGTATTCCTCCATCTAGTGAACTTGAAGGCCCACGGTTAATCAAATAAACTGGTGTATCAATTGCTTTTGCCCTAAACTGTAAGGGCAGTCCAGAATGTATTCTCATGCTTCTATCACACTCCATGATTGTCATATTCATTCTTTCTACAACACCATTCTCTTGTGGTGTTCTTGGAACCGTTCTTTATCTACGTATCTCATTCACTAAACAATAATCATTGAAAGCCTTACTACAATATTCACCACCATTGTCAGATCTAAGGCACTTTAACTTAGAATTTTATTCATTCTCAACAAGGGTTTTTCATCTTGTAAAAGTCACAAAAACATCAGATTTATGCTTTATACAATAAACCCATACCTTTCTTATAGCATCATCAATGAAAGTAACATAATACTGGGATCCTCCATGAGAAGCTACCTAAGTTGTTCCCCACACATCTGAGTGTACAAGCTCCAATTTTTGCTCCTTCTTAGTTGCACCAACTTTGAGAAATCTCACTCTCTTTTACTTTCCAAAGATACAATGCTCATAGAAATCAAGATATAAATCTTTCAAATCTGATAACTTACCCTTATCCTTTAAGATCTATATTCCTTTTTGACTCATATGACCCAAACGATTATGTCACATGCATGCATCTGAATCTGAAGTAGATAATGCAAAAAATGAATTAGTAATACAGATAGATAAATATAACGTTCCTACCTTCATACCTCTTGCCACAAAAAAGCACCCTTGGTGACTTTCCAAGAGTCTCCTGTAAAAGTAACCATGCAACTAGATTCACCTAGTTGCCCTGCAGAAATAAGATTCCTCATGAGGCTTGGCACATGCCTCACATCTTTTAATACCCATGTATTTTCATTTTTCAATTTTAGATAAACTTACCCTTTACCGGTAATACTGCAAGGTTCATCATCACCCAAATAAACATGCCCAAAATTTTCCTGGACATAATTTCTGAAATAACCCTTATTAGGGGTTGCATGGAAAGAAGCTCCTGAATCTAAAACCCATGATTCAATTATATTATCTACAGAAATAATAAGAGCATCTTGCATTACCTCTGATGAAACAAGCTCTGCATCTTTACCTTTTTCTGGTTGTTGGTTCTCTTTATCCCTTGACCAAAAATCTTTCTTTGCATGTCCTTTCTTTCCACATTTCCAACAAGTAATTCCCTTACTTCTAGATTTAGATATGCTATCCCTTGACTTTGATCTCTTCTTTTGGCTACCCCTACTTTCTACATTCAAAGCATTTCCAAATGATGATTCCTCTGTACTCTTCCAATGAATTTCTTCATTCAAGATTATACTAACCACATCATCAAACTTAAAAATATTATTAGCAGATGTTGTATTACTAACAGCCGTTACCAAGTTATCCCAAATATTAGGCAAAGAACATAAGAATAAGAGTGCTTTTACTTCATCATCAAATGGTATTTCAACCAATTTTAATTAATTTACAATAGATCGGAAATCATTCAAATGACTAGATGTAGATCCTCCTTCATGCATCTTAGAACTAAATAGTTTCTTCATTAAATAAACTTTATTTGAAGCACTAGGTTTTTCATATAAATTAGCAAGATATTTCATTAACTCTACCGTAGAAGTCGCTTCTGTAATATTGGAAGCCATGGATGCTGCCAGGCTCAATCTTATAGATCCCAAAGCCTTTCTTTCAATAATCTTCCATTCTTCATCAGTCATCTTCGTAGGTCTAGACTTCTCATCCAACGATAAATACAAATCTCTTTGATACATATAATCCTCAATCTGCATCTTCCATAATTGATAATTACAACCGTAAAATTTCTCTACTTTGTATTTATTTTCTTATGCCATTGATGTAGCTCCCACTCAATCAGAAAACCCTTTGTGAGTAAATCATGTCAACACAAAAAACCTCCAAACAAAGCTCTGATACTAGTTGTTGTGGGTTAAACCATATAACAGTGTTGCACAGATCTATAATCAAAACAATCATACAAGCAATGAATGCGGAAATAATTAGAAGATAAAATAAACAAGAGAAAAATTACACCAGATTTAACTTGGTTCACCCAGTGTGGGCTACGTACACCAAGAAATGGCCAATATTATTATTCAGTGTTTTATAGAGGAGATATAATGAATATCTACTATCTTCCAACACCTCATAGGATGTTCAATGCTTTTCCCTCACTCAGCTACTCTTTCTTGCTCACCAAGAAACTTACATGCAAACAATTCCTATATATATTCTTTCCTTCTTACTTACCCTCATACAATGCATAAATGCATATATATATCTATTTTGGGTAACTTAATTTTACTTTTACAATCAATAAATCATATTTAAAATAATTGATTTATTCTAATTTTCATCAAAAACAAATTTTTTTTGCATCGCATAGGTAACCGTTGTTGGTGACTACCTGACTAGCGTCGGTCACTTCCTGACCTAGACTGAATGACACCGGTTACACCCTAATCGATGTTGGTTATTGTCAAAACTAGTAACATGTAAAAATAAGTTTCTTTTGAAGCAATTAAGCTCCATTCTCAACAATTGACTGAGTTTATTTGCAAATAATTTAGGATGATCTGGGATAAGACAAGCTTGTAATTTATAGAAGTAAAGATAGTTAGAAATTGGTTGAACACGGTTGAATGCACATGCTAAAAATAACATTGGAGGAGGTTACAGCAGTGCCGATGCATGTAGGGCCAATAAATGAATTAAATGAAAAAGTTGGATCCAGAAAGGTGGTTGTATGTGCAATTCAATTGCCCCCACCTTTCTAGGATTGTAGAAGTGTAGTTAATTAAGATGAGGATGTGGAGTCCAAGTGATTATTGACTGAGATAGGTGGAATTAAATAACTAAATTTAATTAGTATTTAATTGTGAGGAGATAATTAACCATTTAAATTAATAAATGTTTAATTATATTAATGAGAAGGTGTTAAGAATTAATTTAATTAATTCCAAGAGAATGGTAGAATTAAATTAATTTAATTGTGAGGAGATAATTAATCATTTAAATAAATAAATGTTTAATTATATTAGCCAGAAGGTTGTAGGAGTTAATTTAATTAATTGCAAAGGCATGTTAGAATTAAATTATTTAATTCCAAAGGGTAGGAATATAGCTTAGGTAATAGAATTAATTTTAATTAATTCTAATTAATTCTAAAGGGGAGTATTTGAATGTTGGAATTAATTTAATTAATTCTAACAGGGTGTGTTGTGACAAGATAGAATTAATTTAATTAATTATGATTGGATAGAAGCGGGATAGAAATATGTATGTATTTTTAAGGTGTCCACAAACCCTTCTTGGACATGTCACCAAGGGGAAGTTACACAATATTTTTCAGTTCAGCACAAATTTTGCCAATTTACACAGTGGCTTTTATAGGACAAACAATCCTTCAGCATTCGACATGCATGCACTACACCTTTTCTATTTTTTTGTTGGAATGAACTAGATCAAATTTTTACAGACCATCTACAATGGTATTTTCACTTCGGGAAGTATTTAAAGGTTGGAGCATGACACCAAAATTTTCTCCCTACACTTATGTTGTTCTTAGAATGAGATTGGCCAAAAAACTCGCATTTGACGTAACTAGTAAGAGATCGCTCAAAAAAATCGTTCTTCTACAACATCTTCAATATCCTTTCTATCACTTTTACTAATCATGGATCAAGTGCACATGTTTCTTTTTCATTTTTTACATGCTTTTACACACTTTTTACATGTTTTGATCATATATATACACGTATTTGACTATTTATTTGTTCTCCTCTTTTGCAGGTTCGTCCTTATGGGAAGCAGTAGTCACATCATTCACACATTATCACACAAAAATCAAAATCAACAATAGGTACAAATGCAACATCTACACATGTGCTCTCACCTTAGGGTCATCATCATCATCACTATTTTTATCTCCTCTTCTCTAGCTTCCACGCTTCACATTTTTATTACTCTATGCTTTTCCTTGTCTCTTGGCACGTTGTTCGCCATCGATCTACATAGTTATCAGGTACACATATCTTATCTACTTTATTTTATCAAGCATTTACTCAACAACGTAAAGTGGCGGAAAATGTACACACTAAATCATGTACTTTGGGTATTTATCTAGTCTTGATCACATACTACTATTTATATGATTCATAAGCAAGAAAAGTACTAATTGGCTCATGTCTGTGGCCTCTTTTGCTTGCTTTTAGTTTTCCTTCTTGGTCTTACACTCCTTTCCCAAACTATCTTTTCACACTTCAACGCTTATCACTTTGGACACCAGTGCCCAACTAGGATGCCAACACTAAGCACTCTTGTCCCCTCTGGGTGCCCCCGACCTCTTTGTACTTTGCTCACATCTTTTGGGTCCTTTCTAGCCATTTGGGCATCTTATTTTCCTGGCATTCGACCTTTTCGGGGTTAATTACGAAATTCAGGCAAGGGAATCATATAAATACAAATTTATGTGACCATAATAAAGGATCAAGCACTAAGCATTAGCTATCATCACCTAAGGTTACATCCATAGGAATTATCAAGAGCATTCAAGCATCTTTCTAGCATCCACACAAGGGAAAAGGATTGCATTTTCTACATACACTTCATAGGAGGGGAAGTTCATTCTTTCATGCACACATATATTTACATCTTTTACATCTATCTATTTTCTCACTATCAAGTGTGACACGCACAAGATCCACCTAGGTCACGATTTCAACACACACACACACACACAGAACTACATTGGGTTTGAGATGTAGTACAATGCTCAGGCGTAATCTCACTTTTTTGACGAGGAAAGTCTGACCCCTCATTTGCATTATTTTATTTTTGGGGTTTGATTCAGTTTTGGGGTTTTACAGATCGTTTCTTCATTGTAACTTACACGACATCTGTAAACTTGGTGCAATATACTATACATAGGAAGAAAAAGATAGTGAACATCTCACAATCCTCTTAACAAGGTTTTCTAAAGTTCTGAGTAGTCACAGGTGCCCAAAGCAAGTGTGCAGTGCCCACTGGCACCCCTAACTGAGTCCATGTGCCCCAGTCTAGGAAGAACTTGTGGTCGCACAATTTTTTAAGATTTGGAACGACACTTTTCCCTTTTTGTTCATCAGTTTGTCACTTCGGCACAGTCTAGGAGTAATTGTGAAATAAGATAAGTATTCTTTCCTTTCATTTGCAACTAGGGTTTCATCATTTTTAGCTTAATTTTCTTGGGTCAATTTTTGTACTTCATTACATATATTTAGCGTTGTTACGTAATTAGTAGTAGACATATATTTATTTCAATATTTTCTTAATCACAAACACAACATCCCTACTGATAATTACTTTTTCAGTTTGAGGATCATAAAACCTGCATCATTTAGATTGTTCACTATAACCAATGGAGATACATTTCATGCTTTTCTTATCAAGTTTCTTCCTTTATTCATCGGGCACATGAGCATAGGCATTACATCAAAATACTCTAAAATACTTGACTGATGGCTTACTACCATACCATGCCTCATGAGGTGTCATATTTCTTATAGCTTTTGTGGGAGATCTATTTAATATGTAGGCAGCAGTAATTATTGCTTTAAGCCAAAAAGAAACAGGAAAATCCTTAGTCTTGAGCATGCACCTAGCCATTTCTTCTAGGGTTCTATTTTTCCTTTCTACAACCCCATTTTGTTGAGGTGTGTATCTAACTTTTAACTATCTTTAGGAGGTGATTTCTAGAGGATGGAGCGGAGTAGTGGTGATTCTCGTGAATTTTTGAAATTGGAGTTGGAGGAAATTTCTGTGGCGGGAAAGGAGGTCACAGTTGTTGTGCCTTGCCCGAGATGTTTTTCCTCTGGTGTGAATAGAATCCCACTAGGCATTGGTAGTGGGGTGGAATGGTGCGGGAAGAATGGTGTGGAGCTGGCGAAGGATGAATTCTCGATGTTGTTGGTTAAGTTTGGCCCCAACACAATGGTCAAGTCCCTAGCTAAGCTGTTAGGGATTTTGGCTCTAAAAAATTTGTTGGTGGATGTTGATTCCTGCCAAAGGATTTTTTTTCCCACCTTGGATGTGGAGAAGGAGGTCCCTTCAAATCCAATCAAGCTTGAAGTAAGCGGTTCACAGGAGGTAGAGTAAATAAAGGTGGGGAGGATTGGTTTTAAACTATCTAAGGATGTGGTGTAGGTTAATCTCCCTTTAGGCCCTAGGGGGACTTTGTGGATATTCACGTTAAAAGAGCAATTTGTTGTAAATTTGTGGGGGATAGGTTTTCCAAGAGAAAAATATTAAATTAGGTCTTTTCGTTCTGGGGAAAAGAGAGGAATCCTAAAGTTTTCTTTCTCTCGAATGGCTTCTTCCAAGTTTTTTTCCATTCGGAGGCCTTGCTGGAGAAAGTCTTCAAAGGAGGACCCTGGTTTCTTAATTCCTCGATCCTGTATTTGTGTCCTTGGTCCTCTGAGTTTAATCTGCATAAGGAAAAAATTCGTAGTACCCCGATTTGGTTGAGTTTTCATAATCTGCTTTCAGAATTCATGAATCAGGCTGCCCTAAAGAAGATCACTAATACCCTCAGATCGTGGGTTCATATTTTTAACCCTTTGCTATTAGCTTGGAGAAATTCTTCAGCCTAAATTTGTGTTGAGATGGATTTATCCTCCCCTCTTTTGAGCTTGGTCATTCTAGCCATTGACAGGGGTTCTAGATCACATTCAATTGACTATGAAGGGTTGCATCTTCATTGCTTCTCTTGTAGTTTATTAGGTCACTTAAAGAAGGATTTCTCATCTAATTGGAAAAAAGAAGCGGTTTCTAGGCCTTCATCCCAGATGGGGGATGGCTTCCTTTTTCTAGAAAATTCCTTTGATCCCCATGTTCCTCATCTCAGTGGGAATAATGGCTTACTAGTGTGGCAGGCCTCAGTTTTGGCCATCTCTGGCCCTTCTTTGAATCTGACGCCTCGCTCTCTCTTGAAATAAACCGAAGAAGTTCATAGGGATTCCGGGGTGCTCACAACTTTGATCAAGGAGGGCATGGTGAAGGGATAAGCCTCCTCAATTAAAACTCTTAATGGTTGGATTTCACATAACAAGTCTTTGGCTTTGACATTGCCTAGTTTTTCAGAAGGGGATAAGAAGGAAGGGGAAATTTCTCCTGATGGATTAGTACCTAATCTGTCTCCCTCTAATTTAGCCTTCATTCAGGATGGTATGGAATCTTCTCTTTGTAGCTCCGCTAGTAAGAGAGGTAGAAAATATAAACAAGAGCTTGCGATGTTGGAGGTTGAGTTGGGAAAGCAAAGCACCCTAAAATTTGAAATTTCTGAATCCGGGAAGGTGAAAATCCTTCCCTATTTCCAATGAAGCTATTTTCCTAGAATGTCATAGGGCCTCAACTCCTCTAGCAAGCAATGCTTTCTTAAGCATTATATCCTCTCCTCAGAGGCTTGGTTGGTTCTTCTATAGGAAACAAAGGTGTCAGTCACTGAAGCAAAGTGATTATGGAGTGGCTCAGCCAAAGGTTGGAAAGGGGTCTTCTCAGGTTCGTTAGGAGCTTCCATGGGTTTTGGTATTCTCTGGAAGGAAGCAGTTGTCAAGGTGGACCTGCAAGCCTAGTCCCACAACTGACAACTAGTAAGTGTTAGCCTTTTCCACTCTCAGTTAAGTTTCTTTTTATTTAATGTGTATGCCCCTAATAGTATCTTGGGGAAAAAAGTTTATGGGCGGATTTGCTTCTCTCGGTCTCTTCTCTGGGGGATAATTTACTTATCTTGGGTGGTAATTTTAATTCCATCACTAATGATAAGGATTAAAAAGGGGGTATTGTCAGAAACCTTCAGGCACAATTGGACTTATGTTCCTTTATTAGGGAAAGTGCATTGTTGGATCTGGAACCCAAGCAGGGTTGGTTCACCTGGAGCAATAGGAGAAAGGGTTTCAGTAATATTTCTGAAAGGCTTGATAGATTTATGGTTTTCCCTAATTTGTCTCTAAAAGATATAGTTTTGGAAAGATTTATTCTGCCTTGGTCTAGATCAGACCATTTTCCAATATCCCTTGTTATCAATTGTGATATTGCCCCTCATAAATCTCCCTTCAAGTTTGAGCTAATGCGGCTCAGAGATGCTTCCTTGGAAGGGTGGATTACATTCTGGTGGAAACCTTATCAAGTGGTGGGATCTAAGATGTTTGTGCTAGATCAAAATTTGAAGAGGCTTAAAAAGATCAACTGGAATGGAATGGTAAGTGTTTCAAAAATATCTTTCATGAAAAAGTGAGGGTTGAAGATGATTTTAAGGCTCTTAATTTGAAAGTGTTCGCTGAGGGGATGGATCAAGAGGACTTCACTCGAGAGAAGTCTCTTCTAAGGTATTTAGCGGAGCTAATTATTAGAGAGGATATTTATTAGAAGCAGAATATAGGGAGCTTTGGCTTAAGGATGGGGATTGGAATACGAAAAATTTCCATGCTTTTGTTAAATCCAAAAGTAATTCGAGCTTTATTTCAGAGATTAAGAACAATGAGGGGGATCTGTTGACTAATCCAAAGGATATCATCAATGAGGGTATTAATTTCTTATCCTCCCTGCTTGCTGGTGATGTGGCCTCCTTTGATGGGGCTCAATCTTCCCTCTTGGAGTGTATCCCTCCCCTTATTTCGGAGTCCTAGAATGTTGGCCAATTAAATCCTTTCTCCTTCTCTGAAATTGAAAAAGTTGTTTTCTCCATGGAGAAGAATAAAGCTCTGAGCCCAGATGGCTTCGCTTTATATTTTTTTAAGAAATTTTGGGAGATCCTGGGTTATGATGTGTGGGAAACTGTGGAAGATTTGAGGAGGTCCCATTTAATGCTCAAGATGTTTGATAACACTTTTATCTGCCTCTTCACAAATTTGCTTTAGTCTTCCTCCTTTGTGGACTTTAGGTCGGTCTCTCTTTGCAATACATACTATAAAATTATTTCTAAGGCCATAGCCCTTCATTAGAAAGTTGTTCTGGATCCTTTAATATCCCAAGAACAAACTGGGTTTATGCCGGATAGATCAATATTGGAGGGAGTTATTTTTTCTCATGAGTTGACCCACTCCCTTTCTTCTTCGAATTCCCCTGGTATGCTCTTAAAGTTTGATATTAGTAAAGCCTATGATAAGATCAACTGGAGGTTTCTCAGAAGAGTTCTTAGAAAGTTTGGTTTCTCTAAAGGGTCGTGTGACTAGATTTTCAGGTACGTTTCTGGCCCTTCCTTCTCGGTTTTAATTAATGGGAGTGTTGAAGGTTTTTTTGTTAGTAACAGAGGCATTAGGCAAGGTGACCTGATGTCCTCTTTTCTCTATATTTTGGTTGTTGAATCTTTAGGCAAGGCTTTAAATAGGAAAATGGTGGAGGGTAGCCTCAAAGGATTGAAAATTGTGGACGGTTTCCCTCCTCTATCCCACCAACAATTTTTAGATGATACCTTTTTGTTTGGTAGGGCCAACATTCAGGAAGCTAAAGAGATAAAGGGGAATTTGGATGAATACTCAAAAGTTGCAGGGCAAGAAGTTAGTCTCTTCAAGTCCTGCATTTTTTTCTTCAACATCTCCCCTCAGCTTGAAGTTCCTATTCTAAATATTTTCAAATTCATAAAGGGTTTCCTTCCAGTAAAATATCTTGGTATTCCCTTGTTTAAAGGTTTGGGTAAAGTCTTGTTGTGGAAGAATTTTTTATCCTCGTTGGATGCTAAATTAAACTCTTGGAAAGGAAAATGGCTTTCCTTAGTTGGGAGATTACAGGTTATCAAATCAGTTCTCAGTGCCTCTCCAATGTTTTTTTTTCGTTCTCAAATTTCCCAAAAGTGTGTTGGAAAAGTTGAAGGTGATGATGAGAAATTTCCTGTGGCAAGGTCTCTCGGGAGAAAGGAAAATCCCGCTGATCAGTTGGGATGTTTTAACAAAATTGGGGTGGGGATTCTTAATTTGGGCCTACAAAATTTAGCTCAAGGTGCTAAGATGGTGTGGAATTTAATTTCAAATCCTAATATTCTCCTCAGTCAATTTTTTGAAAAGAAATATCTGGGAGCCCCCCTTCCAGAATCTATTCTCTGTATTGTGAACCCGCCCAGGGGTTCTCATATTTGTAATTTCATGTTGGATTGTAGGTCTTTGTTCTTATAAAATGTGGACTAGAAAGCGGGGAATGGTGAAAAAGCCCTTTTTTGGGACGATCCCTGGAATGGGTTCCCTGCTTTGGGGGACGTTCCAGAATTTGAGGAAATTAAAGAGAGGCTACTTGAAGATTGGGGTCCTTGTGTCTCAAACTATGGGCAGTTGGATGAACCTCCTCCCTCTATTTTTTTATGGAATGAGATTGATCATTTAGGGCTCTCGGAGTCGGTAATGAATAATTTTAAGTTTGATATGTAGGATAGGCAAGTGTTGATCTCTGGTAAGCAAGATGAATTTTTTTGGATTATTCCTTCCTCGAGGTCATATTCCTCGTATCTGGGTTATCCTTTTCTTCATGAGGATGTTGTGACGGAGGCTAACATTTGTAAAGAATGTTTAGAACCTCCCTACCCCCCAAAGGTTGGCCTCTTTACCTAGGTTTCCTTCTAAGGTAAAATTTGTACTCAGTAAAGAAGGAAAATTTTTGGGTTGCAGGGCCCCTCTAGGTATGTTTTATGCGAAAAATTAGAAGAAGATAGGGATCATTTGTTATTACACTACCCCTTTGCAGTGGAGTGTTGGAATTGGTTGTGCGCCAAGCTTAATCTACCATGGGTTCAACCGTCCTCCCTCCTAGCTACTATACTAGCTTGGCCGGTGTATTCCCACTTAGGGGCATTGTCCGCCATATGGCTTTGCAGTCTTGTGCTTCTCCTTCGTAGTTTATGGTGGGAAAGGAATAAGTGGCTCTTTAGGGAAGAGTATAGTTTTGTGGAAATGGTCTTATGCAAGCTAGAAGGAGCCATTTCAGAAGTGGTGTCACCTAATTGGTAGAGATCTTGTCCTTTTACTTCTCAAGATAGGATTCTTGAAAGAAATTGGCCTCTGATTATCAAACCTAGTGATGGTGCACTGAAATATTTTATGCCTTCCTCCTTGGCTAGAAAAAAGGTTAAATGGTCCCCCCCTTCCCCTGGTTTTTTAAAACTGAATTTTGATGGAGCTGCCCGGGGGAATCCGGTGTTTCTGGTGCGGAGTGCTTAATTCGTAATTCCATGGGTAAGCTGGTGGATGTTTCTTCCTATAAGCTTAAAGTGGGTACCTCTAATTCAACAGAGCTTTAAGCACTTAGTAAGTGATTGTCCTTAGTGGCCTCGCTTAAAATTGAGAATATGGAAATAAAGGGGAATTCCTTGGTAATCATTAATGCCATTATTAAAAAAAGATCCCTTTCATGGAAGCTGGACTTAGGAGTTCAAAAAAATTTATGGCATCTCTCATTTTTTAATCATTGGAGCATCAGCCATGTGTATAGGGAGGGTAATCACTATGTCGACTGGCTAGCAAATAAAGGTATTGAGAAAATTCTTTGGGAGAAGGTTGATATTAATGGCTCTATGTGGGAGGGCCTTGATATGATGGTATTGAAGGAGGAGCCTGATTGTGGAATCAATGATTGTTCTCCCCGCATGTGAAGGATGGGATTGCTACTTAAGGTGATGGGAGGGGCTCATTTTTGTTTAATTTTTACTTGTGGCTGTTATGGATCCTCCTCAGGCTCCATTGTTGGCACTGTCTTGTGATATGAGGGAAATGACCTTTCATAATAAAGTCTCTGACTGTAGGCTGAAGAAAATATTTTGTATTTCTATCTTTGAGGATATGGAGGCTATGAAAGTGGTGTTGGGGTTGGGTTTTCTGAATGCAGAAGGGTGGCCGAGAATAAATAGTGGAAATGCTTCCATCTCTGTAGAAAATCTTTGGGTTATATGTCCCTCGAAGGTGGAGGTAGTTAATCTGGTTGCTTACTGGTTGACACCCTCTTTCTAAGAAAACCTTGCCTCGGAGGTTTCTAATTTTAGTCTGGTATCTTGGTCGGTGTCTGGGGGGGCTCTGTGTTCACAGGGAGGTAATGATGTGGGTATGGAAAACTTGGAGAAGAACTTTCATATTCTGTTGGAATTCACCAAGTCCTTCATGGTTTTCACGCGGGATAAGAAGTTTGGGCATGCTCGCATAAAGCTTCTAGATGTTCGCACTCAAGGTATGCCTCTGGAGCTTGTGTCGTGATGGTGGGTGGAGCTTCGAGCTATTGCGGGTGATGCCTTCGAACACCTCTGGAAGGGTTGGCTCAAGGGTTTTGCTCCTAACGTGGATTCCGAATTGGAGCTTGGGATGGATCAGGGGCTTTGGCTGGGGGTCTCAATATTGTGGCGAATGATGGTTAAAATAGGTTTCTTTCATCCAAGTCCTAGTATTAGTATATAGAATAATGTCTGGTTTTGTTTATATGCCATTGGGACCTGGTTATGGTTGGTTTTTTTTTAACATCTGAGGTTGAGCCTCCTTTTTTGTAAATAGGGAATGGGTCCCTTCAACCCGCCTTATCAATAAAATTTTTTTTACCTGTCTTTTAATACCTACATCATCACAAAAATTTTAAAAATCTTTTTTGATATACTCTCTTCCATTATTTGTTTTAAGAACTTTAATTTTTCTCCCTCTCTCATTTTCCACTAGAGATTTAAATGTCCTAAACTTTTCAACACCTCACTTTTTTTCCTGAGACAATAAATCCAAATTTTTCTTGAGAAATCATCAATTAAAGTCAACACATATTTTGATCCTATAAAGGAAGGAGTAGGAAATGGACCAATAACATCACTATGCACTATCTCAAGTTTTTCTCTTGCTCTATATGCTTCATTCTTCTCAAATTTATCTCTATGTTGTTTCCCATATAAACATCCATCACACACATTTGAATCTGAATGAATTTTGGAATACCATACACCATGTCCAATTTTTGCATCAAACCCAAACTTTGATAATAAAGATGACCAAATCTTAAATGCCATAACACACTAGTATTTTCATGTGATGCAAAAAGAGCATGTGTATCTATTTTTCCTACATCAAATTTATATATTCCCCCATCTAAATTACCTAATGCAATCACTTTGTAACCATGTTTCATATCCTTAATCAAACAATTATCTTTATAAAATTCAAATTTGAAACCTTGCTTTGTGATTTTACTAACTGAAAGAAGATTCTTCTTTAAACCAGGTACATACATCACATTAGTAATAAATTTTACTACACCATTATTCATTTTAATAAGAACATCACCATGACCCTCTATACTATAAGAAATATCTTTTCACTCTCACAATATTCATTTTTTTCAATAGATTTGAAACTTTTTTTCTTAGAAGCCATATGCTTACTTGCTCTTGAATCTATATACCAAACATCATTTTAAGTATTTTGAGCATATAAGGATGCAATGAAGAGATTACCTTCCCTTTCTACTTGATTTTCCATGTTTCAGTTTGCTTTCTAGACCAATTGTGCATCTTTGGATTCCATTTTGTACATTCCCATTGAAAATGGCCCAATTTACTACAATTGAAGCACTTCACCTTTTGCCTTTGTTGTCTTCTTCTTGGTTCATCCTTTGCTTTGATTCTATAGCCATCTTGTATCGATTTTACATCTTGTAGAGTTAGTTTCATTAAACTTCCTTCTGATCTTTTTCTTCCTACAGTAAGTAACCACTTAATTCTTCAAATTTTAGAGTATAAATCTTATCAACAACTTCTAAGGATGTGATTAGATAGTCATACACTATGGGGAGACTATTAAGAGTTATCTCGACTAACGATTTCTCTTCAACGTTCTTTCCCATATCCTCCAACTGATTCTTTATCTCCTTTAATTTTGTGAGATGATATGTCACATCTTGATCATTTTTCATTATTAAATTATGTAATTTCCTTTTTAGATGAAAAATCCTAGTTTTTGTAGGCTTTTCAAATATTTCCTTAAGTATTTTCCAAACATCATTTGCATTATTAATATCTTGAATTTGTGGGAGGATTTCATCAGCAACAGCCATACCATTAATAACTAAAGCTTCATTATTCTTTCTTTTAAAATGGGGTAACTCTCTATAAGCAGTAGGGGATTCTTTCTTTTCTTCTACAAATTCCCACAAATATTTTTCAAGCAATACATTTTTTATTTTATATTTCCGTAAATAGTAATTATTCCCATCTAATTTGTAATCAGGAACTAGAATGCTTGAAGAAGTCATCACGTAATAATAAATTTTACCAAGATTCAATATTAGATTTCATTCACCCAAATAAAATTTTTCAATTTAAATAAGAGAATTGCCCAAATAAAATTGTTGATGACATAGTAAAAAAATAGCACTAGATATGCGGCCCTTTTAATTCACAAAAAATAAAATAATCTTACACAACCTTATCTTTTGTGGCACCCATACCAAACTATGTTTTCCTTGCAGCGACCTCTTTATTTTTCCAAAATAATAATATGTTCCTTCACATCCAACAACAGTTCTTTTTCTTCACTCTTAACCACTCTTGGTTTTCTTATACCTAGCCCATTTCTCAACCTTTCTCTGATACCATATCAGACATACACAAATTTTTGATATATAAGACATACAAACACACAAGAAAATATGGACTGGATTGATTTCCTAAGGATTTCATTCAACTGATATTTATAGATTACAATGGAGGAGTGAAATACAAAAATATATTTCTAGATGGTTTGTGCAATAAAATAATATTTGTTGTAAATCTTGTATGTGGTCTTTGGTCTGTGCAAACCATCACTGTTCATTGCTGTGCACATAATAAATTTATTCCAACAGCTCTAAAAACCTTACTCATTTCTTTTCTAAAATTTTATGGATACTTATAGAAGATTGATATTTTTCTTTAGAAGATTAACAAAACAATATCTTGTAAGAAAAACATAAAACTATGGCATATGTTTTGAGCGCCCTACATTAATCGTGTATTATTATTACACTCCAAAGATTTGAACAATTCTTTTAAAACAACACATAAATATAATTTAATTCATGAAACATCATGTAATTACCCAATCCATATGGTCACTTTGATTAGTTTAATAAATCCTTGATTTGATTGAATTTGCTCTAAATTTTAGTTATGATTTTTTTTTCACAGGGAAACTTCCATACCACTCAATCATCCATTCACTTAAATACAATTATACACTTGTGTCTATGTAAACATATTGAATTTAAATATGGCCATATTTAGACCATTTTGGGTGATTGATAGGGTGGATGGAGGAGTAGGCCTAGTTGTGTGATGCAGAGCTAGAGTAGGGACTCCAAATGGAATATGTATCATGCATGGATTGCCTCTTAGAGATTAGATTTAAGATGGTTATGGAAAATATTTTGGAGATCGATGGCTTGATGGAGGAATTTTTTTTGATGTGGCAACAAAATAAGGAGAAATCTTAGCTATGAAGAATCTTTATGCTAGAACTATGGTGTTCCCTAGCTAAAACAATGAGATCACAAAAGCTTGGTATTTATAAGGATTTCCCTGATCCCAATGTATTAGTAGTGACCAGCCCAAGGCCTTGCTCAGTCTCATTGAATAGGATCCTCTCTCAACCGATTGATATTTTGGTTCTTGTGTTGAGCAAGGGCATATCATCCCTTAGGCAACCTAGGTAGTTGCTTGGGTTGCGTGAAGGCAGGGGCGGTAAGAAAAATTGCATTCGTGTCAGTTGTATACTTTAAAAAATTCAAACATCTATATATATACAATACAATAAGATTAATCCAACTATTACAGTGATATCATCTTCTTCCTATAGACTATTTTTTTCTTCGCGGACAAGTGATGTTGATCATGAAAAAGTGGGGGCGATAAGGGTGAATTTCACACATAGATCATAGCAAGAAGAAGAGTTGAGTTTTTCTAAGCGATTGTAGTATGTAGTGTACCAAAGTAAGAGACGGGTGAGGAAAATAGAAATGTTTGTGAACCAACAGGTAACCAAGTCTATACAGCTAGACCTTGAGACGCCATTTCGAGTGGGAGATGGATAATTTATGATGAAAGTTGTAGTAGGAAACCCCTCTAAGCTTTGAAGCCTTGTGAGGTTTGATTTAAGAAACCCACAGAAAAATTTGACCCTTCACATATTACACTATTCCCTGCAGTGACCCTACATAAACTGGATACAATCTATATTATAGCTTTATGTATAGTATGATGATGGTTCCTTATCTATAGAGAGTGATGAAAAGGTTACGAGAACTGGTTTTGGGTGAATAAATGACAATGAAAAACACAAATTATATGAGGGTGGAGGTCTTGTGGGATTGGGAAGAGGTGCTTTATCACTCATCTCACAGTTGGGCTCCAAAGTAGATGGAAAAATCTCTTGCTTCCTTTTAACCATCATAGAGTTTCTACGTAACAGATACTTTCCAAATATTGTTACATATAGTCTTACACCTCTTTGATTTCCATTTTGATTCAGATTAATTGGCTAAGTGAATTAGGAAATGCCTCTTTGATTTCCATTTTAAGTTATATTAATAGGGTAAGTGAAGTAGGTGCAATAATTATTCATAGCAAGAGACGAGAGAGGTCTCCCAATAGATAGAGTTCTTGGAGGCCAAGGCTCATCCTGACACTTGTTGACAAAGTTGTAATAATGAATACAAAGGTGAGTTACATCAATATGACATTAGTGGGAATGTGACATCACTATGACGATTAATTGTGATATTTTTTTGCGGAAAAGTTAAGGATGAAATCTTCATAATGTTAATTGTATATATTAAAAATTCATCTATAAAATGTTTTAACAAATCAAGAGGGTGTGTCTGCTCTAAGAATTTCTTAGGGTGCTCAAAGACATTAATTTGGCCCTAGTGTTGAGCTACCTGAAATTATGTGGGCTCCCACCAAAATTTCCAACCTCTTCTCCAGACCTTAGCGATGGAGTTTTTCATGGTTGTTTGGGCCTTTTGCACCCCACAATCTTGTTTACTTCCATTGCTAGAAAGGAAGAAGTAGTTATTGAAGGCAATGGTGAATGCAACGATATTTTTCTTAACCTAGGAATGGATTCATGGTTCTACTTTGGTTATGTGTGGGCTCACGAGAAGAATTCCATAGAGTCAGGTTTCTAGTGCAATTAGGGATTGGTTACAAATGTCCCATTTTTTTCTATTCTTGTCGGGCCTCCTTTTCCTAAGGGTATCACGTTTCATACTCTTTTTAGAGCATTTGGCGGGGGTCTTAATGTTGAGTCTTGTTCATGTAGAGGTGTGGTGAGCTTTGGTTTCAGAAAGGTTTTTTCATTTCATTAACATGTTTGGTATAAAAATGCTTCACCTTTGGAAATTTCCGAGGAGAAGGTTTGTGTGATAGGGTTTCCCATCTCTCATTGTCCCTATAGCATTGGTTTTGGGTAGGATGGGGATTGGTAGTCCCTCGACAAAATAACAGGGTCGCGTTGAGTCTCCAAAATATTTTTGGTTAAGTGGAATTTTGTTTCCTTAGCCCTTGTCATTATGGTTGATGGTAATATGAGGGCTTAATCTTGTGACTCCTATAGTAGGTGTTAACTTCAGCCCCCTTTAATTTTATTTGTGTGGTGAAGGAACAATTAATTTAGTTTGTTTAGTGGCAATAAAATAAATAAAGAAGCAAAATATTAAACATTTGTAACTTTTGATCGGTTTAACTCGTGTGAGTTCCATTTTTGCAAAGTTATTTGTTTTTCGATGCCTCTTTTCCATTGAAAATATTTATTTTGAGACTTGCAACTATAATATAACTTGCCAAATATGGAGAGTGTTTAATCAATTTGTGATGCAATTTCACTAGCCAACTTCCTAAACTTCTGGGAGTTGCATTTTGATCTATCAGGATTATGAGAAGGATATGCTTTTCTTTGAAGTGTGGTGTACTTCAAGAGGATATTGTAAAATTTTGTGAAGAAAATAGATCCATCAAAAAAGTTAAATTCTCTTCACAATCATCCATTCACGATAAGGATAACAATAATACACTTCCTGCAAAACAAACTTACTAGCCTACAACATCACCCATCTATTGTGGATACCATATCCATGCTCCTAGTCACTTGTTCTCTTGCTCCTGAACTTCCTGACATTGAGATGTAGTCTTTGAGTCTGTTCCTTCCTGCTCGTGATGCTCATACACCTATGAATCTTATACTACATGCTCTCCACATCCTGTGCTATTACAGTACCACTTTGTGGTATCCTAATTCTTCTCATTGTGGTGGATTTTTTTTTTGAGAACCATACCACTCTGCTTCAATTTGACTTGCTCCATTCTATGGTTTCCTAAGGGGGCTTTGGCTGGGGGGGCTCAATTGGTGGCGATGATGGTTTTAAATTTTTTAAAATAGGTTTTCTTTCATCAAGTCTGTATAGTATTAGAATAATGTCGGGTTTTGTTATATGCCCATTGGGACCTGGTTATGGTTGGTTTTTTTTTTTAACATCTGAGGTGAGCCTCTTTTTTGTAATAGGGAAGGGTCACTTCACCCGCCTTATCAATAAAATTTTTTTTACCTGTCTTAATACCTACATCATCACAAAAAAGTTTAAAAATCTTTTTTTGGATAATCTTTCCATATGTTTTAAGGAACTTTAATTTCTCCTCTCTCAGTTTCCACTCGAGACTAGAGAGTTAATGTACTAAAACTTTTCAAACACCTCACTTTTTGTCTGAGACAATAAATCCAAATTTTTCGTGAGAAATCACAATTAAAGCAACACATATTTGCATCCTATAAAGGAAGGAGTTAGGAAATGGACCCATAACATCAATATGCACTATCTCAAGTTTTTCTCTTGTCTAAGCTTCATTTTTCAATTTATCTCATGTGGTTTTCACATATAAACATCCAATCACACACTATTTGAATTGAATGAATTTTGGAAATACAATGACACCAGTCCAATTTTTGCATCAAACACCAACTTTGATAATAAAGATGACCAAATCTTAAATGCCATAACACACTAGTTTTTCATGTGATGCAAAAAGGAGCATGTTTGGATCTATTTTCTACTCAAATTATATAGTCCCCCATCTAACTTACCTAATTTGCAATCACTTTGTAACCATGTTCAGACCTTAATCAAAAATATCTTTATAAAATTCAAATTGAAACATTGCTTGTGATTTTACTAACTGAAAACGAAGATTCTTCATTTAAACCAGGTACATACATCACGCTTAGTAATAAATTTTACTACACATTATTCATTTTAATAAGAAAATCACAGACCCCTGCTATACTTAAGAATATCTTTTCACTCTCAAAATATTCATTTTTTCAACTAGATGAACTTTTTGTCTTAGAGCATATGCTACTTGCCTTTGAATCTATTACCAAACATCATTTAAGTATTTTGAGGATATAGGATGCAATGAAGAGATTACCTTCCCTTTCTACTGATTTTGATATTTTCCATGTTTGTTTGCTTTCTAGACCAATTGTGCATCTTTGGATTCCATTGTAATTCCCATGAAAATGGCCCAATTTACTACAATTGAGCACTTCACCTGTTGCCTTTGTTGTACTTCTTCTTGGTTCATCACTTTGCTTTGATTCTATAGCCATATTGTTAGCGATTTTACACTTGTAGAAGTTCGTTTCATTAAACTTTTATGATCTTTCTTCCTACAGTAAGTAACCACTTATTCTTCACATTGTAGAGATAATCTTATCAACAACTTCTAAGGATTGATTAGATAGTCCTACACTATGGGGAGACTATTTAAGAGTTATCTCGACTAACGATTTCCTTCAACGTTCTTTACCCTATCTCTCTCAACTGATTTTTATCTCCTTTTAATTTTGTGAGAGGATATGTCACATCTGATCATTTTCATTATGAAATTATGTAATTTCCTTTTTGATGAAAAATCCAGTTTTTGTAGGCTTTTCAAGATTGCCCTTAAGTATTGCCCAACATCATTTGAATTATTAATATCTTGATGTTGTGGGAGGATTTCATCAGCAACAGGCATACATTAATCTAAAGCTTCATTATTCTTTCTGTTAAAATGGGGTACTTCTCTAAGCAGTAGGGGATTCTTTTTTTCTTCATACACAATTTCCCACAAATATTTTTCAAGCAATCACATTTTTTATTTTAGATCTCAGTAAATAGTAATTCTTCCCATCTATTTGTAATCAGGAATAGGAATGCTTGAAGAAAGGAAGTCATTCAGTATAATAATTTACCAAATTCAATATTAGATTCATTCACCCAAAAGAAATTTTTCAATTTAAATAAGGGAGGAAGCCCCCAAATAAATGTTGATGAATCGTAAAAGTTTAATAGCACTAGATATGCGCCTTTAATTCACAAAAATAAAATAATCTTACACACATTATCTTTTGTGGCACCCATACAAACTATGTTTTCCTTGCAGCGACATCTTTATTTTTCCAAAATACATAGATTGTTCCTTCCACATCCAACAACAGTCTTTTTCTTCACTCTTACCACTCTTGGTTTTTTTCCCTTTATACCAGCCCATTTCTCAACCTTCTCTGATACCATATCAGACATACCAAATCTTGATATTTTTAGCCATACACAAACAAGAAACTATGGGACTGGATTGATTCTAAGGATTCATTAACTGAATATTAATGATACAAGAGGAGTGAAATGAAATACAAAAATCATATTTCTAGATGTTTTGGACAATAAAATAATATTTGTTGTAAATCTGGATGGTTTTTGGTGTGCAAACATCATGTTATTGCTGTGGCAATAATAAAGTTATTCCAAAGCTCTAAAAACCGTACTCATTTTTTCTAAAAATTTTTATGGATACTTATAGGCAAGATGGATATTTTGCTTTCGAAGATTAAAACAAAACAAATTGAAGAAAAAACATTATAAAACTATGGATATGTTTTTGAGCGCCCTTTTTTTTCCTACAGTAATAGTGATTCTTATTCACTCCAAAGATTTAACAATTTTTTAAAACAACACATAATTAAATTTAATTCAGAAACACATGTATGTAATTACCATCCCATATGGGTCACTTTGATTAGTTTTAATAAATCCTTGATTTGATTGAATTGCTCTAAAGTTAGTGTATGATTTTTTTTTACAGGGAAACTTCATAACACTCAATCATCCATTCACTTAATAAATTATACCATTGTGTCTATGTAAACATATGAATTTAAATATGGCCATATTTAGACCATTTTGGGTGATTGATAGGTGATGGAGGAAGTAGTAGGCCTAGTTGTGTGATGCAGAGCTAGAGTAGGGACTCCAAATGAATATGTTATCATGCATGGATTTTCCTCTTAGGGATTAGATTTAAGATGGTTATGGAAAATATTTTTTGAGATCGATGGCTTGATGGAGAATTTTTTTTGATGTGGCAACAAAATAAGGAGAAATCTTAGCTATGAAGAATCTTTATGCTAGAACTATGGTGTTCCCTAGCTAAAACAATGAGATCACAAACGCTTGGTATTTATAAGGATTTCCCTGATCCCCATGTATAGTAGTGACCAGCCCAGGCCTTGCTCAGTCTTCATTGAATAGGATCCTCTCTCAACCGATTTATATTTTGGTTCTTGTGTTGAGCAAGGGCATATCATCCCTTCGGCAACCTAGGTAGTTGCTTGGGTTGCGTGAAGGCAGGGGGGCGGTAAGAAAAATTGCATTCGTGTCAGTTGTATACTTTAAAAATTCAACATCTATAATATATACAATACAATAAGATTAATCCAACTATCTACAGTGATATCATCTTCTTCCTATAGACTATTTTTTTTCTTCGCGGACCCTGATGTTGATCATGAAAAGTGGGGAGCGATAAGGGTGAATGATTCACACATAGATCATAGCAAGAAGAAGAGTTGAGTTTTTCTAAGCGATTGTAGTATGTAGGTCCCAAAGTAGAGACGAGGTGAGGAAAATAGAAATGTTGTGAACCAACAGGTAACCAAGTCTATCCGCTAGACATTGAGACGCCATTTCGAGTGGGAGATGGATAATTTATGATGAAAGTTGTAGTAGGAAACCCCTCTAAGCTTTGAAGCACTTGTGAGGTTTGATTTAAGAAACCCCACAGAAAATTTGACCCTTCACATATTACACTATTCCCTGCAGTGACCCTACATAAACTGGATACAATCTATATTATAGCTTTATGTATAGTATGATGATGGTTCCTTATCTATAGAGTGATGAAAAGGTTACGAGAACTGGTTTTGGGTGAATAAATGACAATGAAAAACACAAATTATATGAGGGTGGAGGTCTTGTGGGATTGGGAAGAGGTGCTTTATCACTATCTCACAGTTGGGTCCAAAGTAGATGGAAAAATCTCTTGCTTCCTTTTAACCATCATAGAGTTTCTACGTAACAGATACTTTCCAAATATTGTTACATATAGTCTTACAACTCTTTGTGATTTCCATTTTGATTCAGATTAATTGGCTAAGTGAATTAGGAAATTGCCTCTTTGATTTCCATTTTAAGTTATATTAATGGGTAAGTGAAGTAGGTAGGCAATAATTATTTCATAGCAAGAGACGAGAGAGGTCTCCCAATAGATAGAGTTCTTGGAGGCCAAGGCTCATCCTGACACTTGTTGACAAAGTTGTCATAATGAATACAAAGGTGAGTTACATCAATATGACATTGTGGGAATGTGACATCACTATGACGATTAATTGTGATATTTTTTTGCGGAAAAGTTAAGGATTGAATCTTCAAATGTTAATGTATATATTAAAATTCATCTATAAAATGTTTTAACACATCAAGAGGGGTTTGTGTCTGCTTTTAAGAATTTCTTAGGGTGCTCAATAGACATTAATTTGGCCCTAGTGTGGAGCTACCTGAAATATGTGGGCTCCCACCAAAATTCAAACTCTTCTCCAGACCCTTAGCGATGGAGTTTTTCATGGTTGTTTGGGCCCTTGCACCCCAAAATCTTGTTTACTTCCATTGCTAGAAGGAAGAAGTAGTTATTGACGGCAACTGGTGAATGCAACGATATTTTCTTAACCTCTGGAATGGATTCATGGTTCTACTTTGGGTTATGTGTGGGCTAACGAGAAGAATTCCATAGAGTCAGGTTTCTAGTGCAATTAGGGATTGGTTACAAATGTCCCATTTTTTTCTATTCTTGTCGGGCCTCCTTTTCCTAAGGGTATCACGTTTCATACTCTTTTTAGAGCATTTGGCGGGGTTCTAATGTTTGAGTCTTGTTCATGTAGTAGGTGGTGGGTGAGCTTGGTTTCAGAAGAGGTTTTTTCATTTCATTTAACATGTTTGGTATAAAAATGCTTCACCTTTGGGAATTTCCGAGGAGAAGGTTTGTGTGATAGGGTTTCCCATCTCTTCATTGGTCCTTATAGCATGGTTTGGGTAGGATGGGGATTGGTAGTCCCTAGCAAAATAACCAGGGTTTGCTTTGAGTCTCAAAATATTTTTTGGTTAATTGGAATTTTGTTTCCTTAGCCCTTGGTCATATGGTATGGTCATATGAGGGCTTAAATCTTGTGACTCCTAATAGTAGGTGCTTAACTTCAGCCCCCTTTAATTTTATTTGTGTGGTGAAGGGAACAATAATTTATTTTGTTTTAGTGGCAACTAAAATAAATAACAGAGCAAAATATTAAAAATCTTGTAACTTTTGATCGGTAACTCGGTTTTGAGTTCCATTTTTTGCAAAAGTTCTTGTTTTTTCATGCTCTTTCCATTGAAAATATTTATTTTGAGACTTGCACTATAAATATAAATTGCCAAATATGGAGGAGTGTTATAATCAATTGTGGATGCAATTTCAACTAAGCCCAACGTCCTAAACTTCTGGGAGTTGCATTTTGTATCTATCATGGATTATGAGAATGATATGCTTTTCTTTGAAGTGTGTGGACTTCAAGAGGATATTGTAAAATTTGTGGAAGCAAATCGATCAATCAAAAGTTAAATTCTCTTCTACAATCACTCTCATTCACGATAAGGATACAATAATACACTTCCTGCAAAACAAACTTACTAGCCTACAACATCACCATCATATTGTGGATAGCCATATCCATGCTCCTAGTCCACTTGTAGCTCTTGCTCCTGAACTTACTGACATTGAGATGTTAGTCTTTGAGTCTGTTCCTGCTCTTGATGCTCATACACCTATGAATCTTATTACTACATGCTCTTCCACATCTGTGCCTATTACAGTACCACATGTTGTGTATCCTAATTCTTCTCAGTTGTGTGGATTTTTTGAGAAACATACCACTGCATTCAATTCTGACTTGCTCCATTCTATGGGTCTCACTAGAGGAGTCATTGGTAGACATTCATAGGGTATTGTTTCCTCTATTCCACATGTTAAGTGGAATTCTCATCATGACATTAGTATTCGAGAAGATACTTCATTGGGATCATACATTGACAGAGCTCCTTTTTTTGTTTGCTCAACACTTTCTGAGGATCATGAGCAACACATGAGTTTTACACCCTCACTCAGGTTTGAGAAACTTGAGAATTCAGCTGTCAAACATGATCAACCTGACACACATTCTGATGTTCTTTTGCATACACCCATTGTGCATTTTACACCAAGTCATATGCAGGCATCTTCTTCATCCATCCGTGTTGATTTGGGGTGGATATCTTATCACTCGTGGCGGCGACATAGGAATTCGTTGAGAGGACTTTACACGCATGGCTCCTCCACCATTTAGCCTCTTGCTCCACTTGCTATACCTTATACATTGTGATGATTCTTGTTTTGAGAATTTTTCTTTAGCATGTGTAGTTTATCTCTCTTGTTTGTTGAGAGATTTTGTATATGTATTTTTGACACTTTTGGCATGTTGACAATATCTCTTATGGGGGATCTATTCTGGTGCATTCCAGTGTTAGTTTTCAGTGTTCGAGTAGTTGTTTTGACAACTCATACATATTTGTAGTGCCACTACACCCATTCAACAGTATGGGAGGGTGTGGTGTTGATCCTGCTTCTTCAGATTTTGTGTCCTTGCCTTTTTACCTTGGATTTTCTTAGATTTTGACACTCTGGATTTTGTGTCCTTTCCTTGTTGCTTTGGTTATTGTTCTTGGATCACGGTGCAAACCTATTTACAATACTTGATCGAATTATGTTTGGTGTTTTTTTACACACTTTCGACATCACTTCATTGACAGTCTCCTTGTATGGAGATATTCTGGTGGTGCCCAGTGTGAGTTGTTTTTGAGTTTTGTGATCGAGCAGTGGATTCAGACCACGGTGCACACCAAACTTCTTCAGCATTGTACGAGTTTTATGAGCTGACCTTCTTGGGATGCCTTGGAGTGGGTCTTTACTCTCTTTACTTTGTTGCTACTGGTTTTGGGTACTTTGCAGTGTCCCTTTTTCCCAATTATTGTACATGAGTACCTCATCAGGCCTAGTTGTCGGGACTCATATTGTGGACGTACCACATCTATTTTGGCCCCTAGCTTCACTTGAGGGGGGTGTTAGAGTAGGTATTTACCTTAGCTCATGTTCACCTAGGTACTTTATTTACCTTTATTGTATTTATCCTCACCCACTTATGTGTGTGGATATTTATTTTATCTTATTTAGATATTAGGAGATATTATCTAGTTGTTAGGTATAGTTATTTCCTTGATCTATGGTATTGACTAGCTCCTTGATGTCTAGTTCTCTCCTAAATCTATTGTCTTGACTAGTTCTTTGATGACTAGTTATTTCCTTGATTTATGGGTTGATCTACGACCTTGACTGGTTCTTAGATTTTTATTCCTTGCCTATTTAAGCAAGGTGCATTATCAATGTATTGCATTGAGTTCCATAATAAAATATGATATTGCTGCTCATTTGTTTGCAAAGGTTTTATGTAAAGCTATTTTGGCAAATTTCTTTCATCTTATTGATCATGGTGTTTGATTAGCATCTGTGTTCTTGGCTTGGTATGATCTGGTTATCGTTCCTTTCAGAGGGGTTGTTACGTGGAGTGGAGATAGGGTATGGAGGCTGAACCGCAGATTAAACCATATAGCGGGAGGATGGGATGGGACTTAAACTCCACACCTGTCGCTCCCAAATTGTGGAGCCTACCCAACTCGTCCAACTGATTTGGGTGGCAGGATAATGATGATAAGGCATATAATGGAGAGTTTGGGCATGCCAAGGCCTATAAAAGCCCCCTCCCTCAACTCAATCATACACACAATCCACTCAATTCGAGGAGCAAGGAGAAATAGAGGAGTGGAAAGGCCTTAGGATTTTTAAGGAAATTTTTTTAGAGTTTAAGACCTGTTATTTTTTAATAGGAACTATTGTAATATTTTTTGGGTTAATTTTTATTAACTCTCCCATATTTTGTAAATGATCATGAAGCCATAGTTTTATCACATGAGAGAATGGAGTATCATTGTGTAGCCAAATGGAGTTGATCACGTTGGAGGATAACACTTGAGTTCTGATCCTCTACGCTAAACATAGAGACCATGGTAATTCTAGTTGGTGGTCATGGAGGGGATTTTTGTATTGATCTTTATAAAGACCAGTATGAATTTTGTCAAATCAACTGACACCAGGTTCGAAAGTTGCACATTGAAAATTACTTGAGTTTGTACCCTTTGTATTATATTCTAGTGAAATGATAAAGTTGAGGTGATAATGAATTCACATGGTTTGGAGTCATTATGGTGAACCTACAAGTCTGTCAGGCATTTTTGGCCAAACTCCAGGTATCAAATTGGTGTGGTGTTCTGTTCCTTCGATCGGCCACTTTCCCTAAAAATCCTTTAACTTAAAGTTTTGTTAGAACTTATTGGCCAGTATGTTCCAAATTTGGTACCCAAGATTTAAACTCCCTTATCGCCAGCATCGGCTGCATCGAGGTCTTCGAAAAATTTTAGGCTCATCTGTTTTCATATCAAGTCTGGTATCAGAGCTAGTGATTGCTTATACTAGCATCATTGTTACATCGGCTGAATGGACCTATATCGCGTCCCTCACATTTCCAAAGGCCCATAGACTGTTCGTGCTCTTTTTGGCACGCATGATACTAACATCGTCCGCGTCGACTAGATACCAGGACTAGACATCCCTCATATTGCAGAGCTGTACCATACACCATCTGGAAAATGTTTGTCCAGCTTTTAACAATTCTTTCCAGAACTGATTCGGATTTCTTATGAATATAGATGAGTATTGATATCCTTCTACTCTGATAGGATGGCCAAGGCATATTTAATGGGACTACCCTCTACGCATTTTACACATAGCTTACTTGCTACCATTCACTCAAATCCTTATAATTAAGACCGTCTGCTCATGCTCCCATTCACTTTACATTTTTCACTATGGGTTTGAATCTGTGAAGGGTGTTCTTCTGTACATTGCGAATATGAAGATTAAGTTCCATGGTCAAGAGCACGTTTCACCGCTTGAGTCCTTTGTTCCTGATATTAGAGATAGTGAGGTTCGACACTTGGATTTTGGTGATTTTTGGAACAGATTAATTAGCCCTAATCCTTCCCCCATGGAATAGATGATCAATGACAGTGCCCTTGTATATGTTGCGGGTTTCCCATTCTCAGTACAATGTGCCGAAACTGTGATCGCCTATGGGGCTCACATTAACCCTGACACAATGGAATTGTCTAATGTGCATGGGGAATTGATTACTAAATTAGATGTTGTTGTGATTGTTGCTGCTATACGAATTCAAGAAGTTGAAGACTCCATTTTTATCACTGAGGCTCAAGCTCATACTCTATTCAAGCAAGACAATGATAAATACAAAGCGAGGATAGAAAATTCATGGTTGAAGAACCCTAAAAAGGGAGCATCCTGACTTTCCAAGGCATTATTTAGGGCTGATTTCAATGAAGAATTGTCTGATTTCATTATCTTTCTAGCTCACATCATGGGGTTACCATCTACCAATGAATTTCACTTTTGGATGTGCCCGCTCATCAACTTCGTCTGCGAAGGTAGCCAGAGCATAAATTGGGTAGAAATCATTTGCATGAATTTGACAGAGCAGTTGTCCAATGTGCAACAGACCAAGAAGTTCTATATGACTTCTTATCTCATGTATACCCTAGCAGCATCTCAGAAATGGTTTGGATTCACATACATAGAGAGTCAGAAGGATGAACCCATTTATGCATACTTCCCTATATTCACTCTTGAAACTAGCAATCACAACTTTAGGATAGTGAACAATGTCTTTACCATGTATATTGTGAGGCTTTTAGAAAGTGATACCACAAGGAGATTTTCTGATGAAGCCATGTACCTGATAGCAAAGTATGGGGATTTCTTCATTCAGTTTAGGAGATTTTCATATATTAGGTTGGCTGGTTATGAGAACACACCTCTCAAGCTCCCCATGTTCTGTAATGACAAAATGGATTTGATTGAGGAATGCAGGAAATTGGATAAATTACATAGAACCTGCAGGGATAAGAAGATCTCTGGTTTGCATTTCCCTATTTCCTTGGGCAACTATACATGCAAAACAGCCTTGGATGCTCAAAATATAGAAAGGGCCCTCGCTCCCATCAGTGTTCACTTCTTCAAGCCTATGACCTATTTTTATTTGAAGAAGTTCATTGAGCTAAATCTCAAAATTAATTATCATCATAGATCAGATACTGAGGACTACTGGGCCGATTGTGGAGATGACTTTGAAGCAAGGTGGAGACATTATGGTAGATTCTCCTTACAACTGATAAAGGATCTCAATCTCTACCAAGTTCTTGAAGGGTTCCAGGATGATATTGAAGACTTGTTGTCTTATGAATATGAGACATTGATCAAGCATACTCTCTTAGAAGATTTGGACTGGTGCAAGAGGGAGAAGGATGACTTGGTTGAGATTTTGGCTCCTATCCTTGTAAGAACCAAGGTCGGGTTTGAAAAAAAAAATTGCGAGCTTAGGAAGAATCGAAGTGGATCTTCCTCCAAAGATACTTCAACACCTAGGAAGGAATCACATACACCTAGCTCAGAGGTATCTACACAAACCCCTCCTCCTTCCTCAAATAAAGAACTTGAATCATCTACTCCTTCTTCCTCTACTCAACTCTACCAAAAGAAGGTAAAAGAGGTTAAGCAAGAGCCAATTGAGGAAGAACCCCTTCTAGAGCACTCAGAACTACCTTCAGGGCCAGAAAATGTTATTGTTCTTAGTGAAAGTGATAAATATGAGGTACTAGTCCCTACAGGAACTTCAAAGGTTACAATAGATAAAGAGAAAGAAGTGCCTAGCAATGAACCCCCAAGTACCACTGATTCCTTTGCTCAAGAAGCTCCAGATGCCTCACTCACATCTCTACTGGAAGCAAAATTGGTGAATAATTTGAGTGTCATGAGCGCACTTTCTCTTGGATCTCTTGTCCCTTGTTCTTCTTCCTCCACTTTTGCATGGTTGCAACCCTTGGTTGACAACAAGAAGAGGAAACCTTCTTCTTGATTGACAGGGCCAAATTTTGATGTTGTGGTAGCCTTGTTGGGCACTACTCCTTCTGCTCCAGTAAAGAGGGCTAAAACAACTTCAAGGATAATGAAAAATGCTCAAGGCCAACAATTTCTAGAGGTTGCAAAACCTAAGGTTGATAAGGCAGAGTAGGATTTATTAGCCTCTGATCTAGAGCTTTCTAGGATTCCAATGGGATAATCTACCCCTGAGAGTGAGGTGTATAACCTCCAGGAGACGGTAACCAAGGTTATTGAGAGAGTAGAAAGGGGTAAACAAACTATAGAACAACTGGAAGAGAAAAATCAAGTTCTTTCTAGCTTCGTCAAGTCGTTATTGGCTAAGGACAAGGTTTTGGATCCTACTCCACTAGCTTCCTTCCACCTCCTATGATTCTTAGTCAAGATGAAGTTCAAAGCATCAATATATGCACATGTATTCTACTTACGGGAGGGCTATGGAAGCCATGGTGGATGACATGATCATTGCAGGCTTGAATTTCATTGTAGAGGCCTTCAAACTCAATGAGAAGGTGGCTAACCTGCAACAAAAACTCTCCTCCTCAATTGGAACCATGGATAAAGAAATGAAGCTTTGGAGTAGCTGCATAGTGGATCTTCACCTGATGGGACAGGCTGATGAAAATATATTGATGGCCAACAAGGTTTTTGATGATTCCAAAGACAACTTGTCAAGGTCATGGGTTTTCAACGTGGAATGAAAAAATAAAAGTACTGGAGGAAGCTTTGCGAGAGTTGAGGAGCAGTTGGTAGAAGGGAGAAGCCTTCAAAACTTGTGTTGTGTTTGCTTTCAAAGATATTCATTGTCATCTTCATGATGAAACTTCAAGTGTTCCTTTCTCTCTCCAAGAAATTAAAACTCGGTTCAGGGCATTTGTTAAAGAAAACTTGTTCAAGGAGGAATCAATTACCAAAGAGAAGATAAAGGAGATTTGCTCTCTTCAATCTGCTATTTTAGAGGCTAATAAAGAATATCATGCACATACTGAGTTTAACAAGGACATGGAGAAATGTCTAGGTACTTGGTCTCAAGCCACTGCCAACACATCAGTCCCACGAGGTAGAGAAATAGTTGAAGCGTTGAAATAGTTCAGGCAACGAATTATCAAATCAATGGGCCCTCCTCAACAATAAGTAGATGTTTTCCGTTCTAGCTTCTCCCCTCCTTCTTTTTCTCAAATTAGGATTATTGTAATTAATTAAGGTTCTTCTGTCAAGCACCTCTTTAATTAACATTTTAGTTAAAAGAAACAGTTACCAAGGGTAACTAATTTGTAAGTTATATAATGGGCTCTCTGCACCATTCTTTGGGGCTAGAACTTGGTTTATTTTTTAAAGTGTAAAGGAGTAAAAAGCTATCAATACAAAAATATCTTTCTTTCTATGTTCATCTGGTCTTTTTCTTTCATTGCTATCTGTTAAAAGTTATTGAATCATTTATCTGTGTTACTTCAAAAAGCTTTGTATTCTTGTAGATGTAATCTCTAGAACTTTGTGTCTGTGAAATAACATCTTATTGTTTCAAATGTAAATGATTCTGTTCCAAATAATTTCATTCTGGCATGTGTACAAAATTATTTTGTTATCTATATTTCTTGAGAGTTCCTTTTTTCCCCTCCCATTACTTAATTCCTCTATCCTTTTGTATTTATGATCTATTATATTCTAACACTTTCATGATATTTGAGTTCCTCATTAAAACTATACACTGTACATGTGTAAATAGGTTTTTTCCTTTAAATAAGGGAACCTCTCCCATTAAAGAGGAGGGACTTTCTATCCCTTGACTGTTGCTTTCAATAAAGTCCTTCTTTGACAACCAACAATTTTTTAACGTATTTCATTTCTATGAACATTTCTTGATCATTCTTTTATATGGCGACTCTACGGTTTACTCGTGGCAGGAGGTCCCTTGGTATTAAATATTCTTAGTTTCAGCTCTTGGAGTAGCAAGGTTTCTCTTTTCCTTTAACAAGAATAAATAGAAGAGCTCATTCTATAACCATTCCTCCTGTTGAAGATAGAACCCGATAGAACCCCTGTAGGTGGTATCCCTCCAGAGCAACTCATCCCTAATCTTTGTGCTTTGATTCTTTCTAGTGTTTCAGTTCCCCTTCAAGTAGTCTTTCCAAGGATGGCAATTCCATTACCTTGGGGCCATCGTGTTGGGCCTCTTACCCTTCCTCAACCTTTGCATGACTTACCTAGGGGTAACAGGAAGAACTTCCCCAAGTTTAGAGGTGATGGCAAGGTGCATCCTGATGAACATATCGCAGCCTTCATAGTTATATGTGGAGTCCTCAGAGTTGAACATGAAGATGTCTCGGTGAGGCTTTTTGTAGAGACTTTACAAGATAATGTAGCAGATTGGTTCTATCACCTTCCTGCTAGAACCATTACCGGTTGGACCACAATGATAACAAGATTTGAGAACCGTTTCAAACTTGCTGAGGATGTACATGCTTTTCTGGCCCACATTTCTGAAATAAAGAAGGAATCACAAGAACCCATGATGGAATTTGTGGCTAGATTCAACAAGTTGATTAACAAAATCCCACCAAACACTCAGCCTGTAGATCAAATTCAAAAAAAAATCTTCCTGAACGCTCAATTACCTGAAGTTAGCTACACATTGAGAAGAGCCAATCTTGCAACATTGGCTGAGGATCAGAGACTAGTTGTTAGCGTTGAAGATGACTTGATTATGTCTGGTAAGTTGAAAAGAGACCCTTCCAAATCTAGAGATTTTTCTTCCTCCTCTTCCACTCCCAAAGCTAATATAGACCCATTAGTACAAAAGCTTGCTAATGACCTCATTGCCATCAAGAAACAATTGGCTCAGCACGCTCCTTATGCAAATGTTCCAAGGAGAAACTTTCATCCTAGAAATCATTTTCCTTCCTCAAACAAGGCTATAAATTGAGGGGCCACCCATTAAGGTCCCTGTTAATGCAATTTGTGAGGTTGAAGAGCCTGAAGATAAGGAGATTAACGAAGATTGTGAAGAACTTGAAGAAGAAGTTGATGAAGAACTGGAGGAACTTGAGGGATCCCGAGTTAATTTCTTCACCACTGAGGGTGTTGATGAAGAGGATGTTTATGATGAAGTAGTAGTAGATATGAATAGTGAATCATACGTTGTCATGACTTAAGATCAGAAAAATAAGAAGGAAAAAGTGATGTAACTTGTTAAGAGATCCAAAGAGTATCCCACGACTATCCCCGTTGTTGAAAGGAGAGGATGTCCTATTCCCACTACATCCACACAAAAGCCGAGTTCTGCTAATTCTACTATTAAAGCTTCTTCTTCTATAGCTCTTAAATCTGATAAGCCTAAGATTCCTAGTGATTATATCCCATCCACCTCTGGTTCTTTTGATATCATCGATCACCTTAAGAAGACAAAGGTTCAAATTTTAGAGGCTTAGTATTATCAAACCCATCCTAAAGCCTTTGCCAAAATGATCCACTTTGTCAATTCCAATTCCAAAAGCACCTCTAAGGCCTTTTGCCTACTCTATTCCCTGCACCCCAACCCAACCTTGTAGCTGCAGTCACCTCACCTAATGATAAGATCAAACCATTTTATATGACCCTTCTTATAGCAGGCTATAAACTCAGCAATTGTGTCATAGATTCAAGAGTATTAGATAATGTAATACCTGCCAAAGTAGCTCATGCTTTGGTTCTTACTCTCACATGCACTTATGGGTCCTGTTATTCCATGGAGAGTAAGGAGGTGCCCCTAGTTGGAAGAATTAAAGATGCACAAGTAGCTTTTGCCACTTTACCAGAGAAGAAGGTTTTGGCTACTATTCTAGTAGCAGATATCCCTCCTTCATATGGTATGCTATTAAGTAGGAATTTTTGTAAGGATGTGGGAGGATAGATTCAAATGGATTGGTCACATGCCCTCATACTAGTTAATGGAAAAATGAAGAAGTTGTTGCCTGAGAAGCAATCTGAGTATATTGTACAAAAAACAAATGATCCCAAAGCACAAATACTTTATGAGGATATTGGGCATGGTAACTATATGATTATGTCTTCGGAGGAAGATCGACTTCCAAAAGAAGTAATTCATGACGCTAATGGTGTTTGGAATTTGGAATTTGATGGAAGTTGTTCCTCGGCTGGTTCTATAGCTAGTGTAGTGTTGATATCTCCCCGAGAGAAAAGTTCATCCTTTCTCATTCAAGCTATAGTTTGAAAATACCAATAATACAACAGAGTATGAAGCCCTTATTCTTGGACTTAATGTGGCAAAAGAAAAAGGTGTTAGGAATATTCTGGCTCGTGGAGATGAAAAACTAGTTGTTAAACAAGTAAGAAACCTTTTTCAAGTTAAAAATAGAAGATTGAAGCATTACAGGAATCAAGTTTGGGATTCTATTGAATTTCTTGATGCCTTCTCCATTGAAGCGGTGCCAAGAGAAAAGAACACCAGTGCTGATTCACTAGCTGTCTCAGGATCATTGCTAATACCTCATCTTGATTTCTCTCAGGATAAATTTACCATTGAAATGATCCATAGGCCTAGTGTGCTTGATAATGCAAGTAATTGGAAAATTTTCAACGATGATCAACATTTTCTTTCTTTCATGGATCTCAGGGATAACTTTGAGTAATTGTACTTTGAAGGCAGTGAAAATTTTCCTTGTGAGAGTGTATCTCCTAATGAGGAAGGTGTTCAAGAGGAGACAGATCAAGATGGGTGCATCAAACTCAAAGGTAACAAGATTCCTAAAGGACTGGTGAGTTTGGAAGAATTTTTTGATAAACATGATAGGTATAATAAGTCTAAAGCTTCTATGGGAGCCTGAAAGTCTGCTGAGTATGAAAAGATTAATATTGGGAGCATTTCTGACCCCAAAATGGTGAACGTTGGAAAATTTTGTACACAAGAAGAAAAGGAGAAGGTGGTGAACCTATTAAAGAAGTATAGGGATGTTCTTGCATATTCATATGAGGATCTAAGGGCTTTTCAACCAAAGGAAATATAGAATTTCATTCCTCTCAAACCCAGAATTAAACCTTTCAAGCAAAAGCAAAGGCAATACAATCCAAAGATTACTGACACTATTTTTCAGGAAATCCAAAAATTGTTGAAAGCCAAAATTATCTTCCCTATTCACCATTCGACATGGATTGCCAACATTGTGCTTGTCAGGAAGAAAAATGTTGAGATTTGTATCTATGTTGACTTCAGGAATCTGACTTAGGCTTCTTTGAAGGACAACTATCCTCTACCCATGATGGATCAAGTCTTGCAAATTGTTACGGGATTTGAAATGTTGTCCATCCTTGATTGCTTCTCAGTGTATAATCAAGTAGAATTCAATACCACAGATCAACATAAGATGGCCTTCACCACCCCCTGGGGTACTTTTTCCTACAAGAGGATGCCTTTTGGACTCATTAATGTTGGTGCCACTTTTTAAAGGGCTATGGACTTGGCTTTTGGAAGTTTGAAAGGGAAATGTATTGTTGTGTATCTAGATGACCTGAACGTGTTTTCTAAAACTAGAGCAAATCATTTTCATCATCTAGAAACAGTTCTCTTGAAATGTAGAGAACATGGGATCTCTTTGAATCCCAAGAAATCTATCTTTTGTGTCACAGAGGGAAAATTTTTGGGGCATGTTGTCTCTAAAGATGGAATCAAAATCGATCCTGAACAAGTTCAAGCTATTCAGTAGATTCCTCTTCCAACCAACAAGAAGGGAGTGCATTCCTCCTTTGGTAAGATCAACTTCCTGAGAAGATTCATCCCTGATTTTGCAGAGATAACTTTTAACATCTCCCAAATGATGAAAGGAAAACAAATGTTGGGCTGGTCCTCTGAAGGGAAAGAAGCCTTTGAAGGTATTAAAAATGCTATTGTTAAAACTCCTTTCTTAGTGTGTCTAGATTTTAGCAAAGATTTTATTATTTATTGCTATGCCACAGAAAGTAGCCTGGCTGCTGTCTTGACTCAGAAATATTCTGATGATCATGAACTCCCAATTGCGTTCATGAGCTACATTCTTAAAAATCATGAGTTGAAATACACAATGATGGAGAAATATGCTTTTGCAGTGGTTAAAGTTGTCGAGCAGTTTTAGTTTTATATTCTTCACTCTCACTCCATAGTGCTTGTGCCTGATACGACCATCAAGTCAATTCTTACGTAGCAAGAATTTGGAACTAAGAGAGGAAAATGGGTAGAAAAAGTTCAAGAATATGATATTGACATCATACCAACCAAATTAGTCCATGGTAAAGGCTTGTGTGAACTCATTGCAGAAGGAGTTGGTCATGAGTTGCCTAAGGATGAGGTTGATGTTCTTATTGTTCTGTTTCTCAGCTCGATTGATGATTGGTATGTTGATATCAAAAAATTTCTCACCTATGGTGAGTGTCCCTCTCATTTGACTACCAAAGATAAAAGATCTATCAAGTTAAGATCAGCCCAATATGTGTTGTGGGAGAATGCTTTGTTCAAACGTGGGGTGGATGGGAGATTTCTGAAATACATTGATAAAGAGCAACAAAAGAAGCTTCTTTCAGCTTTCCATGATCAATCATGTGGAGGCCATTACTCATCTACTGTCACTTCTCACAAGATTCTTCATGCTAGATACTATTGGCCTACCTTTTTCGAGGATGCATCAAAGTGGGTTGATAAATGTGAAGCTTATTAGACCTTTGTGGGCAGACCCAAGTTAGCTGCCTTGCCGCTTAAACCAGTTGTGATTGAAGAGCCCTTTCAACAATGGGGTTTAGATTTTATTGGAAAACTTAATCCATCTTCAAGTGCTGGACATAATCATGTGTTGACTACCACAGATTATTTTACTAAGTGGGTAGAATTCATCCCAGTAAAGGGTACTACTTATGAAGTAGTATGTAATTTTATCAAAGAAAACATCTTGGTGAGGTTTGGTGTGCCAAACAAGATTGTAACTGATAATGCTTCAAATTTTTCTTCTTGTTAGTTAGATAAAACACTTAGCAGAACTCACACACAGAGTCTGTGGGGAAAAATAGGATGAGATCAAAGGTGTGAAGGAATAGGGAGGCGTCACGCGCAGAGGTGCAGAGTCAAACTTTCGAGCCTTAGCCGATTTTGTAGATCAAGTCTATTTTCAGAGGCTGGCATGCGGAACACACAAAGTGATGCTAAGACTTGCACGCCACACTTTTTCTATATTTCAAGGGTCATATCGAAGCACTCTTGCATGTAAGTAATTCAAGAATAGATTCATCACTCTAGTTAACTATAAGTGATCTATAGATAGCATACTTGCACGTATGGCTATAATTGTAAACGACGCGTGGCTATTATTAGTGTGCGACCTATTTTTGGCATAGTTAGTGGTCAAGGGAAAGTTCCCCACCCTATATATATTAGATGAATCACCTAGTTGAAAAGCGGTGGTGTTGAAGGGTTAGAGATTCATGAGTGCATGAGACTAGATAATTGTAATAGATCCATGCGCTCATGACTATTATTGTATCAAGCTTTTGTATTATTGTCATGTTTACTATATGAAGAATATTGGCCAAACCAAAGTGTCTTCTATGTGTTATCATTGCATACTATTGATTTCTTGATGATTTATACTTGAATGCATGCCTTTATAGATCTGGTTCGGTATAACTATGTAATGATGGATTAGTTTCTAAATATATGTCTTTATCGTTACACCATGCTACCATCCTGCTACAACAACCATAAAGAGGGACCTAGTACCTTGGCGTGCTTCGGGTGAGTGCTTAGCTTGTGCTGAGTGATGTGCTAGCGCGACTTGGTGTTAACTGAGAATTCTAGGCTGCATCATTGGTTCCGTTGCTGGGACCTTTTTTTCAATTGTTTTCAGGATGGTTTGTGATGAAGATATACCAGCTAAATTTAGCAAGTGTTGAAGAGTGGATTCATGATCTAGAGGAAGAATACGCATGAAGGTTTAGCACTAGATCCAGATTTAATGCACGCACTTGGGTACAGAAAAATTTATATGATAGTTTGTACGAGAGCTTCTTTGCTATCTTTCCGATAGAATTATATGATTGGTTGACTGCATATGCATCTACTTAGAATTGGAGGTATCACACACTTGTTTGGACACAGGAGGAATTTCAAACATTATATGATGCTACATTGATTTGGACTCGCGTCGTAGATACCTAGTTTCATGGTGTTCTAAATAGCTATATTCTAGAGTACTCAATTTCAATTTATTCATGCTTGGAGGTAGCTGAGTTCCAGTTCCTATGGTATCCTAGAGGGACGTATTTGTAAGGTATTCCACTGGCCATCAAGATACTGATGGTAACGTTGAACTTGGAAGATAAACCCATGGCAAGCTAAAAATCTCCGCACGCAGGGGCAGGAACAAGATTGGTGAAAGATGGTAGACCTAGCGGCAACACGGCAGAGGGAAGAGAGGTGGCTAAAGTATGATGAGGCATGCGAGAGGGAATTATGCAAAAAGTAAGAAGTTACAGAATGGATGGCATTGTGGAGAGAGATGGCTCGTGAAGGATTTGAGACTCATGAGGATGAAGAAGAGCTAGAGCATCAGGAACTCCCCCATCTAGGAAAGCATGATAGAGAACCCTCTTCAGCCTCACATAGAAGAGCGCCAGCAAATATGACCTATGTTGTTGGTGCACATCTAATCCAACTTGCTGACCTAGCCCTTGCGCTTGGTTTTCTAGTATCTAGTACAACAGGTAAACAAAGTTTTCATTTAGGAAGTGAAAGAGCATAAACAAGTCAAACAACAAGTATACCAATGGTAGCACAAATAGCTTCATTATTCTTTGGGGGTACATTTTTAGGCTCATCATCTACACAGAATATGAGCATGTTGAGTGTGGGATTCACCTCTAGAACTGGGACTACTTCACAGACTTTAGGGGTCTAGTATAGTACCACTGTTAGGACACAGGGGAGTGCATCTATGGGCCCTATTCCAACTTCAGGAGGAGGATCAGGAGGTATGGGTAGTTCTAGTTCTAGTGGTTCAGGTGGTTTTAGAGGTAGAGGAAACCAAGGGGGTTCTGGGTCGAGTGGTCAAGGCCCGCAGCAACCCCAGAACATTTATATGGAGATGTATCTTCATCTCCTAGAGTATAGAGGTATCGAGGATGCTACTGAACATATTCATATGTGTGAAATATTGTGGCGTGTGAAAGGTATCATGGCTTCTGAGTGCAAGACAATTCGATTTGATACTACGTTATAGGTATGCACACACATGTGGTATAGGAAGTTTGATCCCAATCAAACTTGTATTGATTATGCAACATTGAAAGATGTTTTCTTAAAAGAGTTCCATATCCCAGAGTTTGAGCAGAAGAGTATAATCACACTTAAGGATATAAAGAAAGCCACTATTGAAAGTGTACATGAGTATGATGCCTATTTTAAAACACTTCTATCCAAACTCTCCTATGATATACATGCAAGTCAGCATGCACAATGGTTTTTCGGGGGATTGATTACTCCATTTCAAAGGGCACTGTCACATAAGACTTATACCGACCCGTGCAAAACATTGGAAGTAGCTCTACGTGCTGAGGCAATTAGGAGTATTGACATTGGAGTTAGTCCATTCTTGGAGGCTCAAATAGCAGCTATGGCAAAACAGTTAGAGAAATTATCAGCAAACTCAGCTCATGAGACGCACTTAGGAATTTGGTGTACAGATTGTCAAGTTGAAGGCCTGTCGACACTAAATTTTTCCTCCATAATTTCTATTTTATTAATGTATGTATTAGGAATAGGATGTTGTTAAGTATAATTAGTAGTAGCATCCAATAGAATATAACGGCGCTGCCAGTACGATGCCGCCAATAATGTATAGTACGGTAATAGTCAAAAGTACAATAGGAATGTTGTGGTAAAAAGTAAATATTTGTCGTAAGTGGTCCGATAATGTTAAAATGTCAAAGTTTGGGTAAGTAGAGAAGTAGGGTCTACATGATTAGGAATTAGAAATATTATATTGGTAATAAGGACAAGGAGTGAGGTCATAAATATTTTGTGTATTTTATTTGTAAAAAGTCTAAAAATGTGGAACCCATGTGAAATGATAAGGTTTATCTTATCTTAAAAGATAAGCTTACATGTACAGATAAGAGTTAAGGTATGGAATATGATTTGTCAAAGTGGATTTCTTATCCTATCTTAGAGATAAGATGGATAAGTCTGGAAGTTCTATAAAAAAAGAGGCCACCCCCCTCATTTAGCATAGAAGGAAGTAGTGAGAAATATTGTATGAAGTGTGTAAAGGAAGCCATCAGTTTAAAGGTGTGTTGAAGAAGCCATTAAGAGGTGTAATTGTAAAGTTTCTCCCATAGTATTGGTGGAAGGAAAGTGAAGTTAATAACACTTGAAGTACCTCATGGGTGAGATTGTAACAATTTCATGTTCATATTATAATTTACTTTGATATTTTAGATTTGTCATCATTCCTTCTTATCATAGTCGATGGTATTCTTGTGTTATGTTTGTTGTTTTGTTTCCAGATTACATCCACCAAACTAAAGGTTGTGCATTAGTAAATAATCATAGCACAAGGAGTTCCCGGTGAAGAATTATCATAGTGACGGATTGGTGATGATAGGCCACACCAAGGATAGTTACCCTCGCAAATCTATACGTTCATTGCTATTAGATTGCGAGATTTACCATTTGAATCATGATGCTAGTCACTGCCCCTTACTACAACGTGCGATCAGGAAGAATGTATCCTCTATTTGTAAAATTTGTAGGTCCACGACCCATGATACTAAAAATTATAGATTGATTAGCCAGATCCATGATGTCATTGTTATTGGGGTACGATAGGTGAGTGTGGCCGATAGTTCTAAAGGAAAGAATGAGCATCAAGATAGGGATTATAATCAAGTGCGCTATGACAGGAACGACGGAAGATTTGAAGAGGGTCGTGGAAGAGGATGAGGATATCAAGGTGGATATGGAGGATGAGTCTGAGGCAGGGGAAGAGGTGAATTCCCTTGAGGAACTTGTTATACATGTGGCTCACCTAACCATTATAGGCGTGAATGCCCACAGAATATTTCCTGTTCATTTTGTGGAAAGGGGCATAGTTATGAAGAGTTTCTGAACTTGTATAAGCATCTCAGTAAGCAACACAAGTAAGAAAACAATGGCGTAGGGATGGTTAGAATCCAGCGCATGGTAGAGAATCAGTGGATGCCCAAGTTGACACCAGAACCTGAGGCAGTAACAATCAAGATAACCACATAGGCTGAGGTGGCATGCACGAAAGAGGGATTGCAGTAGAAGTTGACAATCACTAGGGAGGAGGTTTTACATGCTAGGTATCTAGATCCAATTCATAAAAAAAAAGTCTATCAGGAAACTATGGAGGTCCTTAGAAGCCTTCAAGGTGAAAAATAATGTTTGAAAGAGCAGTCTCAGAAGTTGGAGCATAAGGATATAGAAAAGGCCCCGTCTAGTATTGATGACATCAGAGAGGTATGTAGAAGGTTATGTCAGGAGAATAGTATTCCTTTATTGGGAAGTTGGTTGAAGGGGAATACTCCACACATGGGAACTGAGACTGGAAGACAAATACTCCATGCGAATATCCCCCCTATAGCATTGACTACGACAAGGAGATCACTTTGAATGTTGTTGTGGATGGTTGGTTGTTGAGAAATATTTTGATTGACATAGGTGCGGAAGTGAATGTACTTACATTGGATGCATGGGTTTAAATGGGGAGACCTTCATTACAGCCATCATCTAATGTATTTTTCATGGTAAACAGAACAAAATTTATGCCCATAGGATTTTTTAAGGATGTATCTATCACTATACAAGGGGCCAAGTTCACAAGAGACTTTGAAGTGTTAGCACTTGCGGAAGCAGATAGCTTCCCAGCTTTGCTTGGGTGCCCTTGGTGTTATGTAAACAATGCTGATTTGAGGTTTAACAAGGGGTATATCAGCTTCGAGAACAAGGAGGAACCTTTGAGTGAAGAGGACTTGAACAGAATTTATATACGTGTTATTCGGGACCCAGAGGTCAATGAGCCATCTAGGGAAGGAATTCTTCATTGGGAATATTCTTAGTCAATTAGAGATACTACTAGTATTGCTTGTGATAATTGGGCTCATGGTACTTATGAACTGGTGGGGCATGAAGTTAAGCACGCGGTTTCTTGCAAAAAGGGTTTTCAATCTATCCAATGTATAGATTGCTCAGTACCCCGATATACTGGATTCGAAGATCTGGCTGGATTCTTCCAGGCCATGGAGGTAAACTGGGCTGACCAGATTAAAAGACGAGATATGTTGTCATATAATTTGCACAAGACAGCAGCGTGCTGGTGGGTGGTTCACAGGGATAATCTCTTGGAATGGGGATAGATTGGGACTACCTTATTAACCAGGTTTTCAAGGAGTAATGCACCTACAAATATTTTCCCTTATCATGGTGATCAACCTGTTCAGTATCATATCCAGCAGTGTGAAAGACTCTGGACAGCAGGACAGGAAGTATTACCGTCGTCACTTTTGGTGCATCAGTTTTATTCTACTCTATAAGGTTGCACACGTGTTGGGTATGTATATGTTGAATTACATCGCGACACTGTAAATTGGAAAAAATTGACTGCAGAGATGATCCAAACTTTTGAATTCTTCTCATCTACACCACCAGTGAACAAGGCTTTAAGCTTTATCAAGCGCTTAACCATGGGAGACAGTGGGAAAGTGGAAGAACTTATTAAGGAATTATTTGGTGAGACAGAGACAAGGGTGCGTTTTAAAGAAGAATTAGATGATACCATACTACTTGAGTGCACTTCTCAGGAAAAAGACAAGGGGAAGTTGGTTTACATAATAGATGATGAGGAAGTTGAGCACTTAGAATTTGATCATTCACATGGAGCACGTGAAGTGTTAGCCAATGCAGATGTAGATGCGCATGCATATCATGAACCTATAAAGACAAAAAAGGTAAATATTGGCACAAAATCTAAACCTAAGGAGGTGATAATTAGGGATTACTAGTCAGAATCAGAAGTGGCAAAGATCATAGAGTTACTTCGAGACTATGAGGACTTATTCCCAAGAGGATACCATGAACTTAAAGGCATGCATAAATCACTTGGAGAAATGAAGATAAAGCTTAAGGATGGTGTGCGCCCTGTTAGGATGATACCTTATTGAATGAATCCCAATTTGCGTAAGAAAGTAAAGGAGGAAATTGAAAAGATGTTAAAATCTGGGATCATTCGACCATTAGATGAGTCAGAATGGGTCAGTCCTATGGTTATAAGTATCAAAAAGGATGGTAGGATTTGAATTTGTGTTGATTATAGAGAGTTGAATGTAGCATGTGTTACAGATCCTTTCCCTATGACATTCACAGAGGAAATATTAGAAGGGGTGGTTGAGCGCGAGATATATTCATTTACAGATGGGTTCTCAGGGTATCATTAGGTTAGGATTGCCTTGGAAGATCAAGAAAAGACCACCTTCACTACTGAATGGGGAAGATTTTCCTATACTGTGATGCCCTTTGGATTGAATAATGCACCTGTTGTATTCTCAAGGATAGTGGTACAAGCATTCAAGGATTTTATTCACAACTTCTTGCAAGTCTATCTTGATGATTGGACCGTTTATGGGATAATTAAGGATCATTGTGACAATCTGCACTTAATGTTTGAAAGATGTAGACAATTAAGTATCTCATTGAATATCAAGAAGTGCATCTTTGCTACTCCCTTTGGTATACTTTTAGGACACATAATCTGCAAGGAAGGGTTGTTGGTCGATCCAGCTAAAGTTGTTGTTATTTTAGGCTTGAAAGCACCTGCCAGTCAGAGTGAGGTGTGTAGAGTTTTGGGTCATACAGGGTATTATAGGAAGTTTATTAAAGGGTATGCAAAATTTTCTGCACCCTTGGAATAATTTCTCAAGGAGAAAGGTACATTCTATTGGGGGGAGTTGCAGTAGTGTGCGTTTGAGATACTGAAGAAGAAACTTACTACCGTGCCTATCTTGTGCTTTCCTTCATGGGATAAACCTTTTCATGTTCATGTCGATGCCTATGGCATGGCCATTGGTGTTGTCTTAGCTCAACCTGGAGAAGGTATAGTTGATCATCCCATTTGTTTTGCTAGTGGGAAGTTGACCCCTGCAGAACATAATTATACCACTACAGAGCGCGAGGCTTTGTCCATGATATATGCCTTGCACAAGTTTCGACAGTATCTGTTGGCCACACCTTTTGTATTTTATACAGACCGTGTGGCATTGAATTATTTGGTGACCAAGCTCATCTTACAAGGGCGCATATGTAGATGGATGCTCTTATTTCAAGAGTTTGACTTTACAGTTGTGGTAAAACCAGGGAAAAGTAATTCTGGACCGAATCACTTGTCTAGAGTTCAATCAGGTGAAGAATCCTAGACAATAGAAGAGACCATGCCTAATGCACAGTTATATAGGTTACAACACATGCCAACAGAATTAGAGGACAATTGTTGTCTTCCTAAGGATGGGGATGGCACGAGAAGGCATGAGGTCCTTAAAGAAAAAGCAACTTGCTATACGTGTGACACCATTCATGTTAATTAGTGGTGACTTATACAAGCTAGGAAGAGATGAGGTGTTACGTTGTTGTGTATTAGAGCATGAAAAAAAGGATATAATGGAGGAATCCCATGTTGGTATTGAAGGTGGCCACTATGTAGGTGATGCTACAGTGTAAAAGATCCTACTTGCTGGTTTGTGGTGAGAAACATTGTATAAGGATTGTAAGGAGTATTATAAGGCATGTGACCATTGTCAGCGTCTAGGTCGACTAGGACAAAGGGATGAGATGTATTTACAACCAATTACAAGTGCAGAACCCTTTGAGAAATGGTTGATAGACTTTGTAGGGCCTATTTCACCAGCTGCACATAGGACTGGATCGCGCTATATCATTACTTGTACAGATTATCTTACAAGATGGGCAAAAGAAGCTCCTACAAAGGACTGTACAGCAGCTACAGTAGCAATGTTCTTATGGGAAAATGTTCTTACCAGGTATGGTTGTCCTTTAAGTTTAACCAGTGATAGGGGTACCCATTTTTAAAATGAGACAATCTGAATTCTGTAGATGAGTTTATGGTTGCCCACCACAAGACTACACCCTATCACCCTCAGGAAAACAGAACTATTGAGACTTTCAACAAGATTTTGAGACACACATTGACCAAGCTTTGTGATGTGAGATGAAATATTGGGATGACAAAGTATCTGTTGTTCTTTGGGCCTACTAAACAACATATAAGAGATTGAACAAAGCCGCACCTTGTCAGTGGGTGTTTGGTGCGGAAGTTGTTCTTTCTATAGAATTTATGTTACCTTCTTCAAGCATTGCGCACACTGGAGGTCTAGCTGATGAGCAAGCTTTGGAATAACGGATTGAGAACATGGTTCAATTGGATGAGTGCCAGGCCATAGCACGATGGAGTTATAAATAGGAGAAAGCACGCCAGAAAGCATGGCATGATAGGCATATCAGGGATAAGAAACTTGTGGTCAGAAAAATGGTACTTCTATATGACTCTAAGTTTTTGTGCCATCCAGGGAAACTCAAGGTGCATTGGTTGGGGCCGTATGTTATAACTCACATACTTGAGGCAGGTTCTTTCTAGTTAGAAGCAATTGACAGAACACAGCTACCTGGTTACTTTAACGGGAGTAGGTTGAAGCCCTACTATAAATAAGTCTTCTTAGTGTTTGTAATAAGGCAGTGTTGCTAGATAGATTAGGTATCCCTTACTACATTTCCTTAATGTGTTTCTTTCATTGTCACTATGCTTTGTCAATTTAGTTCTTGTTTTTGTGTAATAAGCACGCTTGCGCACATGAAATTAACTACAATATGAAGCATGTTGATGCGTAGAGGACTACACATACTATTAGTATGGGGTGGATTGTTAGTGACTCCCAGGTATAATGCTGTGAAGATTGGAAGGTATAATGTTGCAGATGTTGAGGAAGTAAGCTACTAAAGGTGATTCACAAAGGATTGCTTCTCAAAAGTAACCAAGGATGGAGATGAATGAAGGAAAAGTATAATACAAGGTAAATGGCAGCCATGATAACTATCAGGAGAAGGTGTATTAACGAGGTACTCGGGCGCTAGAGCGTGCACTAAAGAGAATTTTGTGACCAGAAGGTAGGAAGGCATGCTAGAAGGTTATAATTGTGGTGCAGAGATGTACCACGCGGAAATGAAAAAATTGAGCAATAAATGAGAAATATTCAATAGGTGGAGGAGCAATTAATGCATTAAAAAATTGAAAATCTATATAAGGACGGGATGTGAATTCATTTCTACCCTTGAAACTATGAGAATTCGATAAAGAGCTAAGTGTGAAGAGTTGATAAGCGATTCAAGGTGTGAAGAGGGTGAAACCAAGTGTGAAAGGTAGATCTGTGTATTAGAGAAGCTTGTATCCCCATAGGAGAAGGGTTTGAATGAAGCAGATTGACAAAGTAGAGCTAGGGAACATGATTTTGTGATTACAATTTAGGGCACAGTTGAATCGGGTTAGGGTTTGAAGTAAACCATTAAAGAGTTACAGAATAAGGTATAGAAACACAACACGAAGGGAAGAATGGCTCCAGAAGGAAGCAACAGCAACAAAAGGAAAGAAGAAGGTAGTAGTGAAAGAGGAGGAAGAGATGACTCCTGAGATTAATTTTTTAGAGATGCAATACCCTGAAGAGGTAATTGTGGGCTAGGAATGGGATTCCCACATACAACAGAGAAAAATAAGTGAGTACAACCATCAAACCAAGGAAAATGAGAAGAAGTTGGATGATTTACTTAACTCCCGAATGGACATGTGAACTGGTGGGTATGTCGATATATGATGATGTAAGGGAGAAGTTATTGAAAAGGATTGGTGTTTACCAATTATATGAGCTCCCATACTTCGGTAAATATGCACCATTATACAAGTCCCTGATGAGCCAAGTCCATGAGAACTTCTTCTATTTTGCAGGGCGAAGGGTAAAAATAAAACCCATTTTAATTGCCACGGTAACAGGTTTGAAGGCGACAGGTGAGGACATCAAAAATAACCTAACTGACAAGGTTGCCATATTAGAAACACATAAAGTGTTGGGATACCAAAAAGGACCGTGGGGAATGGACATCGATAAAGTACATGATTGTCTGGTAGTAAAAGTAGCAACGCACCTGGTTATGAAATTGAATGACCAAGATCATTGGTCACAAGTAAACTCAATGTGGTTACATGTGGCAAATTGCATGTCAGAAGGGATTGTTTACAACATTGTCAGCTTTATTGCAGAAAAAATAGTAGAGGAAGCACACACAGGAAGTAAGATAAGTTTTGGTTTTGTCCTACTTTCTTTAGTATTCATGGAGATTGGAGTACCGGATGGCCCGAAAGAAAATACATGGGAATACCCCACGAATAACAAGTCTCCAGCTGAAATATTTAGAAAGTATCTATGCAAGGGGTCTATGACAGATGAGGTAAAGGAGAGAATGGAGATGTGGTATGACAGGCTCCGCGTTGATTTTGAAGAGGAGTGGCGCATACCAAAGGATTTACCCTCGGTATTGGGGAAGCAGGCTCAGTTTACTGTTTACCAGCACTTTTGTATTGCATGTTTTCTGATGGTGGATGGATCGTGGAGCCCCTAGTGCAAACTACCATACGCATTCACAACGTGGTATTTCCAAGCTTCCATTCATCGGTTCACTGATACAAGGAGGTTAGTGTTTAATGCAGACAAGGTGGATTGCGAATACCACACCTTGCAAAAGAAGTATGGATATCCGGGGAAGAATGCTTACAATGAGAGTATTATCTCAGAGATTTTGAATATCAAACCAGAAACACTTAATATTGAGGATATTGGGGCCGCGCTCATATATCTCCAACTTAAACCAAAGATGGAAAATAATAAGTATGTGGAGAACAAGTTCGCACTCCTAGGACCACCAAAGGGGAAGCATACTATGGAAAACATCCCAGTACCTAGGCCTTCTAAACCCATGTAGGATGATGAGGAAGATGACAAAGAGCATGAGGATAGCGGTGGTTTGGTGTGTAGGAAGAAGCAACCATCTAGTGGATAGGAAGAAGAGCGGGTCACGGCTTCACAAGGAGAATAAAATACTGAGGTAGCGCAGGGAGACTGAAGGTTAAGAAAGGTGTTCAAGCACACAAGGGTGCAAGGAGAAGCCCAACAAACAACAAGGAAGTCACAACGACTCTCACAAGTAGAGGAACCTGAGGAGAAGAAGAAAATAAGAAAGCTCAAGCTAGATGAAGAAGCGGAAGATTCTAAGGAGAAAGCGCTTCTATCTCCAATCTGTCATAGGGTAGAAGAGGAGCCTCAGAATGAGGAGGAGGAAAACCTGAGTGGAGAGGAAGAAAGGGAGCAATTAGAAGCTACACAAGGCAAGGATGAGGATACAACCAGTATTCCTAACCTTGATGCTGCCATTCCAAAAGGGCCAAGGTCCTGTCAGACAAGTGAGGACGTGAGGGTACAAACAATGGGGTATGCAGAAGACCAGGAGAAGATTGTTTGCACTCGGTTCCAGAGCACCGTTGCGCAAAAAGATTTATTCAGATGGGCGCTTATGGATGAGAACAAGGTGACATTATGAACATGAAAGAAACTTTCATGGTCGATGCATACGCATATGGATGAACTGGATTTTGATGTCTGTGAAGAATCATGTGTGTCTAGATGATTGAAGAAGACACCAGAAGCCCGACACATGACAATTAAACCAACTGTTATGATAGATGAGCAGGTAAGCAATGCCTTGGTGAAAGTATCTGCTGAGGTAGCTAGAAGAAACATTGACAAATCTGCTACAATTAAAGCATTGACAGAGGAGTTAAAGGTGAAGAATGTGGAAATAACATGTTTAGTATAGGAGAGGGATTTGAGCAAAAGGAAATATGAGACTTTTGTTAGTATGGCGGAGGAAATTGGAGATGATGTACTAAAGGTACGCCCGCATTTAGAATTACAAGTACTAAAAGAATTTCCTTCTGCAATGTACTACGTAAAAGTAATGATAAAATTATTATTGGAGGATGAAAAGGTGCATATACCAAAGCAACCGAAGCACCCAGTAGAAGAGGCAGAAAAAGCGCAAGCTGCAGTAGCAAGGAAGATTGCTACATATGAGGGCCTACTACAAGCACTCCAAGAGGAGCTGAAGAAAGTCGATCATGCCTTAATGATATGCATAGCTCCAGATGCGCTAATAAGGGTAAAAACACTGGCAGAAGACAATGAGGTGCAAAAGGCCATGAAGGATGACACACTAGGTTGTGCTGAATGACTAACTATGGTGAAGCAGAAGCACGAGGCATTAACCACAGTATAGGCACCGCATAAAGAGAGGTTAGATGAACTTGGAAAACTCATTGCTCAGAAGATGGATGTGCTGGAAGGGATGCATACATCTATGTCAAGCATAATGCTTGTAATCCAGAATGAGCAAGGAAAACTAACTAGGGATGAGCTGAAATCTATCATTGTGGATGTTCCAGAGAAAGCAAGAAAGGCATTAATAGAGTGGGAGAACTTAGAAGCAGACATAAAGGAGGAGTATCCAGAGATGATACTTCAGAAAGAAACGGAGGAGCTTGAAGCCTGAATAATTCTTTGATTCTTTAATTATTTTCTATTCTTTGTGTAAAATTCATTCAGCATTTTGTATTTCAACTATTCTTTACTCAGTTGTGGACATCACCATTGTCGGGGTGATAATGAGATTAGTGTGGGGTAATGTTGGTCAGATAAAACACTTAGCAGAACTCACACACAGAGTCCGCGTGGAAAAATAGGATGGGATCAAAGGCACGAAGGAATAGGGAGGCATCACGCATGGAGGTGCAGAGTCAAACTTTCAAGACTTAGCCGATTTTGTAGATCAAGTCTATTTTCAGAGGCTGGTGTGCGGAACACACAAAGCGATGCCGAGACTTGTGCACCATGCTTTGTCTATATTTTGAGGGTCATATCGAAGCACTCTTGCATGGAAGTAATTCAAGAATAGATTCATCACTCTAGTTAACTGTAAGTGATCTATAGATAACATACTTGCATGTATGGCTATAATTGTAAATGGCGCGTGGCTATTATTAGTGTTTGACCTATTTTTGGCATAGTTAGTAGTGAAGGGAAATTTCCCCACCCTATATATATTAGATGAATCACCTAGTTGAAAATCGGTGGTGTTGAAGGGTTAGAGATTCATGAGTGCATGAGACTGGATAATTGTAATAGATCCATGCGAACATGACTATTATTGTATCAAGCTTCTGTATTATTGTCATGTTTACTATATGAAGAATATTGGCCGAACCAAAGTGTCTTCTATGTGTTATCATTACATACTATTGATTTCTTGATGATTTATACTTAAATGCATGCCTTTATAGATCTGGTTCGGTATAACTATGTAATGATGGATTAGTTTCTAAATATATGTCTTTATCATTTCACCATGCTACCATCCTGCTACAACAACCCTAAAGAGGGACCTGGTACCTTGGCGTGCTTTGGGTGAGTGCTCAGCCTGTGCTGAGTGATGTGCCAGCGTGACTAGGTGTTAACTGAGAATTCTAGGCTACATCACTTTTGTTGAGATGATGGATTTTTGTTATGGATATGGCATTTCCCTGGATCACTCTTTAGATTATTATCCTCAAGGTAATGGACAGGAAAAATCAACAAACAAAAATCTGGTGGCTATAGTAAGGAAACTGGTTAATGAATCTCATAGGAATTGGCACAAATTTTTTTATGATGCTCTTTCGGCAGATAGAATTACACCTAAAAGAGCTATTAGAATGTCCCCTTTTCAAGTAGTGTATGGTGTGGAAGCTCAATTACCAGTAATAGTGGAGCTACAAACTTTGTATTTAATGAAGGTTATTGAAGACACTAGCTTCAATTATTCTTTAGATAAAAGGATCATGTATCTTCAAAAGTTGAATGAAGACAGGCTCCAAGTTGTTGATAGAATATACACCCACCAGCGGAAGGTAAAATCTTTGTACGATAAGAAGGCCAAGTCCAGGAATTTCAAAGTTGGAGACATTGTTTTGCTATGGGATAAAAGACATGAGCCTCGTGGAAGCCATGGTAAGTTTGATTCTCTTTGGCTCGGCCCTTTCAAAATCAGGCACTTTGCTGGTGAGAATTCTTTCTATCTTGATTACATTGATGGTTCTTCTCTCCTACTTCCTTATAGTGGGCAGTACCTCAAATTGTTCAATTCCTAGGTGAATAAGAGGTCTCTTTATATATTATATATAGGGTGTGTTTCCTTTCTCTTGCTTTTGGTGTGTTTCCTTTCCATGTTTGTGTGTTGTCTTCTATCCTGGTTTGCTTTTGACTCCGTGGCCTAATGGATAAGGTGTAGGTCTTTTTCCCCTAGCTTTCTAAGAGTTCTTGCCTTGTCTCATTCTTCTGATCTAGTCAAGTCATCCCTAGAAAGAGCCAGATGTTGTCCTCTCAAAATTTCCCCTCTTTTGAAAGTAAAAAATTGAAATTTTGAGTTAACACCCTTTTACGATGTTCTAGTGAAGTGAAAAGTTAAGGAGATAGTGAAAATTCACATTTTTTGGAGTCATTTTGGTGAATTACGGGTTTGTCAGACATTTTTGTCCCTCATGTCCCAAGTCCGCTGGGCCTTCTGTTCCCCGATCAACCGCTTTCCCTGAAAATCCTTTAACTTTTAATTTTGTCAAAAGTTTTTGGCCCATATGTTCCAAGTTCACCCAGGCTTTCTGTTCCCCGATCGCCCGCATCAGCCGCATCAGGTCCTTCACATACTTTTGTCTCATCTATCCCAAAAGTGTCTGTGCATTCCATCCCCGCTTTGCCTACATCGCGTGCATCGTCTGAATCATGTCTTCAAGTCCCTTGTGTTTCTAAGTTCATGGACTACCCGTGCTCTTTTGGCCCGCATTACCTACATTTCCCACATCAGTTGGATTGCGTCTTCGTGTCCCTCATGTCCCAAATGTACCAAAGACCATCCGGGCTATTTTTTTCCACTTTTCCCAATTCTTTCCTTTTTGATTCGGTGCATATGAATTTAATGCGCATTTATAACCTTCTCTCCTAAAATAAATATTTAATGGGACTACCCTCTACGCATTTTACACATAGCTTACTTGCTACCATTCACTCAAATCCTTATAATTAAGACCGTCTACTTGTGTTCCCATTCCCTTTTCATTTTTCACTACGAGTTAAAATCTATGAAGGCTATTTTTCTATACATTACAAATATGAAGATTAAGTTTCGGGGTCAAGAGCACATTTCACCGCTTGAGTCCTTTGTTCCCAATATTGGAGATATTGAGGTTCGACACTTGGATTTTGGTGATTTCTAGAACAGATTGATTAGCCCTAATCCTTCCCACATGGCGCAGATGATCAATGACAGTGGCCTTGCATATGTTGTGGGTTTCCCAATCTCATTACAATGTTTTGACACTGTGCTCACCTGTGGGGCTCACTTTAACACTCACACAACGGAATTATCTAATGTGCACGAGGAACTAATTGCTAAATTAGATATTGTTTCCATTGCTGCTGCTCTACGAATTCAAGAAGTTGAAGACTCCATTGTTATCACTCAAGCTCAAGCTCCGACTCTATTGGAGCAAGACAATGATAAATACAAAGCAAGGATAGAAAATTCATGGTTGAAGAACCCTAAAAAGCGAGCATCCCGACTTTCCAAGGCATTATTTAGGACTGATTTCAATGAAGAACTATATGATTTCATTATCTTGCTAGCTCGCATCATGGGGTTACCCTCTACCAATGAATTTCACTTTTGGATGTGCCCGCTCATCAACATCATCTGCGAAGGTAGCCAGAGCATAAATTGGGCAGAAATAATTTGCATGAATTTGACAGAGCAGTTGTCCAATGTGTAACAGACCAAGAAGTTCTATATGACTTCTTATCTCATGTATACCCTAGCAGCATCTCGGAAATGGTTTGGATTCACATACACAGAGAGTTAGAAGGATGAACCCATTTATGCATACTGCCCTATATTCACTCTTGAAACTAGCAATCACAACTTTAGGAGGGTGAACGATGTCTTTATCATGTATATTGTGAGGCTTTTAGAAAGTGATACCGCAAGGAGATTTTCTGATGAAGTCATGTACCTGATAGCAAAGTATGGGGATTTCTTCATTCAGTTCAGAAGATTTTCATATATTAGGTTCGTTGGTTATGAGAACACACCTCTCAAGCTCCCCATGTTCTGTAATGACAAAATGGATTTGATTGAGGTATGCACACAATTGGATAAATTGCATAGAACCTGCAGGGATAAGAAGATCTCTGGTTTGCATTTCCCTATTTCCTTGGGCAACTATACATGCAAAACAACCTTGGATGCTCAAAATATAGAAAGGGCCCTCACTCCCATCAGTTTTCACTTCTTCAAGCCTACGACCTATTTTGATTTGAAGAAGTTCATTGAGCTAAATCTCAGAATTAATTATCATCATAGATCAAATACTGAGGACTACTGGGCCGATTGTGGAGATGACTTTGAAGCAAGGTGGTGACATTATGGCAGATTCTCCCTGCAACTGATAAAGGATCTAAATCTCTACCAAGTTCCTGAAGGATTCCAGGATGATACTGAAGACTTGTTGTCTTCTGAATATGAGAGATTGATCAAGCATACTCCCTTGGAATATTTGGACTGGTGCAAGAGGGAGAAGGACGAATTGGCTGAGATTTTGGCTCTTATCCTTGTAAGAACCAAGGTCTGGTTTGACAAAAAAGTTTGCGAGCTTAGGAAGAATCGAATTGGATCTTCCTCCAAAGATACTTCAACACCTAGGAAGGAATCACATACACCTAGCTCAGAGGTATCTGCACAAGCCCCTCCTCCTTCCTCAAATAAAGAACTTGAATCATCTACTCCTTCTTCCTCTACTCAACTCTACCAAAAGAAGGTAAAAGAGGTTAAGCAAGAGCCAATTGAGTAAGAACCCCTTCTAGAGTACTCAGAACTACCTTCAGGGCCAGAAAATGTTATTGTTCTTAGTGAAAGTGATAAATATGAGGTACTAGTCCCTGCAGGAACTTCAGAGGTTACAATAGATAAAGAGAAAGAAGTGCCTAGAATTGAACCCCCAAGTACCAATGATTCCTTTGCTCAAGAATCTCCAGATGCCTCACTCACATATCTATTGGAAGCAACAATGGTGAATACTTTGAGTGCCATGAGCTCACTTTCTCTTAGACCTCTTGTCCCTTGTTCTTCTTCCTCCACTTTTGCATGGGTGCAACCCTTGGTTGACAGCAAGAAGAGGAAACCTTCTTCTTGATTGACAGGGCCAAATTTTGATGTTGTGGTAGCCTTATTGGGCACTGCTCCTGCTCCAGTAAAGAGGGCTAAAACAACTTCAAGGATAGTGACAGATGCTCAAGGCCAACAATTTCTAGAGGTTGCAAAACCTATGGTTGATAAGGTAGAGGAGGATCTATTAGCCTCTGATCTAGAGCTTTCTAGGATTCCAATGGGATAATCTACCCCTAAGAGTGAGGTGCATAACCTCCAAGAGATGGTAACCAAGGTTATTGAGAGAGTAGAAAGGGGTAAACAAACTATAGAACAGCTGGAAGAGTAAAATCAAGTTCTTTCTAGCTTCGTCAAGTCGTTATTGGCTAAGGACAAGGTTTTGGATCCTACTCCACTAGCTACCCTTCCACCTCCTATGATTCTTAGTCAAGATGAAGTTCAAAGCATCAAAGATATACACAGGTATTCTACTTACGGGAGGGATATGGAAGCCATGGTGGATGACATGATCATTGTAAGCTTGAATTTCATTGTAAAGGCCTTCAAACTCAATGAGAAGGTGGCTAACCTACAACAAAAACTCCCCTCCTCAATTGGAACCATGGATAAAGAATTGAAGCTTTGGAGTAGCTACATAGTGGATCTTTGCCTTATGGGACAGGCTGATGAAAATATATTGATGGCCAACAAGGTTTTTGATGATGCCAAAGACAACTTGTCAAGGTCATTGGTTTTCAGCATGGAATGGAAAATAAAAGTACTGGAGGAAGATTTGGGAGAGTTGAGGAGTAGTTTGCAGAAGGGAGAAGCCTTCAAAACTTGTGTTATGTCTCCTTTCAAAGATATTCACTATCATCTTCACAATGAAACTTCAAGTTTTCCTTTCTCTCTCCAAGAAATTAAAACTTGGTTCAGGGCATTTGTTGAAGAAAACTTGTTCAAGGAGGAATCAATTACCAAAGAGAAGATAAAGGATATTTACTCTCTTCAATTTGCTATTGAAGAGGATAATAAAGAATATCATGCACATACTGAGTTCAACAAGGACATGGAGAAATGTCTAGGTACTTGGTCTCAAGCCACTGCCAACACATCAGTCCCACGAGGCAGAGAAATAGACAAAGCGTTGTAAAAGTTCAGGCAACGAATTCTCAAATCAGTGGGCCCTCCTTAGCAATAAGTAGATGTTTTCCCTTCTAGCTTCTCCTCTCCTTTTTCTCAAATCGGGCTTATTTTAATTAATTAAGGTTCTTGTGTCAAGAACCTCCTTAATTAACATTTTAGTTAAAAGAAATAGTTACCAAGGGTAACTAATTTGTAAGTTATATAATGGGCTCTCTGCGCCATTCTTTGGGGCTGGAACTTGGTTTGTTTTTTAAAGTGTAAAGGAGTAAACAACTATCAATACAAAAATATCTTTCTTTCTATGTTCATCTGGTCTTTTTCTTTCATTGCTATCTGTTAAAAGTTATTGAATCATTTATCTGTGTTACTTCAAGAAGCTTTGTATTCTTGTAGATGTAATCTCTAGAACTTTGTGTCTGTGAAATAACATCTTATTATTTCAAATGTAAATGATTCTGTTCCAAATAATTTCATTTTGGCATGTGTACGAAATTATTTTGTTATCTATATTTCTTGAGAGTTCCTTTTTTCCCCTCCCATTATTTAATTCCTCTATCCTTTTGTATTGATGATCTATTATATTCTAACACTTTCATGATATTCGAGTTCCTCATTAAAACTATACACTGTACATGTGTAAATAGGTTTTTGCCTTTAAATAAGGGAACCTCTCCCATTAAAGAGGAGGGACTTTCTATCCCCTGATTTTTGCTTTCAATAAAGTCCTTCTTTGACAACCAACAATGTGTGTGTACATACATATCATGTAGATGCTAAGAAGATAACTAGGTCAACTTACATCCTATAATAGTTATCCAAGTCAGTGGCATAATAATATTATACCAAAATTCAAAAGGTAAGAAAGATCACTTGATATCCACCATAACCCTTCGAACTAACATCCATTCTTATTTTTCATGGGGATATAGAAACCCACACCTCTACAAAAATGTAGAAGTAAATTGTTAATGATCAATAATGAATAAAGGGGGGCTATAATGAATACTTGCATGGTTTTTCTTTAAACTATGAAGATGTATTTGTAGAAATCCAAGTCTTAGAATGCATGAATTTATGAGTATAATCTTTAGTAGAAAAATCCAAGTTGAGTAAGTCTAATATAATATAAAGAGAGTAGGGTTGGGAACTACCTTGAATTTTTTTTTGTGATGGGAAAATATGTCAAGTTTTAGGTACATATAAAAAACATCATGTGATTGCCTTATATATGAAAGCAAAGTATTATATAATAGCTTATGGGATGGAGTTTGGAGATACAATCATTGGAATGTGTGCTTCTTCTAAATGTGGGATTTATATGGTCTAAACTTCTAAATAAAATAGCTCAAAACAAAAGTATTATGTGCATCATGTGTAAGATAGGAAATAAAAGCATTGATGTGTATCATAGTATGGTATCATTGTGACAATGTTTATGTAATAAAAATGTTTACCCATATGGGTTTTTAATGTAAATGATATAATAAAAAGTACAATATTGCCCTTGTGAATGATATATAAGATGTAAATTAATTGATACCCCAGATGGATAGGATGTGTATATGGTAAGTTGTAATATGAAAATAACAAAACATTGACCTAATTTAGAAGATTATTTATCATGAGATGGCATTCAATTAATATATCCCTTAGAAGTAAGAAAAAATAATTAGGGTTTTAGAATTAGACCATATTCACCCTAACCTAAGCTCAAACAATCTAATAATATGATAATATTGTGTGTGGAAGCTGATTCAAATGCTACAAAATTGCTTGTAAAACTTTAGGATCTACAATCAATACGAGGACAAAGTCGACATACCATTTTTTATCCTAGATGGGAAAAATTCCTCTGTTACTCCATTTTCACTCAAATTCATGTTGTTGTATTTGTATGTACAAACTTAATTTATGAGTTTACATTATTGTGATTGTATCTATGAAGAAAAATGGGGATATTTATTCTTTGAACCCTAGTCTTTGTGGGATGAGTGGCCCTCACTACCTCTATAAATAGAAATAATTTCAAAAGGCATCAAACCCTCATAGTTTCCCTCATAATTAATGTGTTTAGTATTTATATAAAAATGTGTTTTGGAAAATGAAGACCTCCAAACAAGGACCTATGATACTCACAAATAATCTTTGGTGTGTGAGATGTACCTTTACAAATTGACCTAGGCCAACCATGTAAGATGTATACAAGCTTAGTGCTAGCTAATATGCTTAAGAGAGTGATGTAGCAATTAGGTGCTTCATTTTGATCTCCTAGGTAGTTCTAAAGATGTCAGATGTGAAGCCCTTAAAAATGGATTATGGGAATGTACTTTATTATGTGGCTATTGTAATAAGATTTAATTTTCAAATGACACTAGGATAACTGGGATAATCTGTGAAATTGAAATGCGATCATTAGATATTTGGAGGAAGAAGTCATCACTTTAATAAAAATTCATCCTAACAACTTTTTCTAAATGGCCGACTGCATCTTGGTGATGTTAATAATGTAATTTATCAATAAGAGCTAGTGGCTAGATGTCCAAAGATGTGTTTTGTATTTTGAAAGTGAGATCTATTATATTAACAAGATTTATGTAATATGCTCACTCAATAATATTCCCTTTCCTTTTCCTCGTAATTTTTTCTCCAAATTTCCAAAATTACAATCAGCATCCCATATGTGAGGTATCTTGGGAAATTCCTTTTGCATTCAATGACATAGAAAGACATTTCTTGAATAGTATATACCTTCTACAATGGAACCCTTTGGAAAATTTAACTACTTGATAAACCCTTTCAATTTCTTCATGTACCTCTCAAGCCAAAACATTAATTGATTGTTGACAACACCTACCATCTCAATTTCATCAACTAAGCGGACTAGTAGGTGAATGGGGGAATACAAAATGAAGTTGGTAATTTATTTTTTGAAATAGAGTTTTGAGAAGTAGCCTAAGAAGCATGTAGAGCAGAGAAGTGATCATCAAAGCTGAAGAAGTTCAATATAGAGGATGAAATACCACCATGCATAGTGTTAAGTGGAAAATTACGCGGCATGTGGCATATCCACCACCTGAATATAATGGATAGTTTTTTTTAGACTAAACGTAAGGGATAAATATAACTTGTGTTCAACTAGTGAAGGACAAGTCCTCAGTAATATAAATATCCATTGAGGTTTCATTGTAAAAGACACAACAACATATACACAACATAGATACACAGAGACAACTATAGAGAGCATGGATTATTGTACTAGTGACACTAAGTTATGAATATGATAAATGATTTTTGTGGATTTATTGTGTTTACTTGTTCTTATGGGTAATTTTTTGGTTCATGAATGTATGTTGTTAATGATTGTTTCCTTAATGATATTGTTTATGTACGTGATTTTTTTTCATATTTTTAAATGTGACAAGAGCCCACATTCTCTCGTGCTTTGAGTGAGCGTGTTAGGATATTTATTAGTACGATAAGAAAGTGTGGGTGGTGAATCATAATTAACATGTACCATGGTGTGAAGGGTTCGTGTGTGTTTATGTAGAGTTATGTGGTAAACTAGATGTGCAACATGTAATCTCTCCCATGACTAGTTCTTGTTACCTATCCATGGTTGTTTCTTGAGTCCTTAATAGAGAGACTAAAGCACAATGTTCCATGGAAAGCTCATTGTTGGATATTCTAGGTGGTGATTGCTAGTGTAAGGAAGTGTTATAATTTGTGGTTCTCTAGCACCCATGTGAGGATAATACTCACAATTAAACAGGTTGACCATCTTGGATCCTTCCTCAAGAGATCCTTTCGATTTGGGTGTCCCTCCTCCCATAAGTGATTTCCCACCTCCCCCTAGTGTTCTTATTACATGTGCAAAATGTCCATTTTACTTGTGCTTTATAAAAAAAATGGATACTATTGATTTGTATATTTTGTTAACTTTTAAAGCATCCTTTCTTGAACATGGAAACAGGGCCATCCTTTTATACTAACCAGACTTGGAGATTGATTGGTTGTAGCCCATATTTAACGATTTTAACCGTATATTACAGGTCATATAAAATATATAATCCGTAAATATATACAACCAATAAATTACATAATTTGTAAATTTAATAGCTAAAATTTATAAGAAACTGTAGATATCTATAATGGGATTCTTAGGGATTCGGGGAAATTTCTTTGAACATGTAATACTAACCTCGCTGTAAATATCTACACATTGCTCAATTGAATTCACTACCAAATAATTTATGTCACTTACCTAATACTAATAGCGATCTAAATTCAAATGACTCACTCTGACATTATACATATGATTTATAAATTATAATAATAATTTATCAATCTTGGATTTTTTTATTCTCTAATATCTATTTTGTCCTCACTACAGATTTCAATCTCATTTTTTATTAAACCACCTGGCATTTACATTTTGTAAAAATTAGGCAAATAAAACAACAAACAACAAAAAGAAAATAAAGAATCTCAAATAAAAACAGAGTATTCCAAACTCAAATCATCACTTTTGTGCATAACTATCTATGTATTTTGCAATTATGATTACTTTACAATATATAAAATATACTTCTCTAAAATTAACTACAAACAGCTCTAAACAAAGCTTCTTAAAATAGAATTACAGTTGCTAAATTCAACACGTGTGAGAAATTACATGCATATTCTAAAACTCCCCCTTAATTTTGACCTTCAAACTTTCATTATCTTGGATTTGAGTATACATTTTTGGATATGACATATTCATGATCACAAACTCCCAAACAACTTCTCAAATACTCAAAAAATTCCTTTCCTAAAGCCTTTATAAAAATATCAGCAAACTCATCTTCGATTCTGCAAAATTCAAGATAAATTTCTTTGTTGTTAACCAACTCCCTGATGAAATGATACCTTGTGTCTATGTGTTTTCTACTCTTATGAAAAACATGATTTTTGGACAATTTTACTGCTGAGTTGTTGTCACAAAAAATATGTGTAGCATCCTCTTGATTCTACCTCAAATATTTCAACACTCTTCTCATCCAAACAACTAAACATGTTCCTCCTATTGTTGCTACATACATTGCTTTTTTAAAGATAATGTGACTATGGGCTACTTCTTTTATACCCATGAAACCACTCATGTTCCAAAGTGAAAAGTATATCTAGTTGTGTGTTTCCTGTCATCTATACTTCTGGCACTCTCACTGTCTATATAACCTATGAGTTTAAACTCATCTAATGTTAAATATAGAATTCCATGATTCTTAGTTCCACATACATACCTCAAAATCCTTTTTTCAACTTGTCAATGTGAATAGTTTGGAGATTCCATGAACCTTGATATGAGGCTCATACCATACATAATGTCAGGCCTTATGGTCGTCAAATACATGAGACTTCCAACTAACTTTTTGAATAATGTTGGATCCAAAAATGAGCCATTGTCGTCTTTGCTTAACTTCAAACCTACTAAAAATGGTGTCGGTGTTGGTTTGTTATTCAACATGCTAAATCTCTTCAAAACATCATTAGCATACTTTTCTTGTGAAATAAAAAACTCCAACTTCTGATTGTTGAACTTTAATGCCCAAAAAATAGTGCATGAGACCTAGATTTGTCATCTTAAATTATTTCTTCATTGTTGATTTGAATGAATCTGTAGATAGATTTCAAGTAATGATTAAATCATCCACATATAAACAAACAATCAGAATCTTATCTTATTCATTTATTTTGATGTATAAGGTAGGCTCATTATTTCTCCTACTGAAACCATTTTGAATCAAATAAGAATTAATTGTGTTGTATTATGCTCTAGGTGTTTGCTTGAGACCATAGAGCACTTTTCTCAACCTATATACATTTCCTTCATGACCTTCAATCCCATAACCTTCTGGCTAATTTACATAAACTTCCTCTCCAAGAAAACCATATGTATAATGACAGATTGAGTCATTTGATGTAAAAAAGTTAATATACAGTAAGACACACATAGAAAAGGATGTGCAATATGAAACCCTAAGCAAGAAGGAGAGATAGGGGAATTAGCTGATTTTTGAATGAACAGGAAGTGATCTAGGTAGATGAAATACTGAAACCAACTAAGGAGGGTGTCACAAAGGCTTGTTGGAGGTTCTAAATTCTAAAACTACATAGGACAAGAGCTCTTGGGAGAAGACATGAGCGTATGGCACTAGTGTCTAGTTTTAGGCATTGGTATCTAGATAGATGTTACGAAGCTTGTTCTTTCAGGGCCAGAGGATGTTCCTTGTCCTTTCTTTTCTGTTTCTCTGGATTCAATGTCTAATTTGTGACTATACCTTTAACCTTTAAGAAATAATTTCACCTACACAGACTCACAAACCACATCAAACCTAAAAAGGAAAATACATAATGGGGAGTCAGACAGACCCCGACGGTCACCCGAAGAGTGAACTTATGACCGAGTGCTATACCACATCTCAGACTCCATGTAGTTCTTGTGTGTGTGTAGAAATAATTCCCTAGGATGCCCTTGTGCAAGTTGCACAGTGATAGCGGGCCAGATCTAGGATGTAGAAAATGTTTAGAATGTGTGGGATGAAATAAAATAGACTTACCCTCATATGATGTCTATGTAGAAGTGATGCAACCCTTATCCCTTGAATGAGTTCTAGATGGATATATTTTATGCTCTTATGCCTTTGTTAGTGCAGAATCACATCACCCCTAAATGGCTCGGGTGTGAAGTGGGGCATTCAGTGTGATTGCACAACATGGTACTATCTCTCAAGCTGTGGGACTTACAAAACTTGAGATGGACCTCTGGAGAAAGTTGATTCTTGCTTCCTAATCTACTTGCCATAAGCTACTCCAGTGTATGCAGAACCTATTCTATCCTAATCTAACCATTCCAAGGGGATAGAGAGAGAGAAAGAGCATGAAAGAGCCTACACTAAGTGGTGATACACCAGAAAAGGAAGTAGTTGAATCACAAACCCGACCGCCTGAAGTGGAGAGAGGTGAGCATAGGAGAGGGTGGACAAGATGCACCACAGACCAAAGATAGATTTCACATAGACACCACTTCAAAACCCATCAACCACAGCTCCTAGGACCTACAATGAACATCAAAGTATGCACATAATACCCCACAACAATGAGAGGTAAGAAGAGACAACAAAATCAGCCAAGGATGGACAGATGCATCACGAAATAGATTATATTGCTTCAAAATGTTACATAGTACATCATCAGTGGGAAAGAGGTAAGAAAATACCATTACATAGCCATGGGAGGAGGTTTAGACTTTGCATTCTACCTTGAGGAAGAAAGAGAGAGGGGGGGTAACGGAGAAACAATGACCAACCTTTTGAATATACCCCTTTGTTACAATATATAGGAAGAATAAGAGAGAGAAGGGAAAAATTTGAAACCTACTTCAACCACCTAGAGATATCCATTGAATCTTGCTTTGAAATCTCAACCACTATCAATCAATGCCTTTCTCAAAGCCACCCAAAATCTGTCATGTCTGGCTCCTCAGTAGATCGAATCGAATCATATCTGGTAGTTACAGAAATCGAGCTCTGTATTAATGGCCTGGAAGAATTTTTCCCATTTTTCACCCACAAAATCTTGTTAAGAATGATATTTTATGTTTTCATGGCATAGAGGGTGTTGAGATGTTTCCAAAAATTCTTCTCCCACCCAAATCTGAGTCTCCAGTCAAAAGATATGGCCATTTGAATATTTGGATCGCAAACACACAATATTTTAAAGAGTTTGTCATACCGAGTCCATGTGGCAGCCTCACACACCCTAGAGATTGGGTCCCTTCCTTTCACTTTTGAAATTGTGGTGGCTTCCATGAGCTCCTTAGGCTTCTTTGTATTTTTCCTGAGTCTCTTTTCTTTGCGGGGCTAAAAAATTTGACCCTTGACACGTGGCAGCCTGACGCTTGTTTGGAAGCCCACCCCAAATTTTACCTATGAAATAGTGTCCTGTTTACACTTGGCACCCTCTGTTGGCCTGTCTCAATGCTTTGACTATTCAACCCCCGACTCTATCCCTTTTGGACTCTAAGACATGTGGAAGGCCCGCACTCATTTGAAAACCCACTCAGGATTTACCTTTGAAGGAGCGTCGTTAAGACACGTAGTACCTTCTACCTGCACTCTATACTTAGTCATTTTGGGCTCGATCTCCTTTTGACCTCTGTTGACCATTTGCTACATGGAGGGTTGGTGCAAGTTTGAGTCTTCGGCCTAGATCTCACTTTTGAATGTGCGTCGTTAAGACACTTGGCACCCTCCATTGAGTCGAAGAATTTTCAATGGCCGGTGCAACTTTTTGGGGCCCTAGATGCATGGAAGCTTGGCACTCATTTGGGTTTGCTCCTTTGGATTTAATCTTTGGAGCTCCACCGTTTGTACACGTGGCAACTTCCATTGTCTCCTCCATACTTAGTCATTTTTTGGGCCCGTTCTGAACCATTTGCGAAGCCCAAAAACTTGGAATCTTCTCTGTTTCTTTTCCTTTGAGCCTTTGGTTCTTTGACACTACTCGGATTCCTACCCTGACCCTGCTATTCCATTTCCAAGCCCACATGTAATCTATTTGTTGGATTTGAAGCACAAGTTTGCTTGACAAAGTTGTTTCTTGAATTTCTTCTTGCACTGGGTCGTTTGATCTTTCACAGGCCTTTCCACTTCATTGTAGAGTTCCTCTATTGCATGATTGAATTCTCTGGCTTCTTCTTGTGTGGGGTCGTGGCTAATCATATTTTTTTGGGGGAAAAAATATGGATAATGTTGTCCACTCAAAATTCCCCGCTCTGTCAAAAGTAAAAATTTCAAAATTTTGAGTTTAAGTGTCTTTTCTATCGAGCTGGTGGTGTGAAAAAAGTCTTGAAGTCAAAAAAATATAAGTTCTGGGTCATTCTGTAAGTATTTCGGGCCTGTCGGACATTTTTTTCCCAACTGTCCCAAGTGCAAACGGGTCTTCTGTTCTCCGATCGGCCGAAACCTCTGAATTTGTCTCATTTTCGGGCCCGTCGGAAGTTTTTGTCCCAAGTGTCCCGAACTTGCTGTGCGAGATGTTCCAATTTCGGCCGAACCGCCCGAACATTGTACTTCACACTTTCTTGTCCCAAATGTCCCAATTTCAAAAGTGCGCTCTGTTCCAATTTCGCCCGAACCGGCCGACTCGCGTACTCCGGAACTTTTTGTCTCAAATTTCTCAAGTTCAAACTTAAAGTGCACTCTGTTCCATTTTCGGCCGATTCACCCGATTTCGTCCCAACTGTCCCGAGTTCCAAAGTGCATTCTGTTCCCCGATCAGCCGAAACACCCGAACCGTGTACTTCACACATTTTTGTTCCAAGTGTCCCAAAGTCAAAAGTGCAAGTTGTTCCAATATCGGCCGATCCGCCCGAACCGCGCTTTCATGTTCCAATTGTCCCGAAGCCAAAAGTGCGAGCTGTTCCATTTTCGGCCGAAACGCCCGAGTCGCATCCTTTGCACATTTTCATCCCAAATGTCCCAAAATACATTTGTGCGTCTTCTCCTTATTTCGTCCGAACCGGCCGAGCCGCGTGTTTCGCGCATTCGCGTCTCACATGTCCCAGGTGAACCTAATACAATTCATACTTAGTTTTTCCCGCTCTACCCGAATATGCTAAATATGAATTTAAGTTGCAGCTCTGATACTATCAATCCGAAGATCAAATTCCAAGGACAGCTGGTAGAAAGACGAAGCTTTCAAGATGACGGTTATATCAGTTTTCAAAGATATCCATTGTCATCTTCAAGATGAAACGTCTGGTGTGTCCCTCGTGGCAAAGACATAGCTGAGACGTTAAAGAAATTCAAGAAGCAGTTTCTGAAGACAGTGGGTCCTTCTCAGTGACTGTCCACCTGTCTCCTTCTTCATTCTTTTCTCTTCTTCCTATTCCTTTCGTATTCCATGTAATTAGTTAAGAAATTACGTTTGGCATTCCTTAACTATTCTCTAGTTAAAAGAAACGGTTACGAGGAGTAACCGAATTGTAAGCTATATAATGGCCTTCTTTGCGCCATTTTGAAAAAGAGGAAGAACTTGGCATATTTTCTGCAAGTGTAAATAGATTATAGAGAAATCAATACAGAAGGACTTTCCTTTCTTTGTCTATCTGATCTCTGTCTGTTCTAAGCTTTCATTTGTTTTCTTTGTGAAGATCATTTATCTCAAATTCGTTAGTCTCATCGATTGCATACTCTTCAACTTTGCAAGCTCGGTGATCTTGTATAACCAAGAAGGAACTTTGTGTCCTTGATTAATGAATCTGTGTTACGTTAAGAAACTTTGCGTTCTGGCAGATGTTATTTACAGAACTTTGTGTCTTTAAATTCCATCTTACTTGTTCTACACGAATGATCTTGTTTTCAATTCACGATGACTTCGCATACATAAAGAATTACTCTGATATCTATAATTTTGTATGTTTGCCTTTCTGCTCTTTTCTATGCTCTCATTTCCTCAGTCCTTTTGTAATTGATGACCTTCATAGAAAACACTTTCGTGGTATCCAAGTTTAACCAACAAATCATGTCCTGTACATTTGTAAATAGGTTTGTTTCAGAATAAGGGAACCTCTCCCATTAAAGAGGAGGGACTTCTTGTCCCCTGACTGTTGCTCTTCTTAAAAGTCCTATTTGAAAACCAACAGCTTTTGGCAACTCCGCTGGGGAAAATCACATTCCAGTTCAGTAATTTTTGATCATCTTTTGATCTGGCGACTCCGCGTTTTACTCGAGGGAGAAGGACCCTTGGTATTAAAGACTCTCAGTTTCAACTTTTGGAGCAGCAGGGTTTTCCTTTCCCTTCAACAAGAAATAGAAGGACTCATTCGACAAGCACACCACCTATTCAAGAAAGAAGTCCTGCGGGTGGTATTCCTTCAAAGCCTGCTAGTCCCAATCTACGAGCTTTGATCCTCACTGGTGTTAAAGTTCCTCTCCAAGCCGTATTTCCAAGAATTTCGGCACAATTGCCATGGGGTCAACGTGTCGGGCCTCTGGCCCTTACTCAGCCTCTACATGAGTTACCCAGAGGTAACCAGAAGAACTTCCCAAAATTCAAAGGTGATGGCAAAGTGCACCCTGATGAACACATCGCAGCCTTCGTTGTTGCATGTGGAGTTCTGGGAGTCGAATATGAAGACGTCTCCGTAAGGCTGTTTGTTGAGACGTTACAAGAAAATGCTGCTGATTGGTTCTTTCACCTTCCAGCTGGTGCTATAACTGACTGGGACACCATGAGAACCCAGTTCGAGAATCGTTTCAAGCTGGCAGAAGATGTGCATGCTTTGCTTGCCCAAATTTCTCAGATAAAGAAAGATTCGCAAGAACCCATGAGAGAGTTTGTGGCTCGGTTCAATAGGTTGGTAAATAAAATTCTAGAAAACACCTGACCTATTGATCGGATTCAAAAATGTTTCTTTCTAAATGCCCAATCACCTAAAGTTAGTTATGCACTAAGAAGGGCTAATCTCGGAACACTAGCTCTGGATCAATAACTGGCTGTTAGTATCGAAGATGACTTGATCATGTCAGGGAAGTTGAGAAGAGACCCTCCCAAATCTAAGTCTGCTGCTTCTTCCTCTTCCACCCCTGGACCTAGTACTGATCCATTAGTCCAGAAACTCGCAAATGATCTTGTCGCTATAAAGAAACAGTTGGCTCAGCATGCCCCGTATGCAGATGTTCCAAGAAGAAATTTTCAGCCCAGAAATCACTTGCCTGCTCCTCACACAAGACTAGCACTTGAAGGACCTCCTGTTAAGGTTCCCGTGAATGCAACCTATGAAGTTGAAGAGCCAGATGATGATGAAGCTTACGAGGAGTTTGTGGAGGAATTTGATGATGAGGCAGAGGAACTTGAGGGATCTCGAGTGAATTTCTTTACCACTGAGGGCATTGATGATTATGATGAAGTGGTAGCAGACATGAACAGTGAATCTTTTGCTGTCATGACTCGAGAACAGACAAAGCAGAGGGAGAAGGTGACCCAGCCACCTAAGAAATCCAAGGAGCAGTCGGAAACTATCCCTGTAATTGCAAGAAGAGGATCTCCTATCCCTACTTCATCTACACCAAAGGTGAGTCCTATCAATCCAGTTACCAAAGTTGCTTCTTCTTTTTCTCCTAAAGTTGATAAGCCTAGAATTCCAAATGATGATGGCCCGTCCACTTCTGGATCCTTTGATATTGTTGATCACCTGAAAAAGACCAAGGTCCAAATCTCAGAAGCTGAGTACTATCAAACCCATCCCAAAGCTTTTGCCAAGATGATTCAATTTGTAAATTCCAACTCTAAGACCACTTCTAAAGGCCTTTTACCTACTCCTCCTTCTGCACCACAGCCAAGTTTGGTAGCTGCTGTCACCTCCCCTGGTGACAAAATTAAACCATTTTATGTAACACTTCTCATAGCTGGCCATAGGCTCAGTAATTGTGTCATAGATTCTGGGAGCCTCAGATAATGTGATGCCTGCTAAAGTAGCTCATGCTTTAGGCTTGACCCTCACTCGTACTTATGGATCCTGCTACTCCATGGAGAGTAAGGAAGTGCCTTTGGTTGGAAGGATTAAAGATGCACAAGTGGCCTTTGCTGCTTTGCCTGAAAAGAAAGTCTTGGCTACCATCCTAGTAGCAGACATTCCTCCTTCTTATGGAATGTTGCTAAGTAGAAACTTCTGTAAAGATGTGGGCGGGGAGATTCAAATGGATTGGTCACATGCACTCATACCTGTCAATGGACACATGAAGAAGTTACTACCTGAGAAGCAGTCTGAGTATATTGTGCAGAAAATGGATGATCCTAAGGCACAAATACTCTATGAGGATATGGGGCATGGTAATTACATGATTCTGTCCCCTGATGAAATCCAACCCTCCAAAGTATCACCTAAAGATCCCAATGGTGTTTGGATTTTAGAATTTGATGGAAGTTGTTCCTCAGCTGGTTCTGGAGCTGGTGTCCTGCTAGTGTCACCTGAAGGATGCCTACATCCTTTTTCATTTAAGTTGCAGTTTGAAAACACTAATAATACAGCAGAGTATGAGGCTCTCATTCTTGGACTGCAAGTGGCCAAAGAACGAGGTGTGAAGAACCTTCTGGCTCGTGGTGATGCAGAGTTGATTGTGAAGCAGGTCAGAAACCTCTTTCAGGTAAAAAATGGGAGGCTGAAGCATTACCGGAATCAGGTTTGGGATTCCATTGAATTCCTTGATGCTTTCTCTATTGAAGCAATACCTAGAGAAAAGAACAGCAGGGCTGATTCACTGGCTGTCTCAGGGTCACTACTGATTCCCCATCCTGAATTCTCTCAGGATAAGTTCACTATTGAAATGGTCCACCGGCCTAGTGTACCTGACAATACCAATAACTGGCAAGTTTTCAACGATGACCAGCATTTGCTTTCCTTCCTGGAACTCAAGGGTAATTTCGAACAACTGTATTTTGAGGGAAGTGACAACCTGCCTCGTGAAAGTGTGTCCTTTGACCAAGCTGTCACCCAAGGAGAAGAAACAGATCAGGAAGGGTGCATTAAACTCAAAGGAAACAAGATTCCTAAAGGGCTGGTGAGTTTGGAGGAACTATTTGATAAGCATGACAGGTATGTGAAATCTAGAGCTTCTTCTGGGCCTCAGCAATCAGCTGAGTATGATAAGATTGATATTGGGAGTTCTACTGACCCCAAGCTCGTGAACATTGGAAAATGTTGCACAGCAGATGAGAGGAGAAAAGCAATTGATCTTCTAAAAAGGTATAAAGATGTTCTCGCTTACTCTTATGAAGATTTGAAAGCTTTCAAACCAAAAGATATGCAGCACTCTATTCCCCTCAAGCCTGGAATTAAGCCTTTCAAGTAGAAACAGAGACAATACAACCCCAAAGTAGCTGACACCATCTTTCAGGAGATACAGAAGTTGTTGAAAGCTAAAATTATCTTTCCTATTCACCATTCAACATGGATTGCAAATATTGTGCCTGTCAGGAAGAAAAATGGTGAGATCCGCATCTGTGTTGATTTCAGGAACCTGAATCAGGCTTCTCTGAAAGATAATTATCCTTTGCCCATGATGGATCAAATATTGCAAGCAGTAACAGGCTCTGAAATGTTATCTATGCTTGATGGATTTTCTGGATACAATCAGGTAGAGGTTGATACTGTAGATCAACATAAAACAGCTTTCACTACTCCTTGGGGCACCTTTGCTTACAAGAGAATGCCTTTTGGGCTTATTAATGCTGGTGCCACTTTCCAGAGAGCTATGGATCTGGCTTTTGGAAGCTTGAAAGGGAAGTGTATTGTCATATACCTTGATGACCTGACAGTGTTTTCCAAGACAAGAGCGGATCATTTTGATCACCTAGAGACAGTTCTGCTGAGATGCAGAGAGCATGGGATCTCTCTGAACCCTAAAAAAGCTGTCTTCTGTGTTACAGAGGGAAAAATATTAGGGCACATTGTTTCCAAGGATGGTATTAAGATTGATCCTGAATGAGTTCAAGCCATCCAGCAAATTCCTCTCCCAACCAGTAAAAAGGGCGTGCACTCCTTCTTCGGTAAGATCAACTTTTTAAGAAGATTCATCCCTGATTTTGCTGAATTAACTTTGAATATTTCTCAGATGATGAAAGGGAAGCAAACATTTGGTTGGTCTTCTGAAGGAAAGGAATCCTTTGAGGGTATCAAGAAAGCTATCGCTAAAACTCCAGTTTTGGCCTGTCCCGATTTCAGCAAAGATTTCATCATCTATTGCTATGCTACAGATAATACCCTGGCTGCTGTCTTAACCCAAGAAGACTCCGATAAACATGAGCTACCAATTGCCTTCATGAGCTATATCCTAAAGAATCATGAGCTAAAATACACCATGATGGAGAAGCATGCTTTTGCAGTAGTCAAAGCTGTTAAGCAGTTCCGTTTCTATATCCTCAACTCTCACTCTATGGTGCTGGTTCCAGATACAACTGTTAAGTCAATTCTTACACAGCAAGAATTTGGATCCAAGAGAGGGAACTGGGTGGCTAAGGTCCAAGAGTATGACATTGATATCAAACCAACCAAGCTGGTTCGTGGAAAAGGTCTTTGTGAGCTCATTGCTGAAGGGGCCAAACATGAGTTGCTGGAGGAGAAAGCTGACCTTCCTACTGTTCTGTTCCTGAGTTCGGTTGATGAATGGTATGCTGACATCGCCCATTTTCTCACCTATGGGGAATGCCCCCCTCATTTAACTGCCAAAGAAAAGAGGACTGTTAAATTGAGGTCAGCACAATATGTATTGTGGGAAAATGCCTTATTCAAGCGTGGCTTAGATGGGAGATTTTTGAAGTGTGTGGATAAGGAACAGTAGAGAAAATTGCTCTCAGCTTTTCATGATCAGGCATGTGGAGGGCACTATTCATCAATGGTCACTACTCACAAGATACTCCGGGGAGGATACTACTGGCCTTCTTTGTTCAGAGATGCATCCAAGTGGGTGGATAAATGTGAGGCCTGCCAGACCTTTGTGGGAAGACCTAAATTGGCTTCTTTGCCTCTCAAGCCAGTTGTGATTGAGGAACCATTTCAACAGTGAGGTTTGGAATTCATTGGTGCACTCAATCCTGCTTCTAGTGCTGGTCACACTCATGTGCTAACTGCCACTGACTACTTCACCAAATGGGTGGAAGCTATTCCAGTTAAGAGCACTACTTCTGAAGTGGTTTGCAATTTCATCAAGGAGAATATCTTGGTAAGGTATGGTGTACCTAACAAGATTGTAACAGATAATGCTTCAAACTTCTCCTCAACTGAGATAATGGATTTCTGCTATGGGTATGGCATCTCTCTGGCTCATTCTTCAGATTATTACCCCCAGGGAAATGGGCAAGCAGAATCCACAAACAAGAACCTGGTGACTATCATAAGGAAGTTGGTCAATGAGTCTCAACGAAACTGGCACAAGAAGCTATATGATGCTCTTTGGGCAGACAGGATCACACCTAAAAGAGCCATTAGAATGTCCCCTTTTCAAGTGGTGTATGGAGTAGAAGCTCAACTTGCCAGTGACAGTGGAACTGCCGGCCTTGCACCTAATGAAGGCCATTGAGGATACTAGTTTCAGGGATGCTTTAGATAAGAGGATTATGTACCTGCACAAGCTGAATGAAGACAGATTGGTGGTTGCTGATAGGATATTCGTTCACCAGCAGAAGGTAAAGGTCCTGTTTGACAAAAAAGCTAGGTTCAGAGAGTTCCAAGTTGGAGACACCGTGCTGTTATGGGACAAAAGACATGAACCTCGTGGCAGCCATGGAAAGTTTGATTCCCTGTGGCTCGGACCTTTCAAGATCAGACACTTTGCTGGTAAGAACTCTTTCTATCTTGATTACATGGATGGTTTGCCCCTCCCACTTCCTTATAGTGGGCAGTATTTGAAGTTGTTCAAGTCCTAGGTGACTAGGGAGTCCCTTTGTATATTTTGTACAGTGTTTTCCTTCTGTTGTTTTGGTGTGTTTCCCTTCTGTTTTTTTTGTGTGTTGCCCTCTGTGTTGGTCTATTTTTGACTCCGTGGCCCAATGGATAAGGCACTGGTCTGCTTCACCGAGTTTGTCTAAGTTCTTGCCTTGTCTCATTCCTTGAATTTATGCCAAGTCATCCCCAGAAGGAGCCAGCTGTTGTCCACTCAAAATTCCCCGCTCTGTCAAAAGTAAAAATTTCAAAATTTTGAGTTTAAATGTCTTTTCTGTCGAGCTGGTGGTGTGAAAAAAGTCTTGAAGTCGAAAAAATCTAAGTTTTGGGTCATTCTGTAAGTATTTCGGGCCTGTCGGACATTTTTGTCCCGCCTGTCCCAAGTACGAAAGTGCATTTTGTTCCCCGATCGGCCGAAACCTCCGAATTTGTCCCATTTTCGGGCCCGTCGGAAGTTTTTGTCCCAAGTGTCCCGAAGTTACTGTGCGAGATGTTCCAATTTCGGCCGAACCGCCTGAACCGCGTACTTCGCACTTTCTTGTCCCAAATGTCCCAATTTCAAAAGTGCGCTCTGTTCCAATTTCGCCCGAACCGGCCGAGTCGCGTACTCCGCACTTTCTTGTCTCAAATTTCTCAAGTTCAAACTTAAAGTGCACTCTGTTCCATTTTCGGCCGATTCACCCGATTTCGTCCCAACTGTCCTGAGTTCCAAAGTGCATTCTGTTCCCCGATCGGCCGAAACACCTGAACCGCGTACTTCGCACATTTTTGTTCCAAGTGTCCCAAAGTCAAAAGTGCAAGTTGTTCCAATATCGGCCGATCCGCCCGAACCGCGCTTTCATGTTCCAACTGTCCCGAAGCCAAAAGTGCGAGTTGTTCCATTTTCGGCCGAAACGCCCGAGTCGCGTCCTTCGCACATTTTCGTCCCAAATGTCCCAAAATGCATTTGTGCACCTTCCCCTTGTTTCGCCTGAATCGGCCGAGCCGCGTGTTTCGCGCATTCGCGTCTCACATGTCCCAAGTGAACCTAATGCAATTCATACTTAGTTTTTCCCGCTCTGACCCGAATATGCTAAATATGAATTTAAGTTTCGGCTCTGATACTATCAATCCGAAGATCAAATTCCAAGAACAGCTGGCAGAAAGACGAAGCTTTCAAGATGACGGTTATATCAGTTTTCAAAGATATCCATTGTCATCTTCAAGATGAAACGTCTGGTGTGTCCCTCGTGGCAAAGACATAGCTGAGACGTTAAAGAAATTCAAGAAGCGGTTTCTGAAGATGGTGGATCCTTCTTAGTGACTGTCCACCTGTCTCCTTCTTCATTCTTTTCTCTTCTTCCTATTCCTTTCGTATTCCATGTAATTAGTTAAGAAATTGCGCTTGGCATTCCTTAACTATTCTCTAGTTAAAAGAAACGGTTACGAGGAGTAACCGAATTGTAAGCTATATAATGGCCTTCTTTGCGCCATTTTGAAAAAGAGGAAGAACTTGGCATATTTTCTGCAAGTGTAAATAGATTATAGAGAAATCAATACAGAAGGACTTTCCTTTCTTTGTCTATCTGATCTCTGTCTGTTCTAAGCTTTCATTTGTTTTCTTTGTGAAGATCATTTATCTCAAATTTGTTAGTCTCATCGATTGCATACTCTTCAACTTTGCAAGCTCGGTGATCTTGTATAACCAAGAAGGAACTTTGTGTCCTTGATTAATGAATCTGTGTTACGTTAAGAAACTTTACGTTCTGGCAGATGTTATTTACAGAACTTTGTGTCTTTAAATTCCATCTTACTTGTTCTATACGAATGATCTTGTTTTCAATTCACGGTGACTTCGCATACATAAAGAATTACTCTGATATCTATAATTCTGTATGTTTGCCTTTCTGCTCTTTTCTATGCTCTCATTTCCTCAGTCCTTTTGTAATTGATGACCTTCATAGAAAACACTTTCGTGGTATCCAAGTTTAACCAACAAATCATGTCCTGTACATTTGTAAATAGGTTTGTTTCAGAATAAGGGAACCTCTCCCATTAAAGAGGAGGGACTTCTTGTCCCCTGACTGTTGCTCTTCTAAAAAGTCCTATTTGAAAACCAACAAATAACAATTTGGCGACTCGCAGGGGTATCTTCCTGCTAGATGAGAGGACCAGTTTCCTTGTTATATCCATTAGGCATGGAGTCGAGAATGATGGCCTGATACTGATCCTGCCTCTGATCCACGAGCCTGGCCATTTGCATTCTCAATTTTCATAAGAAATCTTGAAACAAGGCTTCTAAGAGTAGAAAATTGTTTTGACCCGAGGCTTTCATCTGTCCCTAAATGGGCTGTCTTGAAAACATTCTTTAGTTGCTCTGCATTTGTTTTATTTGAAATTTACAACTGTTACAGGCAACTATGAGTCTTCTGCCATGAATATTGAAGGGCATGGCCTTAGTAGCTCTGGATAAATACAAACAAAACTCATGTACAAAGACAAAATCATGCATGCCTCAAATGAGATATGCAGAGTGTGCACAAGCACTTCTTCTGCTAGAAACAAAGTATACTCCTACTCCTAAACTAACCAGAGAGAAAAGGGGCTAAACAAAGCCTACTATAGGAAGGGAGAAGTAGATTCCCTTTCTCAAGAGAGGCAGTCATGCAAATGATTTGACACCAAATATGGTTTCCTGTATGAGTGAAAAATAGAATTTAAGTCGATCCACCACCCATATTAGCAAGGTATCAACATTAATGGAAAATACCTCCTCGAGCTTATTGGCATTGGACTCTTGGAGGTGTTGATGATGACCCTTGGTACTTTTATGCTCATCCTCATGCCATGAAGTATGCATGGCTAGTTTTGGCTTCTCCCTTGGCTCCAATGAAGCCAAGTATCTGATTGGGCAAGGTCATGGTACTTGTAGGATTTTCCCTATATGTTCTAAACTCATAACTCCTAGAATGGAGTCTTCTTGTTGTCCACTAACATCTTGATGGATATTGTGACATCGTGAGTGATGACATCCGTCCTACTCAAAAGCCAATCCTTCTCATGTGAAAAACATGGAAGTCTTCTTGTGTGTTTAGATTGTTTTCTTGTGATACGTTAGCTTACACATTGTTTTCTTATCTTGCTAAATTACACTCCTTACATGTGTGTTTGCTCTTGATTCTTACTAACACTTGATGATCCTATCCACTTTGTTTGTGATGTGCCATTGGATTTTCTACCATCAACAGTACCCCCTCCAAGTCTTGACAGGGCATCAGTTTTAACACATTAGTTTGACTGTTGCACATGTTCAACCATAAATCCAGGGGGATCCTCATTATGGGTGAACTTGCAATCACAATGGTATAACAATTCCACAGACATCACATTTTGAAAGATCAAATTCAGTACTTCAGTACAACACAGTCATGAATTATAGCAAGTGGGAGGAAGAATCCTGAACGTTGGTCCTGTATCCCAATACAATCACCAACACTTGGGGCCTCTGAAACAGTAACATGTGGGTTCTCATGACCCTCTCCTGCAGATTCAGCCTGTGACCAGGGGCACTGGTTACACAACATTTATCAGTTCATCACTATGTTGGCTCATGACCATCACATAACATCTTTGTACAGGGAACACAATCCTTGGCACTTAGTATGCATACACTACATCAGATTGTCTATTATTGTACTTTTCATGTTTGGATCATAATGGTCTTGAAATAGATCAGATGTTTACACACCATCTATGAGTGGTGTTCACATTTCATGGAAGTAGTAAATGGTTGGAGGATGACACCAGACTTTGGGGTCTCACAACAGCTTTTTCCATTGTCTGTGGTATGAGAGGGACCCAAAAAACTTGCACATAGTTTGCAACTGGAGGTGATGATCCCCTGGAAGGGAAACTCGTTATTATACATCATCTGACATGATCCTTTCTATCTCAGGGGACTGGAGATCACAAACCAAGTGAACATGTTGCAACAACTGTATTTTTGCATGACTTTCTTACATACATTTTACTTATTTTTTATCATATACTATGTATATTTCACTACTTGAATTGCTTTTCTCTTTTGTAGGTCTTATCCTTATGAGAAGTGGTAGTCACATCAACAACTTTTCACATTAAGCCTTACATGTCCTCATTACACTGTGTCAAGTCACATGAGCGTCGCACATCAACAATGAGGTACAAGCTTCACAACATGAGGGCACATGATGCTCTTCGACCTAAGGGCCTTCATCATGGACAAGGTGCATCTGTCACCATTATTTAATTCCTCTTCTTTGGTTTCCATGCTTCACATGTTTTTGTCACTCCATGTCAGCATCCATTTTTTGAATTTTCTCCAGCAGATTATTTTTCATCAATATACGTGGTATCATCATTGTACACATCTTCTATGTTACTTTATGTTATCAATTTCTCACTCAACAACATAAAGGGGAAAATGTAGACACTAAATCACGCACTTTGGGTATCTATAATGGTTCTAGATTTGATCATACTTTTGATCTGGAGGAGTTTGAAAATACATTGGAGGTTGGATGCATTGTTGCAAGTGTGAGTTCCATGAAGGGAATGAAGTCATGATTGCACAACCTCATGGAATGGGAGAAAATGAAAGAGATGGAAGAAGAAAATAGATGAAAATGAGTGGAAATGGATAATTCTTCACCGGGAACTCCTCGTGCTATGATTATTTACTAATGCACAACTTTTAGTTTGGTGGATGTAATCTGGAAACACAACAACAAACATAACACAATAATACCATTGACTGTGAAAAGAAGGAATGATGATAAATCTGAAATATCAGAGTAAATTATAATATTAACATGAAATTGTTACAATCTCACCCATGAGGTACTTCAAGTGTTATTGACTTCACTTTCCTTTCACCAAGACTATGGGAGAAACTTTACAATTACACCTCTTAATGGCTTCTTCAACACACCTTTAAACTGATGGCTTCCTTTACACACTTCATACAATATTTCTCACTACTTCCTTCTATATGCTAAATGAGGGGGGTGGCCTCTTTATTTATAGGAATTTAGGCTTATCCATCTTATCTCTAAGATAGGATAGGAAATCTCTTCTGGCCAATCATATTTCATGCCTAAACTCTTTCCTTTACATGTAGGCTTATCTTCTAAGATAAGATAAACCTTATCATCTCACATGGGTTCCACCTTTTTAGACTTTTCCACAAATAAAATATACAAAATATTTATGACATCACTCTTTGTCCTTATTACAAATATAATATTTCTAATTCCTAATCATGTAGACCCTACTTCTCTACTTATTCCAACTTTGACATTTTAACATTACCGGACCACTTACAACAAATATTTACTTTTTACAACATTCCTATTGTACTTTGACTATTACTATACTCTACATTATTGGCGGCACCGTACTGATGGCGTCGTTATCTTCCATCAGACGCTACTACTAATTACACTTAACAACATCCTATTCCTAATATATACATTAATGAAATAGAAATTAAGGAGGAAAATTTTAGTGTCAACATCTTCCCCCTTCCTAGCTTCTACTCCGTCCTTGGAGTAGACTATTCTGGTGCTTGAAAAATCTTCAACTTGTCGTGATTGACCCATTTCGTAATGGGAGTGCCATCCAATTCCTCCAGTCAGTACGTACCATTTTCATGCACAGCTGCTATTTTGTAGGGCCCCATCCATTTTGGAAGAAATTTTCTCTGTCTTCTTTTTTTGTATCTAGAATCATATACTAGAACCAAGTCATTCACATGAAATGGAGACCAACGGATCTTTTGATCAAAGTATTCCTTTTGCTTCATTTTCTTCTTAGAGCTTGTATCCTTTACTATTTCCCTCATTTCCTCTAGCAAATGAAGATGTACCAACCTTTCTTTTACTGAATCACTTTCATCCATCCTTTCATTTTTCATAACTCTCACAGTGGGAATATCAAACTCAATAGGAAGAACTGGATCAATGCCATAGGCCAATTGAAATGGGAAGTATTATGTTGCTGACTTTGATGTTGCCCTATATGCCCACAATGTTGCATGAATCCTTTTATCCCACTTATGTACCTGCAAGGCTGCATCTTTTGCTAGAATTGACACAACACAAAATTTGTTCGTTCCACCTGTCCATTTGTGCTTGGCTTGTATGTTGTTGCCTTCCTGTGCTTAATAGAAAACTTATTGACTAGGGCTTCTACCACCTCATTAATGAAGTGGCTTCCTTAATTTTTTACAATTTCTAATGGAAAACCAAATCCGGTGACAATGTGTTCATATATGAACCTTACCACTTCATCCATGGAAGTTGTTTTCAATGGCCTAGCTTCAACCCACTTGGTTAAATAATCTGTGGCAACTACAATATACTTATTTTGGTGTGAGGTAGTTGGAAGTGGACCTACAATGTCTATTCCCCACTTTTCAAAGGGACCAAGTGGAAGAATAGGGCATAATGGAGCTGATGAAGTCTTACGGTTACCATGTGTTTGACAAATATCACATGTCTTACAATAATTATAACAATCTTTAAAAAGAGTGGGCCAGTGATAACCTGCATCCAAGATCCTTCTTGTTGTAAGTTTTCCAGAGAAGTGCCCTCCACATGTACCATTATGGAATTCTTCTAGCAGCTCCTTCCCTTGATCACGTCCAACTACCCTCTTGTATTGTCCATCAAGTCCTATTCGAAATAATACTCCATGCAGAATAGAATATGGACGACTAGCTTGAGTAATCTTTCTCTTAATCTTTGCATTGACACCATCAGGAAACTTGAATTCATTCAGATAATTCCAAATATCTATGTATTCACTAGGGATTTTGTCAAGGGAGAACAATGTTGCATCAGGGAAATCATCATCATCACAAGATGATCCTAAACCATCATAGGCTCGAGAGAGTGCATCTGCATTGACATGCTTCTTTCCTGGCCAATCTATAATATCAAATTCAAATTCTTGTAGCAAAATTATCCATCTTGCTATCCTCCCTGATGGGTTAGGCTTATTGACAATATATTTTAGAGCCTGATGATCTATTACAACTATAAATTTCTACCCAAACAAGCAATTTCTAAACTTCTTTACAGCAAAAATGATAGATAGAGCCTCTTTTTCAGTTATAGTATAATTTACCTCAGCACTGCTCATTTGTCTGCTCCCAAAGTAAACTGGATGTTCATTCCCATTTTCATCCTTTTGGCTCAAAGTACTTCCTAGTGCTGCATCTGAGGCATCAATGTGCACAATGAATGGCTTGCTCCAATCTGGATTCTTTGAAACAGGTGAAGACACCAGGGCTTCCTTCAGTTGTCCAAAAGCTTCATGCGCCTTATTTCCTGGTTCATAAGTAACATCCTTCTTCAAGAACTGGGTTAGTGGCTATGCAATCTTTGAGAAATTCTTGATGAACCTTCTATAGTAACCCACATGGCCTAAAAATGATCTCAACTTACTTCTATTCATAGGAAATGGTAAATCTTTGATTTTTGAAACTTTATCAAGATCAGTACCAATACCATCTTTGGATACAACATGCCCTAACAAAACACCTTTAGAACATCCAAAGACACACTTTGTAGGGTTTAGTGAGGCTTGTGCTTCATCTAACCTTTGAAATGTTGTCTTCATCTGGTGCAGGTGGTCCATCTTGCTCCCATAGATGTAAAAATCATCCAGAAATACTCTGATGAAGTTCCCAATGTAGGGTTCGAACACCCTATTCATCAAATGCTAGAACGTTGCTGGAGCATTACACAACCCAAATGTAGAAGCTCTATCTGGACAATTATACTTATAATGACCCTTTTTATAACAACCATAACATATAACTTTAGAAATATTTCTTTTCGGTCGTCTATCTCCTCCCTGAGAACTAAATTCTTTTCCTTGAAGAAGATTAATAGTTAACTGACCCATCTTCTTGAGCAGATCTTCATACTCAGTAGATGTACTAGGAGAAATGTTTGTGCTCACCGAGAGTGGTTGTGGATTCTGGACCAAAGATGCTGGTGTAGGCTCTATTTTAGCAACAACTTCTTTGGGCTCCTCTAACATGCTTTCTTCTTGCCTTCTTGCAATTTCCTTTGCTTGTTCAATGGTAGCTGGGCGGTCATACTTCACTCATTGTCTGATCTCTGGCTTCATCCCAAGAATGAAGTGCTTACATAGGATATTATCCACGCCATTCATCAACCCATCCGCTAATCCTTTCTTTCAAATTTGGGCATTGAGCTTCCTCCTTAGATCTAGAACACAAGCATGATAATCCCTTATCTTCTCCTTCTCTCCTTGGGTTAGCTTTGTGATATCGATCATGAGATCTGCATATCTCTATTGTTCACCAAATTCCTCAAGAAAACTTTCAGTTAATAAATCCCATGAGTTTTTCACATTATCACCTAGTGTTTCAAACCACCTAAGGGCTAAACCATCCAAAAAGGTAGGAAAAAATTCAGTCCATTGTTCCCTTCTTATAAGGCCATTACAAATACAAGATCGTTTAAACTCTTGAATGAAAGAGGAAGCATCTTCATTAGATTGGGCTGAAAAAACAGGAATCTTCCCTATTTTCAAAAGTAACCACAGTGAAATACCAACCCACAAGTACAATCAACAAGACTTATGTGCACAAATAATTGAAATCACTATAATAGAAAATAGAAATGACCACGGTAAACTATGGTAAAACTTGACTTACTGCAGTAAAAACTGACTTTACTGTGGTAAATACTATTCACAGTAAAAAGTGAAGTTACTACGGTAAATACTATTCACGGTAAAAAGTGAAGTTACTGCGGTAAATACTATTCACGGTAAAAAGTGACTTTACTTTGGTAACTACTATGCACAGTAAAAACAAGGTTACTCTCCACGTGATTTCTGACTAAGTGGGAATATCTCTCCAGAAAATCCACCAACGAGGAATGGTCCCGGCAACGGAACCAAAATGTCACCACCAATCCGGCACTATGATAATTCTTCACCGGGAACTCCTCGTGCTATGATTATTTACTAATGCACAGCCTTTAGTTTGGTGGATGTAATCTAGAAACACAACAACAAACATAACACAATAATACCATCGACTATGAAAAGAAGGAATGATGATAAATCTGAAATATCAGAGTAAATTATAATATTAACATGAAATTGTTACAATCTCACCCATGAGGTACTTCAAGTGTTATTGACTTCACTTTCCTTTCACCAAGACTATGGGAGAAACTTTACAATTACACCTCTTAATGGCTTCTTCAACACACCTTTAAACTAATGGCTTCCTTTACACACTTCATACAATATTTCTTACTACTTCCTTCTATATGCTAAATGAGGGGGGTGGCCTCTTTATTTATAGGAATTTAGGCTTATCCATCTTATCTCTAAGATAGGATAGGAAATATCTTCCGGCCAATCAGATTTCATGCCTAAACTCTTGTCTTTACATGTAGGCTTATCTTCTAAGATAAGATAAACCTTATCATCTCACATGGGTTCCACCTTTTTAGACTTTTCCACAAATAAAAATACACAAAATATTTATGACATCACTCTTTGTCCTTATTACAAATATAATATTTCTAATTCCTAATCATGTAGACCCTACTTCTCTACTTATCCCAACTTTGACATTTTAAACATTATCGGACCATTTACAACAAATATTTACTTTTTACAACATTCCTATTGTACTTTGATTGTTACCATACTCTACATTATTGGCGGCACCGTACTGATGGTGCCGTTATCTTCCATCGGACGCTACTACTAATTACACTTAACAACATCCTATTCCTAATACATATATTAATGAAATAGAAATTACGGAGGAAAATTTTAGTGTCGACAGGACCATCTCTCAAGTTGTGGGACTTGCAAAACTTGAGATGGACCTCTAGAGAAAGTCAGTCCTTGGTTCCTAATCTATCTGCCACAAGCTACTCCAGTGCAGCCAGAACCTATTCTATCCTAATCTAACCATTCCAAGGGGACAGAGAGAGAGAGAGGGTGAAAGAGACTACACTAAGTGGTGATACACCAGAAAAGGAAGTGGTTGAATCACAGACCCAACCACCTGAAGTGGAGAGAGGTGAGCATAGGAGAGGGTGGACAAGATGTAAAATAGATCAAAGATATATTTCACACATACAACACTTCGAAACCCATTAAGCACAGCTCCTAGGACCTGCAACAAACATCAGAGTATGCACAGAATACCCCGCAACAATGAGAGGTACAAAGAGACAACAAAATAAGCCAAGGATGGATAGATGCATCACGAAACAAATTTTATTGTTTTAAAATGTTACACAGTACATCATCAGTGGGCAAGAGGTAAGAAAACTCCATTACATATCCATGGGAGTAGGCTTAGATTCTGTGTTCTACCCTAAGGAAGAAAGAGAGAGGGGGGGTAGTGGAGAAACAATGACCAACCTTTTGAATATGCCCCTCTATTACAATATATAGGAAGAATAAGAGAGAGAAGAGGGAAAAATTTTAATCCTGATTTAACCACCTAGAGATACGCATTGAATCCTACTTTGAAATCTCAACCACTATCAATCAATGCCTTTCTCAAATCCTCCCCAAATTTGTCATGTTTGGTTCCTTAGTGGATCGAATCAAATTAGATCTGGTAGTTGGAGAAATCAGGCTCTGTATTAATGGCATGGAAGATGTTTTCCCAATTTTCACCCACCAAAGACTATTAAGAATGATATTTTATGTTTCCATGGTGTAGAGGGTGTCGAGACATTTCCAATGAGTCTTTTCCTGCCCAAATCAGATTCTCCAGTCAAAAGATATGGCCATTTGAATATTTGGATCACGGGCGCGCAATATTTTAAAGAGTTTGCCATACCGGGTCCATGTGGCAGCCTTGCACACCCTGGAGATTTGGCCCCTACATTTCACTTTTGAAATTCCTCCAGACTGACATTTGGCAGCTTCCACGAGCTCCTTGGGCTTCTTTGTATTTTTCCTGAGTCTTTTTGTTTGGCAAGGCCAAACAATCTGACCCTGGACACGTGGTGGCCTGGCACTTGTTTGGAAGCTTGCCCTAAATTTTACCTATGAAATAGCGTCACGTTGAAACTTGGCACCCTTCGATGTCCTATCTCAATGCTTTGACTATTCAACCCCTGACTCTGTCCCTTTTGGACTCTGAGACATGTGGAAGGCCTATACTCATTTGAAAACCCGCTCAAGACTTTACCTTTGAAGGATCATCCTTAAGACATGTGGCACCTTCTGCCTACACTCTATGCTTAGTTGTTTTAGTCCTACTCTCCTTTTGACCTTTGTTGACCATTTTCTACGTGGAGGGCTGGCGCAAGTTTGAGTCTTCGGCACGGATCCCGCTTTTGAATGTGCATCATTAAGACACTTGGCACCCTCTGCTGAGTTGAAGAATTTTCAACGGCCGATGCAACTTTTTGGGGCTCTAGACCCATGGAAGCTTAGTGCTCATTTGGTTCTGCCCCTTTGGATTTAATCTTTGGAGGTGTGTTGTCTGGACACTTAGTAGCTTTCAATGTCTCCTCCATACTTAGTCATTTTTTGGGCCCGTTATGAACCATTTGTGAAGCCCGAAGACTTTGAATCTTCTTTGTTTCTTTTCCTTTGAGCCTCTGGTTCTTCGACACTACTTGGCTTCCTACCCAAACCCTACTATTCCATTTCTGAGCCCATCTATAATCTGTTTGCTAGATTTGAAGCACGAGTTCACTCGACAGAGCCTTTTCTTGAATTTCTTCTTACACGGGGTCGTTTGATCTTTCACAAACCTTGCCACTCCATTGTAGAGTTCCTCTATTTCCTGATTGTAGTATTTGAACATGAATTCTTTGGCTTCTTCTTGTGCGGGGTCATGGCTGATCATATTTTTCCGGGGGGAAAAATATGGATAACAACCTTTTAATGCAAGCTTAGGTGGTAGTATTTAATGCTTAGTGTTTGGTCCTTTATTTTTAAAACATAATTGTGTATTTATATGATTCCCTTGTTTAAAATTCATAATTCACAAGTGAAAGGTAGAGCCAAAGTAGTAAAAAGTAATTAAGAAACGAAAAGGATAAAAAAGGATAAGAAAGAGGTGAAGATGGACAAGCGTTCCTAGGAAGACAGAAACGTCTGGCGCTAGTGTCCTAATTGGGCACTAGTTTCCGATGCCATAGAAAGATAAAATAGTTTAATGCCAACAAGAATGTAAGATGTATGAAGCCAATAAAAGTGCAGAAGACAAAGCAAAAGGCTAAAGGGAGTTGTCAATTACTGGTTTTTTTGCTTAGGAATCATGTAAATGCTAGCATGCTTTTAGGACCTAGAAATATACCCAAGTGCATAGATTTTGTGTCTACATTTTGCCCCCACTTTATGATATTGAGTGAATTTTCGATAGCATAAAGTAGACAGAAGATGCATACCTTGTGATCCTATAGAGATTATGGTGAATAGCATGTCGAGTGGACAAGTGAAGCATGGAGTGACTGCAAAGTGAAATGTGGAGACTAGGAAAAAGGAAAGTGGACCCTAGGAGTGAGTGTATGCATAGCTTGTACCTATTGTTGTGCTTGTATTTGATGATGTAGAATGCTTCTTGTTGTGTATTAAAGATGGACCTGCAAAAGAAGAGCGAGAGAGTATTCAAAGTCCTATATATGAAAAATATGAGCAAAGTATGTATAAGTGTAGTAATAAAGTAAAGTGTGCACCTAGTGTATAAGAGTGTAGAGGATAGAAAGATGTCCTGAAATGTTGTGAAGGGTGAGTTTTTTCGGTGATCTCAAGCCAAGTGTGAGTTTTTTGGGCAATCTAATCCCTAATGTGAGTTTTTTGGGCGATCTCACGCCAAGAGAAGAGTGTTGGGGAGAGAGGTCTAGTTTTACTCTCCTTCCATAACTGCTTCCTGAATGCGCACCAATTCAGATGGTATGTCCCATGATGTTGCATGTTGTTCCATATTGTAATTGATTATAGGAGATATAATTCATTTTGTAATTGGTAGGAAGTTCCTGCTACTGTAGAATTGTGTTGACGACTGCTGAAAATGGTGATGTACTTAGAAATCACTTGCTTCTACCCTTAGGACATTAGCACCCAAGGGAGGACACAAGCATCGAGTGCTATTGTCTTGTTCTGGGTGCTAGTTTTGTACTGTGTGTGAAGTCCAAGTATGATTCTTCATTGTTCCATGATTATATGTTTGTGTTGTTTTTGTATTGTGTTGATTTGAACTATAGCTCTGGGTTGTTGTAGGGTTGATTTGTTCACCCAATGTATGCCCCCTCATTTGAGGTGCATGTGACAATTGTAGGATAATGTGGTCCAAAGGAGAGGACCTGAGACTGATATGCATATTCGAATTGGAGATAATTACAGGGGATAGGGGATGTGCATGGTAGAAACCAAGGAACATTCAAACAAGATGGACTAGTAACAAGTATTAGTATAAAAGATAGCATGCAATAGAAGACAATGTAACAATCAAGTGTGCAAACAACATGGACTAAAAAAAGTGGGTTTTAAATATGAGACATCACTTACAATGTCACAAGGTAATTAGGGTCGAAGCAACCAAAAATATATAATGACCATACAAGGCATAGGGTATATCTCGTAAATAATAGAATACAATAGCAAACAAGATCAAGCAAAATGTATCAAATAACCATGGTTGCATATAGTTCTGCAAGGAAAATGCTACACATGAAGCACCTGTTATCATGTTAGAAAGATAAATAATATATGTAAAAGAGTTATATATTAGTGAAAATGAACTTGACAATAGTAGTAAAGAATGTGATAATAGAACCTGTAATGTGTAAGAGTACTAAAGGTAGATGCCCCCAAGATCCTCAGTGAGACTGGAAAGGGAGTTGTTGTTGTGCACCATGCATCGTGTGAGGATTTGTATGATATTTGAATTCACTTTCAAATACCAAGTGAACGTGCGTGTGTATATAGAAAAATATATTGACATACTAAGAATCCATTTAGGATAGTAATCAAAGTGCAACATGTAAGTAGTTTAGGAAAACAAGAGTAGATGCAACCAAGATATGTAAATGTTGCGATGGTGTTATGGCATGGTATGAAAAATGTGAAAATGGAAGGAGCCTCATTTCCCCCTAGTGGATGTGCATGAAATTAGGTTCATTTATGAATGCCCCCTCAATAGTCAAGAATGAACCATAGAACAAGAGTGTGTCATCAAGAAATGGGTGTTTCACATGCGAGTAGATGCTAAAAAAGATATGTCATGAAGCATAGAGCGTGAATTGTGTAATGTGATGTTCATTGATGTAGTGTGACCTCAATAATCAAGTGAGAAATGTAGCACGAGAGTGTGTTATAGGGTAATGATGGTACAATGTGTTTACTAGCGAACTGAGTATGCTATAAAATGTAGACATGGGACGTGGAGCATGATGTGTAAGAGTAGACACTAGAGATAATTGATAGTGCTATAGGGGGGGGGGGGGAATCATGATTCCCCAAAGTGTTTAAGGAGTGAATACTATCTAACAATAGTTAAGGGTGAGGACCCTCCACCTGATATTCGAGGAGACAAAGGCATGTGATAATGATCTAAGGTTAGTGGTGTAGGACAGTAACCATGTACATGTAAATGAGACCGATGTGAGTAAGGAGGTGGAGAAAATATGTGAGAAAGGGCTGCCTGAGTAGGGGACTTAGGCCAATGAGGTGGACTAATGGACCAATGAGGACGATAAGGTTGAGATGTGGGTCCGGCGTGAATAGGAGAACTAGGTGTGGAACTAGATTTGGATTTAGTAGTCACAAGAGACCTAGTATGAATAGGAGAGGTAGGAGTAGGAGTGGACCAGGATGTGAGCCATGTAGGAGGATGAAATGTCTTGGTGGATACATAAATATCAGCATGAGTTAGTCAAGGCAAAGGTGTGCAAGGTGGAATACCTTTGATGGTGACAAATTGTTTGTTATAGAGGAACTTAAGGCACAAGAGATGCATGGAAGGGATAGCTTGTGTGGCGCGAAGCTAAGGAAGACCTAAGATCATATCACAACAAATGATTTTAGGGGTGATAAGGAATTGTGTAAAGACAGTACGAGACCCAATAGTGATGGGAAAAATGACACAAACATAAAAATTAGGAACCAGAAATGTAATTAACAATGTTGGGCATTTAATAGCTACAAGAAGTGAAATGTAGCATGCATTGGTAAGAGCTAATGGATATACTATAGTATTATTGATAGCATAGGTGCCAATAGAAGCATAGGTATGCAATGAACTGAAAGAAAATGTAGTGTTGCCAAGTAAAATATTTTTCCAAAGGAAGAGTTCTAACCAAAATGACTGAAAGAAATTAGGAATCCAAGCCTAGACGGTCTGAGATTTTTGGAAAAACTAGAAAAGGTGAATAAGTGTTTCAATGCACCCACAAAAAGGGAAACATGGATATAGAACACCGATATAATGAGCCTATGTCCAATGGGTAATCCCAGATAAATTAAACACCATGAAAAATGAGCAAGCTTACGCTCCATAATGGTAGGTCAGATAATAGAATATATGTGTTTCCAACACTAATAAGAAGAGCAAAGGGACCAAATAAAGTTTATTTTTTCCTCCTATTGGCTAAAAAATCAATTATTATAGATGCAGTCAGTAGTTCAGGGGACAACAATCCCTCCTCTTGAATGGGGAGGTTCCCTTATTCAAGCCAAAACTGAAACCCTAGAATATTTGAAAATATACATTCTATTAAGTTTTGATGAGGATGTTAGTTGCAGTGAGTAATTCTATAATTTCAAATACATAAAAAAAGATTGAGAAAAGAACAAACTTATGTGAGAGAAAGGGGAAAGAGAGAACAACACTTTCAAATAAGAAGAAACACAGATCATATTCTACTTTTGCATGTCAGTATAACTCAAGAACATACGTGTCTACATATAATGTAATTTACTGTAGTGGAAAATATACATATTGAATAATAGCTCAATGATTCTTGGCACATAAATATGAACACAAAGTTTCCATATCCAGAAAATGTAAACATTATATATGATAGAACAGAATATGGAAAAGAAGATAGACAGAGCAAGAAATAAGGGAGAGAAAGGTTCTTCTTCTGTATTTGAAAATCAGTATCTTTTTACATCAAATTTTTTCAACATCCAACCCCTTTAAACCTAGAAACTGAAGCCTTATATAGGCAAGAGGGGATGAATAACTACCCAAACTAACTGGTTATTTAATTAAGTGACTAATCACTTAATTAGTCAAGTTAAATCAAAATGAATTTACAATAAATATTTTCTTTTTAAAAAATAAGTTCAATGACAAAATATAACAACTAGCTATGTTAAGAACTTGCAGAAGAAAGAGAGGAAATGGAGGAAGCATGAACTTTCAATTTTAAAACATGCATCTGGAACTTGGCGACTGCAACTGAAATTTTTGTCTCTTTGGGCACAATAGTGTTAGCTAGATTATTCGTCCAAGCTCCTAAAGAGTTCTCCATTTCAGAACTTTTTCCTCTGTATTGAGTTAATCCTTTGGCAGCCTCTACTTGCACATTGTTGAGCTTAGATAGTTTTTCCATGATATCCTTGTTTACAAATTTTTTATTGTATAAGTCCTCCTTGATGAGCTTCTTGAAGTCATATTTGATTTGATCTGTTGAGTTCCGTTGAGATGATTCATCATTAAAAATATCACAAGTGAGAGCTCAAAAATCTGTAAATATTTTAGATTTGAAGGATTTACATTTTTTAATAACATTTTATAATTCCGTAGAAGCTTCCTGGGGAATTTACATTCTCCATTCTACACTGAAGGACCATGTATGAGATAGATTGTTCTTGGAATCATCAAAAATATTCTCAGAGAGAAGGATTTTCTCATCAGTAAGAGTCATGATGCAGAGGTCTTGAATGACATCTACCCAAATTTTTACTTCTTTTTCAATGCTCTCCACCCTTGAGATGAGCTAGTTTTGAGCTGAGATAATGTTATCATAAGTTTTTCATGCTTCATTAATGAACTCTAATCCCATGATAAGGATTTTCTCCACCCAAGCTTCAACTACCTTGCCCAAAGCTGTTGTTTGTATATCTCTATAATAGCTTTCAAATCAATATCAACAGTTATAGTGGATGGTGGAAGGGAAGAGAATGGAGCTAGATCCAATGGGGTATTAACTGATGCAAGGAAGGATTTAATTAATTTTTTCAATACTTGCACCTGCTCCTAAAGTTTCTCCTGAGTTTTCTTCCCTTTCTCAACTCTCTCAATTCAATTAGAAATTGTTTCTCTAAGGTTATTCATTTCACCCTCAAGAGTTGATCGTCCCATATATTATTGTTAGTTCAAAATCATCTACAAAAACCTCATGTTCACCTTTATTTCCTTTAGGCTTAGAAATTTCAAGGAATTGTTTTCTTGAGGCATCTGAGACTAACCAAGAGGTTTTTTTAACCTTTTCAGGGGGAGGAGAGGTGCCAAGGAGTGCAGCCACAACATCATAGTTAGAACTTGAATCATGGATTAAGATTTTCTTTTCTTATTGTCAATCATAGGCTACGCCCAAGAGAATGAATCCCCTGAATATGTTCCTGAGGATGGCAATGTGAGGGAGAGTGGTGGAGGAAGGGGTTAAGAGATAGAGACAATAGTTACCACATGAGAGGAATAAGGTCTTCTCACATCTAGCTTGGGTCTAGAAGTATTGACCTTCTGTAGATCTAGAGCTACTACTTCCACCACATATTCTTCTTCCTCATCATCTTCCTCATTGTCTTCTTCTTGTTCCTCTTCATCCTAATTATTTTCACTTTCTTCCTCCTCACTTTCCTCCTCTTGTTTCATTTCCTTTTTCTCCTCCACTTGTTCAACAGTTGTTTCTCCTTTCATTTCTTGTGATTCACCTTTCTTATCATCTTCTTATGTGTATCTCAATTTTATTCTCGGTCTCTTTTATTTTTTCTTTTTTTGCATAAACTTTAGTCCCATAATCTTGTTGAGAAGAAGGAGAATCTTGGTGAGAAGGATTTTCCTATTGGGAAGAAGTTTCTTTTGCGGAGAATCTTCTTGTTAAGAAGTGTTAAAATCCACCATTTTCTTATCAAATCATTGTCTCGTTCTTGATAAAACAAGAGCATTGAGATCATCGGGATTATCTTTCTCCTTTTTAGACCAGTCAATTATGGGGAGAGGACTGAATTGAATAGAGTTGGTGAATTTAGGAGTAAGCAAATAGGAACCATCATCAACCATGCCCTTAAGAACCTTGTGTAATTTGAATTCATGGATTTTTTGGAGAGGCAACCTGTCATATGCCCTTTTCCTAACCTCAAAATCATCTTCGCAATCTGCCCATCAATCTTCAATTGAAAATACATGTAGGTAACAGAGTCAGAGGCTGTTTTTAATGAAGTTCTTACTAGAAAAAATTGTCCTCTTTTGAAAAGGATGCAAGTTAAATGGAGAGATAGTTCTTTCAACATTCTAAGAATCAAGAGCATATTTACAAGTATAATTTCCCATGGATATGGGAAACTGGATGTCAGATATATTTTTATCTCTACAAGTCTTGTGAACAAGATGAAGCTATCTACAGAGCTAAATCAAAACAATTTTATCACTACAATAAATAGGAAATTATAAGGATCTCCCTCAAAACATGTTGTTCGGATGTATGAGAATTTCTGAAACTAAATAAAAAAATTACGATAAATAGCTATCAGTTGTTTAGCTTCTTGAGACTCTCTTCTTATGACATTGACTTCCAATAATCTAACTAAAAACATTTTCAAAACATCATTAACCCTCTTGTGATGACTCTTACTATTTTCATAGGTAAGCTGAGTGTAAAACTCAAAGATCGGAATATTTTTTCTGCTACCTTGGCTTGATAAGCCAATCCATATTTTGTACCCAACCATGGTGTAGATCAAATACAAAGTCATATAGAAATTTTTAATTTGACGAACTTGAATGAGTTGCTAAGTGAAATTATCAGAAATGATTTCCCCTAATTTAGAGTTTGTTTTCCCTCACAAATAAAATTTATAAAGATGCACATACAGTATAGAAAGAAATGTTATCATATCAGATAATTATTTAATAAAATCAACTCTGCAAAGAATTTTGGGCGACTTAAATGGTCCCCTATTTTTGACCTTCAACCAAGACTTGGCAATTATGGACTGATACTTGTTTGGGGTCAAGTCAAAATATTTTTGGCCATCAGCCATGGTTAGGACTATGGAATCATCAAAGGTAGTAATACCTAGGGATAATTTGTTGTGATGTGCATCAAGTCGAGCAATTAACTGCCCTTGAGGATATTTAAATTCTTTGGTCTGTCGGTCAAACCTAGAGGCACTAGCAAAGATGGTATCAACACATTATACAAAGTTAGAAAACCCCCCTGCATGAGCTAGGCCACTGCTTAGGATTCTCTTACAATGGGGTTGGGTCGACATCTCTCTTTCTTACCCAGAATTCATCTAGGTCCATATACTTGATGTCATTGTCCCCAATATCAGACACTGAGGTCTCCAAGAAGGAAATGGGTTCATATCCACCATATTGGAATTTCATTTTGACTAGATTGAACAATTACTCAAAGGAAAATGGGCTTTCACAAAATATTTTAGAGGGATTTGAGAGGAAGGGCACCAAAACAAGGAAAATCTTAGAAAGTGAGGAAAACAATGATGAAACCATTCACCAATTGGATGAAAAGGTAGGCGGCCTTTCAATGTTCACAATGCAATTGGAATTTTTGAATTTGGCCTAGAAATGAAGGAGAAATGGGCAGAAATCCACTTTTAGGATGCGGGAGGAAAACGACAGGGTAGACTGAATTTGGAAAATGTGAATAGAAAATGGAATGGGATGGATTTTATATAGTGGTGTGGAAAACCCTCGAATTAACCCAAAAAGGAATTTAAAGTGATGAATCAACTCGGAAAATGCCCGAAGGAACATTGTCACGAGGGGCTTAAAATCCTAATTTGTTCGATAGGGTGATTAAGGCGGGAAGATCAGCTAGACATATCATAGATCATTTGGTAAAGTTATTTTTTTTGTTAGTTTAGGTTCAATACACTCAGCACAAGTGAATAACCACAACGGGTTATTTCGGTTGTTTAGTTTTAGTGTAGAAGTAGGTTTGATTATTTAGAATAGAAGCAAATTGTTGTTTGTGGTTGTAATATTTCAGTTTTGTGATTTTTTTAGATTAGTTTCCTTTCAGCAGTAGCTTATATTTTTAGTTTCATATTAGTTAATGTGGACACTTCAAACTAGATCAACACTTAGATCCAAGTGAGGAAAACAAATGATAGCGAATATACGCTACCCGCTCATAGCCTCTAAATCTCCCCTTTTCCAAATCAGCTACCATGAGATCACACTACCATATCTTAGTCATTGATACTCCTATAGTTAGCCACACACATTTGACATCAGCTGCTCTGGCACAACCTCACGGGTTTGAGTGCAATTGAAGGTTGCATGTTAGTTTTCATTTGTACAAATTGGTGAACCCAACATGAAGGATTAATTCCTTCTTTCCTTTTCCTTCATTCCTATTACCTCACCTCTCCATTTCTTCCCCTATTTTGGTAGGTATTTTATACTTTCTAAAATATGTCTGGAAGAGAGCTTGGTGGGCCATTTGGCTTTGATAGATATTACACCAACGTTCAATTACAACAGTCCCCTTCTCTTTCGAGGTGGGGTGATAATTACACAAGCAACGTCCAAACCTCCCCTAGTTACACTTCAAACCCCATTAGTTATGTAAGGATGGAGGAGGTTGATCAACCGTTAAAAATGCAATGCGGTCAACCCAATGCAAACCATGTTATTATCACAAATGGAATATTTTCTTACCATAGAGTCTTGTCAAGACCTCACATTGCCATGCAATCAACAAAAGATGATACATTTGCACGAATAACATATCCTCTTCGTCAGATAGATAAGTCTTTGGATAGAATGAAGGTTACTGCCTCAGATATTTCGAATGCCTATCCTAAGATTCTTAATTCTGAGGAAGACAAGAATTATAACATTGAATAATTCATGAAAAGGTATCATGAGCCTGCTCAATCATACCCTATGCCACATGCACCCCAACAAGGGACTCAATCCTCTCCCAACGATCTCATTTACACTTTAGTATGGAGGATTAGAGAACTAGAAATTACCCAGAGTTCATAACCAACACATGCAGTAGGTCAGAACATGGGGTATCTAGTTGATAATAAATGATACATCCCTTCTAATGAGTAACCAACGCAATATCATGTACAACAAGGTTATCTAGTTCATTCAAATCCAAGTGATTTTCTCACAGGGTTAGACACACTATGGACGGGTCCTCATCCTTCTCAAGCTTATCCTACGTAAGGGCTGACCGAAAGTGTGTTCTCGAATGCCGCAACAATAGGAAATGCAACACTCCCTGGTTTTACGCATGCTAGTCCATATCCTGGTACTATCCCACCTTACATGCACATGTATTCAAAAACTCCCCAGATGGACCCATATACCATTCCTGCTCCCTACATGCCATATCAAGGGACCCCATACATTCCCATCAACGCTTATAATGCATCTTATACAACTCCTCCTCATTAAGGATCTTCAATTTTGGAATCTTACGCAATGGGTACATGTGTTGAGTACTTAAAGGGCCTCTTGACTTCACTATAAGTGGTGTCATGCTTCCATGCCCATTTCTAGATCTTCTAAAATTTAAGGGAGAAGGAGACCCAAACGCTCATATCAAGGCCTACGCTACTACTATCAGGGAATTATTTCCTTGGGATGTTATAGTGGCTAAGATATTTCCAAAGACTCTTGAAGGAATCACACTGGATTGGTATTATCGTATTCTAGAAGCTTCTATACATTCCTTTAAACAGCTTGTTTCTGAGTTCATCAAAGCATTTGACATGAACAAGTTGTTACATACAGGGTTTAGGGAGTTCCTGCATATTAGACAGGAGCAAAATGAATTTGGCACCCATTTCATCTAGAGATGGCGCCAAGTTCTCTATTCCTCTGCAAGTGCGCCCAACATGGACCAGATGGAACTTTACAATCTTTTCCTTCACTCGCTCAATCAAGAGACTAGGGAGGAAGTCTAGAAGTTTCCTTTCCATGATTATGAGGAAGTTTTGGAAGGTGCACTTCAAATTGACCAAGCTGCTATTGATAGTGGGTGTAAGACATATGGTTCCAATGGGAAATTGGTATCCCCAAATAAGAACAATGAAAATTATCACAACAATGATGCCAACAACCAAGGACTTAAGGGTGTGAATCGCAATCAAGGTACTACCACGAATAGTGTTACGGATCAAGTTAAAAACACTAGTTTTATGAACAAGAATAACACCAACAACAATAACAATAACAACAACTCGAGAAATCAAAGAGGCCCTAAAAGTACGTCTTCTGTCAACAAATTTGGTGTAAATCATCTGCCACAAAAGCAAAATCAAACCCAAGGCCCAAACTAGTACCAAAATTCTGGCCAAGGGGCAACAAACCATGGTTATAACAATCAATTTCAAAATTACAACTGAGGTTATAATCAACAACAATAAGACACTTATCAAAGGCTAAGAGATTATGATCCTAACCTATATTGTGGTTTCCATAGGGTTTAAGGTCATGAAAATAGGACTTGTCATGATTACAACAAGTTTCTCCAAAGAACTCCCAAAAACCAAAGGTAACTCTTTATAGACATGTTCCTAGAAAATCCTGAAACAAACCTGCAACCTAGTCATACCAGACCGCTCACACCTCAAAATATGAACCCTAAATGTCCTAGGGATTCCCAAGTGAGTCCTCAAAATATAAATAATGGTATTCCTATAGGAAATAATGACCATGAAGCCTCAACCTCTAACAACTCTCAAGTTGCTCCTAACCTCAGATCAAATGATAATATAAAAAACTTGGGCTTAGTCGAGCTAGAGGTCGAGCCAGAAATTAATGCAACTCAGACAAAGGAACGTTTCACAACCCCTACCTGATCTTTCTTTCCTACATGATGACATTCCTACAATCTCAAAACCAGCAGGAGCTTATGATTTAATGTCGGATTTGAACAAGACCTTTTCTCACATTTCGTTTCTAGATTTATTGAAGAATTCACATGCGCATAGTTTTTCATTGCTCAATGCACTAGGTATTGGTCATCGAATCCATGTTACACCACCTCCTAGTACTCCAATAAATCATAGTGACTTTGATATACATCCTTTGGGACATAATGATAAGGATATTGGGTTTCTTTTTTATATAGATAAGATGTTATTTGACGCTGAAATTGCCCAAAGAGGTTATCCTGCCTTATTTTTACAAGTCTGGGTTTATAACTATTGCATTAAGAGAGCCATGATTGAGGACAAGACTATTGTAAATGTGGCTCCCTTATATTTCTTGCAAAAGTTGGAATATGGAGAGACAAATTTTTCCTCTACAAGAAACATGCTATGGGGGAACGATAGTCTTAAAGTGACCTCGATTGGAACCATAGTTCTTCCAGTCATGCTTGGTCCAAACACCATCTTAATGGAGTTTTACATTATTGAAGGGGAAACAAATTATAATATGATCCTTGGGAGACCCTGGATTCATTGAATGAAGGTTATCCCTTATACCATGTTCCAAGAGATTAGATTCCTCCATTTGGGGAAGGTCTTCATCACTCAAGGGGATCCTGAGCCCTTTGATATACACGTAGAAAACCTCAAGAAGAAGAAAGGAGTCCATATCGAGTATGAATTTCCTGCAAATTGTTGTCCACTCAAAATTCCCCTACTCTTAAGGAAGTGAAAATTTTAAAATTTTGAGTTTAAGTGTCTTCTCTGTTGTATTCTATGTTAAAAGTTAGAGAAATTGAGAAAAACTGCGTTTTTGGGTCATTTTGTGTGTTTTTCGGGCCTGTCAGACATTTTTGTCCTGCGTGTCCCAAGTTCCAATGGGCACTCTATTCCCCGATCGGCCGGTTTCCCTGAAGTTTGTCGTTTTTAGGCCCGTCGCGCTTTCACGTCCCAAATGTCCCAAGTTCAATTTGGCAAGTTGTTCCATTTTCGGCCGATTCGCCTGAACCGCATCCTTCGCGCTTTCATATCCCACGTGTCCCAAGTTCAAACGGGTGCTCTGTTCCCTGATCGGCCGGTTTCCTAGAAGTTTGTCTTTTTCAGGCCCGTCGCGCTTTCATGTCCCAAATGTCCCAAGTTCAATTTGGCAAGTTGTTCCATTTTCGGCCGAATCGCCCGAACCGCATACTTCGCGCTTTCACGTCCCAAATGTCCCAAGTGCGCCCAGACCTGTTGTCACATTTTCGTTCGATCTGACCGAGTCACGTGTTTCGCGCACTTTTGTCCTAAAAGGCATTTGTACGTCTTTTCCCCACTTCGCCCGAATCGGCCGAGCCGCGTGTTTCGTGCATTCACGTCTCACATGTCCCAAATGAACCAAGTGCCATTCGTGCTTATTTTTCCCACTCTACCTGAATATCTTACTTATTCAAATTGGTAAATGTGCATTCATTATCTTTCTCTCTTCTAATCGGTTATATACAAGCAAACCCCCTATGCATTTTTCACATTGCTTCCACACTATCCATTGCTCGAACCCTTGCAATCTAAAATCCTACGCGTGTATCCCTTCCCTCTATAATTCCTTCCCGAGTTTAGTTTGTAGTTCTACCCTCCGAATTACTATCAATATGAAGATCAAATTTTAGGGACAGTGAAGCTCATCATCTTGACTTTGGCAATTTTTTGGTCGAGGATGGTTGATGCAAACCCTACACCAATGGCGCAGATGATTCTACCATACTCATGTCGAGTTTGATAAAGAAATGGAGAAGTGCCTCAGATGTTGGGCTCAGTCTATAGCTAACATGTCAGTCCCTCGTGGCAGAGACATAGCCGAGGCATTGAAGAGATTCAGGCAGCAAATTTTGAAGTCAGTGGGTCCCTCCCATTCATAACCACCTGTCTTCTTCTCCTTATTCTTCTCTTCTTTTCTGATTCTTTTTCTCGGATTCATTGTAATAAGTTGAGGTATTGCGATTGGTAATCCTTAACTAATCTTTAGTTAAAAGAAGTAGTTACAAAGAGTAACTGATTTGTAAGCTATATAATGGCCTCTCCATGCCATTTCGAAGAGGAGGAAGAACTTGGCTTATTTTCTGAAAGTGTAAATAGATCATAAAGAAGTCAATACAGAAGGGCTTTTCATTCTTTGTCTATCTGATCTCTTTTATCCCTAAGCTTCATTTAATTTTGTGAAGATCATTTGTCTGTGTTATGTCAAGAAAATTTGTGTTCTGGCAGATGTTATTTACAGAACTTTGTGTCTTTAAATTCCATCTTATTTATATGATACAAATGATCTTGTTTCAATTCACTGTAACTTCGCATACATAAAGAATTACTCTGTTATCTATAATTCTGCATGTTGCCTTTCTGCTCATTCTCGTATTCTCATTCCTCAGTCCTTTTGTAATTGATGATCTTTATAGAAAACACTTTCGTAATATCCAAGTTCAACCAGAAAATCATGTTTTGTATATTTGTAAATAGGTTTGTTTCTGAATAAGGGAACCTCTCCCATTAAAGAGGAGGGACTTCTTATCCCCTGACTGTTGCTCTTCGTAAAGTCCTATTTGACAACCAACAGTTTTTGGCGACTCCGCTGGGGAAAATCATATTCCAGTTCTGTAATTTTTTATCATCCTTTGATCTGGCGACTCCGCATTTTACTAGAGGGAGAAGGGCCCTTGGTATTGAAGATTCTCAGTTTCAGCTTTTGGAGCAGCAGGGTTTTCCTTTCCCTTCAACAAGAAATAGAAAGACTCGTTCGACAAGCACTCCACCTGTTCAAGATAGAATTCCTACGGGTGGTATTCCTTCAGAGCTAGCTAGTCCTAATCTTCGAGCTTAGATTCTTGCTAGTGTTGCAGTTCCTCTCCAAGCCATTTTTCCAATAATGGTGGTACCATTTCCCTGGGGTCATCGTGTCGGGCCCCTTGCTCTTCCTCAGCCTTTGCATGAGTTACCCAGAGGTAACCGGAAGAACTTCCCTAAATTCAAAGGTGATGGCAAAGTGCATCCTGATGAACACATCGTAGCCTTCATAGTTGCATGTGGAGTTCTGGGAGTTGAACATGAGGACGTCTCCGTGAGACTGTTCGTTGAGACTTTACAAGATAATGCTGCTGATTGGTTCTATCACTTTCCAGCTGGTGCTATCACTAGCTGGGACACAATGAGAACTAGGTTTGAAAACCATTTCAAACCAGCAGAAGATGTGCATGCCTTGCTAGCCCAAATCTCTCAGATAAAGAAAGATTCACCAGAGCCCATGAGAGAATTTTGTGGCCCAATTCAACAGGTTAATTAATAAAATTCCGGTAAATACTCGACCTGTTGATCAAATTCAAAAATGTTCCTTCCTAAATGCCCAATTGCCTGAAGTTATTTATGCACTAAGAAGGGCTAATCTCGCAACATTGGTTGAAGATCAAACTCTTGCTATTAGTGTCGAGGATGATTTAATCATGTCAGGGAAGTTGAGGAGAGACCCTTCCAAATCTAAGTCTGCTTCCTCCTCCTCTTTCACTCCTGGACCTAATACTGATCCATTGGTTCAAAAACTTGTGAATGATCTCATTGCCATAAAGAAACAATTGGCTCAGCATGCCCCCTATGCAGACGTTCCAAGGAGGAATTTTCAGCCCAGAAATCATTTTCCTGCTTCTCAAACAAGATTAGCACTTGAAGGACCTCCTGTTAAAGTTCCTGTCAATGTAACCTGTGAAGTTGAGGAACCAGATGATGATGAGGATAATGAAGCTTGCGAGGAATTTTTGGAAGAAATTGATGATGAAGCAGATGAACTTGAGAGATCTCGAGTTAATTTCTTCACCACTGAGGGCATTAATGATGGAGATGATTATGATGAAGTAGTAGCGGACATGAATAGTGAATCATTCACTGTCATGACTCGAGAGCAGACAAATCAGAGGAGAAAGTGACGCAGCCCCCCAAGAAATCTAAGGAGCAGCCGACAACTATCCCTGTAATTGCAAAAAGAGGATCTCCTATCCCCGTTTCATCTACACCAAAGGTGAGTCCTGTTAATCCTGCTATTAAAGTTACTTCTTTTTCCCCTAAAGTTGATAAACCTAGGATCTCAAGTGATGATGGCCCATCCACTTCTGGGTCTTTTGATATTATTAATCACTTGAAAAAGACTAAGGTTCAAATTTCAGAGGCTGAGTATTATCAAACCCATCCCAAAGCTTTTGCTAAAATGATTCACTTTGTCAATTCCCATTCTAAAACCACCTCTAAAGGCCTTTTACCCACTCCTTCTTCTGCACCACAGCCTAGTCTGGTAACCGTTGTCACCTCACCCAATGACAAAATTAAACCATTTTATGTAACACTTCTTATAGCTAGCCATAGGCTCAGTAATTGTGTCATAAACTCAGGAGCCTCAGACAATGTGATGCCTGCTAAAGTAGCTCATGCCTTAGGCTTGACCCTCACATGCACTTATGGATCTTGTTACTCTATGGAGAGTAAGGAAGTGCCCCTGGTTGGAAGAATTAAAGATGCACAAGTGGCGTTTGCTGCTTTACCTTAGAAGAAAGTTTTGGCTACCATCTTAGTAGCAGATATTCCTCCTTCATACGGGATGTTGCTAAGCAGAAACTTCTGTAAGGATGTGGGTGGAGAAATTCAAATGGATTGGTCACATGCACTCATACCTGTTAATGGACAAATGAGGAATTTGCTGCCTAAGAAGCAATCTGAGTATATTGTGCAAAAAACGGATGATCCTAAAGCACAAATACTCTATGAGGATATGGGGCATGGTAACTATATGATTATGTCTCCTGATGAAATCCAACTCCCCAAAGTGTCACCTAAAGATCCTAATGGTGTTTGGATTTTAGAGTTTGATGGAAGTTGTTCCTCAGCTGGTTCTAGACCTGGTGTCTTGCTGGTGTCACCTGAAAGAAGCCTACATCCTTTTTCATTCAAGTTGCAGTTCGAAAATACTAATAATACAGCAGAGTATGAGGCTCTCATTCTTGGACTGCAAGTGGCCAAAGAACAAGGTGTAAAGAATCTTCTGGCTCGTGGTGATGCGGAATTGATTGTAAAGCAAGTTAGAAGCCTTTTCCAGGTAAAAAATGGAAGGTTGAAACATTACCGGAATCAGGTTTGGGATTCCATTGAATTTCTTGATGCTTTCTCCATCGAAGCAATACCTAGGGAGAATAACAGCAAGGCTGATTCACTGGCAGTCTCAGGGTCACTACTGATTCCTCATCCTGACTTCTCTCAAGACAAGTTCACCATTGAAATGGTCCATCGGCCTAGTGTACCTAATAATACCAATAACTGGCAAGTTTTCAATGATGATCAACAGTTGCTTTCTTTCTTAGAACTCAAGGGTAATTTTGAACAGCTGTATTTTGAAGGAAGCGACAACCTGCCTCGTGAAAGTGTGTCCTTTGACAAAGCAGTCACCCAAGGAGAAGAAACAGATCAAGATGGATGCATCAAACTCAAAGGAAATAAGATTCCTAAAGGATTGGTGAGTTTAGAGGAATTATTTGATAAACATGACAGGTATGTAAAGTCTAGAGCTTCTACTGGACCTCAACAATCAGCTGAGTATGACAAGATTAATATTGGGAGTTCTACTGATCCTAAGCTCGTGAACATTGGAAAATGTTGCACAGCAGATGAGAGGAAGAAAGTAATTGATCTTTTAAAGAGGTATAAGGATGTTCTTGCTTACTCTTATGAAGATTTAAAAGCTTTCAAACCAAAAGATATGCAGCATTTTATTCCTCTCAAGCCTGGAATTAAGCCTTTTGAGCAGAAACAGAGGCAATACAACCCCAAAATAGCTGACACCATCTTTCAGGAGATACAGAAGCTATTGAAGGCCAAAATCATTTTTCCCATTCACCATTCAACATGGATTGATAATATTGTGCCTGTTAGAAAGAAAAATGGTGAGATCCGCATCTGTGTTGATTTCAAGAATCTGAATCAGGCTTCCTTGAAAGATAATTATCCTTTGCCTATGATGGATAAGATCTTACAAGCAGTAACAAGATCTGAAATGTTATCTATGCTTGATGGATTCTCGGGATATAATCAGGTAGAGGTTGATACTGCAGATCAACACAAAACAGCTTTCACTACTCCTTGGGGTACCTTTTCTTACAAGAGAATGCCTTTTGGGATCATTAATGCTGGTGCCACTTTTCAGAGAGCTATGGATCTGGCTTTTGGAAGTTTGAAAGGGAAGTGTATTGTCATATACCTTGACGATTTGACTGTGTTTTCTAAAACAAGGGCAGATCATTTTGACCACCTGGAGACAGTTCTGCTAAGATGCAGAGAACATGGGATTTCTTTGAATCCTAAAAAATCTGTCCTTTGTGTCACAGAGGGGAAATTATTAGGGCACATCGTCTCCAAAGATGGTATTAATATTGATCCTAAGCGAGTTCAAGCTATCCAGCAAATTCCTCTCCCAACCAGCAAAAAGGGCATGCACTCTTTCTTTGGTAAGATCAATTTTTTAAGAAGGTTCATCCCTGATTTTGCAGAGTTAACTTTGAATATTTCTCAAATGATGAGAGGGAAACAAACATTTGGTTGGTCTTCTGGAGGAAAGGAATCCTTTGAAGGTATTAAAAGAGCTATTGCTAAAACTCCTGTTTTAGCCTGTCCTGATTTTAGCAAAGATTTTATTATCTATTGCTATGCCACAGATAATACCTTGGCTGCTGTTTTGACTCAAGAAGACTCTAATGAGCATGAACCCCCAATTGCATTCATGATTTATATTCTGAAAGATCATGAGTTAAAATACACCATGATGGAAAAACATGCTTTTGCAGTGGTCAAAGCTGTTAAGCAGTTTCATTTTTACATCCTCAACTCTCACTCCATGGTGTTGGTTCCAGATACAACTGTTAAGTCAATTCTCACACAACAAGAATTTGGATCCAAGAGAGGGAATTGGGTTGCTAAGGTCCAAGAATATGACATTAACATCAAACCGACCAAGCTGATTCATGGAAAGGCCTTTGTGAGCTCATTGCTGAAGGAGCTAAACATGAGTTGCTGGAGGATAAAGTTGGCCTTCCTACCGTTCTGTTTCTTAGCTCAGTTGATGAATGGTATGCTGATATCGCTCATTTTCTCACCTATGGAGAATGTCCCTCTCATTTGACCGCCAAAGAAAAGAGGACTATTAAACTAAGGTCAGTACAATATGTGTTGTGGGAAAACGCCTTGTTCAAACGTGGGTTAGATGGAAGATTTTTGAAATGTGTGGACAAGGAACATCAGAAAAAGTTGCTCTCAGCTTTTCATGATCAGGCATGTGGAGGACACTATTCATCAACGGTCACTACTCATAAGATACTTTGTGGAGGATATTACTGGCCTTCCTTGTTCAGAGATGCATCTAAGTGGGTTGATAAATGTGAGGCTTGTTAGACCTTCGTGGGAAGACCTAAATTGGCCTCTTTACCTCTTAAGCCAGTTGTAATTGAAGAACCTTTTCAACAGTGGGGTTTGGACTTCATTGGAACACTTAATCCCGCTTCTAGTGCTGGTCATACTCATGTATTAATTGCCACGGATTATTTCACCAAATGGGTAGAAGCTATTTCAGTAAAGAGTACTACTTCTGAAGTAGTATGCAGCGTCATCAAAGAGAACATCTTGGTAAGGTATGGTGTACCTAACAAGATTGTGACAGATAATGCTTCGAATTTATCTTCAACCGAGATAATGGATTTTTGCTATGGGTATGGCATCTCTTTGGCTCACTCCTCAGATTACTATCCTCAGGGAAATGGGCAAGCAGAATCCACTAATAAAAATTTGGTGACTATTATAAGGAAATTAGTCAATGAGTCTCAACGAAACTGGCACAAAAAGCTCTATGATGCTCTTTGGGCAGACAAGATTACACCAAAGAGAGCTATTGGAATGTCTCCTTTTCAAGTGGTATATGGAGTAGAAGCTCAATTGCCAGTAACAGTGGAGCTGTCAGCCTTGCATCTAATAAAGGCCATTGAAGATACTAGTTTCAGTGATGCTTTGGATAAGAGAATTATGTACCTTCACAAACTGAATGAGGACAGATTGGAGGTTGCTGATAGGATATCTATTCACCAGCAGAAGGTAAAGGTCCTGTTTGATAAGAAAGCCACGTTCAGAGATTTCCAAGTTGGAGACACTGTGTTGTTATGGGATAAAAGGCATGAACCTCGTGGCAGCCATGGCAAGTTTGATTCCCTTTGGCTCGGACCTTTCAAGATCAGACACTTTGCTGGTAAGAATTCCTTTTATCTTGATTACATGGATGGTTCTCCTCTCCCACTTCCTTATAGTGGGAAGTACCTTAAGTTGTTCAAGTCATAGGTGATTAGGGAGTCCTCTTTATATTCTGTATAGCATTTTGTTTTTATTTCCTTATTGTTTTGGTGTGTTGTCCTCTGTATTGGTTTACTTTTTGACTCTGTGGCCCAATGGATAAGGTACTGGTCTGTTTCCCCGAGTTTGTCTAAGTTCTTACCTTGTCCCATTCCTTGAATTTATGCCAAGTCATCCCCAGAAGGAGCCAGCTGTTGTCCACTCAAAATTCCCCTGCTCTTAAGGAAGTGAAAATTTTAAATTTTTGAGTTTAAGTGTCTTCTCTATTGTACTCTATGTTAAAAGTCAGAGAAATTGAGAAAATCTGCATTTTTGGGTCATTTTGTGTGTTTTTCGGGCCTGTCAGACATTTTTGTCCTGCATGTCCCAAGTTCCAACGGGCGCTCTGTTCCCCGATCGGCCGGTTTCCCCAAAGTTTGTCTTTTTCGGGCCTGTCGCGCTTTCATGTCCCAAATGTCCCAAGTTCAATTTGGCAAGTTGTTCCATTTTCGGCCTAATTGCCTGAACCGCGTCCTTCGCGCTTTCATGTCCCGCGTGTCCCAAGTTCAAACGGGAACTCTGTTCCCCGATCGTCCGGTTTCCCCGAAGTTTGTCTTTTTCGGGCCCGTCGCGCTTTCACGTCCCAAATGTCCCAAGTTCAATTTGGCAAGTTGTTCCATTTTCGGCCGAATCGCCCGAACCGCATACTTCGCGCTTTCATGTCCCAAATGTCCCAAGTGCGCCCGGACCTGTTGTCACATTTTCGTCCGATCTGACCGAGTCGCATGTTTCGCGCACTTTTGTCCCGAATATCCCAAAAGGCATTTGTGCATCTTTTCCCCGCTTTGCCCAAATCGGCCGAGCCGCGTGTTTTGCGCATTCGCGTCTCACATGTCCCAAATGAACCAAGTGCCATTCATGCTTATTTTTCCCACTCTACCTGAATATCTTGCTTATTGAAATTGGTAAATGCGCATTCATTATCTTTCTCTCTCCTAATCGGCTATATAACGAGCAAACCCCCTATGCATTTTTCACACTGCTTCCACGCTATCCATTGCTCGAACCCTTGCAATCTAAAATCCTACGCGTGTATCCCTTCCCTCTGTAATTCCTTCCCGAGTTTAGTTTGCAGCTCTACCCTCCGAATTATTATCAATATGAAGATCAAATTTCAGGGACAGTGAAGCTCATCATCTTGACTTTGGTGATTTTTTGGTCCAGGATGGCTGATGCAAACCCTGCACCAATGGCGCAGATGATTCTACCATACTCATGTCGAGTTTGATAAAGAAATGGAGAAGTGCCTCGGATTTTGGGCTCAGTCTACAGCCAACATGTCAGTCCCTCATGGCAGAGACATAGCCGAGGCATTGAAGAGATTCAGGCAGCAAATTTTGAAGTCAGTGGGTCCCTCCCATTCATAACCACCTATCTTCTTCTCCTTATTCTTCTCTTCTTTTCTGATTCTTTTTCTCGGATTCATTGTAATAAGTTGAGGTATTGTGATTGGAAATCCTTAACTAATCTTTAGTTAAAAGAAGTAGTTACAAAGAGTAACTGATTTGTAAGCTATATAATGGCCTCTCCACGCCATTTTGAAGAGGAGGAAGAACTTGGCTTATTTTTTGAAAGTGTAAATAGATCATAAAGAAGTCAATACATAAGGGCTTTTCATTCTTTGTCTATCTGATCTCTTTTATCCCTAAGCTTTCATTTAATTTTGTGAAGATCATTTGTCTGTGTTATGTCAAGAAAATTTGTGTTCTGGCAGATGTTATTTACAGAACTTTGTGTCTTTAAATTCCATCTTATTTATATGATACAAATGATCTTGTTTCAATTCACTATAACTTCACATACATAAAGAATTACTCTGTTATCTATAATTCTGCATGTTGCCTTTCTGCTCATTCTCGTATTCTCATTCCTCAGTCCTTTTGTAATTGATGATCTTTATAGAAAACACTTTCGTAATATCCAAGTTCAACCAGAAAATCATGTTTTGTATATTTGTAAATAGGTTCATTTCTGAATAAGGGAACCTCTCCCATTAAAGAGGAGGGACTTCTTGTCCCCTGATTGTTGCTCTTCGTAAAGTCCTATTTAACGACCAACACGAATCAATTAAACAAACCACCTTTATCAAAAGAGCTAGTCCCGGTCACCCCGGGTGTGCCGAAGGCTAAAGTTGTTGACCTAAAAACATTTGAGGTGGAAAAAACAGATAAGGGTAAATCAATATCTATTGAAACAGTGTCCACTAAAACCACAACGGAAATTATGAAACACTTAGAGAGTGACGATCCGATATTCCTCTTGTTTGAACCACATGTGATGGGTAGTCTTCTCAGATTAGCATCTCTTCCCTCTGACGACCTAGGTCTAGGTGTAAACAGGATAGAATTAACAAATAAAGGATAGTTTTAGATTAAAACGATGTCCATCAAAACCATCTTTGAGGGTTGTTATATTCTAAACTTCATTTTCAACCCATGTGCATCAGAATCTAAGCTTTCCATATCCATGGGACAAGGCCTCATCATTTAACAAGTGTCACAAGTAAACACAATGCTCTACATAAGAAATGAGGCTGAGCAGCATAGTCATGCTCACCCACACACCATGTCTCAAGAACGTCATAAAGAGGCTCATGAATGCCTTATTCAGACAAATGATTTTAATGATTGGACATATACACTTCTGGGAAAGGGTTGTAAGATTAAACCCAGAATGGTAGGCCCTTGTCAAGAGAACATAAATTTTAAGGATCATGGTTCTCCATTGTGTACTTTTAGGGGTGAAGAATTCGATATTCATAAACTTTCTTCACCTTAGACATCATGACATGTATTTTCACATGCATTTCCATATGTACATTATTGCATTTACATTACATCGTCATATATCAGTTCATTTCATAAAATTTGTGATCAAGGGACATATTCTTATAGCAATTCCTAAAAACTTATGAAAACATTGGTAAAACATTCAAATCATATCTCTTCAAATCCTCATGGTATCATCAATTGTTTCCAAATCATTTCATCAATTCAAGCAAGATAAGACAAAGCTTTGACAGTAACCATACCAAGGCCTGCATATTTGGTTCTATTTGTAGTTTCTTCTAGATTAGGTGTCTTTGCCTACGGTCTATTCTAGAAGCTTCATGGTGTCACATCTATCCCATATACATCTATTTGGAAATAAGAACATTCTAGAAATTTTACCTAGACAAATAATTCTAATGTGTTGGTTGGGTATTTTGTCACACCAAAATATGAGGTTCAACCACAGTACATTGGATTAAATCCCTCCTCAAAGACAGGTGAGGCTGCCTATTTATTACTATTCTAAAACACAGCAGAAATAATATGTACAGTATTCACACTAATCTAACCATTGGGGTTGGGATAGAATCCCAAAATCCATATCCGTGATGGGTGAAGATATTGCTCTTTCAAAATGAAATGGATCGGAAAGGAAATTACTATTATGGAAGAAACACAATGGAAAGGAAATGAGAGGAACGTATTTTCTTTCGAGTAAACCCAAAGCATGAAATAATCATACGAGCTTTAGATAACAAATGTAATGTTTGAAATGATTAGAACAATCAAGATTCTAAACAAAGAATAGCTTAAGATTATGAACATAAGAACGATATCTTAAGAAAGATACACCTCACAACACAAAGTTTGTAAAAATGGCATCAGTTTCTATTCCTCAAATGATTTAAAAGAAAACACAAAGTCTTTCTTCTTCACAATAGATCTCAATATTCCAAAAATCTTAACCCTTTGGAATGCATAAGCATCCCTTATTTATAATAAAAAGAGTAGATAGAAAATAGGATAAATCCTAGAAGTAGTCTTTTAAGAAGAGTCCTATTTTGCTTGACTCTCATGCAGGAGACCAAGTCAAAATTTGCTTCCTATGTGACGAAAAAAAAATGAAAAAGACATGTCAATTTCAAGATTGAAATGACATGCAACATTGTGTTTATTATGTATCATCATCTTTGTCTTCCTCCAACAAAGTCTGCTTGTCCCGAAATTCTTGGAACTTTCAAATTATACCCTGCATCCCATTTTCATTAGGCACGGTGGAATGATCACTCAGAACTTCACATGTTTCTTGAGTATCGCTAGCGTTGCCATGAAGCTTTTTCAGTCTCTTGTTGAGTTTCCTAAGGGTTTCCAAAGAATGTTCAATTTTCACAAACCTGTCAATGATTTCCAGGCCGAATCCATAAGTTGGTTGATGTTGAATTGATTCTTGGATATGTTTGTAAAGATCATCAACAGGCAGGATACCCAAACTTTCACTCAACACCTTATCACAGATCTTGAATAGCTCTTCTTCTAAGTCATTCGTGTCATCGACCAATTGATCTCTTAATTCCCTCAATTTACTGCAAGCTTCATTGAGAATCTTTATTCTGATCTAATGGCTTTGGTTAGTTGAAAGTGCTTATCCCCATGTGGAACAATGCCTTCTTTGACCAGGATGCGAGATGAAACCTGTTTCAGCATTTGGAGAGCTTCAAAAGTTAACTTTAGGTTTCTGATCTCTGCTGAAAATTCATCGTCCATTTTCTCTCCATCATTCTTTATATCCTCTAAGGATTTGTAGACTTCCACAGTGTCCTCGATGACTTATTTTCCTTGCATGAGCAACCTTTGGATCCATTCATCGACCGTTCTCCCCTTCTCATTAATCTTCTCGATCATGGGTATTGATGAGAAATCAAACCCGATAGGAGTAGAGGATGATGGTGTTGACTCAAGAGACTTTAAGAGCTTGAGGAGCACTTTTGTCAGCTATTGTACTTTCTCTTTTAACTCATATTTGTTTTCCTTGGTTTCTTTTAGCTTCTGGCACAACACATTCATAGCATCTTGTGCATCTTATTGTGCTCCCTCCATTGTTACTTTCCCTAGAGCCACCCTTGTGATTTTATAATATGTGACCATTATATCATCCTTAGTTTTATCAGATGCGAGAGTAGTAATTGCTGCAAATTTTTGCCCTGAGGCATCCACTGAAATCGTTGAAACTATTTTGGGTTTCTTGGCCGACTTGGTAAGAGTGACCTTGAGGGAACTAAAATGAAAGGCTGGTAATGGGACTACCACCTTCCTCTTCCTCGGAGTCTGATCTACTAACCATTGAGGCATATTGGAAGAATTTGCTCCCTTTGTAGGTGTTATGGTCACATCTTCAGGTGGAGGAAGGTTAGCTTGTGGAGTGGTGACCACTGCAAGTGCAGCGTCCATGGTAATGGATTCAGGGAATAAAGGTACAGTATGAGGGGGCATGTCCATGGTTAAGTGGGGTCTAGTAGGGAGAGGTGAGAGGCCAGAGAAGATACTAGCCATGGCTGAGGAACTTGGCAAAGAAATCTGAGGCAAGGAAGGCTAAATGGGAGGAGGTAAGGATTCTGAAATTAGAGCTTGAGAGGTAAGAGGAAGATTTACCTCTAATGAACTGTCGACCAAATGAGGAACGGATGGTTGAACAATCTCTTCTCTTGAAGGAGGATTCCCTTGTTATGGTTGTGGAGGTGAATCAGGAACCTCAATTATTTGTGGGAGAGTGGCCACTGGTGTAGTTACTTGATCTTCTCCCTTTCTTACAAACTTAACCTTCATTGGCCTTTTGGAAGGGTTCTTATCCTTTTCCTTTTTTCCCTTTGAGGGTCCCACTTCCAAAGTATCTAGCTTTGTAAAACTCCCTTCTTTATAACTCATTCCCCAAGAAATGAGCCATGCCTTAGTATGGGAAAGAATTTGAGTAGCTCTTCCGGTGATAGAAGCTTTCTCAGTAATGGACCAATCAATGGCCGGGGAATACATATTGATCTTCATTCAACCCATCATACAAGGCATCAAGGACACTCTCGTTGTCCTTAGTGCCTTTTGGGATGTCAGATAAATCCAGCATCTAGATTTCTTCAATTGTCAACCTACTATTGTCCTTTCTTCGGATGGCGACCTCATCCCAAAGGTCAACCCAAATATCTTCTATGTTGGGAACATGTAGATATAAAGTCCCATATGATTTAAGGACTCCTTGAAAATCAAATCCGTCTTTGTGCTTCATGTGCTTCTTCAACTTTTCTTGAAGCTCATGCACCACATTTTTAGCTTTAACCACTGTTGAGCACGTGTACCTTACTATGGAAATGGGGAAGGATATGGCAGCTTTGTGTTTACTCTATTGGAATTTGTGGAAATCCAATAATTGTCTTACCAACTCCATTAGGATCAACTTATCACCTGGGAATCTGGGCAATCAGAAAGGATCACCCAGATACATTACCACTCGAAGGTATGTGAACTTCTTGAACTACAAGAATATACAACCCCATTTTGATACTTCGGCCCATGCCTCGTCAGAGACTCTTCTTTTCCTTAGATCAGGGTTCATCCTACAGATATTTTCATAAAAGAAAGCACCGTTCACTCTTCGGAATTGATCCTCGGAACCCTTCATTGTCAGCTAAGGAAAGTACTGATATATGTTTTCTGTTACCCAATCTCCTTTTGCATCCAACCCTGGATAATTTCTCATGTCAGCTGCTGCATAGGTGACATATGATGACATATAGAATTTGCTGGTAGTCAAGGACTGTCTTCATCTGGGAGTCAATCTCATCACTTATAAGATTGCCTCCAATCAATCCCTTGTTCGTTCTTCTTCATAATGACCATGAATTGATACATCCATCCTTGGAAGTCTCTTGACTCAGGGAGTCCAAATACTCGACTCAGCAAGGTGATGATGTCATTGATTTCAAGGATGGAATCACTCCTGGGGAAAAACTTGGGAAACCTTGAGACAGCTGGCTTGGCCTTGATCAAGAACTTTTTATCCACACACCTGATGCAGTCTTCTTGACCTTTGTCCCAGGCTTTCTGTGCTGACTTAAGATCTACGTCGACATATTCCTGAAAGTTGGGTAATCTTAAAGAGGTCATCAAAGTAACCTTCGTCCAACTTCACTATGACTTCTCCCGCTTGATTTTTCATTGAGCCAGAGTCCGAGTCATAATGGGAAGCACATGCCAAAATGAACTCAGGACATTGAGCAGACATTAGGAATCCTGCTGTAAGAGGGAGGCCACTGTTGGTTATTGACTTCATCTAGGGACTCTGAGAAGAATCCTTGGTTCTGTTCCAAAAGTCTTTCATGTCAATGTTACCAAGATCTGTATCTCAGATGTCGTAATTGTAATCTATGTAGGAGGTGGATTCCATCTTCTGGTACTTGTATTTCATATTTCCTGAATTATCTGACTTATCCTTAGATGATCCAGGCTCCAACATGAAAAATCCTGAAGAAATAATGCCTAGACAACTCCTGTTTGAACAGTCAGACCTTGGAAGCTTGCTCAGCAACCCTAGAGACCCGCCACACTATCAGACTTTAGAATTTGCAAAGCACCTGATGAAACCTGACACACTAGAAGGTATGTTGGAAATAAGGTCTTGTTGGACACTTCAAAAAACCTGACAGACTGCAAAGAGCGTCGGAACTTAGTAGATGTCAGACACTTGGTAAAACTTGATGCACTAGCGGAAGTCAGAAGATGTTGAACACTCAAAGAAACCTGATACACTACAAAGTGTGTGTCGAAGGTTGATATATGTCTGGAACTTGGTAAAATCTGATACACTGGCGGAACTTGGAGATTGTTGAGCACTCAATGAATCCTAAAAAATGGCGGAAGCAAGGAGATGTTGAACACCCTGTAAAACCCAAAAATAAAGGAATTGGGTTTTTGAGGTGTCACGACATGTAAAATTCCTGCCATTTCACTAGTTAGGATCTTTAGATTTTTTCAATAATCAATAGGAGATATTCCATGGAATAAAATAAAGAAAACACCCTAAGGGTGAGTTCCAAACAAGAAATTTCAATGGAATACAACATAACATGAAGAAAACAATCTAAAACCCTAAACCTAGAGGATAAATAGGAAAGGACAGAGAACATCAAAAGAATATCTCAAATACAAATCCAAAAGACCTCAAAATCAGCAAAAAAAGTAAAATACCTTCAGTAATCTCAAAAAAATAATCAAAAACGGAACATGAAATCAATCAAGAAGCTCGATCGGGTTTGGAGGTCGCAGGCACGAGTACGAAAAATCTACGCAGCAAAAGTACAATAGGTAAAAATGACGTGTAAATTTGGGCTATTTATAAAACCCTAGCATTTATGACACTTCACCTGACACATGTGCCAACTACCCGATTACTCAGGGTTTAATGCCATGTCATCATGCTTGGAGGTCCCGAAAACCCGATACAAAGGATTAGCTATTAATTCGGGTTTCAGGTTTCAGGAAACAGGTGACATGAGGCATGAGATGTTAAGATGTTCCAAGGTCCCGAAAACCTGACACAAAGGAACATATTGTGTTTCGGGTTTTGGAAGTCAAGCGACATGTAGCATGCTTTTTGTAAATCATGTTCCGATGTTCATGAGTTCCGAAAACCCGACAGACTAACTTGTTCCAGGTTTTGGGTTTCAGGAAACAATTTACATGTAGCATGTAAAAAATATGTTTTCATGTTGTTGAAACCCGAAAACCCAAAAATCTCCTCAAAAGGGCATCTTAGGAGATTTTTCCAAAAAAAAAAATCTATAGTTATCTTAATTTTAGCTAAAATCACAAAAATGAGATAACATAATGCAAATCCACAGAAAAATTTTATTTTACACATTTTTTTGCCCTACCAACCTTCTGTGTTGAACCTGTGTCTCTTACTAGCGATGTAGGGTTGGGAAAGGAGATAATTTCCCTTAATCACCTATGCCTTGTCCATGGTTATGAGCCCATACTTCCTATTGGTAGCATGGGGCAAGGTGTAGGGGGTCTCTTTGACAAATTTGAAAGTTAGAAACAGTTCATTCAAATGCTATGAAATCATAAATCAAAACAAAGTGAGTTAGATGTCCAAAATTTCAAAAAGATTTTAAAACCTCAAAACTAGATTTTGTCAACTAAGTGGCCATCTATGGATCTAATTCTAGATAAACTGGAAAGCAATTCACATTTTAAACTATGAAGCAAACTTGAGTAGAATGAGGTTGTAGGGTCTCAATTTGGTCTTGCCAAATCTTTGTCTTTATCTTGTCATTGTCATTTAGCAAATTTCTATAACTTATGCCCCTTATGGCTCTTGGTGTTGAGCCCTCGCATCTTACCAGTTTCGTGGAGTTAGGAGTGGGGAAAGTTCATTCACTTATCATATCACTCTTTCGTCATGTCTTTCCAAAATAATACAAAGTATCAAAAAAAATTTAGAGAAACTAAATTTCAGCATTACAGTGTATTTGCATTATCATATATCAGCATTACAAAACACAAAAAAAGAAATCATTCTGTTAGCATTCATATCCACTGCATACATTCTGAAAAGCATATAAAAATGGAATTTCTATACATCTAGAGTACACATGTGAAGTGAGCTAAGAGGAAGTCAACTTAGATACAATGAATTAATGAACCAAAAAGAAGAGTTTGTATATATATCATAACAAATCAAGTTTGTGTACAATGTCATCACGCGCTAGGTGTGGTCGAAACGCTAGCAATGAGACCAAAATATACAAAACCATCATATAATGCCCCAAAAATTGCAACCAAGCAATAAAGACACTCTGCATATCCGCCTCTTTGAGCCCCCTTATGACCACTCTAGCTACGAATTTCTTAGGAGTTCTTCTCAAAAGCATTCAAACAGCAAAGGGCCAAGCCTAATGCAAAATACCATTCCTAAATCCATTTCAATTCAACCATACTCACAAACAAAACGGTCACTACAGGCCCAGAGCTAAAAAAATCACCAAGTCAATATGCACAAATGAAAGTGAAAATGAGTTTATATGTGTGTGTGTGTGTGTGTGTGTGTGTGTGTGTGTGTGTGTGTGTGTGTGTGTGTGTGTGTGTTGTTATAACTTCATTTTGAGTGCATATGTTCACAGGGTTGGAGTGTTGGCACAGGTATATTTCTATATCCCTGCACAAATGGTAAGTCCTCTTGTCGTTTTAATTTAGTATTTATTTTTTGATATTTCATATATCTAAACTTGAGTCTTCTTTTTTGTTTTGTAGGTAGTGGGAGTTTGGACGATGACATTCCAACACATGGGCATGTTAGGTATAGCTTCTAACTCCTCATTTCGGGAATGCCATACTCGGACTTTATGTTTTACACCTTTTCATGGCTAAGACACTTCTCCGAGAGGGAAATATGTACACACCCAAAATTGCATGTGCTACATTGTTAGAAAACGGTTACAAAAGTCCCCAATGATGATTCATGTCCTTTCAGAAGGTGTTCGAGTTCTTAAACCCATTCGCAGTGTATATTTATAGCCTAGACGTCCTTACTTAGCTTTTCAACACTTTTTTCCAATTTCCCGCTTCATTCTGTGCATGTTTTAGCCTTCAATGTCCAAAACCACCTCCCAGCGCAAGTGTGGTGGTCCTGTGCGCAATTTTTCCAGAACTCTTCATGCGTGATTTTCACGGTTTCACTTAACTTCTAGGGTGCGATTTGTGAACCAAATTGCCTAAAAATAGATCTTGAATGCTTAGTTTTCCTTCCCTCTTCTATTTTTAAATAAATTTAATTAGTTTGAATTGCCTCTTCACCCAATGATTTGGCACTCCAAGGTTGCCTTGTGCATGAAGGCACATCCCAGCCCAATTCCTATATATTCCATGCTTGTATTCAAGCAAAAGGCCTGAGAATTTTGTGTAGCTTGCATAATATTGCTGCTACAATCCTTCTAGAAATTGCATAGCCAAGCTCTGTTCACTTGTGTTATCTCTCTTCCACCTGCATTGCAACCAAACTGCCTTCAACCTATCCATTGCTCAAGCGCCTTCCCCTGCTACTACCTTTGCATTCCTGAATTCCTTGGACTCATATCAACAAACAGAGAAAGGAAGGGACAAACTGGGGGGACAACTCATCACACAGTTGGATTTACCTCTGTTCTGTGAATTCCAGGTTGGATTTGTTGTTTGATTTCCTTCATTCACTACAATTTATCATTGTTACATCATATCAAATAGAGTAGAAATCAATTTCCTTTCATTTACAAGTAATTAATTGATTTCCAAGAGGGTTCAAATCATTAATAGCAGCTCCCGGTGTAGGATCCTCTTCTTCCCATCCCTGTGGATCTGAAGGAGAGAATGTCTGTAGGAGGTTGTCAACACATCATAGATCATTTGGAAAAGCTCTTGTTTTAAGTTAGTTTAGTTTCAATACACTCAGCACAGGTGAATAACCACACTGGGTTATCTCGTTTGTTTAGTTTTAGTGTAGAAATAGGTTTAATTATTTAAAATAGAAGCAAATTGTTGTTTGTGATTGTAATATTTCAGTTTTGTGATTTGTTTAGATTAATTTCCCTTTCAGCAGTAGCATAGATTATTAGTTTCATGTTAGTTAATTTGGACACTTCAAACTAGTTTAGTGCTTAGATCCAAGTTAGGTAAACAAACCATAGGGAATTTATGCTACCCGTTCATAGCCTTTAAATCTCCCCTATGCCAACTCAGCTACCAGGAGATCACACTACCAAATCGTAGTCATTGATCCTCCTATAGTTAGCTATCCACACATTCAACATCGACTGCTCCGGCATGACATCGGGGGGCGAATGCGGTTGAAGGTTGCATGTCAATTTTCATCCATACAGTAACCATATTGAAGACTTGCATTTCAGTGTTTTTCTATTATAAACTTTGTAAACTTGACCCTGTAAATGATGAGATATCAAAGATAAATATCAATATCATCTAAATTGTTTCGGTACGGGTACAGGTATGGATATGGATACGAATACGATATACTGAAACGGTAAAATTTTAAAAACCTCGGGTACAATACATTGTGGGTACGTGTGTGTGTGTGTGTGTATATAAAAAAGCATTTGCATACATATTGAAATTTAATATTCGTACAATCTATGTCACAAGGTTCGTATTCATGTTCGTGTTCGGCAAGGATAAAATTCGCAACAAATTTGACACTCGATAAAATTTGGGGGGAAAAAATTGTCAATATATTCAAGTTATAAAATATTTCAAATTTTAAACCCATTTAAATCTAATACAATATTTTAAATTAAATATTAAAAAATCTAATTAAAATCCTTAAGCTTTCAACCTGTCTCAGTAAAATATATATATATAAGCATTTTAACTTTACATATATTTTAATTAATTTAAACTATTAAAAAAACCTAAAATTAGACCCATTTAAACTTTATCAATGTCTTTAATAACAAATTAAAATTTAAAAGAATAAAAACAAAAGGAAACCACCGCAAGTAGACTTACATGATAAGTGAATAAAGACAAAAGTGAACGGAGACAAAAATCTTCCACCGCCAAATACAAAGACTTATAAAAGACTACAGATCTTATATTAAACATTTGTGCTTTGACTAACATTTCAGGAGTCTAAAAATTATCAGACTTATTGGCGGCACAGCTCTACAGACAGTTTTGTTTCTGAATTAGTTTTACGACTCTGAGAGATCCTTACGCAAGCTCTATGCAACTTCACAAAGGGTGAAGAATAATCCAGATGAAAAACTGTGACAGAGCATACAATCATTCATGGAACATGAAAACAAAATTTAAATACTTTGATAATTCATTTAGGGGCTTTTATTTTTGAGGTAGGGGCTTTTATTTTTTATTTTTTAATAATTTTAAATTGAAAATGGCAGAACTTTGGGCTGGGTATGTTGTAAGTACATACCTACACGCCACGGGTACATCTCAGGTACGAAAATCTGTACCCCGGGCCTGCAGCATACCCAGACCATAATCATACATATCAGGCCTCGTACAGGGGGTACTAAGCATTTCCGGGCAGTCTAGAATATAATTTAGTAATTACTCTTGATCTTTTGTCAACATCTGATATCTTTAGTTTAAAAAGTCACTAATGTTTTTACTAGGCTCTATTAGGTTGTATAATATTGTTCTCTAAAATTTACTTATATATTTAAATATATTTGTAAAATTATGTATATATTTTTTTGCCATCTCTAAGCAACCATCTCCTTTTTTTTAAATGGCTTACCCATCCATGTCTCCTTGTACCAGTACCCGTACTAGTACCCATTTCCTAGTAGTTATGTCTTATATTTACTTCTTTTTGTTGCATCACCAGTCTTAGCTTTTGCACCAACATGGAATTGGTGTTGTCACTATGATTATGTTAAATCACTCATCCTTATTAAAAGCTTGGTGCTTAACACATTTGCTTGATACATAAACCCGGCTTGGGATTAGTGGGAAGTAAGGTTTTAGCGGTGTGTTTCTTTTAATATTTGGTGACATTGGCTCCGTCATTTAGTATAGCATATTAGCTAAAGCCTCTCGCAAGGCAGTCAAATATGGTGACAATGATTATTGTTTTTTTATTTAAGGTAAAAGGTTTTGGAAGGACCTTACCCAAAAGTACAACCAAAGGCTCAAAAGCCAAGATAAACAGCATATAGCAATGTGGTTTTTTGATCCGTGGGGGCAACACCCCAACCAAAAGAAAAGAAACATGAAAAAGCTAAGGCAGTGACCATCTGCCTACATAGAGCCCTACTACGAACCAACAAAAGCAAAACCGCAGCTAAACAACAGCAATAAAACAATTGTACCAAAAACAAGGAGACAACAGCACTAACCAATAGATTTGTTAAAAAAATTTAAAGCAACTACGAGAGCCTGGTGGAGTTTCAATGAGCAATAGCACATAGTGGGGTCCCAGTTTGAAGCTTTAAACTTTTTGGCAATCTTGCCATTCTTCCATGCAGAGGCAAATCTGGCAAATGTGGACTTGCATGAGATCCAGAATAGCACTGTGCATGGTCAGACAGTTGTTATGTTTATCCTCAAGATCTTTAAGCTTAGATTCCAGAGTGGCAATTTCCTCCTTGAGGCCGGGGATAGGATCAGAAGCTTGTTCCTTGACAGCAGACTTGAGAAGAAAGTCCACGTTGTCCTCAATGGTTTTCACAGTCTCAGCTTGCATGTTGAATTTCTTTTCCAAAACAGGAGAGATATCTTGTTCCATGACAGGAAGCACAGTGGAGGGGCTATCCTCCACAAAAAATTCTTTACCCTTCTAGCCAATGTCAAGAATTTCCTTATCTTTCCTGCTACTACGAAGGATCCTTTTAAGAGGTGGCTCAGAGGCTGAGTCACGGTACATGGGGTTTTTAGAGCGAATGCGGGGCTGTTTGGGAAGAGGAGAGGCCAAAGTGGGGGGTCGTGAGCTACAACATCTGAGATGTAATGGTAAATGAGGTAAATAACACCCTGGTGAAGAGGAACAGTCCTCTTGTGACCCTAAACTTCCAAAATAGACTTTTCCAAAGAGTGCAGAATATAGTGGGCTAAACTCACCTTCACCTCGCGCCTAAAATGATTTAACAGGACCAAGTGATGCATTGGAATGCTGGAGAATCTGCCCTCCAGGGTGACATAACAAACCATCATTCGGGCGACCTCATCAAATGGCTGCGGGATAGAGGAAACTAAAATGTCTTCCTTCTTGATATCAATATTTTCTCCTTCGTCCTGAAAGACTTTTTCCTCTATTTCCTTATTGTTACATGTCATACTCTGACCTCACTTTTGGAAGGTAATAATGGCAGTTGATCCTTGTTTCTTTGTAAGTTTAATTCAAACCCCATTTTTGAGGTTACCATGGGCATTGACTCCAAGAGGCTTTCGAAAGCCATGCAATATATTATTATCATTATGATTATGGTGGTGAAGTTTTCACTTGTTTCAACACTTGTCCAAAATCCTAAAATTAGGGCTGCAGGCATGTAATAAATTCCATTTCCAGCTCTAAGTTTTGGGTGGCACTGGAGTTGTTTCTTCTCCTTCTTAGTAGATGCAGTTTGCTACTACTTTTGGACAATAGTTGCTCCTCTTATTCCTTTCTTGTGTTTCTCTTATTTTATTTGTTTGTTTCGGGCCTTCTTGGTCCTTTGCTCCCTTTTTCTTTGGGCTTCTCATCTTCATTAGTTTATTAGTAAATTTGGCCATTGGGGCTTTTTGTAAAAGGATGTGAGTCCTTTTAACACCCTCAACATTTTATCAATTTCCAAAAAAGAAAGAGTGAGAGGGAAACCTTAGCGAATAGATCAAAATATCTCAAAATTCGGAGTGAATGTCATTGACGGAGAGATAGGTTGAGACATAAAAAAATGGCCACAATGCTCATAAAGGTAGGCCCCCAAGTGCTTTGAGCATAGCTAGAATGAAGTGCCATTTGATCCTATCATAATATTTCTCAAAATCAATTTTAATATAAAATATTTTTGTGTAATCTTCAAGCCCATTCCATACCTTCCTAGACTATAATAATATTATCCCAAATATATCAGCTTCTATGTAGACCTTGTTTGTTCTAGAAAAACAAGTATAGGTAATATGTTGTGAATACGCAAGGCAAGAGCTTTAACAATGATCTTATAAGAAACATTGAGTACATTAATTGGCCACCAATTAGTAATGAGCTTCGGATCCCCCATCTTGGGAATAGATTTCATATGCCCTTGGTTAGTGAACTAACCAAGTGAATTGGAATGAAAGGCCTTCAGATAGACTTGAAAAAGGCATAAAATTCACACGGGAAACCATCGTTTCAAAGGGCCTTATCATTTTCCATTTGAGAAACTATCTCAAAACATTCCTTGGTAGTTGGCATTCTATCGCAAGCAATCCTTTGTGATTGAGAGAGCTTACGAGAGACCACAACTAAGCATTAATCAAGAGTCACTCATCACCTTAGAGAAAGATCATGAACTTCAAAAACTTTTGTATAATGGCGCATAAAATCTTGCAACATCTTTAACATGTCAGACAAGTGATGAGAGCCTTCTTGGATATATTTTATTTGTTGGTGTGCATATTTGGCTTTGAGGGAATAAAATAATTCCTTATAAACCTGATCACTAACTTTGAGCCAATGTAATCGAGCTTTGATCTGAGCACCTTTGGCATTATAAGCATTTGTAATTTGAATGCATTTCCGAAGATTCACCACCTGGCTCTGCAAAGGTTCATCAAAGGGAGTTTTCTCAATTTTGGAGTGGCTCAGCTCAAAGGTGTTGGCAAAGTATGATTTGTGTTGAATATGGGCCATTTGACACCCAAATGTGCTAAAAAACACGTCAACCACCAAATGGCATCTATCCATCGTGTAATCTATCTTATGCTACCATTTGGGTGTGCCACGAGGCCCTAAACTCAATTAATATGGTGAAGGGCAGGCCTTTGATGTAATAAAGTAGTTTTTGAGATTAAAATTGGGTAGAGTGAGCATGTGGTCACTTGAAGCTAAGGTCCAAATCCATAAATAATTCCATTGATACTTGAAAGTTTTCACACGCAAAGGAGAAAACAAATTGTGTTGACAATATAGCACGATCAAGGCACTTAAAGACATGATCTGATCCTTGGCATAAATTAGACCAAGTGTGCCAAGCGACATAGTCAAAATGAAGAGAAACATTGGGGTCATAAAACCCATATTTATTGTGCATATACATCTAAATTTACCTTTCACAAGCAATACAATACATGGGTAGAAGACATCTTGTCAATAGGCAACTCTACATTATGGAGCTAGTTGGCAATCCAGTGTGAGAGTGTCGTCCTTTGAAACACATTATTGGATGCATAAATATTAATTACTCCAAAAGATCAATTATCAATGTTGAATAGTTAGACATGAACTATGAAATTCCAACCCTCATACTAACCATCTTACATTTATTTTATTTTATTGATTAATAGACCAAGTGCCGCGGAGCAGTGAGTCCTGCCATATGAGTTGTTATATATTATATTTATTTTTTATTGAATTCAAATTGTTGCATTTTTTGTAGTCAATGTCCCTAGTAAAGTAGTTGTAAAAATTGATTCGTAATGAATGTAAGAGATTATAATTTGTTTTAATTTTTTAAATGTTGAGTTAGTGATAATTGTCACATTAAAGGTCATAATATAATGTTATAAGATATGCAATCAAATTTATTACTAAGTTTAATATTGCCAATTCTGACCTCCTGTCTATAAACAGAATTCAAGAGTTGATGTCAGATGTCATGCTCCATAAATTGTGACTAAAGCCTCCAGATACATGGTGGCGCAATTGGTGGTGGAACTATGATATTGCCTTTCTTTGCTACAATGTCGATACCATATACCAGTTATTGAGCCCCATCTCATCTGCCATCGCAAAACTCAATGCCTGCAGGGTCTTGCAATCTGCCCATTCTACTTGGCTTCATCGACTTTCCCGTGCTTGGAACCCCTTGCTTGAGCCTAAAGTTAACCATTTTCTTGGGTGCCTTATCTATCAGGGCCTTCCTAATGGTGAGTGTCTTAGTCACATCAGCATTCCTAATCCAAAATGCCCTTTCTACTCTTGACTTGAGTCCTTTAAGCATTTGTTTGGGTCTTGCTCCCACGCGTAAGTCGTTTGGTCTTGGATTCATACATTATTTCAAACCTACCACCCTTAATTCTTTCATTAGTGTTTTTCATTGTTTGGAGATTTCAGTCCTTAGCCTAATTATATTGAGACTCTGTGGCATTTGTTTAGAGCTTGTATTCTCTTTCATATTTGCAAAGCTCATAATACTATGATAAATTATCAAACCGTTGCTTTATTCTCCACCAATGATAAAGTGGTTATTTTGTCTACTGTGTGCATATAGATTTAAGCTCAAGCCGAAAAGGTTTCCCTGGAATTTTCTCATTTACAGGAATTGCTCACACACTAGGGGAGTGCACCTTGCATAATGAGTCTGGTCCTTCCTGACCCTTTGCTACCACCACTTCGGCCACCTCAGCCTCATCGGCCACCTCCTCAAGTTCCGTGTCGCAGAAGACACTCTCGCAACCACCGCTCTGCCTCTCCCCAGGGTCGCCCTTCAACTTCATCCTCCTCTGGGTTGGGCTAGAGTCCTCCTCCACGTAGGTAGGTTGTGGCAGGATCTCCATGTTGGGCCTCTCCTCCGCCTGGAGTTTAGACTTTTTTGGCTCTCCACCCCCTGGTTGGGGAATTATGGTGCCTTTACAGATGCAGATGTCAAATCAGGATGGCTGGAAGATTGATCCCCCTTCGGCTAAGCAGTCGAGTGGAGCTTTCATCCCTCCCTGGGATGATCCTCTTTCTCCTCCCGGAGTGGCGACATGTGCTTAACGAGCTCTGGTTTTTTGTAATTCTTTTGTTTGACCTAGTGGAGTTCTTTGTTTTCCCTTTAGGCATTTTGATGTGCCTACGTGGATTTTTTGTGGGACCGTGAGTTTTTTGGTCGTCGCTGCTTTTGTTTCTTTTTTTTATATAATATAAAAAGAGTATGATTTTGAGGGGACCAAAAAACTGCGTACATAGAAAGAAGTCAGTTTTAACCAAAAAAAACCAACAAAAATCCAAGGAGACAAAGTCAAAATAGCCTGACAACAGTCCACCACAAAAAAGAGCTAGACAACACAATGTCTGAATATTAACTAATACATTTTTAGACTAACTACCAAAAGACAAAAACCAAAAGACAAAAGCTACAGATCCCAGGAACATGAACAACAAAAGGACAACAAAAGGGTTGCCATTATTTCTCCATAGCCTTGTTGTAGGTTCTAGCACTCAACCTGCCATCCTCCCTGCCTGCAACTTTGATGATCACTCATTTAGGTCTCTTCTCCTCCTTTTCCATGGGTTGGGTTTCCACAATCTCCAGTTCTTTTGGTATTTTCTCCTCCTTGTCCTCAATTTGGGTGTTCACGGTCTCTGTTTTAGTATAACCATCAGTCTCAGAATCTTCACTGTCAGAACTACTAAGGAGTAGCCTCATATTTGGCTTTGTTGTTTCCCACTTTGGCCACTTGGTCCTGAAGGATAAAAACCCTCTGCTCCTGCATGACAAAATCAACTTGTATTCTCCCAATTCTTTTGTTCTGGACCTCTATTTTATGGTGGCACTCCTTCATTTCCTGAATCAAATTCTTATTGACCTTAAGAATGGTATCTACAGTCAACTTAGCATGCATAATCTTAGCTTCCCGATCCATAAATTCTCTCTCCCTGCTACCAGAGCTTTCACCCACATTCTGAACCCCACATTTCAAATTACATAGAACATCGGCAATCCCTTTGGGGGTGTCTTTCCCTTTCATTTTCTTCATATGTTTGAAGGAAGATGCAAGGTTTTCTTGGTTAGCCTCAGGATCATTATCATTCAAAGGTTGGGCAGGGATACTGGGTTTGCCCTTTTGCACTAACAGGGGTATTAAACCTTGATGCAGAGGAACATCAACTTTCTTATTTTTAAAATCAGCAATGGTGGATAGCAAGGACCTGTAGAGGAAGAAAGCCAAACTCATAGCTTGGTTCCTACAGAAGAGATTTAGGGTGGAGAGGTGAAAAGAGAAAATCTTCCGAAGTTTACCTTCTAGAGTCAGGTATTTCATGACAACAAGACAAACATCGGCCCAACATTCAGGGAGACAAGTATGGGCTATGTCATCATCATAAGAAATAATATGCTCACCAGGCTAAAAAAAAAAGTGGTTATCTCATGTTTTTGTGATTTTTGTCTTTATAGATTTTGAGACCATCCTTAGCAAGCCATGTTATCTCAGCGATGGATTCTTTTGTAATCCTAATTTCAACCCCCCTGAAATTGAAGCCCCTGCTTTTGTAACTCTCATATATTTTTATTAATATGATGGGCAGTTCCAAAAGTAAATTTATTATCTTTGGTGATGATAAAGTGTTATGCATGTCACTTGTGAATTTGTGAATATTTATTTTGATTAAAAAAGAAAAACTTATAATAAATCAACTTATCAATTGTCATGTTAATAAATGTTATGTCATTTGTCACGTTCTAGTTTTTTGTTTTTATAAAAAAGAAGAAAACTTAAAAATGGTGTTATCATTGTGACTAATGAAAGTCACTTTTTAAACAATTTTAGTATTTCACTTGGTTCATTGGTGAAGTTGATTGGTTTTGAATACGCCCACCAGGGATCATGTCTTGTTGAGTGCAAGCCCTGGAGATACCCGACAGGAGAGTCAAAACAGTTGAGGCTAGGATCGTGCCCTGGGTGACTTTGACGGCATGGATGCCCCTTACTCGTAACTACTTAAGCTGAAGGTGGTCATTAGTTTAATTGTACACTTACTAGTAATTGTAAATTTATTATATGCTTCCTCCAAAACATGAACAGAGATGTTGACAATCTATATAATCTAGTACCTAGTTGAATGCGCTTCTCAGTGTATAAATAAATAAATTATCAACTCAAAATTTAAACATTAGAGATATTTTCTACATAGAAATTCTTAAATATAATTAACTTAAAACAATTAATATAATTTAATAAGCCGAAAGATATAATAACATGCATATTGCATTCCCCCTTTGTTTGAGGGAAAAATACATGAACACGTGTTGTTTTCATGTTGGTGGATGAAAAGGAGCTAAAGTATTAAAAATAAATTGTGAATGACATAGTTTTGGCCCTCTGCTTCTACTATGAAACGGCTTAAGAATAGGTACTATTTAAGACAAATTCTTTGTTCCAAACGCTGAAAATTCCTCCTTACCCACCCACCAAATACATTACCTAAAACCGTTTTCTTGGAGCAGACGAAAATTCAAGACATCGATTACTCTACTCCGTGTAATGAATCAGATTACAATTTACGAGCTAAGCCAAAAAACGCCACCCGAAAGTTATTCGTGTATGGGTGGGTTTTAGTGGTAGGGGAGGGGAGCCAATCATGGTGCATTACCCAGTAGTGGTGAGTGTAGTGGGAGTATTTGCTGTCAGCTTTTGCACAGTAAAATATTAATAATGGAATGAATATTATCCTATAAATGTACAAAGTATATAGTAACCGGTGGGGGGTGACATTCACCGGATTTGGTCAAGCGCGCGAAAACGTAGTTTTTTGGACACCTCACACTCCAGCTCATGCGTACGGAGATCTACGTGTCTGCTGAGTTGGCAAAGGCGATGAGTGTGCAAAGAATTTTGGCCCGCTTCTTTTGACTGATTTTTGTGATTCATTTGATTTTTTTGCTGTTGCAAATAGTGCGCCAAAGTTAGGGTGCACCGTGACTGGCTCCCCTCCCATAGTACTCAAGTGCCTGAATTTTTTAATATATGAGTTTGGCAATAAATGGTTGTATGTGGGCTTATATAGCTCATAGTCTGTACATATGGGGAAAAATTCCAACGATTGAAACGCACTCCCTTGGGATGTAATAGCGTTCAGCGACCCCCCCTGTCCACATATGCAGAGAAAACATAGAGCGCAACACTCAATCATCAGTACAAATATATAACAATTAAATAGTTTTGCAATAGATACAGGTATACGAAAAATAAATTTAAAATTTTATATTTTATTAAATGTTGTCAGATTGTACTGACAGTCTGGACGGACATCTGATAAACCCTGGGCAGCGGGGAGAGGCGTGAAAATGCGCATATTGATACATATGCACATATGAATACGCTCGGGGCATCCTCGAGTGCACTCAAAACCCATTTTTAGTCCTCATGTGTAGAATTCTTCAATTGATTGGACAGTATGTTAGTAACCCCAGATTGCATGTTCAAATAACAAGTTACTTATATTTATCAATAACAAAAATTTCAGAAAAAAAATTAAATAAAAGGTGGCGTGACACCCAAAAAAGATACCTACCGTAGCCCACTAATGCTAGGGTTTTGTCACCGGGTTCAGGGGTTAAATTTGATGGCCATTTAGACGTTTTTTGTGATTTTAGCCATAAAATACTTGCAGATTTATGAAATAACCGTCACACACGACTTGCATAGTTAAAATTTGACCGTCATTTTTAATGTATATCTATATATAAGTTATATTAATATATAATAAATATAGTTAAATAAATATAAAATATACGATATTTTATTAATATAGTATAAATAACCTATTTTTGAATTTTTGAAGGGCAGTATTAGAAAATCACGTCACAGAAAAATTGTTTGCCAGGCATAGATGGCCGTCAAATTTAACCCCTGACTGGGCTTATCTTTCCTTATGCTTCACATTGCTCCCTACAAAATCTGTACGTGATGCGGCTAAGTATGGTGTTTGACGTTCACGTTGACACGTAGGTATTAGTTGTTTTGATTAAGTATAGAGATGTGGCCATGGTGTTTGACGTTCGCGTTGACACGTAGGTATTAGTTGTTTTAATTAAGTTTAGAGGTGTTGGAAGTTAGCGGTAGGGTGAGTCTTACAGTGTTTCTAGGTACAAACAAAGATGGAATGCTTTGCTTGGAATCTTTTTAAGTATGCCTTGTGCATTCATTGTATTACACGGATGCTAAATTTCGTGCCTATCGTATAGTTATATTTAAAACAATTTCTTGGATTAATCATTTCAACCTAAATATGAGGGTTGTAATAGAATTAAGAATTTCTTGGATTAATCATGCTGTCTTTCGTTAATTAAAAATAGAAACGAATGATATCATTGTAAAGTATATATTTCAATATATATTTTATGCACTCTAGATAGAGATGCAATTCATATCAACAAAGCTTTAAAGTTTAGATGTTTTTTTTTTTCATTCTCGCATTGAGAAGGTTTTGTTCAATTTCATTCTCACACTTTCACACGTTTTCCTTTTTCAAAATTAAGCCGAACACTTTTTTTAAAAAGATTTTTGTAGATTAAAATAGGAATTATGCATGAGTGATATAATGGAGCAAAGGAGAAGTATAGTAGAGCAAGCGACATAAGGGGAGGAGGACAATTATTGTTAGGATATTAGTGTTTCATTAATGAAACATTACTATTATGGAGTGAGGTTATTATTTAGTAAATAATATTAGTATTGTGAAGTTTGGTTGTTATTTTGTAAATAACAATTTGCTTACTTTGTTAGTTTGTTTCGCCTGATAAGATTATAATGTTGTTTGGCTTGACTCTTTGTGTTAAGGAGTTATGATAGCCTATTTATTTGTATGGTTATCTTTGTTGATAAGTGATTGAGTGCAACATTATTATTGAGTGTTAAGCAATGAAGCTCCACCAAAATAAATATTTACAGGGGAATAGAAAATGTTGGACGAAAAGTAGGTGCTCCTCTTCTTTGTTTCGGAAAGTCACATATGTATTGTGTGTCATTTATGGAAGTTGTGAAGGAGAAACAAGATGCGAGGAACAAATATTTAAGGCAACATAATATGGAAATAGCTCTGAAAGTAGACCCTTATCATTGAATACTCCCAATGCCTAAGTTGACTTTTTTGTTAATAGTGTCAAGTTGTTGTCGATGTTTGAACACATGACCTAACATTGTTCATATTATTTGCTCGTTTCTCAGTGGAACACACAACTTTGTTTACTTTCCTCCTGGGTATACATTTTTCCTGGGAACTTACAATGACACCAAAAAATATCCGTTGTGTGAAATAGAAGAATAAGAGGATTTAGAAGAAATATTTACACAAATCTTCAATTTCACATTGATTTTGTTTCTCGTGATTATGTTGATCCATCGAAGAAAGAAGCGACGAATTTTCAGAGCATTCGACATTATAAGGCGCCAAATTTGATGATAAAAGGCTTGAGAATGTTCTCCTTTGACTACAATTTAAATAAGTCTTGTCATGCATGACATGTGGTGCACACAATACAACTAGATTTGAAGGAGACATAACCAATGAAGCCAAGAGAGATGGTCGATAAAATATTTATTGGAGAAGTTGCAAGCCGTATCTTCATTATAAAGAGAAAGCCTAATAAATAGGCAAAGAGATCCAACAACCTAACAATGAGGAAGCTAAACAAGACAAAAGACAAATCTATGTGAAACCTCCTAACTACAAGCCAAAGTTGGCTCAAACAAACTAACAAGATAACACATGTAACATATTGTTGCTACATTATTACATTCAAATTATTGCTATGACTAAATCAAATGTTTAGTAATTATTACAATAGTATGATTAAGCTCATACGTGAACTTAACTAATAATGTAGTCTTGTTTCCACTGAAATGTATACAAAATATCCATACTATCACTAAAGTTTTTTCTACATAAAAAACTTGAAGGTGTACGCATTGGACTATGCAAACTCACATGTACCAAATCCAATGCAATTTTTTTTCCATTCCTTACAAGTGTTAAATGTACGTTGAAATTTTTTTCCCATTAGAAAACCTAACATACATTCTCATTCTTTTGAATAGGAGAAATCCCATTTACCATGTTAGAATGACTTGATGTTTGTAAATGTTGGTAACTAAGGTGACTATACCTTTTATGTCAAAGATCATTAGTGCATGCTCATTTGTTATTTTAGGATCAATCAACTTATATAATCTCTTATTACCAAGACCAATAACAATGAATCTATTATCATAAATATTACTAAACATGCATTTGTTTCCTTTAAACTCCACACAAAGGTTAGGATTCATAGTTATTTCACTTATGGAAACAATAATTTTGTTTATGTCTGGCACAAACCAAACATTCTTGAAAATGTAACTCACATAATTTTTCAATGCAATACAAACATAACTATATCCTTTCACATGGTGAACCAAACTATCACCCAAGGAAATTGATTCATTGAAACTATAATCTTCTACAAGTTTACATACTAGTCTTTGTCATATGTGTAGTGTATTGATGTGCCTAAGACAAAATACCACATTCTTAACTCCATTGACTGATTTTGTACTACCACAAATGCAAACTCACCCGTTGAACTTTATTCATCTTCTTTATCCACATTTTTAGATTGTGGTCCTTATTTCTATTATTATCCAAATCATATTGTCACTTACAACAATATTTCTTCAAATGACATGGTTCCTTACAATAAAAACACTTTCATGTAGATTGCTTAGGAGTACGTACATTTCTATTAGAGGATACTTTTGAAGAACCACTAACATTCCATTATTTTATATTTCCTTTTGACTATGTCATGAATGTAATTTTTTTAGCCACTAATGTCTGTTGGTGTAGGTTATTTTCCATGTATTTATTTTAAATACATGGAATACCTCCACATAGGTGATTCACCATGCTTAGGTATCCTAGGGTGTCATTATGGCTCTTACACACGTCATAGAGTGTCATTGGAGTTACATTTGACCAGCTATTCCGAGAATGTAACTCCCAATTTTTGACGCCTACATTTGTGGGGGAGTTACACACCCCACTACTATTTGTACACCCTTTAATCTTGAGCAACACATGGGGAATGGAATAGAGTTTGGTTTTTTTCAACTTTTTTTCCTCAATGCATGCACATTGCTTCCATGAATGATTTATTGCTTTGATCTTGAAGCTACATCGTTTTGTGGTTGAGTGCAATGTTTTGGTGCTCACGGATTCCCTCCAGATCTTCGTTATTCCTCCGACATGGTATTAGATCTCGGGGATCATAATCGTGTTGCTCACCTCGGTTGCTTACTACTCTCCGCCTCGTAGTTTCTTATGCAAGTTCCCATTCTGTTTTGTGCTCTACTTGCATTTTATTATTTAAAAAAAAGAGGTTCTTATGTTTGGTTTTATGCTGGTGTTTTCTGTGTTGAGAGAAAATTGTAGGTTCAAGGTCCTCCTTCGTGGTCATTTGATCTTTTGCAAGCCCTTCCTTATGTTGGTCTATGACTCGTGTATACTCGGGTTGGTTTGGAGTTTTTTGGTCGCTGCTGGGTGAAACGGTTGAAGCAGCAGAGTTGAATGGTATCCAAAACGCACCTACAGACCAAACCACGAAGCACCTCGTTGCATTTGTAGTTTGAAGTCTACATGTGGTGTCCCAACTTATGCTCTGCCTGTAGTTCGTCCCTTCTCTGGTTCATTCAACTCGGTACTCCAGGCTTGTATAGTGCCTGTGTATCACTTTTGTGGGATTTAGATATTGGTCCAAGCTTGTTTGATCATTCGGCTCTATTCTGTTGCACCTCGGTTGTGAGTAACTCTGTGCAACTCCCATCGTGTTGCCTCCTTCCTGCGTCTATTCCATTGGTTTGAGAGCTGTGGAATCTTGTTGGATGGTTTCTTGGAGCCTTGAACTAGGTGGTTTCAGATTGAACATTTTTCAGCCCTTTTGGAACTGCTTTCTGGGCACGTTCTGTTCAACCAACACCTTTTGGCTCGTTGCTTGGTGGTGTGGCCCCTCTACCACCTGTGTTCAAACTCAACCTTGCTTGGTGCTCCTTCCACCATCCTTCGAACTTGCATGGTCATGGTAGACTCCAGACTTGGGCTTCCACCTGCACTGCACACTGCATATTCCTTTCCAACCGTTTCTCCACACACAGCTCAGCGACCTGCGTTTCTCTCTCCACATGACACGTCTTCTGCTCAGCCTGGTCCAGCTCCGCCGTTTCAGCTCATGAACACCTGCTCGGCAACTGTTCGACCATTTCAATAGTGGGAATCCTTGACTGGCCGAGAGGAGAGCCGTTGGAGGGCTGGCAGACCAACACAGCACGTGGACCCTTCATTTAGCTCGGTCAACAGCCACATGACTTAGCACAACATGGCCCCCCTCCTTTCAAACACCTTTTTAATATTTTAAGGTGTAAAAACATTCAGTCATGGCATTGTATTAATTTTTAGGCTGTATTTTGCTTGGTTGAATGTCCTTCCTTCGAGCGTCGAAGACGGAGGGTGAGGTTCGGGGTTGGCAGGAGGCTAATCCCCCCTCGCAAGTAAAACAAACTATGCCTAGAATTTGATGGCGTTTCCAACGAGTAGTCACACGATACCCTTTGCACCCATTTCGTGCACTTTTTTAATCAGTTTGCAGCGTTTATTGACTTTTTCCATCAGTTGCGGGAATCATATTTATGCCATAACTTTTGACTCGCTGCTCGTTTTTTAGCACTTCTTTGGTCAAAGTTACATGATTTCTCACACTTTACGTGATGGCATTATCAGTTTTGTAAATACACTACTTTATAAAGTGCCGCATTCTGGGGGGGTTGATTGTACTCTTGGGCTTTCACTCGCAGACGCATTATCAGCCGAGTCTGACGTCTTGCTTTTATGCATCTTACTTTTTTCATCATGGAGAGTGCTCTTTCCAGACTTGAGTGTCGTAGGATCACCTTACAGCCTCCGCCACTTCTCACCGAGAGAGGGAACTATTCAGCTTGGCATGCTTCCATGGAACATTACTTCGCCCACGAGGGTCTTTTACCCTTCTTGCTTGGGCCAGTTCCTACACCCACTGATCATCGTCATCTGGAGGACTTCCTTGACACTTGTGACCATGTCTTTGGTCACATGATGATGCATGTCTCTCGTTCTCTCTGGTTTCACGTGGCACACTCAGATCCACCTCACCTTGTCTAGAGAATTCTTCAATCCTTCTATGGAGACCCTTCACATACTGCAGTCGTTGTTGCTACTGCTGATTTAGTCGTCTCCTCCATTTCTTCATGTGATGACAGTTCCACTGACATAGACTCATTTGGTTCTACTTCTGATGACGAGGATTGTGCACCTAGTTCTGATGTTGAGAGCATTACAAAGAACTCTTCTCCTCTTTCTCTCACTATTCCAGAGAGTGTTGACACTTCCCACATCTCATCAGATATCGAGCAGTCTTCTACTCAGTCTCACACCATCATTACACCAGCCTCCTTTCCACTTCCAGTGTGTGAGGCCTATTCCACTCCTCTACCTTCATTGGATGACTCATACCTATCTGACATTGCTCTTCTATTTGTTGAGCCCCCTCATTGGGATGAGTATCTGCCTGACCTTAGTCGTCTTTTCGAAGAGTCCACTTGTTATGCTCTATAGGTCCCTCATCCATCTATAGGTGTTTCAGAGGAGTTCATCATCTTTGTTGTTGGGAGTGCCCCTTCCGAGAATCATGTCACTTCCACATTTCCAGAGACCTTCATTGATCCACCCTCAATTGTGGATCCCTTTTCTGTTGTGGAGGATGTTTTTTTCCCTTCACATCACTTGGACATCCTTTCTGTGGGTGTTCCTCTTTTTCACTCTGACAGTTCTACGCATGTGGCATTACCTTCAGTTCCTTGGCACTCACTCGCTAGACCTATGTCACACTTCAGTTCACCAAACTCAGAGTTCTTCGTGTTGCTACCTTTAGTTTCCTTTGTGGAGTGGGCGGACTTCCAGCATGTCATTTTTGTCCTTCCTAAGGGCGGGCACATAGTTTGGTGTGGGTGGCTTTTCTTCAGTCCAAAGGTAGAGGATCTCATCATCGACATTCTTCTAGGAGACCTCCTAGAGCTGCAGAGTTCATATCCGTCCATGACATCTTCTGCATTCCTCTCGTCTCCCTCTTCTTCTCTCTTCTTCTTCTTTCCGAGAGATTGCCTCTTTGTACATGGGTACCCTTTCAGGCTCGTCTATGGTCGGGACCCATATTTGGCATCTTTCTTAGTTTAGAGATTGTTTTGTTCTCTTGTGGTGGATGTTTTTCCCACTAGGTTTTCCTTCACTACTTGGGATCTTTTTCTTGTACGTGGGTACCTCATTAGGCTTCTTGCCGGGACCCACTTCTCTCCTTGTTTTCATCTATGTCTCCACCTAAGCTATGCTTCAGGGGGGGTGTTGGTGTAGGTTATTTACCATATATTTATTTTAAATACATGGAATACCTCCACATAGGTGATTCACCATGCTTAGGTGTCCTAAGGTGTCATTATGGCTCTTACACATGTCATAGAGCGTCATTGGAGTTACATTTGACCGGCTATTCTGGGAATGTAACTCCCACTTTTCGACGGCTACATTTGTGGGGGAGTTACACACCCCACTACTATTTGTACACCCTTTCATCTTGAGCAACACATGGGGAATGGAATAGAGTTTGGTTTTTTTAGGTTTTTTTCCTCAATGCATGCACATTGCTTCCATGAATGATTTCTTGGCTCTTGCTTTGATCTTGAAGCTACATCATTTTGTGGTTGAGTGCAACGTTTTGGTGCTCACATATTCCCTCCAGATCTTTATCATTCCTCCAACAATGTCAAGGAAGTTGCATGAGTTTGCCTTCTCTTCTTCTACATGAGAACTATAGACAACTTCTCAAAATCAATCTCAAGCATCTCCGCAATCATATGTAATGAGTCAAATGATCCTGGAAATTTTTGTAGTACCAAAGTAATCATATCATATTCATATACAGGATCTTCCATTGCTTTTAACTGATAAAAAATGTCCTTCAATTGTAGTAAAAATTTAGAGATTGAACAACTTTCCTACATTTTAGTGGAAAATAACAAAAATTTCAAGTACAGTACTAAACCGAATTCTGAAGCCTGGTACTTGGATGTTAGACTTTTCCACAAGTTTGAAGACCTAGTTACATTTTTAACTTTTGGTTTCAAATTATTAGACATTGAAAGTTTTAGAAACATCAATGCTTCTCTATGACATTTTTCAAAGTTATTAGGTTCATCAACTGAAAAATCATCATCATATGGTCATGTTTCTTTGCCAAGTAAAATTTGATATAGATTTCGATACTCACAAATAGTAAGTATCTTGTGACTCCAAAAGCTAAAGTTTTTGCCTGTCAATTTTAGTGAATCTGGAAACAACAAATGTTGTGAACTAGCCATTTTGACCTATTTTTTCCCTAAAACAATTAAATCATGAAAATTGTAATGAATTTTACAAAAAGAATCTTTTTCTCACTAATCCTACTCTAAAATTGGACAATGATTCTAATTTTCAACAAAATATTCTTTATAGATTGTGAGATTTTAATTTATTTTTTTGTAAACTGCATAAACAACACAGAAACAATTAAATCTCAACTTTGACAAACTCTTTTGAAAAAATTCCTTTTTCTGGCAGAAAGGGACTTCAAATTAGACAAATTAGAAAAGTTTGAAGGTTTTTATCATTCAGTTTTCTAGAATCAGAATTAACCTAAGTTCTGCTTAGTCCGTTATGCAAAAAAATAATTTTTCTAAAGTTTATATTCAAGAAATTTTTCATAAAAATTATTCTTGCCCTAAAAATTTATAACACTCTAAACTTTGATTAAATTTGTATAAAATTTTAATTGACCAATCCAATTTAACATGTGTAGCAGCAAAATGGCATCTACTTCTGAAATCTTGTTGGGCGCTTCTCCTCCACTTGGGTGCTTCTACAAGCTTTAAAAGACTAAAAATCCTCATTGCCCCATAGTTTTCTAGCTTCTTTGTTGATGGATATGTGGATAGATACCATATAGTTGAAGGAAATAAACCAGAACTAGTTTCTTCTTTTTCTTCTACCACGCATCACCTCACTTTCGTTCTATAATGTAGTCACACAATATTGCTTCTAGAAAATGCATGGACACATAGAGAGTTGCGCCCTCTTTTCAAAAAATGGATAATTAAATTAGAATTAGCCTTGTTGTGGCACCCCACTCCTTGCCACGTCCTCCTTGTGGCACCCACTCTCATTTGGTCAGTGTAGAAAATAACACGCTAAATAGAATAATATTCCAATACCAGGGAGCACTCATTATTTGCTTTTCCTTTCTCCCTTCTTATGTTAAACTTGCTTATGCTAATTGAAAGAAACTAACACCTAGTAGTCTCAAAGAAAATCTAAATCTACTATTAACATCATGATAAGAGCTTAAAGGAAATAACTATTCTAATTGCATAAACATGAATGAAATAATCTAATTTGCTAAACATTTCTACTCTTATAATGTATGATTACTTCTAAACACGAGCCTCTTTAGATCATGAGCAATCAAATTTGTGTTGATCTTCAAAGAGAGGGAACGATCTCACTAATAAATGGCTACAAGGCCATGCTTAGATCTTCCTTTCTACTCAACAATGGTAGAATGAATGCAAAGATAAAGTAGTTATTCCAAGAATGGAGAAGGCTCTTATCATATGCCTATAGTAACTGCTATTCAAAGCATGGTGTAGTGTGAAAGAATGTAGGAGGGTCCTTTATATAGCTTTCCAATTTAGGAGAAGCTTGCAAACTAGTGCATGTGGGATAAAGGAATAAAGTAGATTTAGACTTCTTAAGCTTGATTAGAGGAATTAACAAGTGATTAGCAACTCATGGGAGTTGGAGATGATTTAATTAATCAACTAGGATTAATTAATAGGCTAGAATAAGCTTTTTAGGCTATTTGGAGGTGATTTAGGAGGAATTTGATATGATTTGAAAGAGAGACTTAACCAATAAGAGAGTTTATTGATTAAATATGATGCAAAATAGGCTTAATTAACTAATAATAGTTAATTATTCAAATGGAAGAGGATTATAACTAACGAAGTGCCATTAATTGGCATCCATAATGGAATAAAGGCTAGTTAATTAACGAAGTGTTGTTAATTGACCAAAATAGAGGGAAACGTTAGTTAATTAGTGAAAAATCACTAATTTTAACGAAAATTATGGGAAAGAGGATAGTTGATACAATTTTAGTAATAAAACTACGCAGGCAGATTTTAGGTGTCTACATTTGCCCCTCTTTGGGGTGGCGTAAGCGAAGCCACTTCAAAGATAGTAGACAATTACATAAAAGTAAATTTTGAGGGATAGAAGAAAAATTAGTAGAATGAAGGATACCCCCTCGAGTGTCGATGGGGTGATAGAAGAGGTCGATCGACGATCAAAAATATGAAGGAAATAGATAGAAGAAACAAGGTGGGGGATTGGGGGATAAAAATAATCCCTATTGCCCCAAGTGTTATTGAAGGAAATTTGATAGAAGGAAATGACAATGAATAAAAATGGAGATGAAGAAAATGGAAATAGTTTGCATCTAGCTCGTTCAATGAGCAACTTTGCTTCATCATTTTGCTCACATGATCTATGTAATCGACTCTTTATTATAATATAAGCATACAACAAAAGTGTAAAATAACATGAAAAGCTATAATACTAACATTTGTTCATTGCTAAAACACTAACTCAATGAAACATACATAAAGTAATGCCATACGAGAAAGTAAACAAGCTAACCAACAAGGAAACAAGTACAAATAAACGTACTCAAACAAACAATGTTCAAGACAGTTGCACCAATGTTTTTGTTATCGAGCTTCAGTTCCCAAATGTTCGAGTTAATGAAAAGGGTTAAAAATGGCACCCCAAGCAAGGATACATGCGAGGGGAAAATACGTAGGACACAAGGGTCCTATGAAAAAGAAATCGTGCACTATGAAATAGTACCAAGAAACTCGTTGTGCAAGGGAGTATAGACATAGTAAGCAAACCAATTTTTGTTAATGGAGGTAGATCAAAATGATCCGTGAGTCGTGTGCAAGAAAAAGTGAGGACCAAAGAAAGATGTTTTTTAGGAAAAATTTCGATGTTTGAGGACGATGTGTCTTGATAAATGATTCAGTTGCGTGAATGTTTTTATACCAATTTTTTACAAGATTTTAATTTTACCATTTTTTTGGATTTTTTAACACGATTTTTGCAATTTTTTGGATTTTTTTAATTTTAGGAAGAATACGATATAGAAGAATGATGATGTTTAATGGTATATTGTCAAAAATCACTGCGAAGCAAAAATATGCCCCAGGTAGAAGAAAGGGTCGTTAGGAAACAAAAATATGCCCTAACATAGTGAAAGCATGTGAAAATGACTATTTAATTAAAATAATCATTGCAACTAGTTATAGAAGAATATAGAAGAATCATGTTAGTCATCTGAGCCTTTGGAGATGAGAAAAATGAAGAACTAGGTCAAAATGGGTATAAATAATAGGTTATGAGGGGTAAAATCCATCGCGACCAGTTATGTTACCATACCCTTTTGAGATTTTGTGAGATTTTTCTCTGACCTGTGAGAGAGATGGCATGAATTTAGGAGATGTAAACACCACACATGATCAAGTTCGAGAGTATGGGAGGCCTCCCAAAAGATTGTCCAGCGGTATGTAGCAAACAAAAATATTTTTTTTGAGTGCATTTATTACATTTTTAGGCTAGGGAAAAATGGCGGGTCACATGCTAGCATAGCGCTTGGGTAGCGCTATCACTGGTGAAAGGGCGTAACATAAAGGACTTGCACTAGCATTAAAACATAATTACATGGGCATAAAACTAGTTGTATTAGGGCTAGAGTATGTGTTACGCGCTAGTAAAAAATTGAGTGCAATAGTGACGAGAAAAGACGTGCACTAGTGCATAGGCTTGCGCAAGTGTCAAAATGAGTGAGTGAGTGTTAAAAGACACATGTGCTAGTGTAGGATTACGCGAGTGTTAAAAAGGGATGTGCTAGTGTAAGAGGCTTGGTACTAGTGCGAAATTGGTGCCTTAGAATCTAATTTTTTTAGGAAATTTGAAGATTTAGACGAATTTAGGCATGAATAGAAGAATGCAGAATAAATTAGAACACCTTAGGAAAATGTTAATAAAATAAATGATGTTAATCAAGTGCTTTGTGTAATCTTGTAGGTGAGATTACACAATTTAGAGGTGCGCAAGTGGCATAAATGCCTTTGAGCCTATGAGCAGACTTTTACTCACGACTGAGAGTAACGAGGATTGATTTTCTATTTTGGAGGCTATAGGCCTTATCTACATTGCAAAGATGCCCACATATATGTTGGATCACGCCCTCTTGATTTCCTTAGCAGAGAGGTGGCATGGAGTGAGAGCTCAGACTTTCAAGATTTTGACCGGTGAGATGATTGTGACACTAGAGGATGTGTATCAAATCCTCAGAGTTCCTAATTCAAGGAAGCTTGGTGACATATGATGATGCACCATGATCAGATTTTAGAGCACATTTGGGACATGTTTCTAGTGATGAGGAAATACCCTCGATTGGGTATGGCGGTACATCTTATATAGTTGCTTTGATGATCGAAGGATTTCCCATCTACCCATATACTTGATGGCTCTTGTCAACAGCTACTTTGCTTCCTAACAAGACTGGGACACACTTTCCACTTGGTTTGATAAGAGTAGTGCACATGATTATGGATAGAGAGGTCTTCTGTTGGGGTCAGTGTATATTGGCCCACATGTACTGGGATTTACATTTGGTTGCATATAGAGGTATGAGGAGCATTGGGATTGCTACACTGTTACCAGATTTGGCGTGGGACCACATTGTGATCGGGCACCCACTTGGAGTGTTATTACTAGAGCTAGGGCTCCAGATGAGCCATCCTGCATGGGATGAGAGCCAGTGGGTGAGGATGTCAAGATCACACATGGGTGATACATATTATTATAGATGTGCCTTAGATGATCTACAACTTGGTATGATTACCTAAAACCATACCAGATTATATCAGTGGTGTGAGGATGCACGTTGATATTGAGTATACAAAGGTTGAGCACTTTATTATTGGTAGTCGGAGTCATATTATAGAGTGGTATTATATGGACCAGGTGCAACGACAGTTGGGACATATCTAAAGTATACCGAGAGATGAGATGTGGTATGCACGTAGGACACATGAGACATTTGATTTTGGGCCACGTATTAGACATTGGCGAGCTCGAGATAGCTTCAGGCATGTCATCCCATATCCATGGGTTACACAACAACAGGTGATAGACCCCGAGACTACACCACATTATGGGCCTTGGTATGTGACAGTAGTACCTTTGCATATTATGATCTCGTAGGCTGCGATAGATGTAGGTATAGCCGTAACATCATAGGGTTTACAGGGACACGCTTTGAGAGACAATACTAGACTAGGATATTGGGAGGCGGAGGTGGATTTACTAGCCCAAGTCCAGGGTCCACAAATACAGGTACAGGTTCCACAGGGTCCTCCTCCACAGTAGCCTCTATAGCCAAAACCACAACCATAGGTACAAATACCAGTGGTACAACAAGTTGTAGTACATGTGCAGGCACAACAGGTGCTAGTGATGTAGATTCCATACTCACTGCCTCGAGTAGTGAGCCCACACATAACAATAGGTGGGGGTGGTGGAGATGGATGGGATGGATGGGGATCACCCCCGAGGCAGATGGTAGTAGGTGGGGGTTGGGACTCGCCACAGAGGTCACCACAGAGGTTACCTCGGAGAGCACCATAAATATAGGTGTATTTAGGGTTATTCTAAGAGCAGTTGGTCTATCAGTGGCCACACTTACAGGCTTGAAAGAGACATGGGCTCTGCAGGTGTATGGACATAGTTTTATATGCAGTTTAGACCTTACACAGATAGGTAGAGTAGGGAGCTATAGATCAGATTTCTTTGAGGCACTAAGTATAACAAGTTATCACTTAGAGAGATCAGCTTGTGACTGAGAGAGGACATTGGGGAGCTGAGAGGACTCAACTACAGGTAGTGTTGCTAGATTGACATGAGAGCGTGATTCTCTTCATCGAGTACTCGTAGCAGGAGGAGTTCCATATTTAGTGTATGAATTTTCCTCAGCTATAGGTGAGGTGGCTTACTATAGAGATCTCTATCATGGAGAAGTGCCAGAGGGCCATTCCATATAACTGGCAACCATTCTAGATCCCGATCTCAGAGACCATCTAGGTTAGCCAAATCAGTTTAGATGCCTCAGCCACAACAGATGCCTCCTCCACAACATAGGCCAAAAATTCTTGGTGTTGGGGAGAGTCATGGTTGACTCTCTTTTTGTACATGCATTTTTGGTATATGTCTCGTGATGAAGCCACATTTTTTACATGATTTATATGTATTTTTTTTTATTATGCCTCGAGATGAAGGCACAATTTTGATTCATGCCCATGTTGGCATATATTGTATCTGATGTACATCGAGACACTTTTTTGTATATGGACATTGATATTTAAATGTTGATGATGGAATTGTATATTTTATTTCTCATTTTGTTTTATGAGATATCATGTTTAGCCCATGTTTTTATTATGGTCTATGATGAGGGGGGATAAAGATAATCCCTATTGACCCAATTTGATGATATTACATGGTGTTAGCTTAGCATACATGTGTAATTTTCATTTGTATGATGATGTAGCCTAGCATTTATTGATATGTGATTATGTTTAGATGTGACAATAGATGATATTGATGATGAAATGATAACAAACTGTACAAGCAAGCAAGACAATCACAAACAAAATTTAATCAAGTCTACTACAACCACTATGTATAAGCATGCAAGATAAAATGAATCCAATGAAATTCACAACAAGTTAAAGTAAGATTTAATCTAAGTAAGCAAATGAATCCAATCAAAGCATACAACATGAAATGACAAGCCAACAAAACTATGTACAAACAAACAACCAAGTAAGCAAACACTACTTTGTTTTTGTGGGACAATTTTGAAATGTTTGTGATATTTTTGGTATTTTCTCGAGACAATGTTGTATTGTTTTTGAGTTTTCTATGAAATGTATTTGAATTTTTAGGAATTTTCCAAAATTTATACGAATGTTTTTGTGATTTTCTAAAAGTTTTCCAAAGCTATGTGCAAGAAAATGAAGAAACATGGATGCCCCCAACAATAGATGAGAATATATAAGGGTAGAATGCCGCACATATGTGTAAAGAAGGTGAAGTTATGAAGATTTCCCCTATCATTAGATGGGAATATACAAAGGAAAAATCGTCACATATATAAGTAGGATCAAATAGATCAAGGCTAAGAGGGATAGGCTCAAAAGTACCTCAGACATAGGCAAAGACTAACTTAGGATAAAACCATTGTATTCCTAGGCATGAGGTGCTTGTGAACAACAAACCCTTCAATGGCACCGAAAGCCATTTTTCACCAAAATACTTGTCCAAAGTGCCAAAAAAATTGGTTTCACACTTGGATGGATGGATTTCTCTTTACTTATTTATTTCTTTTTCTAATTTTTTATAATTTTGATATTTTGATATTTGAAGAACCTCCATGCTTAAGCATAGAACTGCTTGAGATGCATGGCATTCATAGGAATCCTGCAGCTCATCACCATCAGAATCAACAAGTTTATATGCTCCTGAACTAAACTTAGCATCCACAACATATGGTCCTAACTAGTTAGGTTCAAACTTAACCTTCTTTTCACAATCCTTGGTCGTATTAAACCGATTCTCCTTTAGAACAAGGTCTCCTACCTCAAACTAACGAGGTATGATTCTTTTTTTATAACTTCACTGCACTTGATTCTAATACACTTTGAGGTTATCAAGTGCGTGAAGGTGTTTCTTGTCCAGTAACTCTAGCTCTGCTAGTTGAGAAAATTTGTAGTCCTCCTCTTTATCCAAGTAGTATCTTAACTCTATGTGCAAAGAGGAGAGCTCGATCTCAAGGGGTAAGATGAATTTTGTGCCAAAAACCAAGGAATATGGAGTAGCATAAGTAAGGGTGCGAATGGATGTTCTATAAGCCCAAATGGATAGATGAATCTGTAAATGCCAATTATGACCAGTTTTATTGACCATCTTTTTTATGATATGAACAAGAGTCTTGTTTGAGGCTCCAACCTTTCCATTACCTTGAGGGTAATAGGGAGTTAACCACTTGAGTCAGATTTGAAAGCGTTGAAATAACACCTTCATGATATTGTTCTTAAAATACTTACCATTATCAGCTGAAATGGCAGAGGGAATGTTGTATCTCGTCAAATGATAGGGTTCATTATAAACTTAGATATCTGTGCACCGGTGACATAGGTAAGAGGAATGGCCTCTACCCATTTCGTGAAGTACTCAGTGGTAGTAATAATGAACATGTGGCCATCAAATGATGTAGGGGTAAGCTTCCCAATGAGATCGAGTCCCCACTTTGAAAAAGGCCACAGTGTTGTGATTGGTTGCAATGATTGTGTCAGGTCATGTATTAAGTTTCCATATTTTTGACAAAACAAACATTTCTTTACGTACTAGAAACAATCAGTCTCCATGGTAGGCCAATAGTAACCTACTCTCAGTATATTTTTGGCTAGAACCATTCCACTTGTGTTGGCCCCGCAGATGCCTTTGTGCACCTCCCTAACCGCTAAGGTCGATTCATCTGAATTAAGGCAACACAACATATTCTTGTTATAGCCTCTACAATAGAGAGTACCCCAAAGTAGGTTGTAGCAGGCTATGCACTGGATAAGGTTTCATTTATCATAATGGGAAATGTCCAAAGGGAAAATTCCATTATGAAGGTAATTGTATATGTCATCATACCAGGGGGATAAGGGACCAACAACTTCACATACCAAACAAGACTCTGACATATCATATGCTAGTGTTGTTAAGTGCTCAATGAAGAAGGTCATATTATTGTTCCTAGGTGGGATGTGCAACAAATATCCAACTGTATCCATAGCATATGTTGCTCAATTTTGTCCCCTAGGGATCTTCTTCAATGTGATCTAGACAAATAATTCCTTCAATGTATCCATTAGCTTCTTATAAGGAATGAGTTTCTCATCCTTAACTTTGTATTCATCAGTTACTTGTTTGATGATTAACATGGATTAACCAATTGCATTAATCTTCTTGATATCAAAGTGAATAGTTATTTTTAGCCCTACAATGAGAGCTTCATATTCTGTTATGTTTTGAGTACATGGGAAACCAATCTTGAACACCTGTGGAATCAGATCTCCTGATGGAGTGATGAGCACAACTCTTGCTTCTGAACCATTGAAAGTAAAGGATCCATCAAAATACATATGTCATATAATGGAATCCTCAAGATACATCATACAAGCATCTAGAAGTTTCAGACTCAATGGTTTATTACCTAGCAAAGGGGCTTCAACTAGTTGATCTGCTAGTACCTTCCCTTCGACTGATTTATGATCGAAATACTCAATATAAAATTCACTAAGTAGGATTATATAATTAGCCATCCTTCTTATAAGTTAAGTTTTGATAATAAGTATTTTAGTGGGTCAACTCTGAAAATGAGCTTGGCCTTATTATTCATCAAATAATAACATTTTTTTTTAAAAGTAAAAATGACGACCAAACATGCCTTCTCAATTTGCGGATAGTTAAGCTCGTAAGAGATCAACATGTGACTAAGGTAATAGATGAATTTTTCTTTCTTATTTATATCATACTGGGATAAAATCATGCCAATTACAAATTGAGTGGTAAAAATGTAAAACAAAAATGGTTCACTTGTAGTAGGTGGCATTAGAATAGGGGGTTTAAACAGATATTCTTTGAGCAAATAAAATGCTTTTTGTTGTTCTAAACCCCAATTAAAATCATCATTTTTATTTAGAAGATGCATGGATGAGTGACACTTGTCTGCTAGTTGGGAGATAAATCTTCTGATATCTTGAATCTTTCCCTGTAAACTGCGCATTTGTCTAATGTTATTTGGAGGAGGCATCTCTATTATAGCTGAAACCTTTGCAGGGTCTACCTCAATTCCTCTCCTTGAAATAATAAATCCTAACAATTTTCATGATAACACGCCAAAGACACACTTCTTTGGGTTGAGTCTAAATTTATAGTCTCTAAGACGTTGAAAGATACGCTGCAAGATAATTGGATGGTCCTCTATAGTCCTGGGTTTTTCCAAGATGTAATCCACATAATCTTCTATTATATCATTGATCATGCCATGAAATATTACGGTCATATCCCATTGATATGTTGCACCTACATTCTTGAGGCCAAATGGTGTGACTTGATAACATAATGTCCCCCATGGGATTGTAAAAGTTGTTTTTTGTTGATCTTCCTCAGCAATTTTAATATGATTATTTCCCAAAAATCTGTACATGAGTGATAACATTCCATAACTAGTTGTTGAATCAAAAATCATATTGATGTTAGGAAGAGGAAAGTCATCCTTAGGACATGCTTTATTTATATCTCTAAAATTTGTACAAATTCTGATACCAGTGGGTTTCTTTTGTACATGGACTATGTTTGAAATCCACTCTGAATAATAAATAGGCCTGATAAAGCCTACTCCCAATAATTTCTCCTGTTCTTTTTTGACTAATAAGGTGACGCGATGATGCATCTTTCTGAGCTTGTGTTTGATGGGATTTGATTCTTCGTGCACAACTAGGTTATGCACTACTAATGAGGGATATAACCCTAGCATGTCTGCATAGGAACAAGCAAATATATCTGAGAATTCATGCAAAAGAAAAACAGAGGTATTTTGTTCTTGGGATGAGAGTGAAGCTCCCAACTTAACCATTCTAGGCAGCTCATCTGTTCCAATATTCACATCTATGGTCTCCTCCACTAGCAATTTGGATTTTTCCTCCATACGCATAGGATCGGGGGGGGGGGGGGGGGGGGAGATTGAGATATTTTTCTAAGAGCATCTCAATGATATTTTCACCCTTAGGCTGGTCAACTTCTTTTTCCATTGATTTTTCTTTTTGTTTGTTTGCAAGTGCCTCAAAAAGGTTTTCGTTGTGGGACTTGGACATATTCTTTTTACAAAGATTCTCTATGGATATCTTTCCCTTACTTTTTTATTTTTGTGACCATAGAACTTGGCCTCCTCCCTGAAGTACATGCATGTGTCAGGGTTAATGGAGAAGCCCTTCTTGTGATCACCCATTGGAATGTTGTCACAAAGACCCATAAATTCACCAATAGCTTCATCGTTTTCAAAGAATTCGATTGGTACGTGTTGTTATTGATCCCAGTTAAGTGAAGGACACACAAAATTTAATTTTTGGAATGGTAGGGGATACAGTTAAGATAGCCGTGTCAAAAAAAAAGTTCGTAGAGGCAAGGTCATCATAGAGACTACAACGGGAATTTATTTCACTTTAATAATTGAATGAACTATCTTCTCGTTTAGAAGATGTGGCATCAACCTCTGGAGGATCGGACCCATATGGTCAGACACCAATACCATACTTATAAACTTTGTGATGGGGTGTCAGAAGAGGTTCCCGCACACCTTGTTCATTGGTACCATGGCCATATCCTTGATATCCCATGGCATACATCATTTTTTTGGGAATATCATACTTAAATGTTTGGTAACATGATGCCATCTCATCAGTAGGAGGTGACAATATTAAAGTAAAAAGCAACTTTTCATCTTCTAATAGGCCAATAGGAGTGAAAGTATTAATGTTGCAATTTTCCTTGGATCGTTGATACTTATAACAATGCATACCACATAATCTAGGATAAGGGAGGTCTGAAACTAGAAGGTCATGTTGGAGGTTATATTCTCCACAGCCGATTGAAAGGGTCTTCATCTCCCATGTAGAAAAGGGATACATCGATGTTGAAGCATCATCATCATGAGCACACAATGTATCTGGATCAACATGTGATGTGAGAGCCTTTGATTGTACTGGAATGACCATTTATGTAGAAGGACAATCGAAAGTGGTGGTAAAATAACCCGACAATGCTTTGCAATGAGCAAAGGGTTGAGGATCCCCCTAAATAGTGATGGTTTATCCTTCGTGGTAAAAATTTAAACATTGATGATACATAGAAGGAATGGCCTGCATGGTGTGAATCCATGGGTGACCAAGGAGTATGTTGTAAGGAAGCTCCAAGTCTAAAACATGAAACTTAGTATCGTGAGTAATAAAGCCTACTCCCAGAGAGAAAGTGATCATGTCATCTGATTCATGTTATTCATTGTCATAAGCCTTGATGATAATGACCTTGGATTCTAGATCAGCCTCAGTACGGCCTAGTTGCCAAACAATTTTCAGAGTACAAATGTTCAACCCTGATCCGATGTCCACAAGCACCCTTTTTATCTTCTTATGAATGATAATGACTCTAATATGTAAGGGTAGGTTATGCATAGGATCCTCCTCGGGAATATCTTCATGCCTAAAGGTTAAGTGCTCTGTAGGATCAATTTGCATGACCAAGGGTTAGAAGCATCCATGATTAATATCAACTCACACTCCTGACCCCTGTAACATTTTACAAAGGATATCTTTGTGAACATTAAAGATTTTGAGAAGATTTAAGATTGAAATCTTAACAGTGGTTTCCTCAAGTTGTTCTAAAATGTTGTAAGGACTATCCTGAGGGGTAAGTAGAGGAGGTTCTAGGATTACAAGACGAGAACATCACATTGCCATGACACAATCTTTTGCTTTAATCTTGAGAGTGTTGATATGCCTAATAGGTGGATTAACACAACTAAGTAGAGAGTCAAAAGGATTATTTGCTTTGGAAACATAGTTTGCATTTTTGTTCTGGGATGACTGTCCTTGATCCAACTTTTCTTTCCCTTTATTATGCTTAGGGAAAAGTTCTTTGTAGATTCTTAAGTTCACATTGGCAAATTTACTAGGTCCAACGGAATCTATTTCCACCTCTCCACTATCGATTCGGTTATGTATGAAGTTCTCAACATAGCTCTGTCAAAGAGATATGGGCATAGCTCCTCAAATTGATATTTCTTGTTATGTCCTATATTGCCATCTTGTAAATAAGTGAGGGTGTTATTCATAGATAACCATTCCTGGTCAAAGAGTTTCCCACGTGTAGGTGGTGCAGGTATATACATACAATTAATTCTAATTGTTTCATCACCCTTATTATCTGTGTATAACTCTTCATACACATCGTTAATTTTTTTTTTGACATGGATGTTTAGTATTAAACTCATGATATGAATCTATAGGCTTTTCTTGTCTTGGACTATTCGTGGGATCTTTGTTAACATGCAAAGCTAAACTTGTCGATTGGCAAGTAAGAGCTTGTATTTTTTGTTCAAGTTTAATCTTTTGGGTTTATATCTCTTTGTGATTCTCACCAGGAGGGGGTTGTTCATGATTGGCATGCTCTTGATTATTCTCACAATAAATTTTAACAATGGGGATGTGATAACCAACATCATTTTGAGAGGTGCTTCTTCATCATTATGTTGACCAGAAGTGGAAGCATGTCTTGGGTTTAAGATGTCATCAATATTACAAAGAGGACGCTCTAATTCTTCCTCTCCAAGAACCATGTTTGCAAGGAGAGTGTGATCAAATGTAGGTGGAAACTTCACGCCTAATTCTACAACGTGCATAAAGACCTCATGTTTATTTTGAAATAGGAAGTTATCTATTTGGGCAAGGCTAAATTCAATGTCTGCTCGAGGATAATTCCCCTCATCACCACTATGATCGACCATGGTGTTATCTTCTAAAAGAGGGTTTATCTTGTCATTAACAAAGGGATTTGACCCTAATTTTTTATGCCCCATCCTTGTGATAGGAGGCATAATGGGAAAAGTTTCACTAAGGTTGATTAAAATGGACCCTAGGAAAAATTGAGCAGCATGACGACGTCAAACTATTACAAAGAAAGTCAAATAACGAAAGGAAAAGAATCCAAGGAATTAAGGCAATATAAATCAAGGATACCAAAGAATAAATAATTTCCCAATGATAGGGTATCATAGAGAAATAAGTATCTAGGATAAAACAATCAATTTCAAGACTATGATCCAATCACAAGAATAACTACTCCTTATGTTCTCAAAGACAGGTTTGGTGTAATAAATGACAGCACAATATCACTACATAGATCAAGTTTGGGATAAACAAGATCTAAGTACTAAGATGATGTTAATATGATCCCCAAACAAGGTATATTTAAACAAGTTCAAATACCCACAAAGTCAAAGTCTTGAAAATGGAGGCTACAAATGTGAGCAGCGCAACAACACAATTTGGAAACATTTATCAAGATTTGTAGACGAAGCAAGATTTTAGTATCAAAATGATGTTACCACCATGTGGGTAGTGTAACAACAATACTTTTCAAAACTCAAGGAAATGTTGGAATAAAAACAAGGTCTAAATACATCAAGAAGTTGATAGTTATGTGAGTAACGTAACAATACAACTTATAGATTTAAATCAAGTTTCACAAAGGAAACAATGATGTAAGTATCAAAATTATATCAATATGATGCAAGCAGTGTAACAACTCAAAGGAATTCAATAATGTGACAACCTAACTACAATGATGGAGTCTTGATGTGGGTATCAAGACAAGGGCCTACCAAAACATGAAGACGTACCAACATACTTTCAACACTCACATTCTGGCATTACAACCTAGTCATGTGAGTAGAATATAAAAGTGGTGGACACAATTATTTCTGGCGGTACCATGTATATATGCTTTCTTTTGTCCCAAAAAGGGAAACAATAAAAAAAAGGAGTAGACCAAGTGATGATGAAAAATACTTATAAGTTTGGCAGAGTTTCACATTGTCTTAAGATAAGGTAGAAACTAGGAAAAAGTGATGCCTTATAAGTTTTGTGATGAATAACACGCTGCTCCAACTTCAATGGACTCTCCCCTTGTTCTAATAACAAGGTTTTGACTCTAAAAAAGTTGATGCTTTGTGAGAGCTCTTTAGAACATGATGGATAAAGTCAAGTTGGCCCTAATGAAAAATGGTTCACCTAAGATTTTGTTCTCAACCTCATCAATTATTTCCTAAGAGAGGTACGCATTTATAGAATTACTTCTAGACAATACACCATTACCCAACAATCAATTTAATGAATGGGGTCTCATATGGGAAACATGAATCTTTTCTCACAAGGGTTTTTAACTAGTCAAGTGGGTAGCAGGGCACTTATCGATTCGTCCACCAGTTCTTTCAAGGTGTGGACTACTTTGGGGTTCCTGGGGTAATCCTCATAATGAGTTTTATGGATTATGTCAAGATATTTCCCTAGTTTAAAGTGGATGATCCCTAGCTCTTATCCAAATATGAAAATACAGTATGTTGAATGAAGTGGTGTGTTTTTTTATCTTGAGTTAAGAATGTGGTTTAACACACCATTGACAACCTGCAACACACGTGTAATTGGTATTGTTTAGATCCTCTTTTATTTGACAAGCATTAGGTCTTGTGCACCAAATATTTTAGTAGTTTCCTATAGAAAGTGAATCAAAGTTGCTTTTGATTCTCAAGATTTCCCAAGGACACAAGAAAAGAGCATACACAACAATTGATTCAACTAAATAGATGCAAAGGAAAACTTAAATCAAATGAATCATAGAAAATGCTTGATAAATTATTCCTTCCCTTAAGCAAAAATGAAAAGACTAAGTTTCCAATTTAACCAAATGTTAGAAAATGAAGACTTAAATTTGCTTTTTTTTCTCAAGATCATCCAAAGGTCTAGGAGAAGAGAATACACAACCTTTAGCCTAGCTTTAAACAAAGCAAGGAAACATTACATTCATTAAATGTTTGAAATCTAATTAAAAATGTAAAAACTTGTAAAATAGAGTTAGAAAACCTGTAAAATAGCATAAAACACCAAAAATCATAATATGAATTCCTCGAAAACCAAGCCAAAATTTGACGAAGAGCACCAACGCAAGGCTATATAGCAGTAGCGAGCAAGTTTTATTAGTAGCACAAGGCTAAGGCTGCTAGTGCAAGGTGGTTTGCACTAATGCAGGGGTATGCGCAAAAATGTAGGTCTGAGACAAAACACTAAACAATGTTTCGCTAGTGTAGGAAGAGACTCAGCAACGTAAGCTTAGAAGGCAAAACACAAGCCTTGAAGAGAGGATCAAAATCCAAGCTAGCAAAAACGTAGGCTGAGAGGCGCTAGTGCAAGCCTATAAGTAGTAGCGCAAGCCTAACAATGATAGTGCACAGGTTTTTGTAGTAGCACAAGCCTTCTTCCCGCAAGCGCAAGGCTTCTGTATAACATCAAAACATGTGATTTGATAAGAGCAATGTCAAAAAAGCTCAATTTTTTACCAATTTGCTTCAAATTTGGCAGCACCTCACCTCCTTTATTCCTAGAAAGAACAATAAAACCAAGCAAACTTAACTAAACTACAGGTAAAATTTTAAGGAGCCCCCTTGAAAAAAACTTATAGAAATTGTGGCGAATATACCTGTAACCAGTTTCGTGGTTTTGATGAATATATCTATAACCAGTTTCGTGGTTTTGGTGAATATCCATGTAACCTGTTTTCTTTCTTTCCATGAAAATGGTAAAAAATATTAAAAATAGTTAGAAATCGAATGGTGAATCTCCTATAATTTGTTTGGCGAATACCCTCTATCAAATTTGATTGTAATGAGGCCAAAAATTTTCATTTCTTTTGCATGCCTTACCTTTACACTCAAGTTCCTGGAATGTGTGACACTTGGCCACTCGGAGGAACACGAAAATGACACGTGGTATCTTCTGATTGGTCACTGTCACTCTGCCTTGCCTCATCGACACTGCAAACCTGAAACTTTATTGAACTGATTCATTCCATGTGCTTAGAGTCCAAGGAATGCCTTTAACTTGGGGAGGCCCAAAATCCTGCCACATGTCTGTCTGATGGGAAGGGAAGGATTGATAACTTTAATAATAAGGAAAAAATAACTTATATTTAATAATCAAGGATACACCATTGGTTACTGTTAATTTTTTTATGTCTGGTATGTGCAACAGTAAGAATGTGTTTTTTTTAATAACATGCAGGGGGTAAATATAATGATGTGGATAAGTAGTGCTCACAACATGTGAAGCATATTTATACATTAATATGTTTATATGTGTGTGCTGAGAAACATAATCAAGATTTTGAATTTTTAAACTTAAGTTTAATTCAAGTCCAAGAAGATGAATTTATTTCAAAGGAACACATTGGCAATTTACGATCTCACAGGAAGTAACATGTAGTGGAGGAAAAGTTATCATGTCTTAGGCTCGTGTCATTTAAAGTTTGTGAGTGATTATTTCTCTAGTATTATTGCCATGGTTGATTGCAGGTTCTTCTACTTAAAAAAACAGACAATTCAATGATTACTCTTGATTATAAGCTTTGGTAAAGACAAACATAAAGCTTGATATATATTTATAGATATATATATATATATACACACATATATATAGTAGGAGCCAAGTAGTTGTCTCAAATCAGCCTGGGCTCAAGGTGATGCCACCATTATAACACATCTCAGTTGTGTTTATATATTCGGGAAACCACGACCAAGACCCTTGCTTTAAATGAAAACAAAGGATGAGGATATTTCTAGAAAGTACCTTTCTGAAACACAAGAACTCTCCCACCACAGTGCAACTAAATAAGAACATCCTTTTCCTTGCAAAAAAACACTGGAACATTGTGAGGGGCATCCTTGCAATTTCTTTCCAAGACCAAACATTGTCTCTCCTCCTTCCAAACTCAACCTCAAGCTCAAACACAATTATGTCCTTCAAATGGTCCCCATCTACAATTGGTACTGCAAGTAGTACCCTTTCTTCAGATACAACCAACCTTGGTCTGTAGTGAGGGAAATGGTCTCTGTCATATCTTACAGGTAACAACACAAAATGCAAAGTAACATAATCTTGATTGTTATAAATTCTCACACCCAACACAGGTTCATATGAAATTAAGAAGAAAAAATTGTTATTGAAGACAATGGGTCCATAGAAGAAACAATCTCTCAATCATGCCACAATCCTCCAAGTCCCCATAGAAGAATCATAAATTTCTATAGTACCATTTCCTGCATTAACTCCAAATCTATTAGCACTTGCTTGAACCACTTTGTACCCCTTGTTGTCATCCACCACCAAAATGCCCTGTGCATAAATATAAAAGTGTCATCCATTAAGTTGAGCTGATAACATCTGAGGAAGCTTGAAGGAGGTTCCCGGCTTCAGTGGATTGCATACCCTTGAAACATGACTGTCACATGAACAAAATAAGATTATCCCTCGATGTGAATCTTCAAACTGTACCAAATCAAAGCATGATAACCACGAAAAGTTGAGAATTTTCCATGTTTTACTGTAAAATTCATATCTTAGCCAATGATGACAATGATCATGATTTACAAGTATCCATGGATGTTTGTTCCTTGTTTCACTGTAACGCCTGAAGAATCTGGTGGAAGTCATGAGTGCTTTCCATTCCTTAGAAACTAGAGAGAACCTACATATGGATTCTAATGGAAGCCAAAGCAATACATTTTCACAAACATCTTGAGGCAGTGAATGATCCCACATAACATGATTTCCATGTTGCATTGGAAATAAACTAAAATGAAGAAAAAATTCTGGTGTTTCAAGAAGGAGAAGAAAAATCAAAAGGCGCAGCACTGTAGCAATGCAAGAGTATCCACAAGAACATGTGTTGGCAAGGAAAAATATATTTTTTGAAACATAAACAAGAGTATCCACAAGAGTATCTCATATATTTTTTGAAACATAAACATTACATTACATAAAAATTACATATCATAAACTATAAAATCTTGAAAAAAAAAGTTTTTTGTTTTTAACATAAACAAGAGTATGCATGTTTTGATTTTTTGTTTTTTCTATTTTTAAACTATAAAATCTTGAAACTTTCGGTGCTTGATAAGGTGGATGGAAGAAAATGCAAAAAAATGGTAGATTTCTCCAAATCCAATTTATTTGGTAATTGTGATCATAACATAGGCATACCAAAAAAGCTATAAGCCTATAACTATTTTATAACATGAATATTACATATCATAATATATTTCTCAGTTCTTGTACTGCTTTCCTAACTGCATCGGTATCTATCTTCTCTGCTAGAGTGTCAACCAGGGTTAATATCTTGACACATTCTTTATCAATGATAGATCTGTTGGTGTCTGTTAAGTCTTTCCAGGTTTTAAGCACTTCAAAAGCTTGTTGCAGCTTTGCAAGGATGGAAGACATTGTTTCAACATGACTGTCCATCTGAGGGGTTTCCATCGGGGATTGATTCAAATTGCCATCAATTTCCATATCCACATCATTTGTAGGAGCATGTGGAGAATCCATAGGTTCCAGGTCTGGGGATTCTGGATAAAGAATAGAGAGTTCTCATAACACTTCGAGAATTGGCTAATTAAACAGGGAATCTGACTGGAGCTCTGTAGGAGAAGTTCCAAGAGAATGAAGGGGGGAAATGGCAACAGATGACTAGTTAGGAGAGGGGGGGTGGAAGCACCATCAGAAGGAGAACTAGAATCAAAGAGGGAGAAGGATTGCCCAACAATAATCTTGTCTGAGTCCGTATCAGAACTAGAAGAAACCACGATGTATTCATGGCTTGATACTGGTTTGATGCACTCAATTTGGTCCCCCATGATTTTGTAAAAGAAACTAAGTGTCAGAAAATGACCATGGGCCTTGAATTTATAATTCTTGAGTGATTTCTTCAATTGTACCTTGAAACATGTCCACCAAACCTGGGTATGTATTGATGGTTAATATTAAATGCAAATCGTGGGCCGTGGCAAAATTTTTGCCTTTAAACCAACGTCACTATCCCACGTGCCTTCACCTTTTAAATTTAAATGTACTTTTATCATGATGAATAAAATATCATTAAGGATAGACATACTGAGATTCAAGCAATATATTAAGGGAGAGGAGCTAATCGTCAAGCATGGACAAATAAATTATAATGGTATTGGTGAGGGTAGATGTAAATACTAAAGATAGGGACTAGTACTTGCCAATTTATCACTTAAAATTTGATACAAAAGTAGTCAATAAAATGTGTCACATCAAAAATAATAAAATTTAAATGCATCACTTTAAAGACTAAAGTTATGGAAAAAATCTTTTCCATATTTATTAAATATGTTACTTTTATGAAAAATGTCTTTTCCATATTTATTAAATATCTTGTTTCTTGGACCTTCATCCTAGAAAATATAATGTGACCAAGAATTAAATTTGATAAGACATTTCTTAACTGTGAGGGTGCCGAATAAATCTCTGGCGGCACACTTTACATGAATAGGTAATTAATTTCAATTAAAATTCAGGTCGAGGGTCAAGGCTATCGATTTTGGGAGGTTATGGCATTGGTGGCGAAATGATTTATCCCTCACACATCAGCTCAAAATACATGCTTATTTAAACCTGGTGATGACATGTTACCAACTTACCACATAACTTTTCCAAGCGTCCTCCACCATCTGCTTTCAATCAACCATCTTGCGTCCATGTCTTCTTCATCTATAAAATTGAATCCTCTTAATGCAAAAGTCACCCATTTGGGTGAGTGTTTCTAGCTGACATGGCCGAATGAGGCCCTTATCTACCACATTCTTAGCATACCAGACACCAGGGCTGGCTCTCCCAATATTTCCTCTCTAGAGGACATGCTTTTATCTTTCTTGCATCACTTGTCTGAATTATGTCCTTCATTTCCTATTTTTCAAGCTCTTCATTTCCACCTAATTCACCCAAATTATCACATGAACACCAAACAATTAAAGAACCACTGGATACACCACTGCCCCTGTGTCTTAGGAAATCAATGGGGTTTCAACCTAGATTTTTACAAACCTCATTTATTAACCACAGAGCTCTCAATACCAAGCGCACTACCTACTCAACGGGGGGAAGAACAGCCCCCAAATTCGCTAGAGAATGAAACAGAGAAGTGATTGACAACATTAGAAACCACCCTTGCCGAAGTATGGCCCATGGTAAGTACCCACGCCTTTCCTCTCAAGAAAAGGAGGATCATCAGGGAGGGCTCTTCTGGCACTAGCAGAATTCGTTAATTCGATGTAGCTCAACTTTCTTCAAGGAAGAAAACCAAAGCATACATAAGAGGGGGAGACTCTCTTTCTAAGTGGGTAAAATCACATAAAAGGAAAAGAGAATTCATCGAAATACTGAATGGGACTCGAGTGGGAGTCTAGGAGCTGTTAATATGGGCATGTCGTGGGATTTAGTGGGAGATATATAGTTCATTTTTAGCATAGTGTACAAAGACGTGTTTATCCAATGCAGGGATAGGCTGCTAAAACGTACTCCAGTGTTTCGGGATGAATCTGTGTTTCAGAAGAATGACCATTATATTTTATCTTTATAAAACAATCTGTAATATGTATTTTGTAATATCGTGTATGTACATGTGTGTGTGTGTGTGTGCGCGCTTTCAAGGGCATGCCCCCCTAAAATAGAACCCCATTTTGTTCTAAGAATATTGTTGAATAATTGCTCACAGTTGTAGTATAATTTGATTGATATATATATTTGTTTAGATTTCATCACATATATGAGGAAACATGTTTGAAAAAAAAAGAAACTAATTACATATATAAAATATAAGAAATGATATTTTAGAAATTTGGAAGTGACATATTTCAGTTGTCATGTATATTCAAAAGTTACTAATCTTTATGAAAAGGACACTTGCCTTCAAAATATATTGAAACGACCATCATTGCATTCAGTGATCAGATTTAAAGGGTTCCCCATATTTTAATTCGACTGGCTAGGTTAATTTTTACCCGTCGTAAGTGAGATATTAGAAAACACATTACCCTTCAACAAAAAAAAATGAAAATGTTAATTTTCTTTCAATATATATCTGATTAATTTGAATAAAATAAATATGAAAAATGTCAAAATTATGAAATATATAACATCTAAAAATAATTTTGAAAACACTATATAAATGTGAAAACACTATATTTCTTCAGTAATGACATCAACAATTCTGAATTCTATTTAAAAACAACATTTTCGTTAGTTACTTCAATTCAAATAGTAAATAATATTAAGCAACATTTGATTTTATTCATATTCATTTTCTTTAGAAATACTTCCTTTGATCTATTCTCATCTATGGATATTTGGTTTTGTTTTTTAAAATTGAACTTGTGATAGCTTTTTAATTTATTGAAAACTTTAAATTAATTTAAGAAAGAAAGAATCTAATTTAACAAATCAACAATATATAATTTATATATATATATATATATATATATATATATATATATATATATATATTATATTATATATATATTATATATATATATATATATATATATACATAATATATAATATAAGAAATCATAATATTATAATATATTTATATAATAATATATATAAAGTATATAAATATATAATATGTTAGGGCCCGTCATATATTACATGACCAACAATGAACAATTAAACCTTGACCTGAAACACCTAAATCTGGGAGATTCACGTCCGTGGGGGCACGACAAAAAGAAATCCATGAAATTCTTCCATGTGGCATGGGAAAAAGCGAGGGTTTATTATTTAAAATGTTTCAACGCCCCCCAAAAATTTCAACGGCCAAGTCATTAAATGCCCACACCTATCACCGTGAACCCGAAACTTTATTATTGAATCGGTTCATTCCACGGGCTTGGAGTTTGAGGAATGTCTTTGCCTCGAGGAGGCCCGAAATCCTGCCACATGGCCATCTAATAAATAATCTGCGTCATTTGATATATTAAGATCAATGACACAGGCTCTATTACGGGACGAAGGCATGACATGCTCACATTTCGAATGGAAGTTCCCGGAATAGGCCTAGCTAAGTGACAACTGTCATCCACTAAATGGAATTTGATTAAAGACTAAATTTGACATCTACAGAGTACAGTGAAAGACCTAATCATTTATAGTGATGTTGACAATTGAAATTATGTTTCTGGAAGGCATACTGCAACAAAAGGCAAAATATGTTCATAGAAGTTGTGGAACGTGTAAGACTCAAAATTTTCATATTTACGAGTAAGTGTCATCCTGCATTTGAGTCTTGATTCTTTAAATTTTATATTTTTAATAAGTAGCATTGTATAAGCCTTTGCTTTGAAATATTTCAATACAAGGGTTGATAGATTATGGTTGAGGGTTTACAAAATCCAAAATTTCAAGCATGTCTACTTCCACAGGATCCCAAAGTAAAAGTAAAACTCAAATCCCATACGCCAAACTGCTTAAAATTAAAACCCCTAGTTTTATTGATGAATATCATGATATTTATGATCATGTAATTGGCATAAGAGCTTCACAGCTTAGATACATTTTTGAGATGAAGATGAGGGAAAGTAGACGTTCGGACCCATCAGATAGGTATAAAGGTTGGATAATATGGGTGTTTGGATTGGGACGCATGATGCTCCACGAGGTTTTCCCCTGCCCTGAATTTGTCAATATATGTGCCCAAAATTACAATGAGACAAAAAAATAAATTGTTGCAAAGGGCAATGGACCAGAACTTTTGTCCATTACGGAGGTAAATCTTGGCCATGCGTTGGGGTTTGAAAACAAAGATTTAGGAACCATCCACATAAACCTAGAAAAAATTGCTAGCGATTATCATGCCACCAATAAAAAAGATAAAGATGAGTTTTTATGAAAATTAACATTTGATGGAGAGGTACCAAAAGGGAAGGCTCCGTATGCAATTGACATGTTCAAACCGTGGGTCAAGGATGCCATTTCTAAGCTCATATTTTGCCTTGGCTTCAATAACAACGAGAAAGTGGATGAAACCCTCCTAGAAATGGTATACAATACCCATTTCATTAATCTGCCTTGTCAATATAGATTTGTTGGGTACATGGCAAAATCTATGCATAAGCAATTATTAATAATCAAAGAATGCTCTGACACTAATACCTTTAGGTTCACTACCTACTTGTGTTATTTAATTCGATGGCGGTTTACTGAATGGTTTTAAACAAACAAACTTGCAATTGAGCCCTATATTGTTGAGGTCCAGCCAAAATCGATGCGTCCATTAACTAAGTGGACCCCTGAGATAAGGATGTATGATAATAGAAGGGACGACAATCAATTTTTGGATTATTTTTGGGCTCCAATTTATGAAGCAATTACAAAAAGTACATTGCCTAGATTGCCTGTGAAATGTAGAGATTGCATTCAACTGGGATCAGAAATACAGTTAGCAGACTAGTACTTCATGAAGGAATATATTGTGCTAAGGTTTTATGGATCAGGAGTACAACCTTACAAATTTCCAATACATTTGACAGAGAGAGTTTTTCCCTTGTAATATATACAAAAGATGGAAAACATAGATAATCTCTATTTTGTTACTAAACAAAAGAAGATCATATTTCCTTCCTTATCATTCTCATGTGGAGGGTTCACATTTGAAAGAAAATCAATCTATGTGGCACATGAAATATTACATATTTTTAAGTTTGATGTTGACTCTCACTAGGTGTATGATCCATGTGAGGTGATTAAAGCAAGGGTAGTGGCGAACAAGAACTCTGCCACTAAAATTCAACATGAAAGCAAACCCTTGCTAGAAAAATTGAAAAACAAGAACTCTTGGGATGAAGTAGAAATAGAAATGAATGAAATTGTTGTTGAGAAAGGAATTAGTTCTCAAGAGTTGTCAAAACAAATTTTTGGATTGCCTGAGCCTCCACAAAAAAAGGAAGAGGATTTTCAATTTGCCAAATTTTGTGTAAAACTTGATAAAAAAATCCTCTAAAAGCATGCCAAAGGCATTACATCAAGAATTACAAGATAGAAATTAGACAAGGTCAAAAATTGATGCCTTTTGGTCTATGAGGCAGGACCTAGGCCATCCAAAATCTGTAGAAGACTATGATTCTATTCCAAAAGATGCAGATTTCAGTAAATTTTGGAATCAAGAGAATCCTCTAGAGGCAAGTAGTGATGATGACATTGCATCTGAGGAATTACACACTCCCCTTAGCACATATAAACCAAGTCTCGATGAAGGCTTGAAACAAAGATATTCTATAGGAGCAGTTATTGTTGAAAAGTTAGGTTTTAGTGGTGGTGGTTTGGGTTCAACAGGGCAAGGCATTTGGCTTCCAACAAATGTACATTCTAAAAAAAAAATTGACAGGTCAAGCCTTGGAGCTTCACCTTCAGAGAAAGGACCACTACATACTACAACATCTACAAGTGTTAATCCAATGCAATTTATTCCGGAATCAAATCCTCATCAAACAATTCAGCCACACGTTGAAAATCCTAGAGGAGAAGCTGGCCATGAATCTATTATTATTACTAATGTTGGCGGTTCTAGTGATGATGGTAGTAGTCAATAGAGTGTTGGAAACTTAAAGAGGCCAATAGAGATAGTTGAAGTTGTTAGGGCTATTGTCCAACAAGGAACCGAGAAGAGGCAAAAGATAGAGGCAGACATAGGTACAATTACTCTTGGCTCAAGGCAACTATTTATAGAAGGAGGTGCCACTGCCACCCCTAAACAAACTTCCATTCCACAAGGAAATTATCCCCAAACTTAAATTACTCATTCTCCATTCAAGGTGGAACAATTCATTCCTATAAACACCTCAGGTTTTGATTACCTAGATGAGTTTGCCAATAAATCAAAAAGAGATAAAAGAAATAAGAAGCAAATTTAACAGGTTACTGGAACTTTAGATCCAGCCACAATGAGGGATTTGCCTACATATAACCCAGACACAAATACCATGGAATACATGTATGTTGTGCCCAAAGTTGTAAAACTAGATAATGAAATGGTTTCCAGTGACTACAAGGTGACCTCCCTTCAAATGGATCTTAAGGCAATGAAACCTTCTGAAAAAATTAATGTATTGAAAAGGAATAAGGATGTGGTTTACACAACATTACTAAAGGCAGAGAGGGAGAACAATAAGTTCAATAATAAGATTCAAAAGTTAGAGGCATACCTGGAAAACGAGAAACCAAAAGGAAAAGTAGCAGTTAATAGAACAAGTGAGTTGGAGAGGAAGATAAAATCACCTCCCTCTATGACTGTAGTTATTGTGAATGAAAAAACACATATAGAACTAGAAGAGGCAAAGAAAAATTTACATGAAACAACGAGTAAGAATGATAGATTACAAAAAACATTGGGAGAATTGAAAGAGGTTGTGAAGGAAGAGAAAGAAAAGGTCAAAAAATGGGAACTGGGCCTAGATGATGAGAAAAAACAAAATGAAATATTGCAACATGAATTAACGAAAGAAAAAAAGGAAATATAGTCTTCCAACATCAAACTATTTAGATTTCATAAAAAGGCATTGATTAATATGACAGATAATGTTTGGGGGAAAATAAACCAAAAAATTGATGATTTGATTAGATTGTTTGAATTCATGACTGATCAACAAAGAATCTCTGATAAGCTCCACGAATACATAACAGGTAGCAGAAGAATGATCGCTTTAAGAGAGGCTACAACAAATAAAGTTTTGGAAGCTATCTACAAATTCAATGACATAGAACTGGCATCCAAAGGAAGTTAGAACCAGGTTGACGCCTCAATAAAGGTATCATCTATCATTCAGAAGTGTGTGATGTTGGGAAAAGCACAATAATTGTTGAATAAGTGTTAAAGAATGTTATAGGAGCTGCATGGAAAGGTACATGAGTTCATAAAGCTTGGTTTACCAATACCTTTTGAAAAAATACACCAATTCATTATGAAGGATGCATTCCAAAAGAAGATGAAAGAAAAAATGACTCAAGGGAAGGACCAAATTCCTGAGAAGCTAGATGAGACAAACTTTTTTGACTCTGTTAAACCATTGATAACCTTGTCAGTAAGTTTGCATACAACAATAGAGGAACGATCCATTATCAATTATGAATTGCTAACAAAGTTACATGTCAGTCACTCTGATTTATAATAAATTGCAATTCCAACAGATGAAGAGTGGAGCATGTTACAAAAGATGATATAATTTGTTAAATTTGTGGAGCCTAATTCCAAGTTGAAGTGGCAGTTTGGTTTTGTTGTTTCTATTATTTGGGAGGAAATCATGGTCATGGATAAAAATAGTAAATTGTCTTATTAATATACTAGAGTTATCTTTATGCTTATTGTATTAATAAGCATATGATATTTAAGTTGCTTGTGGTTGAAGTAAACTTTTACAAAGAGGAGCACAAGTTAAATATATATGTGTGTGGATTTACTCTTTAGTGTCTTTAGATCCATTTTGAAAATAGTTCCAATTTTTGCTATGACAATCTTCAAGTTTTTCATATAAGGCATGTCTCAAACAAGTTGAATGAGGAATAGTGTTATTTTTAAATTTTCATTTCAGTAATGATTCAAGCAAAGCCACTTATTCTATCTTAGAATCAAGCACCACAACTCTTATATGCCTAAAGTATATAATAATGTAAATACATTGTGATTTAATATCCAACCAACCATGGTATATGCTTTCTATAAAAGATATCAACAACATTGTATGTGAAATATATTAAATACTCATTAAAACATGACTTTGTAATGTTTCTGCAATCAAAATGGAAATGGAATCAATATGATTACCTTTAGGCACATGTAAGTTTGGGGTGAGTGATAATCCTTGTTTGAGATTCATAACAATGTATTGAATATTTGAATATATTAATTATTATATGACCATATATATCATGGGATATCCACAAATGGAAGCTTCCAACTTGATGGAGCTAGATCATATCTATCATTTGATTCACCAGATCTCTAAGAAGACTCTCTCTTTCTTGATAGTAAACTGGTGCAATAGGGTCGTCTGCTGTATTTGTGCCATTGTTTTCATCCCCTCTTCTTTAATTAATCGACTTCCATACTGTCAGAGCCTTGTCATAGGGAAAGTTATCCACTTCATACTGTGATGTATAAATTCTCAAACATTTTTCCACATTTTTGTCAAGCTTGTTTCACAATTTTGAATTTATAAAGGCCAAGGCACTGAAAATTCTATCATCTTCAATTGAACCCAAAATCGTTGTTTGACATAGATTAGTCAACGAGAAAAACTAGGACATGGTTTGATGTAAAATAGTACTCACCCCAATTTTTTTCCATAGCCAGGTTATTGCTCCACACTCTAAGGGATTATCCAAATCTTTGAATTGATGAATCATTGTAGTGTTGAATTCAGGAGATTGAACAATCAAATTGTCCTTGCTTAAAATACTTGGAATATTCATTCCATTGATATCAACAGGCTTAAAAAGATGTTGAATCAATGTAGTCAACTTCTTGAAGTAGTCTTCCTACATAAATCTTTCAATTTGGAAAGGATTCCAAAAGGTGGTGTTTACTACAACCATTGCTTTAAGTAAAGCATCCCTTCTAAATCACTCCCTTAATTTTTCTAGTAGGGACACTACAATTTCTCTTAACATCGCCCTTGTTGATGATACCATGTTATCAAACAACCACCCTGCAACTTTTACCTCCTCAACCTTACCGGCTACTACTTTAAACATGTACATCGGTATCTCATATCCATGTACAAAAGCACATACTTTCCCAAACAAGTTGATCTTAAGAAATCTACTTGAATTTCCAATCTTTATCAAATCATTCCAACCATCAAAATTTTGACCTGTAAAAGCAGTTTCATTGAGAAATAAATATTCTATTGTCATACAAACTCCTTTCCTCAAACTATAAAAATCAACAATATATATGTATGTATATATATATATATATATAGTTATTTCTTGTGGTTGTTAAATTAAATGATGCATTTCTTCCAACATGGGAAGGATACCACACAACATCAGCAATGACTCTATATCAAACAAATGATGTATCAAATCCTGGGCCTTGTCCACTTCCATGTGATTCTGCCACATCACTCCTAATAAGGATTGATACTCTTCATACACCCTACGAACCGGTTGGTACAATGAGATCCACCTGGTGTCGACATCTTTTAACAATTTACGCCCATTTTTTAGTCCTTCTGCAAATATTTGGAATTCCATAAACCTTTTAGGACTACAACAGAAATAAGCATGCACCTTTCAAATAAGGTCTTCAACTTTTGCTACAGGGTTAAATTCGCCAACTATTTTGTAAGCTAGGTTCATTCTATGAGCCATAAAATGAATGGTAATAATATAAGGGTAATGATATGTTTGGAGTCTTACACAATCCATTACGACAACCTTGGATTACAGATGCCCCATCTACCTCGACACATACCAAATTTGATGTAATTACAACATCATTCATGTCACTGATCTCCTTCAAACATTTTATCACCAACTCACAAAGGTTTTTAGCATTAGAGTTATCTCTCATCTTGTGAATGAAAAGTAAGTGAGGTCATCTCATAAAATTCTCAACATTATACACATGCATATAGACGTAAGCAGTATTATCTACAGTTGTAACCTCATTAATAGACAAAGATATGTATCATGCAAAATTTTGTTTCTCTTTCAAGTTTTCTTTTTCAACTATAGCTAGGCATTTTTCCCAATCCCAACCACTAATTTCTAGCCAGTGATAATGAGTAAAGTGTGGGACACAAAGAAAAGACAACACCTTTTGTTCAGGAAAATGTGTTATAGGATGACCTCTTTTCAAATTGTGAAAAACAATAGCTAGCTGAATTGTTTTACCCAAAAGACTACTTTGAATGATCGTGTTGAATTGAGAGGTAATTGTCCCTCCATTCGCTGCAACTATTCTTTCATTTCTCTTGTGCTCTTAAAATTCTTTTACATACCTAATATGCAAACAATCATCCACAGTTTTCCATCTGAAAAAATTCTTCTCAACGCCATCTACAATCATCTTTTCATATATCTTTCCGACACGCTTCTCAATAGTATCCAACTTAAGTTGCATTGTCTTGTCCCTACCCAATTTCCAACTATAGATTATACATTTTCATTCTTTGGGAGGTTCAAATTTATTCTCATTTTCAACAAGTTCAATAAATGGAAACTTAGAAACCCACTCTAACATGAAACTCCTTCCCAAGTCCCATTTTCTTTCCTTTCTCTTTCTTCCAAAAATAGGTTTCCACTGAGTATTTGCGTTGGTGGAATTTATACTTCATTGACTGCCACTACCATAAGTTTCACCTCCAACATTCACTTGGGCACTGGCAAAGTGATGGAGTGTCATCTTCATTCAGTTGGGAAGGTGGTACAGTGTTAAACTCAACATCATTCAATGAAATGTCTTCAAGGGGAGGCATTTCATTGTTGTTGTTATTGACATCATTAGACAAATAAAAAATGAACACATTCTCATTCTAAGTTTCATTTTGAATGTAATCATTATCCCTTAATTGTGATGGTCTTGTTGAAGAAGGATGGTTTCTCAAAATAAGATGTTATTTTTTGAATGTCAGTACCACTACCAGGAGGGGTTGGAATAACATTTTTTCTTGAGGCTGAGCTTCCCTTTTTAGGTGCCATTTTGCTAAATCAATGAATCCCATAGAATTAAAAGAAAAAAAGATACAACGTGTTAGACTAAATGATATTGATATGTGCACAGACATCTCAACATGAGAAATATGTATAAATAGAAATATTACGCATGCAAATGCATTCAGATGAATTGATTTAGGTAGAAAGACAACAAAGACAAGAAATTCATTGTGAACCATCTCAAAGGCACTCTCATTGACTGATTGCTAATGTTAACATTAATTACAAAGAAGTGATTTCAATATCCATATTTCATGTTCTCAAAACACTAGATAATGCATCTCAAGATGTATCATGTAATGGATGTCAATTGACAGAAAATGCACAAAATTGTTGTAATGGATATCAATCAACATTGCATCTTACAAGAAATAGAAAAATATGAAATAATAAATTAAAAGAAGAGTCATCATGGAAACCTAGAAGAAGTTTAGATGTAAAAATAATAAATTTAAGGAGAACAAAATGTAACTAATCCCAATGGAATTATTCAAAGAGATTTGAATTCTTTTCAAGTGATTTTTGACATGGGCTATATAATATTGTGTTACTTAACATGTACTACTTTTTGCAAGAGTGTTACGTTAGAATAAGAAGAAATTATAAAAGTTTTTCCACAATTTTTCATGGTTGCTTGATTCACATGTTACATCAAATTAGATAAGGATTGCCTACCATTTATTTAGTTTCAATGCACTTGATATGTATTGGTCTGATCTACATGTTTTAGTACAAAAATCACAAGGTTTGACTATTTTAAAAGAAAAATTTGATATAGAACAAAGTGAAAGGATGAGGTGATATTTTTAGCTATCTCTCATATAACTTAGTTGGAAGGAATAAGAATATCACTATAGTCATAATTAGAGCATACATCAAGCAAATTGAAGATGTATCATAGGTTTGAGAAGAGAACAAGAAAATTAAATGATTTGTTGAGCAGCCAAAGACACTCTAATGATAAGACACTTTAGTGATAAGAAGTCTATGCTGTAGCTAATCAAACATGAAATAGGTGATATCAAGGTTTTTGCTTAGTTTGAAATAAAAGTACAGTATGTATTTTCTCATGAAGGACTCTGAGTTCATTGATTCATCCAAGGTATGATCCATCTTTAGTTGATTAATGAAGGAGTCTTGATGATTGAGCTTTGTCATAATGTATAGAGGTTTCTACTGTTGTATATAGGTTCTAAATGTTGTCATCAAGCCAAATAAGGTGTGCATCTGCTCATGAAGAAATTATTGATTCATCATAGGTATGAGGTTTGTCATAAGAAGATCCAATTACCAAGAGTGTTCATCATTTCAAAGGAGTTGAGAAAAAATATATGGTCTTCCATCTATGACTCATTATGGTATGAGACTGTGAATTCAAGTTTGAGAATGTATGCAGGGTTCTTTGGCTTGACAATGAAATGTCAATGTGTCAAAGTGAGCTAAAGTATCATTATTCTTTAGAGAAGCTTGAATGCTTTGATATGATGTTTCACATATGATACAATCATGATAAGACTATTCTTTGTATATTGTTGTGTTCTTACTTGGAGAATGAGTTCAAGAAACTTGAAGGATGTAGGAATTAAAAATATCCCCGAATCTTGATGTTTTTCCTTTATATTAAATATTATAGACATGTTGTCTGGACTATAACAAGGACAAGAAAAGATGTCAAAGAGTGATCCCACTTCTGCAATCTTCATGGAGGAAGAAGAGGTGGTGTAAACCCCTAAATTTTTTTTGGAAAATTCTTGTTGTGGAGAGATAGATTCCAACTTTGCCTCAACATTAATAAAATTGAAATAGTATTACTATATAGCTTCTGATAGATTTATAACACAATTATTTTCACAGGCAGTGCGAGAAGTGAATGTGAAGATAAAGAAAGCATTTTGTCCTCCTCAAATTGTTGAAGGAAATGCATGTTTGGAGTACATTCAATACATTATGTTTCCATGGTTTAAAAAGTTTGAAGTACATCGCATTGAGGAAAATGGTGGTAACAAGTAAGCATACATGTGACAAGATGTCTATTCTTTTCCCACAACTGCTGTTTTCTGTCTTTTGTTTTTCCCAATGCTAATTATCTAGTTTTTAGTTCATTATTGTAACTTTTTTCCCTTTTGCATTTCTTGAATTTTTCATTTTGGACATCTTTGCATGGTCTCTATTTCGTACATTATTGTTTGTCAACATTTTGTTAACCTCCCATTCCCAACCAAATCCTCCCAATGGATGTGAACCCCATGGAATGAGCCGCAGTTGATAAGTTTTCGAGTCCAGAATCTCGGGAGGTCTATGCCAAACGTCTCCATTCCTTCAATCTCCCAAGGAAATGCCCTTAGCGAACGTGAAACCTGTGGAATGTACCACATTTTTTATATCCTTCGGGTTCACTATGGGACGAGGCAGTGTCAACGGACAATGATAAACGGTCATGGTATTGGTCGTGGAATAAATGGAAAGTGAAACTGCAGTACACACACACACACACACACATACTACAGAAGAGAGAACATTAACAAAAAGATTAAAAAAAGATACACTGATAAGAAATGGTTCATGGAGATGTATGAGTTGTGATACACTGATAAGCAACAACTCGTGGAGATGTGTGAACTGATTATATATATATATATATATATATATTACGTAGATGTATCTGAGATGGAAAACTAGTTATGATTCTTTGCAAGCAGAGGACTATTCTAGATGACATAAAAAATCATAGTGGTTATGAGGATGAGGATGTTCAAGCTTTGTAATAACTTACAAAGGTAGAATCACATATAGAGCAATGCGACATGAAAAAAAATAGGTCTCAAATAGACTGAGGACTCACCTGTACTAAGTGCTTCTAGGATGTAAAATGCAACACACTAGTCGGGCCCTGGCAAGACCTATATTTATTTGAAATTTTGTAAGCAAATTGCAATATGCCAGTTTTTTAAATCCATTTCTACTACTTTGCAAATACGTGGATTGGAAAATCGCGGGATAACATCACCTCTATGTATATATCAAGAAAATTTCGAGAATGTTTTCTTGGCCAAATAAGGTTCCATATATTTCTTGGCGAAATATTAATGTTTTCAAATCCTGACGCATCAATTTCTTGGTGAAACATTAATGTTATCAAATCATGACACATTGATTTCTTGGCGAAACATTAATGTTTCCAAATCACGGTGCGTCGATTTCTTGGTGAAACATTAATGATTTCAAATCTCGGTGCAGCGATCACGCGATGATTTAATATAAAAATATACATTGGGATTGGAAATTCCTTTGCGATTCAAATGGGACATATTATTGTTTATGGGTGAAATCTGGGTACTGCTGTTGCTATAAAATTCACTAAAATCAAATTCCCGAAATTCTACTATTTTCCAAACTATGAATATTCGCTGCTAAAATTTTCCTTGCTAAACTAGTTAAAAAACTCAAGATTTATCTATAAATGCTAAAAAGAGGGTTAGTAACCAAAATTGAAACTAATCTAGAAAAACTTGAAATAAATGTAAAGAACAATGGAGTAAGTGCCACCGGGCATACCAAATGTGTAAATGCTAATTGAAATAAACTAACGCCTAGTAGTCTCAAAGCAAAGCTAAATCTACAATTAACATCATGATAAGAGCTTAAAGGAAATAACTATTCTAATTGCATAAACATAAATGAAATGAAATCATATAGTGCTAACCACTCCTAATCTTGTAATGTATGATTACTTCTAAACATGAGCCTCTTTAGATCATGAGCAATCAAATTTGTGTTGATCTCCAAAGAGAGGGAAGGATCTCACTAAGAAATGGCTACAAGGCAAAGATCTCACTTAGATCTTCCTTTGTACTCAACAATGGTTGAATAAATGCAAAGATAAAGTATTTATTCCAAAAATGGAGAAGGCTCTTATCATATGCCTATAGTAATTGCTATTAAAAGCATGGTGTAGTGTGAAAGAATGTAGGAGGGTCCTTTATATAGCTTTCCAATTTGGGAGAAGCTTGCAAACTAGTGCATGTGGGATAAAGGATAAAGTAGATTTAGACTTGTTAAGCTTGACTAGAGGAATTAACAAGTGATTAGCAATTCATGGGAGTTAGCGATGATTTAATTAATCAACTAGGATTAATTAATAGGCTAGAATAAACTTTTTAGGCTATTTGGAGGTGATTTAGGAGGAATTTGATATGATTTGAAAGAGAGACTTAACCAATAAGAGGGTTTATTGATTAAATATGATACAAAATAGGCTTAATTAACTAATAATAGTTAATTATTGAAATGAAAGAGGATTATAACTAATAAAGTGTCGTTAATTGACATTCACAATGGAATAAAGGCTAGTTAATCAAAGAAGTGTTGTTAATTGACCAAAATAGAGGGAAATGTTAGTTAATTAGCAGAAAATCACTAATTACAATGGAAATGATGGGAAAGAGGATAGTTAGTACAATTTTAGCAATAAAATTGTGTAGGCAGATTTTAGGTGTCTACACCTATATACCATCATTTTTCCTTCTAACAATAAATGACAAAAATGTATTCATTGTTATTGGGGCTACCCATGATACCATTTTTCATTCACACGCAGGACTTGAAATCATATGGAGTGGATTTTGAAAATGGACTTGAAATTACATGGAGCTGTCATTTTAGTGTGGGACATCTAATTGTACAACATACTTTTTCAAGCAAGTATTTTCGACACAAATTTATGATAATAAGAATGTTTGGTCAATTTCAGAGGGTACTGAGTATGCAATAGGATCAGGCATATAAATTTGCAATATTGATTATATTCCTATTATCCAAAATAACACTTATGTTATTTTGACAGCTTCATTTAAGTTAAGGAACTTAGTGTTCCACAAAAATCAAGAATTTAGTGTTCTACATGTTTACCTAATCCATAAAACAAAGGCTAAGTACTTAACAAAATCATAGTGAAAAATGTATATTGTTATGCGGAATTCAAAATCTTAATCTTCTGCAGAAGTCAAGAACTCACTATTCTACGGAATGAAAAAAGTGTATTGCTATGTGGGTTTTCAAGTTCACATAACAAAGGAATGTGATGTTGTGGAGCCTATTTTCATGTGTGGAAGTGTTGAAGACTGCATACTAAAATTACTGTACACTCTCCACAGTGTTCTCGCCAGGAATTTTTTTGCCTCGAAAAATGTCCTCAATATATCGAGAGACGTGCTCTTCTCATATGGGTGGTATTTTGACTCATAAGTTTATGGGGCAGTTTTGGCCCATGATTTTCATACCCGTGATATTGTAAAACTGCTTAAGCAGTTTCCTATTGACGTGATTTTGTGTATATGGCAGGGGAGATGTAACATTGTAGATGTGTGAGTTCAAGTGTTAATTCAGGAGAGTTTGTTGAGCACAACTTCAAACAGATTTGGGTATTATATTGAGAGAAAGAGGTAGCCTGTGATAAAATCTAAGCAAGTGATTCTTGGTGGACGTAGCCCAAATCAGGTGAACCATGTTAAATATTATCTTTGTGTTGTGTTCTTTTATTTTATGCACTTTATTTCAAATATGTGATATTATGATGCATATTAGTTTCTACTATTGCGATTCTATGTGGGATAATTACGCATATTTTATCCCTTGTTTCCTAACAGGGAACAAAGCCATAGAGACACACACCATGGAACAAGGAAAAGAAGAGTGTGGGAATGTTAGAAATGTTGAACGTGGAAGAAACAACAAAGTCACGTAATAAATAATCCCTTGAGATGAAGTAATGATTATTTACAGAACAAAGAAAGTTAAAAGTCACATGACAAAGGTGTTATGTGAAAGATTCAAACACCATAGAAAATGAAGTAGAGAGTGAATTAATACAAGAAGAGGTTGTGAAAGGTAAAATTATGGTCGTGGATCAAGAGAAGAAAGTGAACGGGTCCACAAATCATGCGAAAGCTAAAAAAGACCACAAAGATAAAAAATAGGCCACGAATCACAATAGAAACATCATAAATATGTAAAATACATGATCAAGGTGGTGGAATATTAGAATCATGTGAATCACAACAAATTTGAACCTAATTCAAACCATGTGCTTAATCACCCCAACAACTAGAATTTAATTTTGAGTAGTGACGTCCTCTTACATTGGCGATCTGATGGCGTGCAATTAAAGAAATGTTAGGCGCCCATACATAACCCATAAAATCAATGACAATTGGTCCTTGGTGGGCGACAGGTAGTTGGCCCTCTTTATTTCTGGTGTGATCTGATCCTCTCCCTCTTGTTTGTCTTCTTTCTCTATAAACATCAACTCAATATCATTTATAAAAGATCCTCTCCCGACTGTAAAGTCATCATGTTAAAATGGTGGCCGAGATTTTATGATTTGAAAACTTATGATTTGGTCACGTGTTATGCGCTCAGTGCCCTTCCCCACTAATGTAATGGACTGTATGTTTTGATTAATAAAATATTTTTATTGTGGCTTGTATCTACCCTCTTTTTTTATTGTGACATGTATCTACTGACACTTGATTCTTCAGCTAGTTTCATTTAAAATTAAGGTTTTGAAAGCCTTAAACTTCTCAAACACTTCAAATTTCTCCTTTAGAATGGTGACTCGCATCATCCTAGAATAGTCATCAATAAATAACATAAAATAGCTTTCATCTTACATGATTCGAGTTCTTGTAGGTCCACACAGGTCTGTATGAACAATTTCCAATGGATTTGTTGTTGAGTACTCCTTTGTCTTGAATCTTGCTCTTGTCTGATTCCCATGCTAGCACTGCTTACAGATATTGTTTGATGGTTTTTTGGCATATTTCTTATAGCTTGTTTGGTACTCATTTTCACTAGATTATCAAAAATTATATGACCCATTCTTCTATGTCATAGCCAACTCTCATTTGCTTGCCCCATATAGCATTTTTCTCCTTTAATCTCATTAAGAATGTAAAGGTTATTAGTTGTTTTTACACATTTACAACTACCTTTCTTGTGCTTTCCTTTCTGATCTCACAACCTTCAACTTGAAATGTGATAGTGTATCCTTGATCACTCATTTGGCTCACACTTCAAAAATTATTCTTCAGTTCTTCAACATACAAGACATTTTAAGTTTTTGATTTACCATTATTAATGCTAATAATACCTTTACCAGATATTCTTGTTGTTGCATTATCTCCAAATTTCACATTACCTCCATTTTCTTCTTTCAATATGAAGAACTTTATCTTCTCCCCAGTCATGTGGCTTGAACAACCACTATCAATGTACCATTGATTATCTGTATTTTGAGCATGGAATGCAGTTTGTACAAGCATAGATTTCTCTTTATTATTTTCTTTCTCCCGCTTCTTATTCTAAAATTTTGTAGGTTCATCATTTTGATTATCCATACTTTCCTCATTCTTGTTCTTCCTGGGAAATTCCACAGACACACTTCTAGAAAACATGCTATATGTCCATAGTTGTTGCACTTATAACATATCCCCTTATAATACACTAAAGGAGAAAATGAATTATAGTTTCAATTTGAGGACACATAAGAGATTCCATTTTCATTCTTATTCCTACCAAAACATTTTGCACGAGTTCTAAAATCTGTTTCTTTGAGGCCAAATTGATTACATGAAAAACAATAACCATAAAAAGAGTTTTGAAACCTTATCATGTGATGCCGCCTTGAAGGAAAAGAGATTTTGAATTTTTCTGATCTATCTTTGGGAGGAATGTTGGTATTTTGAGGAACATTAAACTCTTTCTTCTTGTTTCTTTCATTACTGATTGGAGTTGTAAGAGAATATGTATAACTTCTTGTCTTGTCTATATTTGACACTAGTAGTGGCTCTTTGAAATCATATTTAGTACTATTTTTATTTTCTTCATAATCCAGACCCAGTCTTGTTGAAAGGTAACCTCTGAAAATTGAGCATATCATCCAACATCTCAGTGCTCTTCTCAAACTTCAAACTACATTTCAAATTGAAAGATGTTTTCTTCATTCTTCCCTTAAAGGAAACAATCTCAAATTATAGCTTCTCACAAACTTCTTCTTTTTCTTTCAGGTGGGATTTCACATCCTCATCCATATTTTTCATCTCTTCAAGTTGAATCTTTAGGGTAGTGACAACCTTTTCAAAATTTTCAAGATCTTGTGACATTTTAGATTTGGAGGCACCATAATCTTCTTCAAATTTCTGAAACTTTTGTTTTTGTTTCAGATTCTTCTTCTTTAGTATTTTGATCTTATCTAGGGAACAAATTATCTCTTCTTTGAGATCTACTTCACCTTCAACTTCAACATATTCTTCATCCTATAAAACCATCTCTCCTTTGATTTATTTTATATATATTGCCATGAAGAATGATTCTTCTTTATCACTAATAGAGTTACTTTCATTACTTTCTTTAGATGAACTTCTTTCCTCCTTGGTATAGAGGTTTTTCTTGTGCTTTTAGAAGTTATTCCTTTTCTCATATTTTCCTTGCTTATATCTCTTCTTAGATTGATGTATTTGTTTCCTTCCTTCAGGTTGTGATCTTCTTCATCATCAGTATTTTCAATTTTCTACATACAGACATCTAGTAGCATAATGTCATACTTTACCACAGTTAAAACATTTGAAAGGTAATTTACCTTTGTATTTTCTAAATCCTTTCCTTAGCTTCCTCCCAAAATGAGATTCTTCCTTATCTGACTCATTGTTGGAGCAGTCATGTGGATTGGGCTTCTTTCTCTTCATCTTATTTGATGCTTTGAAGGGTGCTTCTCTCTTTGATTATTTTTCTTTTTTAGTTCTCATCTAATACGTTGTGATGATTCTATTCATATCATCCATGGTTAGGTTATTTAAATCCTTCATTTCTTTAATGGAAGACATTTTGGAATCAAACCTCAAAGGAAGAGATCTTAATACTTTTTGCACAATCATTTCATCTTTAACTTCTTCTCCAAGCCCTCTGATGGTGTTGACAATTTCATCCACGTGAAGAAGGTAAGTTGCAATGTTTTCATCGTCCTTCATTTTCAAAACCTCAAATTGAATTATGTATGTTTGGAGCTTTTCTTTCTTCACTTTTTCATCTCCTTCATATATGTTCTTGAGTTTATCCCATATTTCCTTAGTTGAAGCATAGTGCATCACTTTAACAAATTTTGATTTAGACAAACCACACAATATCACATTCATATCCTTTGCATTTATCTCACTTGCCTTCTTTCCAACTTGATCTGTTGGAGGAGTTGCTGGAGCTACATAACCATTCAAAACTGATTGCCAAATGTCAAAACCAAGATCCATTAGATAGGTGTGCATCCTTATACTCCAAAAAGCATAGTTAGTTCCATCAAACAATGGATCTCTATTTGAAGAGAAATCTTCTTGGCATGCCATGTGTGCTTCTGAGATCTACCTTCTAGTTGTTAAGCTACTCTTGAAGGAACTTGCTCTGATACCAATTAAAGAGAACACACTTATACTGGGGGGTGAATCAGTATGGAACAATTATTTTATTATTTTCAAACTTAATAATAACAAAAATAGCAACTTGTACAACCATATAACACAAAATATATGTGGAAAACCTTTTGGGAGAAAAACCACAGAGAAAAGACTACTTGGATCTATTATCCAAATCCAGACACAAATAAAATACCAAATAAGACACCAATCCCCACAATTTGTAGGAACCAACCTATTGGAGACACCAATCCTTACAACTAAGCACAAAATTAGTAAGAGACACCAATATCTTTTATTAAAAAGCACCAACCACCACATCAACTCATACAATGTATAAAAACAAAAAAAACTTCTCCATAAAACTCATCTCTATTTGCACCTTCAAAAATATGCCCTCTCAATGATCATAAAACTTTGAATTCTCTCTTTTAATTCATAATACACATATGCCCTTGAATTACTTAACTTTCCTTCACATAATTTTCTTTGAAATACATTCTATTTTACTCCACTCCTTTAATGCCTTGGATAATGTTCAATTCATTATTCTCATGCATAAAAATTCTTCCTTACAAATCTTCCATGAATTTACTTGCAAAAATCTTCCTTCTTCTCCTTAATGTGTGTTCTCTCTTCCTTAGCAATTCACCATTAATATACTCGAGCTCAATAAAAAATTTGCAATTAAATCCCTTTATATATCATGTTCATCTCTAAAAAATCGTTGAAATACATTCTAAGGGTCAACCATAACAACTTTCATTTGGGCACAAAAACCTAGGTAGGCCTCTCCAAAAATTTATTTTGAATTGTGAATTTTTTTTAGTCATCCGTAGACTTACTTTGTTTTTCCTTTGTTCCATGGGTTTCCTAGTCTTCTTTGGATTTGGTTTTTGTTTTCCTTTTTATTGCAACATTTCATGAATTTTACGGATTTCATTTGATCTTTGTGGAATTTGAAGTCTTCCTCGGCTTTAAGGTGTAGATCACCATTGAACTCCATGAAATTTTTTGGAAAGTTCCTTTGTTGCATGGGCATTTCTAGCCCAAAAACTTACCAAACACTATAAAAATTTATTTATTGCACAACATTTCTTGGAAAGAATTCCTTTGTTTTGCATTATGCAAACTTCAACCTTTCATAAATTTTTCAATTTTTATCCATTTCCTTAAGAAAATTATATTTTTGGAAATAACGACATCTCCTCTTTAAGGCGTTCTAAACCTTAAAACAAAATTCCATCAATCAAATCAACTTCCTTACTCTCATACCTTGGCAAGCAAATTTCTTTATTCCGCGGTTAGAAAACTTCACTTTTCCATAACTTTTTCTTACATGTTCCAATCATTTGAATCAATTCATATTTAAGAATGACAGCCTATCCTCTTAACACCATCATTCCTTTGACGTCAATGACAATATTTCCAACAATGTTTCCTTGTTACTACGATGTGCTTGCATTTGATAATCCTTCCTATGAAGACTTGTTTCGTGAGACTTTTACTTTACAAACCATTCCAATACAGATAAGCATTGGTGTTACAATAGGGTAAATAGTTACGCATTGGGAATAAACCAGAAATTCCCACTGGCCTTTGCATATGGAGAGGACCATTGTTCAAGATGGAAGTGTTACAACAAAAACTAGTTGTAATAGTGACTCATAAGGAGAATGCCCCATGGAAATAAAACTACAATCACAAGGACATATATCTCACATGCACCCATCTAGCAATGCATCTATTGATGAACTAGACATGTTAGGGCTCAATGACTTCGACAATTGCCATGATTGGTCGAAGCATGGTATTCTGATTGACTTGTTAAGTACAACACCTAAATTCATAGAGCAAGCCCACAACGAGAAACAACTTCTAGATATTGTTTCATTTGATAGATTAGTTCCCTTGCTTCCATCTACACAATAATAAATAACCTATGTAATTTTTGTTGGACATAAAGGCAGACAAGGACAACTTCCACCTTTAAACGTGATTATTCAAGGTACAACTGGTACAAGAAATTTCTACTTAATTGGTTGCATGAAAAGTGCATTACAAACACTTAAGGGAAGAACCAAGCCTCCCTTCTTCTTCTAGATCCAATAGGTACCGCTCCATTTAACATAAACACATCTACTATAATTTTTGGGCTTCAAATACTTATTCAAGAAATGAAAGCGCTTGAAGGATAAACATTAACAATTTTCAAAGAGCATATGAAGCACATAAAATATGTTCTCATACATGAAATGAGCTTCATATGTTTGCATATGCTTAACAATATAAACTCCAGGGTGTGGGAGGCATTCCCTCACCATAAGAACAAAGATTTTAGTGGTGGTTAGTTATATTAGTAGGCGAATGTGGTTGATTGCCCTTGGTTAACGACATACCACTACATGCAGACAAGTCATTTGGTCACACACTTTGACACAAATTTGACACGATCATTACCTTGGACACATTTTTTTGTCAACAAGTCTACAACTCACAACAACTATAATTTAGCCATTATTAACCAACATAAAAAATGCATACCCAACAATAAAGGATTGAAATCTCCTCATGTCACAAACAAACTCTTTCATGTCTGAATTACAACAAAAAACCTTTACATGAGTAAAGTATCTTTACGCATCATAGGAACTAAGAACCTTGCATAATAGTTAAATGCTAAAATCGTTGCATCCTTCGGTGTCAAAACTCAAGTTGACTAATGTATTGAATAGAGTAATGGTGCACATATGCTTTTAATGAAATAGGTAGGTGGAGTGATAAGGAGGAAATGAATGATGCTTAAATACATTCAATAATATTTACAAACTATTAATTGTATGCCATATTGAACCATGTACTATATTGAATGAGCATGTATAACCTTACAAAACAACAATTTTTCACCTTGGAGACGACCAATAGGCACAACTTAGAAATGTATTTTTCCCTAATAATCATAAAACATAACTCGACATACAAATTTTATTTATCAATAATAGCTTTACGCTCTACACCCCCTAGGGGGAACGTAGGGCCTCCCCTTTTAATTTAAAAAAAAATCAAATAGCTTTTGTTTACGAACTTGATCACAAACGGGTAAAGTGGGGCAATCTACAACTGGTGCGCACCACCGGCGCAATGCAACTTTCCTTTTCTTTTCTTCCAAGTATTACTTAGACCTACTACTTAACCCAGGGTTAACTTGACTTGAGACTTTGTCATAGTAGGTTCACCTACTTTGGTACAGTCACCGCCATAAATAGAACCTTCCACGGAATCATTCCAATAGAAACAAAAACAGACGATCGAAGTTACTCCACGTTGCATACAACCAAAGGCTAAAATAAAGACATGTCATGGCCGGGAAAATCTCGAACGGAAAACACACGATTGTAAGGAGCGAAATAATAAAATAAAATTACTTGGAGAAGATGTCGTTATTGGAGTCGGTGAAAGTGCCGCTCCGGTGAACCGACTTTATTTCATGCTCATCTATTATTAAAAAAACAAAACAATGTTAATTAATAGTTAATTACTTTGCCTTTTTCATCTTTATAGCTGCCGACCTCGAGAACAAAGGTTAGCCTGCGTTTTGTTTATTTTTTTCGGGAGGGTTTCGGGAGCTCGTGAAGCCTCCGGTAATCTGTGTAATCGCCGGAGCAGTCCTTTCGAGCCTTGGAAGTTTGGAGAGAATTTGCATCTTAAATCTCTTCTCTGTTAGCGCCATAGTAGTAAGTATATCAAATATTTTCTTGAAAATTTCTACACGAAGAGCGTATTTTTGTTTATTTTTCCTCCTCTTTTTCTGTCCGTTTTTGCTTGAGCCCGTTTCAGGAATCACTGCCCAGGATTCAGCAAATTTTTCTTGTTTTTGGTTGAACTGTTTATCCTTTCATTAAATATTAAACAAATTAGGGTTTCAAATTCTGATTCGTATTTTAAAGATCTGCCAAGGTTTGTCCCTGTATTTGGTTGGCGCTATTCGTTCGATTTTTCCCAGTCGAAATTTTACTTTTAGTGTTTTCTTTTGACCTCTTCCGCAAGGAAAAGAAAATAAACCAGTACAGAGGGAAATTTGCGAGCCACGAAAGCAAACTGATTCGTGTCGTAGGTTCTGAGGAATGTGCTAAGGCCATAGTTTTGTTTTTGACGCAGACCTTTTGCAGGTGTCTTGTTGTGGAAGAACCTTTGAGCGAGACTTTCTATTCCGTGTTGGACTTGAAGCGGTAGATCGAAAGAATGGCTCAAGAAAGCTGGAATAGAGGCCCCGATGGTACCGGATGCGAAGCCCCGGAAGGAATAAAGCTCTGCGTCAATAACTGTGGGTTCTTCGGAAGTTCTGCTACGAGGAACCTTTGCTCCAAGTGTTACAGAGATATCATATTGAAGGAAGCGCAAGCAACGTCGGCCATGGCTGCCGTTGAGAAATCCTTTGCGGTAGGTACTGTGGCGACCGATGCGCCGCTTGTGAGGCCGAATGTTGCCGAGCCAAGCCATGTAGAGCTTTCTCAGTCTGTAGCCGGCCCGTCTTCCTCTCAGGCCGTAGCAGATTCTGTTTCTCCGCCGCCGCCTCCCGAAACCCCTAATCGCTGCTTTTCTTGCAGAAAACGGGTTGGATTAACCGGATTTAAATGTAGGTGTGGAAACACCTTTTGCGGCTTGCACCGTTACGCCGAGAAGCATAGTTGCACTTTCGACTTCAAGACTGCTGGTCGCGAGAGCATTTCTAAGGCTAATCCTGTGGTAAAAGCTTCCAAAATTGACAAAATCTGAAATGATTTGCATCTTGTGTACTCTATTGAATCTCTTGGGTTGAACAATACCCTCGGTGTCTCCTGAGTTCGGTTGGTCGAACCTCAATTCCATTATAATGCATCACAATTTCTTTTGGTCCTGCGTTTGGAGGATGTTCCAGTATTGATATGAGTGTTTCGGCCCATGGTGGTGATCTACTTTGTATAGTTCCCTGACCTCCACAGGTTAGGGTTTAGTTCATTTCTTGCTGCCATTTGAGACTTGTTAAGGAACGCTTTTTTTAGTTCTCTGAATCAAGTATATGCAGAAGTTATTTTCATGAGTTCTTATAAATTGAATGTATGTTATCTGTATCCAGGAATTATTTCTAGCTATTTGGAATAGTATGTGGTATGTCATTGGTCCATATTTATTCCAGGACAACCAATTCGTTATTGTTTTTGTAGTTGTTTTGTTTACCATGGGAAACAGAGATACTTGAGTTAATGGTTGTAACTTAAATTAGAATGGGTTTAGACTTGTGACATTAGAGGAATCTCTGCATGTTTGTCTTTTTTTTCCAGTATTTCTGTTTTAATATTTACTTTTTCAATATGAAATAAATTTTATTTTGTTGGGGAAAATAACCATTAGTTTTAGAATGGGATATATTTATTTTGGTTGGAATTAACAGGAAACATAATTTGATGAGATTCTTGCAATGACGATAATAAGTAATTTATTTGATTAGGGCAAGTAAGTACAAATAGTTTTTGCAAATTAGGAGCTGGTTTTATTAAAGGTGCAGTTAATCTGCAGATATCAGGCTTATAAATATATTGACAAACAGCTCCTTGTAATTTATTTGACTAGGGAAAATAAGTACCATTAGTTTTTAGTCTGCAGATATCAGGCTCCAAATATTCCAGCTTCATAAATATATTGATAAACATATATGCATTTTGACGAGGGCGGTGAAGTTCTTGTAATGGTGATAGTAGGTAATTTTATTGAATAGGGCAAATAAGTACAATTAGTTTTTACAATTAGCAGTTGGTTTTATTAACGGTGCAGTTAGTCTGCCGATATAAGGCTCCAAATGTTTCACCTTTTATAAATATATTGATGAACAGACAGACCCTTGCTCTGATACGATAGTTCCATGAAAGGTTTTCCAATGGCGATAGTAGGTAAGGTGAGGTTCTTGTAATGGTGAGAGTAGGTAATTTATTTTACTAGGGCAAATAAGTACGCAATTAGTTTTTACAATTAGCAGTTGGTTTTATTAATGGTGCAGTTAGTCTGCCGATATTAGTCTCCAAATGTTTCACCTCTATAATTATATTGATGAACAGACAGACCCTTGCTCTGATATGACAGTTCCATGAAAGGTTTTCCTTCCCTTGAAACTATGCTAGTCCTCTGACCAACAGTAGAAGAAATTCCCTTGAGCTCTTTTTTCCTGTGTTAGAAACTTCTTATCTTACACATGGCTATGAAGTTTTGCATGCCTTGTGACCAATAGATAAGAAACTCCTATAAGCCTTACACATGGCTATAGGTGAGAAGTTCTGTAAGACTTGCACATGGCTATGAAGGGCTCCGAAGCTATTCAAGAGATTCCCATAAGTTCTTGTATTATAAGTTAAAAGCTCCAAAAACATAAATAAATTCACTCCATGTTTATGATTTTAAAGTTTCTCTGGTGGTTAATAATTTCTTATTTCAGGCCTTCTTGTTCGAGTGTCCTTATCTGTTAAGGGAAATGGACGAGATGTATGAATTCTTAAAGAATTCTTATTGACTACGAAATGCTTTAATATCTGTTAAGGGAGATGGACAAGATGTATGAGTTTTGTAAGATTTGCACATGGCTATGAAGGGCTACGAAGCTATTCAAGAGATTCCCATAAGTTCTTGTATTATAAGTTAAAAGCTCCTAAAACGTAAATAAATTCACTCCATGTTTATGATTTTAAAGTTTCTCTGGTGGTTAAGAATTTCTTATTTCAGGTCTTCTTGTTCAAGTGTCCTTATCTGTTAAGGGAGATGGACAAGATGTATGAATTCTTAAAGAATTCTTATTGACTACGAAATGCTTTAATATCTTTTGAATTTTGCTGAGTAATTGTGTTACCTTCCAGCCGAAGCAATGTTTTTGTAATTCTGAATTCATCCTCTGTCATTGCTATAGCGTTTCAATTTTTGTGCGTGGCTAGGCAGCTAAACAAGAAATTCCCATAAGTTCTTGTTTTCTCAGTTAAAAGCTCCTCGAAAATAAATAAATTCACACCATGTTTATGGGTTTAAAGCTTTTCTGGTGGTTAAGAAATTTTTGTTTCGGGTTTTAAGTGTCTTTTTCTGTTAAGGGAGAGGGACAAGATGTATGAATATTTAAAAATTTCTTATAGACTACGGAATGCTTTATATCTTTTGAATTTTGCCGAGTAATTGTTTTCCCTTGATTCTGAATGTATCCTGTGTTATTTTTATAGCATTTTAATCTTTGTGCCAACAATTCCACAATAAACTTACGCTGAATGCAACTGTTGTAGTCAAACCTAGTTCGTTTGATTCCACTGTGAATCAACACTTTTGTACTTATGAAGGCACCCTATTTCACAGTTAATACAGGAATAATGTCAAGTGTGCGATTAAATCTTTGCAGAGTCTGTTTTGCTTTGTTGCTGAATTTGTTTTAATAGTTGCTTTGTTTCCACAATGGATTTTTAAATGCAATTTGTTTTATAGTTATACAGGAGTATTATTGAGTTTGCATTTTCACCTTGTGCCTACGTGCTGAGTGCAACTGTTATTATTCAAGCCTAGTGCTCTCTGTACAGAGTTAGATTAATCTTTCCATTTTTGTTCTGCATTGGTATCGGTTTTCTTTCAGTATTTGCTATAAATACATTCCAGAGCAAAAAATATAATTTATAGTGGGTGAATAATAACAATTATTATTATTGTTCAATAAGGGACAATTTTTTAATTTAGTTGGAAAATACCCAGAATTTTTGTAATGGAAAATCTGTTGTAGGGCAATTTATATGACCAGGGCAACTAAATTTGTTTTTGGTGAATAATAATAATTATTCAATGAGGGACAATTTTTATTTAGTTGGAAAATACCCAGAATTTTTGTAATGGGAAACAATTCATATGAACGTATGACGAGTTTTTAAATTAGCAATTGCAATTAGTAAGATTAAGTTCTCTTTTGCCACAGGGAAAGAAATTCCGAGGAGTTCCTGGTTATGAAGCTTAGCAATTCCTGTAAGGTTTTTTAATTTTTACCTGGCCTATAAAGCTTTGCAGTCCCCTTAGCTATAGGGGAATGAAATGTCAAGAAGCCCTTGTTGCCTCTATGCTTTGCAGTCCTGAGCAATAGGAATGAAAGGTCAAGAAGTCCCTGTTTTCTCTAGTTAAAAGCTCCTTAATTTTGACGAAAGCAAGAATGGGAAAATTTATTCTCCTGGGCGATAGGGTTTTAATGTTTGGAATTCTAATTTACTATGGAAATGTTATCTTTTGAATTTGGTTGGAGAAAGTGTTTCACTTTTCAGTGAAATGTTATCTTTTGAATTTGTTTGTACTGTAAATGTCTGGGAGAAACTGTTTTACTTTTGAGTGAAGCCTGTTTTACGGTTATGGTTTTAAGGGAGTATGATTAATTGTGCATTTTAATATTGTTCCACATAAGTCTAGTGCATTCGATTCCAGTGTGAACTAAATCACAGTCCTGTATCACTATTGGTAAATATATTGGCGTTAATACTGTTACATAATTAATTCTGCATTCATGGATGTCTACTAATTATTCATGTATATATTAACTCTGCATTTTAATCTTCTCCCATACACAACGTAGTTTAATAGAATGGAATTGTTATATTCAAACCGGGAGCCTGTGTGTTTCTACACTGATATTTTAACTTTGTCCCTAACATCTCCCGCATGATACACGGGGAAGAAGGGGACACATACGTACATACTGTAGAGGCCCCTGCCCAGATCTTTATGATTGGGTAAGCCCTTAGACAATCTTCTATAGACATTTTCACACTTAAATACATTCTATTGGGGCCTTATTTATTTATGGGGCGATTATTTACGATATGGTATAGAGGCTGTTGATTCCATTGCCATTATATAGTATAGAGACTGTTGATTCCATTGCGCCATTTGTTGATAGAGGGAAAGACTTGATTGAGAATTGGAGGGCCTGTATCTATTGAATGAGTAGAATTATTGCCCCTTTAAGATGCATACTGTTCCGTCGCCAACGATATGTACAATCCTCCACCCTTGCTCCCCTTCCACTATTAGTAGAGCATAGGGGCCCTACATTGTGTGGAGGGATGGCCATATACCATCTCCATCCATATAGTCGGGAGGCATCGACACATCTATATAAATATGGGGCCCGCAAATAATAAATTGTTGATTCATGACCATAATGTATATAGATACGGTTTTTGAAAGCCATTTCTTCTTATGGAGCCTCCTCTATACTCTATATATGGAAAACAATGGTTCATATTTTTTTTTTTTGGGGCGGGATTCACAACTACAAGGAGATGAGTATGTTGCTTAGTAAATGAAGGTCAAGGGTAGTTTGGAATTTTATGATATCTGGAATGTTGTAAATGGCCCTCACGGTAAAACTTCATATAATATATAGCTTCATAGGCAACAACCCATTCTTAACACCCTAATGTTTGGAATGTTGTAGATGGCTTTCTGACTAGGCATTAATGTCATTGTGGATGGCTTTCTCGCTAGGCATTTAAGTTGATCAGCAATGCAGATATGATGGAGCTAATATAAAAAAAGCTCATTTTTATATTTGATGTAATAAATGAAGTTCAACCTTATATGAGAAATACAAAAGCCAACCAAACTAGCTTTGGACAAACTGAAAACAATGTAGGAATCAACACAATTTTAATATTGTTCTTTATATTTACATCCAACTACTTAGTGACAAACTCGAGTCAAATGATTCTTTTTCGAGGATGAAATTGTTGAAGATAAAATCTTGCACCCATAGTTGATTTGTGCAAAATATATCTGGATGATAACACACCCTGCATTAATAATTGATTTTGTGCAAAATATATTTGGATGTCTATGTCATAAGTTTATAAGATTAACCATTTGGGTAACAAATCAAGGCCTCTCATCAAGAACAAACAAAACAGAGTGATTTTTTTTTCAAGGATAACATCTAACTTGATGTCCTCTAGACATATGGGTTTGATATCAAAATTTATGATAGTTGATCATTTTGTGGAGGAAACATATGGTTAAATGAAGGGATTTCATTATTCACAAGGATTGCACGATTTCAACACCATTGTTTTTTCAGTTCACACTTGAATCCTTGATAAATTGAAGAGAAGCGAGCAAAAGGTCTATCTTACAATTGTGATAACAAGTGGAGCAAGGGACATAAATGTCCTAAGAAAAAAATGTTCTGCATTGAAGGGCTCAATGAAGAGGATTGTGAGATTGATGTTGAAGAATTTTAGCCATTTCTCGCAATGTAATTTTAAGCTTTAGCCCCCCCACTTACCCTTAATGTCATTGGTTTCGCGAAGAACAAAGGGTGATAATAGTGATTGATTTTGTAAGTACTTTTAACTTCATCAATCATAAGTTGACCTTGCACTTAAAAGTTTTAGGGCATAGTGGAAGTTGGACATAAAGTTAGCTATTTAGGAAATTGTCATAAGATTAAACTATTTATGGGAGATTACATTCTAAAGAGCCCCATGTATGCCATTTCAATGGGAGGTGCAAATATTGTGTTAGGGCTCCAATGACTTACTACCTTGGAAATTCTTGCGATGAATTTCTAGGATTTGTTCATGCTGTTCTATTTTGAAGGGAGGAATTTTGAGCCGTGCGGGATGAAGGAAAAAGTTACACGGTGATTTTTTATCAAGTGCATAAGATGCTTAAGAAGGGTGCTAATGGGTTTGTGGCACAACTATTTCCACCAGAAGCCTAACCATAAAAAAATCCTATATCATCATATCTACAAAAAATTATTAATCAACACTCAATTATTTTTAGGGATATGCTAAAGTGGTTAACTCTCAAAAGAGATTGTGATCATTTTATTTTACAAGTACCAAAAAGCCAACCACCTAATATTCAACCTTATTGCTCCCTTTATCTACAAAAGAGTAAGATTGAAAATATGGTACAAGAGGTGTTGGAAGAAGGTGTTATTCTTCACAATCAAAGTGTTTACTCTTCTTCTTCAGTGGGGATGGTGCAAAATAAGGTTAAAGGTTGGTACATGTGTCCAGACTACATGGGTTCAACAAATGGAGAGTAAAAGATAAGTTTCCTATTCCTATCGTTGAGGATTTTCTATGAGTTACATGGTGTTGTGTATTTTACAAAATTAGATTTTCAATTAGGATATCGTCAAATCAAAATTCGTGATGAAGATATTCATAAAACAATATTTAGGACACATGAGAGCCACTATGAATGTTGGTAATGCCTTTTGGCATGACAAATGCACCCTCTACATCTCCAAGTTTGATGGATTCAATATTTCAGCCATTTCTGTGAGTTTTTCCTAGTGTTCTTTGATGATATCTTAATATACAACAAGACATGAGAGGAACACTTACATCATGTCAATAAGCTTCTTGACATTGTTGAACAAACTCCACCTTCATGCCAAACCCTCCAAGTGAGTTTTTGGAGTTAGGGAAGTAGAATAGTTGGGTCATATCGTTTCTCATGAATGATGCAGAGCTCCAAAACAATTTCATCCATTCTTCATGTTATTAACATTCAAAGGCATTTATACAACCTAGTCCACTGTTTTAGTGGTTTTGTTCTAGCCATATCCCCTGATTCAAATAGTGATCACTTGATCATTAATGGAAAATCAAACCTTCATCATCAAATAAGTTGTCTCCTACATCTCCTACAATGCTCCATCAACCTTGCAAGGTTCAAGAAAACATAATACAATTTAATTCTAGCAAACTGTCCTTAAGTGATTCTTACTGATTTTGGCCCCTAAATCAACCAAATTTGGTTTCTAGGCTTCACTAACTCCTTTAGGCCTCTTATACTGTCTTGCCTAGCTCATTTCAACATGATACACCTATTAAATGGGTTGGAATTGAGTGATTAATCACTGTTTCCTAAATGACTTCGAGACTGACTTAAAGAGTCCTAAAGAACATTCAACTCATAATTTACATGAATGGAACAACTCTATAAATTTCACAATGAACTCAAAGCTTTCTCAAATACCCTTTTTGACAATGGTAGGGTGTAGCAAGTTCCATGACCCAACTCTTTGAATCTTTCCTTCAAACTTTTTTTTACCTTCCTAATACCATGCAACCTTACTAGCTTGGTCTGAGACTCTCTCAAGCTTTCCTCTTTATACCAGAAGAATGAAAACACACCCCAAACATATCTGAGTACCCATTAAATAGTTTTATAAGTGTGAGAAATTTCAAACCTTAAGGCTATCTCTAAAACTCTCTCCTGTTTTTAAATGACTCACTTTTCTAGCCCTTGCACTGTGTTCACTGTGCTTTTTGAGGACTAGTAAAGAAATATCCAAATCTAATTGATGAACACTTAAAATTCTTTCAAAATCTTAAAACAGATTTTGTTATAGTAGTATCTTACCAATTTCAAACCAGAAGTCGATGATATGAAGCTCCGACATCAAAACCCTAGGCACAGTCTCAAAGTTAGCTCGAGAAGACAAATAAACTAAGAAAATGTGTTGTAATGGATTTCAAACGTCAAAAGGTTGCCACCATGATTGTCTTGGCCTTCTTATCATTCCTATTACATTATGGAGATCCCATGACTAAATAAATCTTTCCCACATTAAGTTAGTTATCAATGATGTAGAGAAATCAGGGTTTTAAACTCTATATAATCAAGAGTTTTACAATGACTTGTATAAGCATATTATCAACCTTAGATGATGCAAGAATCATTTCCAGATAGTGATCTCCTTCTTCCTTCAAATGGATTCATTGCACATATTGATCTAATCCAACCAATCTACCATCCTATCATGCACAATTCAATTTCTATAAGTTTTCAAGGTTACAGTGAAAATGATAGCATAAATCACCTTTCTAGCCATTCAATCAACAAACCAAACCTTTTACACCTCGTAGTTCCTTCCTCTACAGTTTCACCATCAGGGATTCCATATCATGTATCAAGAAGCTAATAAATCACTATATTATAGTCATATACTAATGCCAACAACCATGCAAAGGTATTCACACTTTGCTAAAAATGCATTTGTTCTCAGAAGAACTTCAATTCGAGGATTTAAAGTCACAAAACATCATATTCACTAGAAAATGCACTAATTCATTGTCATGTACAGTACACCATGCTTAAACCAATACCTTCATAATCAAAAGTGTATCATTTACTAAATGGACTCCAAGAAATGTCTCTTACATGCATACCAAAGGAAATCACTAAATTTTAAGTCAGACATATGTATCTAGAACTCAAAACCATGAGAGGAATGATCAGTCCTTGTACTTAAAAGTAGAGTTATCACATACAAAAACATATGCATTATACAAATTTCAAGGTGCATACTGACTTCCACCTCCCTCTTCCACGAGGAATGGTGTTCAAACTGACTCCTCTACACACATATATTCGAATTCTCTCATGACATGTAACTACCACTGGAATGTAACTATCCTTCTAAGAGTCATAATGATTCATTATGCCTTCTCTACCCAAAATCAGTAGTTTTTACAACATGTGCACACATATAATGACTCATGCTAGACTTAGTCACTACCCTAAAACTCCTGACATGTCTAGACTCATATTACACCTCTAGACTATCAATTCCTCTTTCCTCAGAACTACACATGTATTCAAAATTTGGATTACCCCTTAGGAGGGAGAACCACCAATTTGAAAATTTGAATTACTCACTCACATAAACCTCCATTTCATGACTCCATACACTTTAAGCTTCCAACTTAATCTCATATCCTTGATAATTTGCATTTTGAAGTGTCTTCTTAATGATGCTCCTGCAACAATGAAGGTGTAAAAGTGGATCGTCACAAGATCTAGGCCATGGTGGTTTGGAAGATACCTAAAACCCTATGAAACTTTAAGGGCTTCTTAAGGCTTACATGTTATTGTGTCAGATTTGTGAAGAATTATGGTAGAATTACAACACCACTAACACATTTATCAAAGAAATACTCATTTCATTGGAATGAGGAAGAAACCTAGGCATTTGAAACATTGAAGAAGGCCATGTGTACCACTCAAGTTCTAGCTATCCCAAATTTCTGCAAAACCTTCATTGTCAAATGTGATACTTTAGGGTGTGGCATAGGTGTAATATCATGCAAGAGGGATGTCCCATTGCATTTGAGAGTCAACTCAAAGTTAAGAACCTATCAAAACTAACTTATGAGAAGAAAATGAGGGTTGTTCTTCATGCAATCAAACAATGGAGACCATATCTCATGGGTCATCACTTCAAGGTGAAAACACATCATGAAAATTTAAAATACTTTTTGGGGCAAAAATTATCATATAAAGAACACAAAAAATGGGTGACAAAACAGTTGTGTTATAAATTTGAGATCATTAGAAGAAAGGAAAGGAAAATGTAATAGATGATGTCCTCTATCTTGGAGAGATGAGTCTACAAAAGCATTATTATATTTTATGTCCATATTATAGGTAGATTGGGTCAATTAGGAAAGATCAAAATGACATAATGACATAGAGAACCAAAATATCATTCAGAATCTCCAACAAGATTAAGACATTTTAGAAGAATTTATATGGAAAAGAGATGTATTGTGGTAAAAGTATCAAATTTACTTATGCAAGAACTCTAACCTTAAAATTCAAGTTTTCTCGGAGCTCTACGCTTCTCCAGTGGGTGGCCATTCTGGATTCTTGAAAAATTATCATAAAATTAATCATGATTTCTTCTAGGAAGGGTTGAAAGGTAATGCCTAGAAATTTGTGGCAAAATGTTTGATGTGTCTGTGTAAGAAGGGAGAAACTATTAAGACATAGTGTCTTATCCAACCCCTATCTATTCCTAGTGAGCAATGGGTAGATATTTCCATGGATTTCATCACATGATTGTCAAAAATCTAAGGAGAAAGGTATAACGATAGTAGTTGTGGATAGAATAAAAAAATATGCTATTTTTTTTGCCTTGTCACATCCCTTTATAATGAATAAAATCATCATATCTTTATGGATATAGTTCAGAAATTACATAGTACATCCAAGATTATAGTTAGTGATCGCAACCATATATTTATTACTAATTCTTGGATTGATTTATTCTCATGTTTGGGTACTCAATTGACTCATAGTTCATCATATCATCCCCAATACGATGACCATGCTGAGGTAGTAAACAAATGTTTGGAGGGGTATCTTTAATGATTTTCTTTAGATAAGTAAGAGACACGAGTTCAAAGGCTATTACCTGCAAAATGGTGGTATAACACTTCATTTTATACCTCATCCAAAATGTCTCCATTCTTGGCATTATATTGTTACCATCCACCATTCTTTACCTCCAACTTGAGGGTCTAAACTAAAGTGAGAGTAGTTCAAAACACATTCAACACCAATAAGAGGTACTCTCTAGCCTTAAAGAGAATTTGGTAATGATACAAAAATATATGAAACAAAAAACTGATCAACACCATAATGGGTAAAGATTTAAAATTGGAGACTCTTTTTTTGTGCGATTGCAACCATAAAAAAACTATATTTAAAACAACAAAATAATACAAATTCACCCAAATACTATGGCCTTTATCAAGTGTTGTAAAAAACTAGTAGCGTGGCATATAAACTAGAGCTTCTTCAGTTAACTAAAATACATCTAGTTTTCCATGTTTCTTGCTTGAGGAAGGTCATTCAACAGAAAGCGTCTTACCATTCAGTGTTACCCAAGCTTGATGAGGGATGCATTATTTTGGAGCCTAAAGGAATTTTGCAAACACACACTAAGAAGTTGAGGATAAGGGTCATTATCGAGTATCTGATCAATTGGAAGAATTTGGACATTGAAGATGCAACAAGGGAAGATTAAGCATTCTGGTAGCAACATCCAAAGATTATTGACATTGGGGACAATGTTGCTTTCAAGTGGAGGGGCATGCTATGCCCTTAATCTTAAGTTATAGATCAGTATATGTATGTTCGACTTGTGGCCACCATAAGCTCTTATCATGCCATATCACATTTATTTGTGCTTCCATATGCTTAGTAGGCCATCTTTGGTGCTTTGCATAACATATTATGCTATATATAGGAGTTAGTAACTAGTATATGATCATCATATCAAGCATTTGAACCTTATTTTATGGTTTTGAGGATGCCCCCTCGAAGTGGCTAAGTCATTCTACTTGCACATTGAGATCTTTTCTCTCCATTTTGGTGTTCTATTGCTGTTGATATCCAAATCTATCTAAGTAATTTCATTACACAACTCACATGTAATTTCTTCTATGAATCCAAACATCCTCACTCAATCAAACCATTAATCTCACATTGGTTAGTTGGCTTGGTCTGTGGTAACATAGAAATCCCAATTTATAATAATCCTTATGCCAATAAATGTGACTCCACAATGGAAGTGACCCTCTTACTAGGATAATGGTTAGTCGGATGTAGGATGAGTATGATTGCTTTCTTAGCTTTCTCCTCTCTTCCCCTATAGATTCAAAAGTCTAAAAAAATATGTAAATTTAACTCTTAATACATGCCTTACTACCCAAGTTGGATATGCCTTTTCAGTGCATCTTGGAATTGTTTCCATGACTCTAAAAACATTGGTTTGTTGGCCTGGTTCACAGTAACATAAACTTCAATATAACATGATCCTTATGCTCATAAAGGTGACACCCTAATGGAAGTGGCCCTCATAGTAGCATATGGTTGATTGGTTGCGAGATGAATATGTTTGTTTGCTCAATCTTCTCCTCTCTTCCATGGCTTCAAAAATTCTAAAAAATTGTGTAAAATTGCCTCTAAATATATGATTCACTACCCAAGTTGACTATTTTTTTTGCTTAGGTTACCTAGGGAGAGGGCACTAGCTCTTTGTGGCATCACCAACCCAAACCGGCCGTGGAACCATCTAAGGATGGAAGTTTAAGCTCTCGGCTAGCCCACAGATTAAACCACATTATCATGGTGTCCTATCACAAGGGTATCCAAATCGTCGGTAGTAGGCCACCTTAACACAGAGCCAAGATTTGAACATTGGACCTCCCAATTACTAGGAGACCCAATAACCATTACACCACAACACATTAGATAAAGTGCTTATGTTTACCTCTCGTGGCAGTGTCAAGACATGCCTCGTTGCATTGAACATAAGATTCATGGCTGCCCCCGACCTCCGCCACATTAAACACCAAGCTGGCTTGGTACCATGCTGAGAGCCACCTCCCCCATCGAAGCAGTTGAACCGCCCGACACTACCTAGCTGAGTAACAACGAGCTATATATGCGGCCATCTTGGGGATTTGACCCCGAGACCTCCCACATATAACACACATTCCCCACCGCTAGGGTAAACCGAACGGGATAAAAGTGGTTATGTTTACCTCTAGTGGAAGTTCCAGGACATGCCTCGTCGCGTTGAACATAGGTTTCATGCCTGCCCTTGACCTCTATCACATTGAACACCAAGCCGACTTGACACCACACCGAGAGCCACCTCCACCACTGAAGCAACTGACCCATCCGACATTGCCTAGCTGAGTAATGACGAGCTATAGAGGTGGCCAACCAGAGGATTTGACCCTGAGACCTCCCACATATAACACACATTCCCCACCGCTAGGGTAAATTGAACGGTCTACCTAAGATGACTATGACTCTTCATTCAAACTTGAAATTTCTTCTTCGACTCTAAAAGTCTTCCTTCAATGAAAAAATCATCCCACATTGGTAGATTGGCTTGGTCCATGGTAATATATAAACCCCAATATATATGAAAGACTAGAAATAGAGTTAACATTTTCAAGAGAAATGTGTGGGGGTGTTGCTAAATTAAGTGTATATGTTAGAACCCTTTAAGGAAGAGAAAGTTATAACTAAAAGATAATAAACGTACAAGAGAAAAATAGATTTAATGGATCATGAAAAAATTCCTTTTCTATCATATATTGATGGAAGTTATGTTTAATTATTACCCTTTGAATATTAATATTATCAAAACTAAATATATATGTAATATTAATTACCCTTTAAATATTAAGATTATCACAACTAAATATATCTTTAATATTTTAGAATTTCATAATTACCCTTTCAATATTAAGATTATCAAAACTAAATATATCTTTAATATTTTAGAATTTTATAGTCACCCATAATTCCCCGAACACTTTGAAGCAATCTTTTAAAAATATATTACATATTTTAGTGTATTGCGAGATCTAGCCAAATTGAATGTTCATCCAATTAAAAGATTAAAATAAAAACCAATGACCATTAATCAAAACATATAATTTGTTAAGGTCCTCACATTTATTAATTATGATTGTTTTTAGGAAAAAAAGCTAAATACGGTCAACCACCATACAATTTACTATTAGAACTGCCCTTTATATTAATTAAAATAAAAGAGAGTTACATAGTAAGGGGGTGACCAGATAATACATGGTCCCACAAAATGCTAAAAAGGAAACACAAAATGCTACGAGGACACCATAAAACACTACGCAGGCTTACATTAACACACCCATTGGGAAACCAAAGAGAAAAAAATAATGAACATTATGCACATGCCGCTGGTGCATTAGGAGGAAGAGGATCATCCCAAGGAGGGATGAAAACTCTGTTATCAGGCTCAGTGGATGGAGGATCCACCTGCCAGCCTTCCTGATTGGGATATCGCATTTGAAGAGGCACCATAATTCCCCAATCGGGGGGGGGGGGGGGGGGCGGAGATCTAGGGAATGTTTGAGTTGCTGGCGTAGGATATCCCCACCATGGAGTGCCAACAACACCTTTTCCCACGAGGGTGGGCTCCAACCTTGTCCAGAAGAGGACGGGGTAGAAGGGCGGTTGTGCAGGGAGAGAGAGTGGTGACTTCTTGAGTGGCTCCTTCGACGAGGGCTTGCAGTGGGCGGATGAAGAGCGGCAAGGGATGAGGTGGCAGAAACTAAGGATCCGACGGGACCCTGCTCATCATGCATGGTGCACTACCCCAATGATCCATAAGCTCCTGAAGGTGTGCAAATTCCAAAGAAAATTTGGCAGTTTGATCTTGAATCTATAGGTGAACAATAGACAAAGTAACCACCTTATCATTAGTAGAAAAAATTATAACTGAATGATCTTGCTTGAAAATGAAAGCATTGTGAGATTTCGAGATATGAAATAAAATACATGCAAAAAAAAATGCCACAGATTATCAATGTATGTAGGCCATGGGCTAAAGTCACTCAATAAAGCAAGACACGACGGGAAAAATTTAGGGTGATAAGGTTGGAACAATGAATGGATCCATTTCCAAATAACTTGGGCACGCAGGCAAGACCAGAAAAGGTGAAGGAATGAATCAAGGATGGAACAAAAAGGGAAATTTAGAGAAGGAATACTGATATGCCAAAGCCTTTCACCTATAGGAAGCCCCTAATAAACAAGACACCAAAGAAAATGGTTAACTTTGGGCTCCAGAAGAGGGTTCCAAGTACGGGAAAGCCTACAGAGCTAGGTAGATGAAGCAGAATGCAACCCCCATCAATCATTGAGTTTATCAATGGCCGGAGAGATAGGACATAACACCTGGTAGATGGTTTGAGTGTTGTATCTAAGGAACATGATATTTATTCCACCGCTAGTCACGCCACCAAGCCATCAGAGCTTGGAGGTCAAGTTTATGCAACATAACATCTGAAAGGATCTCTTGAATTTTGTAGATTGACAGAAGGTCCGAATTGTTCAACTAAAATTTAGTTTTTGAGCTTGGGCCAAGGAAGGCAGTCTCTTTTATGCACAAGATCCTGGATGGTATGAATGCCCTTGCGATAAATCCGAATGACTTTAATGCCAGGGGTTTCTGTTAGCGGTAGAGAGCCTTCATCGATAATAGGAGACCACCAGATGTTCTACAAATTAAAGGAAATGCTGGTGCGAAAACCATTGCCAATCCATCTCATGAGTGGCTTCACCTGCTCAAAGGCTTTCTAGATATTATTGAAAACAAAGGTTCCAATAATTTTAATTGGAACAAAAGTAATGATGAGAAAATGCAACCCAATTCCACTCCAACACTTCTTACCGGGAGCTCTAGAAGAAATACAATGTCATAATTTTTTTTCCAAGCTTGCGTGCCTGAGAGACACTGAATAATCCATTTGGCACCAATGCAACACTTTGTTTGTAAACATCCATAACTTTGATGCCACCTTGAGCTTGCAGAAGAAAACACACATCCCAGGCAACACGGTGAAACCTAGTTGAACCAGAACTTTTACACGAGAAAGTCCCAAAGCAGTTTGGCTAGCCAGTTGAAGGAAGTGCGAGAAGGACACCAACAATCAGAATAATAAACATGAGGAGTAACGAGGATCTTAGTGCACACTTGAAACTTACCAGCAAGAGAGAGCGGTTTGGAGGACCATTTGGTAACTTTCTGCTCAACCCGGGTAAGAAAACAATTCCATAAAGTCACAGAGTTACTGTCAAAGGACAATGGAATGCCAAGAAATTGGAACTACTCTCCCCGACCTATCCACTTCCAGGGGTAAGCATGAAGCCAAGCCGACAAAGATAAACAACTCTAATGATAATGTAGAGTTTTATATAACTGAATATTGGATTTGAAAGCCAAACAGAAACCGTTAAGACAATCAAAGATGCAAACAACATTCTGTTTTAAATCTACAAGAGCAAGGAAGGAATCATATGTAAAGTTCCCATTGATAAGTTGAGTTACACGGTCTGGAAGAATAATGACTTGGATTCAGCCTTGGGAAGCTTGATGGGAAATTAAGTATCCCAATAAGCATAAATAAAGCCGTTGTAATAGGGAACCCCTGTCTAATATAACCGAAGAGACAAATGGTAGTAGAATGGAAATCATTAATGGTGAGATGAGCAGAAGCATTTGTGAATATTGTTCTCACAAAAAACAAGAAGAATTCACCAAATCCCAAGTGATGTAGGAGCATCAGGAGCTTGTGAGGTCTAGAGTTATAATAAAATGGGTCAAATTATGTTGGTCAATATGTAATGAGTGAATGTGTGTATGCAAGCAATAATGTTTGTAAATGTTGTAATTACATGTATAGGAGGTTGTAATTAGTGATTTTCATGCCTAATAAGGCTATTAATGAAGAAATATGAGTTGTAATGTTGTTATAACCGAGATGAGAAGGCTTAGGAAAGAGGTTGGCTTGATATTCCAAATGTAGGAGTTATCGAGTTAGTATAGGAGTTTGTTTAGGAGTCTAAACCTACTCAATATACCCCTATTCATAGGTGATTCAAATGTAATGGAGGTAGAACAATGATTCTTGAGATGCATGTAAGATGTTTGGAAGATGTAATTTAACTCTATTTGAAGGAATTTAGCATGTTTCCAAGTGACTATGATGGAAACCTTTCCTGGACAGTGAGGTACAAACCCTCAGTCCTCTTTGAAGGTTGAATTGCTTCTAACTGCTAATGTGGATCACAATCACAATTTTAATGATTCTAAAAACCGTGTAAAATGATTTTTATAGCCAAATGTGTGTCGTCGGGCTTGTTTTAGAGATTTGCATATCTTTTGATTCCCTTGATGAAATTAGCTATAATTTGTAAAATTTCTCTGTCTTGGCATGGATTAGAAACCCCCAAATATCGTGGCGATTGGTCATCTACACGAAAGATCTATATGATAGTGTTTTCGAGCTCATTTAACAAGTTACATCGTATAATTAAGAACATATAAAGGGTAGAGTAATCATTTATGTTTGATTTTCACTGTTATGGAGGATAGAATAAGGTTATATTGACGTGTTTGAATGGTTTTAGGGGGGAGTCTATAGTAGAATTGCCTTCATTTGAGTATAGCATGACTGTATGAGCTGGTAAGATTGAAATAAGTCACTAGAAAGGGTTACAAGAAAGGTGAAAAGGAAAATTAGTTCTAGAACAACACTGGAAGAATCTTGGACACCTTGATCATGATGAAGATTTTTTTTAAACAATTAAGCATGCTATGTAACCCTTCAAATTCCATTTAAGACCTTGAATAAGGAATATATCAACTATGAGAATCTTGAGGGGCAGAGTGCTACAAGCTACCTTAAAGACCATTGCCTAAGTATTCATAAGTGAGTCTAAAACTTTGGTTTGATGTCCTGAGCATATTCAAGCAGGTGGAAAAGGTCTTGTGACTCACCATTGGAGAGGGAGTCCATTGTGATGTAAAGTGCATGGTAAGAGAACTCAAGATGTATGCGTGTCAAGAACCCTCATAAATGGATTTATAGCATGGAATTATCTTGCATGTTAATCATAGGAGACTTGCATATTGGGAAGGCATTGATGTAGTGATCACAAAGTGATCACCTCTAATCAATTGATAGTAGGTAATCCCTACTAGTGGTTTGTCTTTCATGTATGAGTATGCTTTAGGTCTCAATAAACCTCAAGATCTTAGGAGGATACAAAAAGTGCATAAAACCTCTTGAACATGATCCTCAGAGCAGGGGGAGGTGTGAGTCAGTCTTCTAGAGTAGGTTTGAGCTCTTGACATTAAGAGACTAACTTGGTGAATGTTAAACCTTCAAATTTAAAGTCCAAGAGTGATTGGAGACCCCTACATTACCAAGGCTTTCGACATAGCTAAAATGAAGGGCCATTCAATTCGATCATAAGCTTTTTCAAAATCAATTTTAAGAAAAAGTGGCTTTTGCAACGAGATACTCGTCCATTCCATTCCTTCCCAAAAGGTGATAAGGATTTTTGGAATAAATCGTCCTTTAACAAAACTAGTTTGCTCAGGCCGAACAATATTAAGTAAAATATCAACAACCTGGAGAGCCAACGCCTTAGCAAGAATTTTGTAAGAAACATTCAACAGACTGATCAACTGCCAATTATGAATCTTCTCGGGATCACCTGTTTTAGGAATAAACTTGACATTTCTTTGGTTGATGAAAATTCCCAGCAAGCGGGTTTGTAAAGCTTCATTATAGACCCAAAATATATTATGTCCAACAAAATACCAGGTTACTTCATAGAATTCACAAGGGAATCCATCCAAACCCGGAGACTTGTCATCTGCAAGATAGAGTAAGGCTGCATGAAGTTCATCTAGAGAAAGAGGGGCATCATAGAAGACATGATCTCTGGGCGAGAGTTGAGTAGGCACCACATCAATACATTTTTGTAAGGCATAAGTTTTCTCAATTGAATCCTCTTGAGCTTGAAAAACCAGATGATAATGCTTAATAAAAGCATAAGTGATCTCTGGTAGCTCAGTAAGTTGTTGGTGAGAGTCATAAATGGATTTAATATGTTACCGAGTATGTCTAGCTTAGAGGGATTTGAAGAAGCTTTTGGAGGCCTTGTCTCTCACCTGAAGTCAAAAAATTCTCGAATGGATATCATCACTGCGAGATGAATGAAGATCAATGAGCTTGAGCTTATGGAGGATCCTAACAACTTGGATTTGAAGATGAGAATCAAAAGGATTAGATTCGAGAAGCAAAGTGATTCTTCTGATTTCTTTGTACAAAGCTGAGTTGGCCCTTCTTCAAACCCAAGAAACCTGTTTACCAAATTGACAGAGGAACTTGGTGGTGTTCTAAATCACCACCTTCCACCACGCAATCCAATTGGTAGCATAAGGTGGACATGGCACCATATTCCATATTTTTGGAATGAGATGGATTACTCCAGGGTGACTCAACAAAGATACATTAAGAAAAAATTGAGTACTGGGCACGTTGGGTGGGTCCCCTTGCCAGACAACCTTAAATGTAATCATATGGTGATATGACAAAAGAAATTCAGGCGAGACCTTGATAATGAAAAAGCCATGCATGTTAAAATTAAAGGACTACTGTGAAAGAAGAGCACGATTGAGGCATTTTAATACCTAATGATATCCTTCTCGGAGGTTAGTCCAAGTAAACCAAGTTTGGTCCATAAATTCCATCCGCCGGTTGAGTAACAGATCAAAAAGGTCCCAAATTTTTTTAAAATAATACTAAGCTACACGTTCGCCGAGACATCAACACATTGGGAGTGTGCCACATTTATCATCTGGGTGCTCCACCATATTAAATTCGCCAAACACTAACCAATAAGCAACGGGTAAGTTATCACCTAACCATCTCCATATAAAGTTCTATCGGGGACTTCATTAGGTGCATAAATTGAGAATACCAAAAGAAATATCATTAATGTTCATAATCACCCAAACCACCCTATTATTTGGGTCTTGGCCCAAGGAAACAATTAATGCCAAAATTTTTGACGCAATGGAAATGCTAGCTCCAACTCTGCCATCAATATGCTGAGCATGGAAGTGCACAAAATTAGTGGCAATACACGTCAACGTAGTCTGAAACAAAAAACTAGAAATCTCGATTTCCTGTAAGAAAATAACATCTAAACTGCTAATTAACATGAAATCCAAACAAATAGAGAATTTTTGTGTGGGCTTTGTCAGACCCCAAACATTATAGGACATAAAATTCATGAAAAATCAGACATATCAAACGCCCCCTGCCTATTTGGAATTCCATCCTCGGAGCCGAGAACGATGAAGTTGTTGGCAAGAAGAAACTGGTCTGAATCATTATGCTCGACTTGAATGGAGTGACGTTTGGCCCCATTTACTCCCCGCATGCCCACGCGCAACCTCCCGAGGAGGAATGTGTGAGTGTTGCAATGGAAGAGATGTTGATGCAACATTCCCAGTATTATTTGAATTTTTCAGAATAACTTGGCTCTGTGAGGTTGTGGATGGAATGGAAGCCGAAGGGCTAGGTTGTGGCACTAGAGGCTCATTCCTAGATGACAATGGGGAGGAAGAGGATGGAGGCAGAGCTTCAACATGAGCCTTTGTCCCCAAATTATTCTTGGAAGCAACCACCTTCTAGCCATCATCCTGGGGACCAACCTTAGTCTTCGGCTTTGAGGGCTGCACAAGAGTGAGCTTAGAATGGGCTAAATGGGGACAATCCCGAATGTGATGGTCCGGGGCCTAGTAGCAAAAACACGTAGTGGGAAGGTTAAAGTAAACATTTAACCTTTATACTCATATAACTATAATGGGCTATAAAATACAATATTGTCCCATATAATCCACCCTTCCATGAATTAAGCAATAATATAGGATAGTGGATGCATTCCCTCCTCGACCTAAAAATTCAAATCCTTTCTTTTTTCTTTGATGCCGCTTGTAGTGTATGCGATTTTTTTAGTATTTATCTAAGAGAGGTAGATGAAAAAGGGTATAAGGGTTTGTGAAATAAATCATAGGTTTACTAAAGAGGTAGATGAAAAAGGTTATAAGGTTTTGTGAAATAAATAATAGATTTATGAAAATTCACCTCCAAGTTCAACTATTGAGATCAATGCATAATGCCTAGTCATATTACTAAGAAATGGGTCCATGGATTTTCTTGGCTACCTTTTTATAGGTCCTTAGGTTACAGGGTCTATCAGCAGTAAGGTGACAAAAAGTGGTACATCCATAAGGTTTTAAATGTGCCATCATGTGCATAATGATTTCATTTAATCCCTATTATGAGATAAATGCCACATGGTGGTGGTTTTCTCCATTAGGAATGCATTAAGTGAATTGTTTTTGAGTGTGCTAGTAATCCTTGTAGTAGTGTATGTTTTTTTTTGACGAATGTGGTTTCTTCTTATTTTGTTGTTATTGATAGTGTTTTTTTAATTTTTGTTTGCTTTATGCATAATATAAATGAAAATATTTAAGGTTTTTGATGTGGAAAGAGTGCAAATCAGACTTGAGATACTCTCTAAATAAAGCTAGCAATCATCCAATCTTGCCCAGAATAAATAATGTTGAGAAAAGGAAATGGCTAAGTACTAGCCATGCGCAGAGGACAGACACCATGAGAAAGAGATGCACACATGTAAGAAGGGTTAGCACGTGAAGGTTCGCACATGGGCATACAAGGTTCGAGACTTAGCTAAATTTTCAGAGTATGGCTAAAAATAACAAAGCAGAGATAGAGTGCCGTCTAAGAAAAGATCCAAAGATAGAAAAAATCAAGATGACTTAGAGGCCAAGCAAAGGATAAGAAAACACATATAGGGAAAGGAAAAAGACAACACATGGAGAAGGCCAAAAATAAGATTAAAGCATGTAAGATCGAATCTAACTATAGCCTAATCTAATGTTAGCTCGAGTTGCAGAAAAACATGCAATCTATATGTAAGCACACACATTATTAGGAAGGTGCATATAGGTGGTGAAGGGAAAATCCCCACCATATAAATATAGTCTATGCGTTCTTGGTTCAAAGAGTTGAGGGTGCCGAGTTAGAGTTTCAAGTGCTAGTGGTATTTTGGAGTATATAGCCAGACTTTGTACACATGCATGGACAATTGGTGATTGCAAGCAATATATGATGTAATTAAAATAATTGTTATGCAATGAATTAGTGTTTTACCATAGATAATTGTGTATGGGTTGCTAAAGTGACTAGATCCGAGTATAGAGTTATGGGAATTCAGATCTTGTTAATCATTCTTTATGTTGATTGAATTTCCTTATTAGATGTGTTGCCAATTGTTTATGCTATGATAACTATTTTTGCATGAATGGATGTTATGGTTGTTATGATTATGGTTACGCATGATAACATCTTGATAAGCAAACAAAGGAGGGACTTGGTGGTTGCGCACGCTTCGGGTCTTGGCTGGATGAAGTGCCAACGTACATAGCTATATTTAATTAAATTAGTTTGCTTGTAAATGAGATTGATGACAAAATATGAATTGTGTAACTCCACATAATGTATTTAAAGTTTTTTAATATGTATAAATAAATACCTGTAAATATAATAAAAGGTAAACACATTTCAAAAAGTAACACCACTTGTAAAAAATAGCTCCACTTTGCATTAAAACAATTAAACAATAAACGTGGCTAATATAACCATTACAATAAAAATTTCCTCAACTTGCATGAAAATTAAAAGACTAATTATAACTCCTATACCTTGTAAGTAAACTAAAGTAAAGTAAATAAGACTAAAAATAAACTCAAGATGCAAAATATCATCCACTATTAATATATGGTCAACATGCAAGAAGCCAAAATTAGTTTAAGTGACACATGCACACCTATCATGCATCATGGTGAACTTAGGAGACACAATCTCTTCTAACGATATAAATGGATCAAAACAAGAATGAATTTAGTCATCGAAATATAGAAATGAAACTCCACCTCTTGAATATGAATGGATAGAGATTCAAACTCAGTTAAGTGCACATCCAATTAACTTCACCCAAACTGACACTTCTAATCTAAAAAATAAAATTCTAAAACGATATTTAAAAAAAATAAAATTATAAAAATGGATTTATGAAAATAGAATTATACACATAACCAAAAAAACTCTTAAGCACCAAAAACACAATAAATCTTTACTTTTCAGTAACTAATCAATGCTTATATTGGCATTATACCCAACATTCCCCCTTTTAATACACAGAGCATAAATATCTACCATCTCATTGAGTCTTCCATGAAATTTCTACAACAAACCTAGGTGAAAATATCAAGCTGATATTTATATCTCACATACTTGATGAAAAATTGATTATCATTGACCGAGTCTGTATTAAACTGATGCTTGAGTTCTATATGTTTGGTTCGAGTTGACGACTATATTAATAATTTAATCTTAATGAATGTCAAATCTATGCTGTATCTAACGACTGCATCTAATAGGGAGTATAGGAGTAGAAAAAATCTCACAAGGATCTCTCTTGTAACATAAAAAACCATTAAAAAACATGTGCACAACATAATATAATGCACTACAAAGTCATTGCACAAACATATAAACTATGCACAACATAAAAGAACAATAATGGTGTCTCCATATTATTCTATCTCCAATGTACAAACTTGTGGATCACACACTTAAAATAAATGTGAGAGTGTCTCTAAATATGCCTAAGATGTGGTTGCACAAAAAATGAGTGTTGTGAACCCCTCCAAATAGGAGAATCCCCCAAGTATGTGGATAAAAAAAGGCACGTACAGGAGGAGACTATCTCCATCAAAATAACAAACTCCCAAGATAAGCTTAACTCATAGTTGTAGTGTGAAATAATATTAAATTATGATAGATAGAAAATATATAGATAAGCTAGGCCTCGTGTGAATGCAACTCCAACACCCTCCCTTAAACGAAAAATTTGGAAGCGAGAAAAGAAAAAATCTAAGAGACAGATCCAAGTATGGGTTTCAATAACTAGGCGTGATAAGATACCCATTTACAATAAACTAGGAAAAAAGAGTTACCATGGATGACATAAGTCACCGCAAGGTACCTAAAAATAAGTAAAAAATAACAAAGTGGAGAGAAAAATATCCTGCTACAAGGTGTCCTAAAAATCATGACTCATAACTCTTACACTCTGCTGAAAAAGATGCTTGGTATGCACTATGGTCTAGTTCCACTACTCAAACAAAAAAATCAATAACTTACACTATGATACAAAATAATCACTTCTTCAGAAAGAGGGAAAGCTCAAATGATGATTGAAGAAGATTGTCATAAGTCATGTCGATAGTGCAAATAATCACCAAAATTATTCGATTTATTGCCAAAAATACAATGTCAAAAAATAAGAACAACTGCCAACGTAAGGACATGAGACCGGAAAGTAGGATTTGCACCACACCCTCCATACTGCTGAATGGATGGACTGGCGCAACAAATATGTCCAAGTCAAAAATAACTACTCCAACACTAACAAGCTGATAATGGGCTTCACCAAAATATCCCCATTACAAAGAGATTGTCAACATGCCTAAAAAGTGTCAAAAATATAAAAAAATGTACCACTCAAGAGGATGACCCTAGTGGAGATGGAAAAGTCAATCAACTGAAGGAGAGAAAAGTGCTAAAAATAGAGCACAACCACATGAAAAAATCTCCATGGCTCTGTAGACTCAGCATGACTACGAAAAATCCCATACAAACAATATCGCCAAGTGACACATAGAAACTCCAGAATGTTTTCAATCTCTAAAGGACACAATATACAAAAGGAGATAAACTCTACAACTTCCAAAGAAAGTATATCAAACAACAAGGAACATCACAATGCAAGAAGAACAATGAGCGGATTAAGAAGATGAATGGTGGAGGAGCTACAGTTATAGTTCCCTCTCAAAGAACACTTACGTTTCCACCACAACTAATCAGAAACCCATCCCAAATGAATACAAATGGATAAGGAAGATGCATACATATGATTCGGTGCAAAGTGCACAACTGGAGAATGCAAGGGAACATCAAGATGTGTGTCAAATTAATTATGCCCGACAACTGAAATCTTAGGTTTCTCAGGCTTGAGTGAAGGTGCAACAGAACTCATGTTTAGCTCATGAACCTCACGAAGAGTTGAATGAAAAAGCAAGAGCTCTGTCAATAAGTGATCCAAAGGAATATTTATTATCTGATTTATAACCAATGTCATGATGAAAGTGACCCTTAATATGATGAATACATGAAACAATACCCTATGAATTTTTGCCAATACTTCCGCCATAAAATCCCATAGAATGGAGCATGCGACAACCAAATACATTAGTATTCTTATCAAAGGATCCATGTACGTAAGTAGGAGAAGGAACTAAAGTGGGATACACAAAGTGTGTAACTGTAATAAGAACAAATCCAAAAATAAAATATGCAGTAACAAGAGTAATATGATTAGAAGAAAAAGCTAAAATAGAAGCATAAGGAGCAGGAGCAGGAGTAGGAGCAGGAGCAGGCTTAGATACTAACAAATCAAGGTCACTGGGTGTGGGAGCAATAACTACAAGTGGACTAGGATTAGAGATATGCTGGTCTACAATATGAGGGTGATGATGAAAACTATCAAGTTTTTGCAGTAGGGAGTGTATGAGGTCATTCTTACCGTGAATGAGGGTGTGAAGAAGAGAGTTTTTTCTTGAGGTTTCTATTCTCTTCCACAAATTTTACCATGTCCTCATGAATGACACAAACTTTAGAGAACAACATCTCATTCTCAGATTTCAAATAAAAGATGTCAGGACAAAAATCCATGCTAAAAAGGCAAATCGAAGAAGCAAATAATTATTTACCTATGAAGGGGTTTGACCACTTGCCAAATCGAAACTCACCCTTCAATTTTCGACACATGGAAGAAGTGATACCAAGTATAGAGAGAACCCCAGAATCTTGACATGCTCCCTGTCATGATACACAGAAGGGTCGAGGATTACACCCTTGATTCCATTTTTATCCCCTTTGAAACAAATTTTGAAACGGCCGAAACACCATTTTTTGAAAAGTCCCCCATTTGTACCCCCTCTCCAAATAAAAGATCCTCCACTTTCACAATATTCTTGCTTTAAAATTGCCCTCACAAATAACAATTTCTCTTCTTTCAACAATTTTTCTTCTTTATAAAAATTCCTTACTAAACGATTTTTTCATTAAAAAAAATGATAGGGGTTAGGGGATTCGATCCCTTTAACCTCTCCCTTGCTAAAAATTTAAGCTATGAAGACATTCACATATTTATATGAGAAAACCTATTTTTAACCATTAAAATATTTGCGAACACCTTCAAAAAAAAAAAAAAAAAAGTGAAGGATCTTAATTTTAGGGTTCGCATGAGTTTGCTTTGAAATATTTGCATTACATTTAAAGTAGTTTTGCTTGAGCATTGTTGTTGAGATATTACAACAGGCTTTGAGCTCTAATGTGTATTTCCCATTTCGGGAGTGCGGGGGATTTCTCTGCCAAACCATACATGGAATTCTGAGTTGGATTGAGGGTTGTAATGCTTGAGATCGCTAAGAGTTGCTTGTTTGGGCTTGGAAGTTGCCACTAATTTAGTGTTATATGTATTGAGCTGTAACTAAAGTTGAGAGAAGAATCTCGTAGATCTGAGTAGAGGCTAACATGGGCAAGAAAAATCAGTGAAGGACCTTCACAAATGGTCATGTCTTTTAGAGCCAAGCTTGGGTCCATGACTTCCTTGCCTCACTTGAGACCAAGAACCCTATATATTTGGATGAAAAAGATACCAAGCCGTGTTGGGACGAGTTAGATTTGGGTGTTACCCAACTCTCCAAAAGAGAGCCACACGTACAAAAGGAGTTGAGAACAATGAAGCTTGTCGAGCCCGAAACCGTTCCATTTCACAGAGTCACAACACTTTAAAAATTTTGTAACATAAAATATGCAAACCAGTACAGATCTGAAACATTTTTTTTTTCAGAATTTGAATATAATGTTTTTGATCTATAAAGTAGAATAGATTTGCAAATGAAGGGTTCTACATTTTTAATGATAATCATTCAAATTTTCATAACACTTCAATATGCTATGTATATATGGTGCAAATGAGTCTATGTTGATGTACAATGCAAACAATGTATAATCTTATGCAAAAAGGGCTGAGACAGATCCAAGCTTGTAAAACACCAAAGCATTCAAACCCTCAAAGTTGGCTGATTAATGCCTATTGGAAACAAATCCAATACCATATAAGATTGGACAACACTCTAACAAGGATCTCTCTAATGTCATAAACATAACCACAACCATTAAAAACACATGCACAACATAATACAATGCACTACAGAGTCAATGCACCAACATAGAAACTATGCACACAGGAATGGAACAATAATGGCATCTCCATATTATTGTAGCTCCAATGTCATATTATTGTAGCTTCAATGTAAAAACTTGGATATCAAACACACTTAAAATAGAAGTGGGAGTTCCTCTAAATAAGCTTAAGAGGTGGTTGTACAACAACTATGTGATTGTTGTGAACCCCTCAAAATAAATGAGTCCCTAAGTATGTGGATCAAACAAGTTCTCGTGCAAGAGGGTATTATCTCAAAAAAATGAACAAAATCCCAAGATAAAGCTTAAATCATATTTCTAGTGTGAACTAATATTAAACTAGGCTGGACAGAAAATATCTAGATAAAATAGGCCTAGTGTGAACACTACTTTAATTTAAATTGAATTAAATCTTAATTTCAGAGTAACTATTGTAATAAATGATATACAAATAATAGAATACAGTAAATGGACAAACAAAAAACATGAAAAGATATAAAACCCTAAGCAAATGAGAGAGAGCGAGAGGGTAACTTACTTGGTTCTATGTATACTAGGAGTGATTTGGATTGAGTGACTATTGAAACAATTTGGAGATGGTGTCGTCAAGGCTAATTGGAGGTTCTAGAACTCAAAGATATGCAAGACGGAAGTGCCCATGGGAGGACAAGATCACCCAAGCACTAGTGACTGATCTGGGCACTAGTATCCGTTTAGGTGCTCAGGTTCAGGTCTTTTCAGTGCTAGAAGAGTTTCGTTGTTGATCCTCTTTTGTCACTCTAATTTTCTCTAATGTTGCTGGTTGTACATGTAACATGTAAAATAGATAAATAGTTGCACATACCCACAAACCACACCAAACATAATAAAGAAGTTGCATAATTGGGAGTTTGACTGACCCCGACGATCCCCTGAAGAGTGATCTTACGATCAAGCACTGCACTACATCTCAAACTCAATGTAGTTCTATGTGTATGTGTGTGTAATGATGCTCTAGGTTGCCCTTGTGCAAGTTGCACTATGATAGCAGACTAAATCTAGATTGCTCAAGTATGCAAATGCATGAGATGGAATAGAATGAACTTCCCCTCCTATGTTGTGTATGCAGAGTGATGCAACCTTTGTACCTTGTATATATGTGCTATATGGATGCTTTATAATGCTCTTATGCCTTTGGATGCAAGCTTAGGTGACAGTAGATAACACTTAGTGCTTGACCCCTTGATATAAAATAAGTAACTAAGTATATATACGATTCCCTTGTTTGAATTTCGTAATTGACAACTAAAAGGCCGACCCAAAGTGCTAAGAGATGACCAAGAAGTAAAAGAGACCCAAAAGGGTAAGAAAATGATAAAGAAGGTCAAGAGCATCTAGGAGGGACAGGAGTGCCTGGGCGCTTCTGTCTTAAATGGGCGCTAGTGTCCAAGGCCATAAAAGATAAATCAATCAATTTCGGGAAAGGCTGTAAGATGTGTGAGGCCAATAAAAAGTGCAAGAGATAAAACAAAAGGCCCAAAATAATTTGTCAACCACTAGTTTTATTTCTAAGGAATCATGTATACATTAGTATGCTTTAGGACCTATAAATGTACCCAAGTGCATAGATCTTGTGTTTATAAACACAACTCCAAAAAGGAGGAGGAATAATTTATATAACAATCATTTGCTAAAGGAATTGACACCAAATGCATGAAACAAACTAAAACATGAATTTGTTGCAATCAAATCTAAATAATTTATGGAAATGGAATTGTGAAAATAACAACTGAAAACAAAGTAATAAAGTTATTAAAATAACTACAAAACATGAACCTTCTTCCTCTAGGTGAGTGATAACTTACCCCCCTTTTGGGATAAGGTGAAACAAATTATGCAAGTGCTACCAAGATGCTAAAAAATATAATATTATTTTTTATTCAAATATTGACAAAGAAATATTTTTTTCAGCTACCCAACATGAGTGTTTACATATTATTTATAGTATACTCCCCCCTTATTCTACCCAGTCAATCCACCAAGAATGTGGAGCTATTATTCGGGAGACATTTATTCTATAACTTAGAATCAGATCAAAACTCAAATACATCTCCTAGATGTCAAGAGGCAAGCATGGAATCCCATCTTATTAAAAGACTCCTAAAATAACTCTAACTTCTTCCTTTAGGCTAAGTTAGTATTGCTATTTTTATTGCACATGTTTATAATAAACCAACCAAAAAATGTTACATTGCATGCCCTCATTATGAATGCCACCTTCCAACTCGTCATATTCACGTCATTGATTTTCTTTCGGCAACTGTGCATTTATTTTATAGCTTCAAATGCCTTATGGGTTTTGTTCCTCTCATTGTAAGCTTTCTAAAATATTTTAAAATTTGGATTTTTGTTGGGGAATGAGGAATACATTTATGTTTATATGAACCTTTTTTTTGGTATATTTTTTCCCTCATCTTATTTATAGGAAATATTCAAATGCTTCCCTTTGATTTAATATTTATCAATTGAAAAAGTGTGAGAGTGTTGTGTTTCTTCTTGGAACACTTCAAGGTGACTACCATTCCTACTAAATTCTTGTAACTACTTTCTTCCTTGTTAAATATTTCCTTCCACCTAATCAACCATGAAAACAACATGTTGTGATCATATACTACTCTTGTGCCTTTACTAATCCATGTAGTCCTATTAGAATACAACCAAATCTATTTTCCCCTTCAAATTAGGCCAACATGCCTACTTTCACTGTTTATGTTATTAATAAAATAAAAACTCATCTTGCCAAGTCAAGAGGGCTACAAAAAGAAGAGTTTGATTACATGATGTATTAGACAAATGTTACCTGTATACCCATGATTATATCTTCTTCCACCTATTTCCTCTAATTGATCAAGCTCTTCAAAATTAGACAATATAATAATTGGTAATGGCTGCATGTAGCTCAAAGAGTTGTGTAAAATCATAATCCTTCAAAACAAGGCTATAGTATACTCTAAGGTGTCTCGCTTATTTTGGAACCGTTTCATGTCATTCTGCATAATCCAAAGATGCTTATTATACTCCCACTCATTTCAAAGAGTCAAAGGAAATAGTTTGGATTTGAATTCCCATAGAAAGTTGAAACCTATAATAGCTCAGAACTTCTTCAAAATTATCTTGTATGAATAATTGTGAAGTCAGAATAGTCCAAAGCTAACCCATGGTGTTATTTAATAATATATGAATTTTACCTTATTGATTTGATCAATTCCTTAACACTTCATCCTTAGTATGTATTGCAATATTTCAACATATACTTCTCAACAAATGTGTTGGAAAAATATTTTGTTAGGGAAAAAAAAAGGGGTTCGTCAACACTCGCAGGTCTAAGTCTCTCTACTATTAAATGTGGTGGCTCCCATTTATAGAAAACTAGAAATTACATACACTAATTCTAATCTCGTGGGTGGTCAAAGACTAGGGAATGTGTAGAAATAACCTTGTTATAACTACAATTATAGATTAGAGAGGGGATAATTTACAAGTAGGAAATGAGAGAAGTGTAGGAAAATAAGGGGAAAAATAGGAGGGGAGTTGTGTTAATGAGAGAAATGCATATTGCATCAACCAATAACTTAGATTTTTTTCATCTCAATGAGAAGAAATAGGAGAGCATACATAATCAAATAAGAAACATGAAACAATAATGCAAATTTACACAAAGTTCAACCAATGATTCTCATTTCATTTTAGTAGGTTAAAACCCTTGCTTCCTTACAAAACCTGAATATGTTTGGTTGAGTATCAAGAGAGAAAGAGAGAATGGAGTAAAATATTATGGAGAAATGGAAGAACACAATATGATATATAGAGAAAAAAATATGATCCTTTGAAATGAAGGAGTCATTCTAATATATAGTATTCTTTCATGTCTTTTCATATTCTTGTGTGACCTTTCATATTCTGATTAAAAACAAGACACTTTTCCTCATTTTGAGAAAAATACTTTTCAAATGAAATAATATGAAGTCACTTAAGTGAATAAGATGAAATGATAAAAATATCACCCCAACAAATAAATAGACACTCTAAGTGAATTGATTCACTTTTACAAAAGTTAGAGAAAGAAAATAAGAGAGAGAATATATATTTAAGTGAAGGTGATCTAAGATGGAATTTTGCTTTTCCTTCACTATAAAGACAAATGTTTTGATTGAATAGGAACTTCCTGAGCCGATTCCTTGATTAGTACATATCCTTTCTTGGAATAAAAAATAATTCTCCACATATTATCCAGAATGATCATCTTTGGTTTTGCCTTAGAAGTTCTATTTCAACTCTTCGTCTATGCAAACAATGGTGAATATCTCAGATTGCACAAATTATATTTTGTCACAAACATGATATCTTTCCCCCTTTTCAAGTGCTATGAAATATTAGAAATTTTTTTTCTTTGAATTAGAAAAATTAAGGTGCAAAATATGACTTGGGAGTTGTTCCAGGAACAAGGAGTTCAAAAGCGCATTCCCAACTCACAATTAAAATATGAATAACAATTTTTCTCCACCTAGGTCAGAAATGGGAGTTTCAAGGGGGTAAGTGTTAGAAATATCATAGTGCTCTCATTATTATATATTGTAATATTATTAATATGAGTTATATTATAAATCATTATTAATAATATAGGTTTGTTATATTGTTTCTGTAGATTGAGAAGCAGGGACGGAAGCCTGTGTAATTTTATTAATCTCAATCAACTAAAAAAGTACAGAGGATGGGCTGCAATATTTATAGATATTGCACAACCAAATACATCCGGCAAAATGAGTTGCACAGGTGCAACCAAAAACCAGAATAAACAAGCTTCCAAATCACCCGGGAAGCAACAATTACATAAAAACAAATATATTGTTGAAAACAATATAATAGTGTGCATACAGACAAATATGGTTGATTAACCATATAACAATATAACCATTCATTATTTAATTAATACAATTAATTAAATAATCTAACTATGCATAATTAATATTTAGGATAATAAAATTTATCCTAACATTCCCCCCCTTAATTGTGCATTGTCTGAAGAGATGAGGAGAGAAATGCTCTGAACAACTCGAACTTGTCACGTGCAAGTGACTTTGTGAAAATATCTGCTCGTTGTTCAGCCGTTGGACAAAACTGAAGCTGGATGTTGTGCTTCAACACATGTTCGCGTATGAAATGAACCTGAACTTCAATGTGCTTTGTTCTCTCGTGAAAAACTGGATTGCGAACAAGTTTGAGAACACCTTCATTGTCAACATACATGGTGGTCGGTTTGTCCTGTGGTATTCCAAGTCCTTCCAGTATGCGACGTAGCCAAATCAATTCACAGACAGCTTCTCCTGCAGAACGATACTCGGCTTCTGTGGAAGAGCGAGAAACAAAGTGTTGTTTCTTACTTCCCCATGATATTGGTCTAGATCCCATAAAGAATACAAATCCAAAAGTGGATTTTCTATCATCAATGTTACCTGCATGATCTGAATCTGAATATCCAGTCAAGAAGAAGTTTTCGTTCTTCTTGTATTCTAGACCAAGATCCACTGATCCTTTGAGATATCTCAAAATGTGCTTTGCTTCTTTCCAATGACAAATTTTGGGTTCCTGCATGAACCTGGATAGATAGCTCACTGCAAAGCTGATATCTGGTCTAGTGTAGGTGAGGTAAATGAGACTCCCAATCAGCTGCCGATAGAGAGTGGCACTTACCTCAGGAGATGGATCTGAATGAGATAACTGTAATTTTTTCTCCATAGGTGTAGCAATTGGTGTGCAATCCATCATCCTAAACTTCTCGAGCGTTGTCTTGGTATATTTCATCTGAGAAACAAAGATGTGATTCTCTTTCTGCCATACTTCCAGTCCAAGACAATAGTGCATAAGCCCGAGATCTGTCATGTCGAATGATCTCTTAAGATCTTTCTTTGTTTCATCAATCATCTTCACTGAACTGCCAGTGATGACTAGATCATCGACATAAACTACAACAATCATCATCTCCCCCCCTTGCTTTTTGAGGTAGAGATTGGGATCATATGGATTTCTGACGAATCCATGTTGTACGAGATGCTCATCAATCTTGATGTACCATGCCTGGGGTGCCTGTTTGAGGCCATATAGAGATTTCCTGAGTCTGCATACCTTTTCTTCTTGACCAGGTACTACATATCCCTCAGGTTGAGTCATGTAGACTTCTTCTTGTAAATCTCCATTCAGGAAGGCACTTTTTACGTCCATTTGGTGAACTTTCCATCCAAACTGAGCAGCTAGAGCAAAGATCATCCTGATCGTTTTGATCTTAGCTGTGGGAGCAAATGTCTCCTCATAGTCAATGCCTTCTTTCTGTGCGTACCCCTTTGCTACAAGTCTTGCTTTACACTTGTCCACTGTCCCATCTGCTTTGTACTTAGTTTTGAATATCCATCTGCATCCAATGGGTTTCTTCCCTGGTGGAAGATCAACAAGCTGCCAAGTGTTATTCTTCATCATTGATTGATATTCAGAATCCATGGCATCTTTCCAAGCTTTTGACTGTAGGGCTTCCTGGACTGTAGAGGGCTCGTCTGATTCAATGACTCTACTCATCAAAGCAAAGTTAACTTCTTCTCTTGCTTTACTGCGAGTCCGTGGTCCAGGGGTGGATGTATCCGGTGGAGCATCCAGTCTTGCATCTCGTAATGTGCTTGTACACCATTTAGGCATACGTTGACTTGTTCCCATGGGTTGTGGTTCTATCTGATCAACACCATCATCCCCATCATCACTTTCATCTTCTGAGGGAACATTAGCTTCAACTTTTACAACTGGTGAAAAATCTACATCTTACGAGTCCGGAGGAGGAGTCTCTGCTTCCTTCTTCTCGAAAAACTCAACATCTCTACTTGTGTAGACTTTTCTGGTCTTAGGATCCATCAGTCTGTACCCAAGAGTCTCTTCACTGTATCCAATGAAGATGAGATTTTGTGACTTCATGTCCAATTTCTTTCTGTTCTGTTTGGGTATGTGCATGCTGGCTTTGCACCCGAATACTCTGAGGTGTGCAATGGATGGTTTCCTTTTTGACCAAGCTTCTTGTGGTGTAATTCCATCAAGAGTAGTTGTGGGTGCTCTGTTTAACAAATACACTGCTGTTTTTGCTGCTTCTACCCAAAATGTCTTTGTAAGTTCGGAATCATTGATCATGCATCGCACCATTTCCATGATAGTACGATTTCTTCTCTCGACAACACCATTTTGCTGCGGTGTGTGTGGAGGAGGCATTTGTCGACGAATCCCGTGAGTTTGTAGATAGTCTCTGAACTCATCACTGGTGAATTCCCCCCCTCGATATGAGTGGAGAGTTCTGATGTGACAACCAGTTTCTTTCTCAACTGCCACTTTGAACTTTTTGAATGTTTCAAAGGCTTCACTTTTCTTGCGAAGACAAAAAATCCACATTTTCCGTGAATAGTCGTCAACACAGAGCATGAAGTACTGGAACCCTGAATGACTTGGCTGCATTGGACCGCACAGATCGGTATGAACCAGGTCAAGTTTACCATGAGCTCGAAAAGTACTCATTTGGAATGAAACTCTGTGTTGTTTCCCTACTAAGCAGTGAGGACACTTGTCTATATCCTTCTGAAGAGATGGTAGCCCATGTACCATATTACACCGGCGAAGTGTTTCGAGATATTTGAAACTTACATGACCAAATCTCTGATGCCACAACTGAGCTGAGGTGGAGTTTTTAGCCACAAGTGCTTGATCATTTTTGTGAATGAAATCAAGTTGAAACATTCGTCCCACATTTGAGGCTTTTGCAATTATTTTCGAGCCTCTGGATTTATCTCGAATCAAACACATTTTCTTGCCGGATTGATTATCAAAGTCAATTTTCAGGTTGTGATCTAGGAGTTGACTGACCGAAAGAAGGTTCTTTGTCAACCCAGGGACATATAGAACATCTGATAGTCTGCAGTTGCGTGAACCAAGGGGTAGAGAAATGTTTCCAATCCCCTGAACTATATATGAAGAATCATCTCCCAACGAAACATGATTTTTCGATGGCATGTCCCTCATTGAAATAAACCAGTGTCTGTGGCCGGTCATGTGTCGAGTGGCTCCCGAATCAACATACCAGACATCACTAGATGACGTGGATGGTTCACTTGATCGATCAGTGAACAAGAAGTCTTCATTGTATGACTGATCTTGTTGCTCAGCAATATTACCTTGCTAGTGGGGTCTTCTTTTCCAGTTCCCCTTTTTCTGCCCGTGATAGTTGTTTGAATGTCCCTTGTAAGTTTTTTGTTGTTGTGGTCCAGAATTGCTTGATGAACCTTTCTTATATGTGTTAAACCAACATTCTTGCAAGTCATGTCCTCTTTTACAAATTGGACATCGCTTCTTCTGTTGATTGTCCCCATGATACTGATTCTGATGTGGGGACTTCTGATAGGATTTAGGTTTTCCTTTACCTTTTCCTTTCCATTTTTGATGTGAAGACAGTGCCTGCTCCTCTTCATCATCCTTGTTGTGCATTGCTTCCTCTTGTTGCAGTAGGTTTACTAGTTTGTCAAAACTAATTGTCGTATCTAACAAGTTTAGAGTTGTGACAAAAATGCGGTAAGAAGAAGGGAGAGCTCTCAGAATAATGGGAACGAGAGATTCATCTTTGACCTCTTCTCCTAGGGCTAGAAGTGAAGCCCTCAACTCTGCAACTCTTCTTAGGAAGGCTTCAATTTTCTCATTCTGTTTGAATTTCAATGTATGTAACTGACTCTGCAAATTGAGTATGACATTCTTGTTCTTGGCCTCATATATTGTGCTCAGCTTATCCCAAGCTTCTTTTGCTGATGTGGCATCTCGGATGTGGGCTTGCACATCGTTGGACACTCCAAACAAGATGATGAGTTTTGCTTTCTGATCTGCTCTATCAAATTGTCGTTGTTGTGTTGCATCCGTTGGTGATCTGGTTAGAGTACCAGTCACAACAGGCCAGATTTCTTCAAACTCAAGTTGTGTTTTTATTTTTGTCTTCCAAGCAGCATAGTTGCTTCCTCTGAGCAATTGTGAATCTGGAAGAAAAAATTTGGGGGCATTGGTGCCCATTTTGCAGAGATCACTGACAGGGTTTGGCTCTTATCACTCCAGGTATAAGGTCTCCCAATCTATATACCGTCAGTCCGATATACCGAACCTTTCTATATACGTGCCCTTCCGATATACCCGTCGGTACGTGGAAGAAGCTTGCCCTTTTTATATACCCGGCGGTACGTGAAAGAGGCGTTAACGTACATAAAAGAATTCGATACGTGGTACCAAGACAGTACTGATGGGGTCTGTGTGATTATTGACATCAGCTCAAAGAAATATCCTCATACGCGCGCGTAACTTCGCTATATACTCGGATAATTTCTCAGTCCGGATTTATGTCTTGCAATCGTTCACAGACGGATGGGATGGTTCATAGTGTGTGCACTGTGACCTTATTACTCCCCGTCGATTTATAGGGACGATGCCCAGACAACGTTGTTGCAGCTATATTAGGCATTAAGTGCAGTAGTAGTCATGATGGCTTTACCCGTAAGCGCTTCCCAGAGGCACTGTATATACCGAACGCTGCGAATGAGATCTAGGATCTCGTGAGTGTTACAAAACCAATTTTACTGTTTTTTTATTACAATTCTGCCAGTTTCTGAGCAGTTACAAAGTTTTGCAGTTGACTATGGCAACCTGCAAATTAGTACAATATGCAGTACAATTTTGAATAACAGGCAAAAAATTTCAGTTTCGGGGTCCTGGTGACCTCCTGAACCCAAAATGCTAAAAATTGCAAAAAAATAGCTGAAAATGCAATTTTTAGATGGGTCTCCTTTTGCAAAAAATGTCTGGAATGATAAAACAGACCAGATGGGAGATTTTTTTTTTGACCCTAAATTAGGGATTTCTCCGCTAAATTTAGTTAGTTGTAACTAAATTCAAAAAAGTCTGCTAAATTTAGCAGTTCTGCCAAAAAATCCGCTAGATGCAAAAGGAGAGTTTTTGAGTGTTTTTGGTGGGATTTGACCCTCAAACCTCTCACTCCCAAGGCGCATGTACTAACCAACTTGCCCACTTGGGGCGCTTGGACTATGAAAGGAAGGAATTTGTATTTATTGACAAGTAAATGGACTTACCTCTTGGAAAATGGATGCCACGTGGCGCATGCTGGTGAAGAGGCATTTTTTAGGGTTGTATTTGCCTAAAAAACGGATTTGAAGCTTTATTTCCTTGCTCAGGCCGCATTTTCTCCTTTCTTTGGCTGCGTTTTTGGTGTTTGGGCACTGAGTTTCCTCCTGGGCCGCGTTTTTTTCCTTTGGACGCACTGTACAGGCCGTATTTTTGCTGTATTTTTTTCCTTGGCCGCGTGTTTTAATGCCTGGCTGCGTGTTTTAGTGCCCTTGGTCGCTGTATTTTTTGCTGTTGTTCCTCCCTTTTTGTTTCTTTTGTGCAGGTCCGTGGGAGACAAAGAATGGCACGTTTTTCTCGCTGTTATTTGCTTGGGCGCATTTTTCTGTTGTCACTGTGTTTTATTGCTCCAAATATGGATCCACAAGCGTGTGCATGCCTTGAGCTACCACATCAGGTCCTATTTCTGGCTCGACTTCAACCAGCTTAACAACATTTACTGTTACAAAACAGAGGAATACTCGTACACGGCTGTGAACAAGTTTAATATCATTCCTGACTCTATACCTGACTGGGAGGCCGCAAATAGCGAGGAGGGCGATTGCACCAGAAAAAAAAAAATTCTCTAATTTAGAGACAAAACCCTTCTTGGGAAATTTTTTTTTTATTATTATTTTCAATACCTGGAGTAATTTTTGCCTGGTGCTGAGTGCACTAGTGCAAAAAAAAATTGCGTTCCAAACACCTAGAACGAACTGGGGGATGTGGAAAGGCAGAGATGAGGCTGGGAGGTTGCAGGAGGCTGCACAGGCTCTCTATTGCTGCATACTCTTCTCCAATCTACTCTATTTCTGTTGCATTCTTTTTCCACTCCTTCACAGGGCCAGAATTTCGCTCTGGTACCAAATGTAGATTGAGAAACAGGGACGGAAGCTTGTGTAATTTTATTAATCTCAATCAACTAAAAAAGTATAGAGGATGGGCTGCAATATTTATAGATATTGCACATCCAAATACATCTGGGAAAATGAGTTGCACAGGTGCAACCAAAAACCAGAATAAACAAGCTTCCAAATCACCCGGGAAGCAACAATTACATAAAAAACAAATATATTGTTGAAAACAATATAACAGTGTGCATACAGACAAATATGGTTGATTAACCATATAACAATATAACCATTCATTATTTAATTAATAAAATTAATTAAATAATCTAACTATGCATAATTAATATTTAGGATAATAAAATTTATCCTAACAGTTTCAACAATATATTTTTGTTATACCCGTAATGATATTAACGGGTTGTTTTGTTGTGTGACTTCCTGGTTTGTAGGAGGTCAGTTTTCTATTTCCATGGCTATTTATTAGCCTTAGTATTGATTGTAATCAGGTTGAATACAATATCAGACAATTATTTTCCTGTGTGACAATATTGCTGTACCAATATTTGGTATCAGAGCGATGAGATCTGCGTGAGAGTGAGGGGCACTGTACATACTTCACAATTGTCCCGTCCGATGAGCATATTATTGTTTTGGTTTTAGAATAGCTACAGATCTAGGTTTTCTGTGATGCTGTCCACATAGATTTGAATTTCTGCAGATTATATTCCTCAAATTTGTCACCATCCTCGAACCGTGACTTTCATATTGATTGCATCAATGAATACAAGCTTCCACGTATGCATTCCTAATTTTTTTAAAGCATTTTCAGTCCTGTAAGTGCTTATTCAAATAGTTGGATGTCTTCTTGAATACAGTGGTTCGATTCACTTGTGAGATCTCCATTCGCTATATCACTGAAATTCAATCCACATTGGTCTTATTTTGAGCACTGGAAAAAGTAATATATGTTCTAATGCATACTATTTAGATTTTGCGTGCCCTCAACCTGTTCATCATTATAGACGTCTAGATAATGTGGTGGATGAAAATGAATCAGGCAGTTATATGCAATCAGGAGAAAGATTGATCTGGTCCTTTTCAGTAATGCATGCTGAGTTGTCTTCCACGTTCCAGTTCTACATTCTGGCATCGAACCGGTCCACGGAAAAAGATCCTACAAACGAACATATCTCGTTGCTTTGTTTGCAATAATAGCCATCCAAGTCATTGCTTCATGCTATCCATACGAAGATTTGATCAAACAGAAGTGAATCTGCTAAGCCACTGTAAATTCATTCGATCCGGAGGTATTGTGTTGAGGTTATATCTGTCCATGCATTTTTTTCAAGTTTGATATATTTTTTTTATTAAAGTCAAGTATCTCTACCAGTATAAAGAGTTTGTTATTGTTCGGTTCAAGTTTCTTGATTTTGTGGAGTTTCAAAATGAAAAAGATAAATGTAATTGAAAGATTTGATGGTAAATACTTCCACACGTGGTAAGTACGAACCCAATTACAATTGATTGATAAAGACTTATGGGACATTGTCGAAGGAAAAATTAAAAAACCGAATGATGCAGATGAAGTAGTGAAATGGGAAAGTAAGGATCGGAAAGCAATAACAATTATTGGCCTTGGTCTTTCCGATGCATATTTGCATCATATTGATCTAACCAAGTCATCTAATAATATTTGGGTGACATTGAACAAGTTATTTAGATCTCAAGCAGGTAGTGCAGTAATGGCGCTGAAGTAAAAAATTTTTGGGCTAAAGATGGGAGAAAATGACAATATGGTTCAACATATTAGTAAGTTTCGATCCATTTTAAATCAATTAGCAGGAATAAAAGCAGAGGTAGATGGAGAAGATGCTAAAGCCATCTTACTAAATAGTTTTCCAAAAGAATATTCGAGTATTGTTTTTACTCTTAGTAAGATCAATCCCAGTTTGGAAAATTTAATTTCCTTGTTGCTTGATGAGGAAGAAAAAATCAAAAGGTGTGTACCAGAACAAGAAACTGTCATGGTTGCAAACAATAAATCATCATTCCAGAAAGGTAAAAAAAAGTTTATATCGTCAAAGAAACATCTTTTGTGTCATTACTGTAAACAACCAGGATATGGTTTTGTGAATTGTAAGAAAAGAGCTCAAGATCTCTTAGATGATAAGTTGAAACAAAACGCTTTAGCTGCTGAAGAAGATTGGGATGATTATTCTAATCCTGCAAGTGACAATGAACCTATTAATTATTCAAGTGATGAAGATTATCTGTTTTGAGCATCTATCCTCATATTGGAGGATGGAGGCAATGGAGGCAAGAGGACAATCAGCGTCCTCGAGTTCGTCACTACCTCAGAGGCCACAAACTGCTTTAGTGACATCTTGGTGTCTTGTGTGATGACTAAGAACAGATGAGCATCCCTGTTCCTGTGTGCAGTGCAGTGCTTGTGTGTCCCCCGTGATGATAAATTGTAACATTGATACTATTGCAGGAAGTGTTCTTGATTAGATTGATTTGATGGTTGATGTGAATTGGTTGAACGGTCCCAATTCATGTATTCATCTAATAGGTTGAACGGTCCTTGGATGATGTAGTTCCCACAGTCAGTGTTGAGGATCGAGACCATGTGTAGGCTACGGAGCGGCATGCTGCTTGGTTGAAGATGGTGTTTTCCCCATGTTCGCACTAAGGGGGGGAATGTTAGAAATATCATAGTGCTCTCATTAATATATATTGTAATATTATTAATATGAGTTATATTATAACTCATTATTAATAATATAGGTTTGTTATATTGTTTCAACAATATATTTTTGTTATACCCGTAATGATATTAACGGGTTGTTTTTTTGTGTGACTTCCTGGTTTGTAGGAGGTCAGTTTTCTATTTCCATGGCTATTTATTAGCCTTAGTATTGATTGTAATCAGGTTGAATACAATATCAGACAATTATTTTCCTGTGTGACAATATTGTTGTACCAATAGTAAGATATATGATTATGATTGGAAAACAACCAAAAATGAATTTAAACCATTTTAAGAGATCAGAATGCTTGTATTTTGGAGTTTTATACTAAAACCTATAAATGCCCAAAATGACCATAAGGAAGTAGCAAGCGGTTTTTGACTATTAGGAAAGATTGTAATGACTAAGATAAAAAATAATGTTGGGATCATGTGGGGGAATCCATGATATTTCATTTGAAGTATTTTATGGATTATAAATCCATCCACATCTCTCACAACCTTCTGTACCATCCTACTTTTCATTGGGACCCAAACACCTTTAACTATAACAAGTGCTAAAATGGTTTTTTTCTCTCAAAACATACTTTAGATATTTTATGGAAAAAGGAAAGCTCACTTATTTTTCCCTATCACTCATTTGGGATTATAATCTATCATACAAAATACTTCCATAATATTAATTTGATTATAACAATGTCAAGTAGACTCTAAGAGCTTTCACATGATTGTATACAAGACACCTAAAATCACACGGGACTCACACAAGGCCATTCACAAGTTAATACTCTAAAAGGGGTAAAATTTACAATTTGGCAAAATTTATCGAAGGTAAGACACATTTTTTGGGGTTTTCAAACAAAATGACTACCAAAATTTTTCATGCCAACAACTGAATCTTACTTTGGGACTTTTCTTGGGTTGGACATAACACAAACATGATAAAGCATGAACACTAGAATCTCACAGTTTATATCATAGAAGTACCTTATCCATTGTGCCATAGAGTGAATCAAATGATACCAAAAAACACAATACAAAGGAAACAAACAAACACACTCAACACATAGGGAAACACACCACAAATAGGGAAAATAAAAACAAACCTAACTCATCTATGGTATAAGTGGGGGATAACCCACTTTCATTGTAATACTTATTTTTTTCAGATGTTACCCATGTACATGTAACACCAAATAATGTTGTTCTACAAATCCATTGAAATATTCAATAAAGTAAGAATTATTTCTAAACTTCTTGGGAAAGAAAGGTACCACAAGAGGTATCCATATACCCAAGAAAGAGAATAATACATGCTTCTTATTGAGAAAGTTTGTATGAACTCTTTTGTAAGTGAAGATCCATTTGGGTAGCTCATTGTCTTCACTTCTATGAAATTTAATTTCCAATATCCAATCCATTTTGAAATTCATTCGTGCTTCTGAAATTCTATTCATCACTTTACCACTACCATAGGGTTGATTCTTGGTCATACTAGGCTCACCATGTTCAAATATAAGATTGTGCTATCCGAAAGGAATTTTCTCTTTTCTTGTCACACTCTCCATGACTATTATTTCCACGAACTAGTTCTTGATAGAGATTTTTGGATTTTCAACACTATCACAAACTTCTTGTTGCTTCATATTTACTAGTTCCTCCAGATAACTCTCTTTTACACACACCAACTCATTCTTAATCTGATGCTTAGTATGGTATGAATCACATGGTGTTTCATCCTCTTAAAATAAAATGAACACAAGATTGGAGCTAAAATAGAGAGATAATCATTCTCCTTGTGATATTTTTGGGATGCAATGACCATCTTTGTGATGGAGATATCTTCTTGAGTGTAATCATCCTTGAGAGACTCAATCATCTTCAAATCTCTCTATTTATAATTGAGAAGGTCCTCTTCTCTAAAAAGAAAAGAGAAAGCTTCAAATTCACAATCATATTCATTGGGTAAGTACTCATTCTTGATCTTGAGAAGATGATTAGAAATTTATGGCTCACATTACCAAAACTCATTGGATATCAATTTTTCCTCATGGTTCACATTTCTTATCTTCTCATGGTTGTGTTCTAGAAAGTAAATATATCCATGATTCTCATCATCACTAAGAAAAGGACCTATATCCGTACTCAATGGGAAGCACACATTGTCAAATTCAAGGTCCATAAAATCATCTTTGTGTTTCTAAAATGACCTAGTCACATTCGGGTACTCCTCCATCAAGATGGGAGGCTTAACATCTTCCTCAAAGGTTGCGAAATAGTTTTCATATGTTAAATCTTGGTACAAAATGTCTTTCCGTGGGTCATATGCTTTTTGAAAAATGTATCTCATCTTTCTGTCAGGGAGAAGTTTCATCATTTTCCCCTTAAGTGATATGATGGCACATGACTAGCCCATCTGTATATCTCCATAAACATCCCAATAGAATTGATGGATTAACAACATCCCATATGAATATTGAATGTTGGACACAAGTATATAGATCTTGGCCTTCTTGTTAGGAAAAGATAAAAATGCTAATTGAGCATCTTTGACCCAACCAATGAGAGGTAATTCGTTGGTTTCCATAGAGTAGCGATAGCCAAAAAAACATGTTAATGTAGGATATTAACATGTCCTTATATTTATTTATTATATATTATTCCTATACACATGGATTATTCCTACACTTGAGGAGTTAACTTGTTTAGGTGTACTTAGTCATAGGGAGTTACATTTGACCACCATTATTAGTGAGAGTTACTCTTTGATCACTATTCTAAGCAGCATATATTTGACCACTATTTTATGTGGTTGTTACACTTTAGTGGGAGTTACTATTTGATCACTATTCTATGTGGTGGATCTTTGATCACTATTACTGGAGGAGTTACACATTCAATCTCTTATTTTTACACCTTTATTTGTTAGCTTTTCATGAAGTGTGTTGGAATGATTGATTCTAAGCTTGTGTAATATTTATCTTATTACGATTTTATTTACTTTCAAAAACCTTATGTGTTTTCTTGTCTCATATTCAGTGAATCGGTGCATTCAACTGATCCAGTGATCTTGGTTAATACTCTGATATGGTATAAAAATTATGTTTGTATTCATTTATTTGGTCTTTCATTTGATATTATTTTTCAAATCTTGAGTTTTTTAATTTGCTATTCTAGATCATCTATTATTTAAGTATGCTCTTCTCTTACATCCTTGGATGATATGTATAATAAAAAAAGATTGGGGAAACATGTCATTCTATAAGTGGGTTTACATGCCATCTATCAAGTGGTGCAATTTTAGGAAAAATACACTTTGCCATTGTATTCAAAAGATGCCAAAACTATAGAATTGACTATAAACTCAACCATGTTTTGGGATAGTAAAATATGGTCATTTTCAAGGGTTTTTGGCATGTTTTTCAAGAAACCCGTACAATTCCATATAGATTGATTTTTTGGGGAATAAATTATATTTTTTATAGGTTTTTCAGGAAAATTTATGTGTCTCTCTGTTTTTGGATACATGTACTCAAGAAATAGATATTTTCAGTCAAAGTTTCTATCATCAGCTGCACCTTTTGGATGCACACATTTATCCTTTGGACATAAATATTTATCTTCTGGATGAATTTTTTCACCCTCTGCACATAGATCTATACCTTTTAGGTACAATATTTTATCCTCTAGTTACATATATTTTCCTTTTGGGTCAATTCTTTACCCTCTAGACATCTGGGCATTACATGTATCTTGTTTACATCAACATACTTTACCTGTATCACCTTTGATCATACAAGACATCATTAACTATACATGCATGTAACTTGTGAACCTCAGTTTAGAACCTAGTCACATAGTAAGGCCAAGGGGGTTTAAAAAAGACAACATTATAATAATATTGTTTAATAGGATAACCTTTTGGTGTAGATATAAAATCTATGCTCTTGGGTACATTTATAGGTCCTAAAAGCATGCTAGCATTTACATGATTCCTAAGCAATAAAACTAGTAATTGACAACTCCCTTTAGCCTTTTGCTTTATCTTCTGCACTTTTATTGGATTATACATCTTTCACTCTTGCAAGAATTTGAGTTCTTCATCTTTCTATGGCCTCAGACACTAGTACCCAGTTGGGACACTGACACTAGATGCTCCTGTCCTCCTGGGCGCTCCTGTCGCTCTTTACCTTTTTCTTATAATTTTAGACCTCTTTTTCTTCTTAAATACTTTTTACTACTTTGGGTTGGCCTTTCAGTTGTCAATTACGAAATTCAAAAAAGGGAATCACACACACACACACACACACACACACACACACACACACACACAGTTATAACTCTTAAATAAGGGACCAGACACTAAGCGTTACATACAATCACCTAAGCTTACATCCAAAGGCACAACAAGCATCAAAGGAATCCATCTATCACTCATACAAGGGAAACATGTTGCATCACATCTGCATACACAATATAGGAGGGGAAGTCTATTCTATTCCATCCCAAAAATTCTAAACATCTAGTACATTCTAGATCTATCCCACTATCACTGTGCAACTTACACAAGGGCATCCTAGGGCATCATTACACACTATCTCACCAAGAAATACATGGCGTATAAGATGTAGTACAACGCTTGAACATAAGTTCACTCTTTGGGTGACTTCCGAGGTAATTTTGACTCCCCATTATACATTTTTCTTTTTAGGTTTGATGTGGTTTGTGGGTATGTGCAGGTGGAATTATTTCTTGCAGGTTTCAGGTACATTCACAGATTACATAGTGAATCCAAAAAAACATACAAAAAAGGACAATGAACATCATCTGGACCTGAAAGAACCATATCGTCAGTATCTACCTGTACACCAGCACTTGGATCCAGACACCAGCTCCAAGTGATCCTGTCCTCTCCCAGGCGTTGTCGTCATGTGTAGTTTCAGAGTCCAAAACCTCTAACGAGTATTAACGACACTCTCCTTAGTTTGTTTTAGCTATTCACCTACCCAGATCACTTCCCATTTTCTTGGAAATAATATAGGTTCCCCTATCTCTCCTTCTTTATTAGGGTTTCATATTTCACATGATTTGTTGCTTGCTTCTTACTGTATATTAGCATTTGAAAATAATTTATTATAGAATTTACTCTAAAAATAAGATTTAGTACAATTTATATTAAATCATTTGGTGAACCCCACTCGTGATCGGTCCTTCATATCCTTATTTTGTACCCTAGCTTTTCTTTCATGGCTCCTATCATTCCCCAAGCATCCTTATCTCAATTAATTCAAAAATCACCCACCTTGTAAAGATGTTCACCAAAAATCCCTAGACAATATGTATCTCCCTAGCAATATGCTTCCTGTATAAGTAAGTTCCATCTTCAATCATCTCTCTGATGACTCTATTAGTCCTAATGTCACAACAAATCAATCCATTTACAATTCAATTCAATATTATTGTTTATTTGAAGATAAAATTCAAGCTATGGAATCCATGATTACATCTCTCATTGCTGAAATCTAACATCTCAAGGTTGCTTCTCAATCTCATCCTAATCCTACATCTAGCTCATATAAGTGAAGCCAAAGTATTACCGCTACTATCACCTCTCAAGTTTGATCTAAATGCTAAGCAACATGATATTCTTCCTGAGCTCCTAAATCATCAATTGATCAACTTATCGCCTACTCATTAATACCTTCCTTATCGGATTTCTAAATACACAGGTCTCACATTTTATAATTATCATAGAATTAATGGACATAATGAAAATGATTATTATTGTTTTAAATGAAGAATTAAGCACTTTGAGCATTATGCTTTTATTTCATTTGTTACACAAAATTATATTACATGCTCATCTCCAATTGCTATATCCCATTGGGATCCCAAATCTGATCCTTCTATGTCTAATGAACATCATGCCATAATTACTAATGTCCCTTCTTTGGTAAGTCAAGAGCTGCCTATCAAACCAAATTTTATACCACCTCTCAAAATCTGTACCCCATCACATCCTACTGTAGACACTAAATAACACACTTTGGGTAATTATCTAGTCTTGATTGCATACTACTATTCATATGATTCCTAAGTAAGAAAAGTACTAACTAACCCATGTCTTTGGCCACCTTTCTTTCCTCTCTATTGTTAATTTTGGTCTTGCACCCTTATTTGCTTAGTAAACCTTTTTATACTTTGACATTTATCATCCTGGACACCAGCACCCAACCAGGATGCCAACGCCAGGTACCCTCGTCCCCTTTGGGCGCCCCTGACCATTTTTAATTTGTTCACACTTTTAGGGTCATTTCTATCCGTTTGAATGTATTATATTTTTGTTAGTCATCCTTTTTGGGGTTGATTACGAAATTAAAGCAATGAAATCATATAAATATAAAGTTATGTGATCAGAATAAAGGACCAAGCACTAAGCATTAGCTATCACCACCTAAGGTTACATCCATCAAGCATATAAGAGCTCCATTGCATCCATCTAACACCATCCAAGGGACACACGGGCTGGTTATTCTATGTACACTTCATAGGAGGGAAGTTCATTCTATTCCATGCACACATCTATTACATTTATTTACATCTAGCTACTTTGATCGCTATTAAGTGTGACATGTACAAGAGCCATCTAGGGCATGATTCCACACACACACACACATAGAACTACATTGGGTCTAAGATGTAGTGTGGTTCTCAGTCGTAAGTTTACCATTGTGATGGATGAGGACAATACAACCCCTTATTCTGCATCTTTCTTTTTTGAGATTTGATATCTATTTGAGGGTTTTGCAAGTTCATATTTCATTGCAGGTTTCCAGCGAGCTTAGCGATCATTGTGTGACCTCATAATGACCAAAAGTGAACAAAAATGAAAAACTTGCGACCGTGAAAAGTTGGGTTTCTGAGAATTTTTGCAGACATAGATGCCTTTTTCCAGTCTATGGTGCCTATGGGTGCCCTTGCCCCTTTCTGGGCACCCCTGTCCTACCTATTCCTCCAGATATGCATTTTTCTAGGTCTCTGTGTGATGCTCCTGCCTTTCTTTTTTCCTGGTCAGCACTTTGGTACACTTGAGATTTTATTGTGAATTAGCTAAGTACCTTCTTCTCCTCCTTGTAACTAGGGTTTCATACTTTATTTCTTAGTTTTTATTGGGTTTATTTATGTACTTCATTATTATTTATTTACTACTACAATAGAATTCAGATTAGGCATATAGATTCACATTTAGCTTAATGATTTTGGTGAACCCGAAATCGATCTACATGCTCCTAGGACCTTTATTGCTCACATTTCTAGGGTCTTATCATCATGAATATCTGAATTAATGAATTATTTCTTATCAATCCTAAATTAAGAGATAGGGTCAAAACCCTCCTTGCTACCACTCACATTCTTACTAATATGCATCTAGATTCAATATATCTAACTTTTGTTGATGCATTTTATTATCATATTACTTTCCTGTTTAATCCTAATGCTGATCTTATTATTTTCAACAATGATCTATCCCCTGCACCTTCACATGAGAAATATTTGTTAGCACGCCCTCCATTTACATGCACATTTTTCATGATTGAATATTATTGGGAACATATTCAATTCGATCCTACTATATCTGAATCTATATGCACGCATGATGGATTGAATCTACTAGGCTTCATAGTTGATGACATTTTACCTACATCTCATGATTCTCATCTTTACTATGGATCTATCTCCATTACTGTTGCTTATGGTATTCACATTTTCTATCTCACTATATTTATTGCATTTTCTCCTCACATTTATCCACTTACAATCAGTCAGTCTTGGTTCAATTACATTAGGGGCATGTTAGATCCCGATCACACTGATATATCATTTCCCATGCCATTTGGTCGTGTCTTCATTTGCAATGATTCATTCCTGGGCTTTTAAAAAAACCTCACTCATTGGTATGTGCATGGTTGTCTACTACCCCCATTCACTAATGAGAAATATGCTATGGGCATGTAAAATTTATGCCTCGTTGGTGCTTTACATGACCAACCTAACACTATTACTTATCAAGTTTTAGACCCTTCACTAGTTGGTTTTGATTATGACAATGATGACCTTTTCGATGACATTACTTGATCACTCTCACCATCACACATTTGGGGGGGCATGACACTTATTTTCTCCCCCCCACTTCGCATCAGAAATTATCTTATTCTATTCACCTCGTATCGGGTCTAACACACACGTTGCGTACATCTTGATACACATTCATATCGTCATTTCCCAATGATGCATGCTTGTGCTACGATTCAAAATTAACTATTGAGGGAATCCTATAGTCACACTGCACACTACACACTGCACACTGCACATCTCGCATATTCATCTCCTTCTTGCAACACAAACTCTACACATTAATGATATATCTTTATGACATCTATCTTCACACATTGCGGTCATTACTCTATGACGCACTCTAGTTCCGTGGTCTATAATCGACTGTTAAGGGTCTACATCTCAAATGGACCTCACTACACTTGTGCGTGCAATCCAATTGTAGACACCAAATTTGTGTCACACTCCCCTTGGTTCCCTTTAATCAGTTAACATAGCATGTTCACCTAACCATGACCCCTTTACCTCACATTCATAATAATTTAATTATTTATAATTGAATTAATGCCCATCCTCACATTTTTTATTAATCTAATTACTTTAATTAGGTTAATTTACACCTCACCTAAACACATCACCTAGACACCTCACCATGGACTTATTCTTAGCCTATTAATTAACTAAGACTCAGTCTCCACTTATCCTAACCACATGGGACTTAGTCTAACCCTAGAATAAATTCCTACTCATTCTCTAACAACATGCCGACTTATCTAAGCGTTAACCATCACTTGAGACTTGGGCCAACAAGCAGAGCATGCTAAAAATAGCCAAGATTTGTTATTTTTGGTAAACATAGGATATCTCACCTTAACCGACACACCGAAACTGGTCACCTTGACCGTATTTGGTCACCATATATACAATTTGGCAACCTTTTTCCCAGGTTGGTCACTTCGAGTTTTGGGAGAGCTATTTGAATTCAAGCACGAACCAAAGTTTTCTCAGCATTAAGATGACAAAATACATCCAGCTAGAGGTCCAAGCAAGTACCAGGACTAATATGAAGGCATCGACATTCACGGTGACACTCCGGAAAGCACTATCGCGACACTGACCACTAGGTTCACAGATCGACCATCACCTTCCTTTACCCACCAATCTTGCAGGAACAAGTAAGTGGATTTGATTATGTATCATTTATGTACTTACTCATTAGGTTCTTTATCCTCTTGTTATTAGAACTTGTTATTCTGTGTATTCTGCTATCCCCACTTTCTAGCCCATATCCCTATCCAGCCGCCACAACCTTCCGGATCTTTATTCCTAACCTTTTACACATTTTTGAGTTTTTATCACCTTATCACAAACCCAACCAATCTCCCTCCATTCTCTGTGCAATCACATAGAATCCCAAAACCACATGTTAATCAACTTTCACCAAATTTCCCCTATTGACGCCGGTTACCTTAACCATTGTCAGTTTCCCCTTCACCAGCATCGGTCACAAAACCGACATCGGTTACTGTATCTCTTGTTAAGGTTTTACTAAATTGATCTTAACACCCCAAAAAACCTCACTAAAGCCTCACCCAAGCCAAATACTCTACCTGAAACCTCTCCACAGACCTCCCCATCTCTCAATGCAGACACAAAAAACCTAGAAAACTATTTTTGATATTTTACCATTCCCACAGAAACCAATATCAGTTATCCTAACCGATATCAGTCATAGATAAAACATTGTTGGTCACACCTTGAATAGCATTGGTCTCTGTCTCTGACAAGCTGCCTTAGACCAACAAGCTCTCCAGCTAACCAAATCAAGCCAAAACTCCACCAAGTTTTACCCAGACCCTGCCTGTGACCTCCAGACCCCCTACCAAGCCTGCAACCTGACTTGAGACCTTCACCAATTTAATTATTAAATAATTTAAGTAGATTAACATTGAGAGTAATCTTAGATACCTAAATCATAGTACTAACATTAGAATCATTTGTTTGCATGCCCTTTTATTTTATATTAAATTATATATATCAGTGGATTGACAACCATAAAGGAAGTATCGCACTTCCTGGATCTAGCTCACGCTAGGCAATCTACTAACCTTTTGTTATTAACTATGTTTTGTGGTCTTACTTTGTATTTCAGGTAGTTCCTCCTAGCCAAAAGGAAGCTCTCGTAATCAACTTGGATCGGGAAATCAAAACATGTGCACAACCTTTGAATGACATGACAAACATGTATTCCTCCGTGGCATATTACCTCTTATCTATTTCATTAATTTGTTAAAAATTTGGTGAAACATTTTGGCACGCCTGGTGGGACCCATCTGGGGTTCCTTGCATTTATTCATTCTTAGGGAATTTTTGTATGTTTGTTTCTTTTCAAAAGGAAGTTAACATTAAATTCTCTCCCTAGAAATCTTCTCTTTCTTCTATTTGTCTCAGTGACATTTGTGTTTCGGGACTAAAAAGAATCACTCTTTTTCTTCTTGCATTCACATTAGTGAAAGTCATTCTCTTTCTTATTCACTCTTTGTTTACATCAAATATCACATTTCAATTTGGGTTCTAAAATACTTGTATTTCATACTTCTATGTTTGCCTTTTTAGCTCACATTAAAACTGAGGGCAACCTATACGCTGAAAGTCATGCCCAGCTGATGGTTTACATAAATGAATCATAGAGCACTTTCTCTTCTCTCTCTTTTCCAAACTACACAAATATGAATTCACACATATTCTTAAAATAACACCTTGCCTAGAAGAAACTGTCAACGATCACACGATTAGATGATTGACAATGACCACCCAACTGGTTTCTCTGTCCAGTCTTTAACTTAGAGAAAGGACCGCACCCACCAAAACATAACTTGAAACCATGTTTAGATATTTCCTCTTCATACGACACCTTTATAACCAAAAAAATCTGTTCTGTACCCAATTCAGTCTTAAATAACATAAGTTAAAACATAAAAAAATTCACTTATAGGATTTCGTGTTTTTATTAGCTTTTTCTTGAGTTGTGTTTTGAGTTGTGAGGTCAAGTTCTTCATTTTCTTATTCATTTCACACTCCACCATTATAGTTGGTGTATTCTGACTGTTTCTATTTGTGTTAGGGTCCATTACTATCATACTCATATTTCTGGGTTGATATTCCATCTGAATTAATTCACAAAATCAATTTTTCTTCATTTTTTTAAAATTTCACAGTGACCGGTGTCAGTCCAGTGACCGTCATCGGTTTACCTAACCATTGTTGGTTTTCAATGTTTTGGTTAATTTTATAAAAAATAACACTCATCACATCTTCTATTCTTTTTGAAGTTCTCAAGACATCATCATATCCCTAGAATTTCAAAATCATAGTCAAATACAGCTTCTGTACTTCATTTTTATCAGTTTTTTACCTCATTTGTAAAACTGTTGATTTCCCATAGTAACCGGTATTGGTCACCCTAACTGTCATCGGTCACCCTGTCATAGTCATCAGTTACCTTAACCATCGTTGGTTCCTGTGTTTGAATTTTTAATTAAAATAACGACCAATTTCACCTCCCAGAACCTATTTTTTCTCCATTTCTGTTGTTTTTCTGTGTCATTTACAGAGAGTAGATTACCACGTTTTATGCTAACTCACATGGTTTTGACTCGTAGCCAAGCCAATGCCCTTTTGTTTCACATTAGCCTTCAACCCCTTCCGCCTAGCCCATCACTGCCTTCCATGCTGTCGCCCATGGATCTAACTCAACCCATTACTATTAGTACCAACGATGAGGAGTTCACAAGACTCCTTGACCAGAATACCGCTGCCCTACAACACTATCTCACCCACTCATCTACCCGAGAGTCATCAAGAAAGTTGGTATATGACATTCTTGTGTCTATCCCTCCTGCCCTCGCTCCCACTTCCGTGTTAGCTACCACTAGCTTAACATTACCTTCATCCACTTTACCACTTGTGGTGTCCCAACTAGACCCCACATCCTCTATAACTGCTACACCTATGACATCTGTCGCACCCATGGTGTCAACTATTCCTTCATTAGCCACCATGAGCATATCCCCATCTACACCCTTTACCTCGTATGTACCAGTTGCATTGCAACCAATCATGGTGTTGGCAACCCATACCCCAATCTAAAACCTCGTTCTTTCCATTCCGTAGTCCTTACCCCCAATTACCACAAGAGTTGTTATGACTACCCCGCCTACTTATACATATCACCAACAACCCCAATCTCATCTATTTCCTCTTCAGGATACCTTCCACCTTCATTTATTCCCCCTTCACAGTTCTCATACTTGGCACCACCATATACTGGGATGCCATCCACACCATACATTCATCATCAACCTCCTTATACTGTAGGGGGTGCCCAATCATCACAACCCACCAAGGACATTATTAAAATGATGATGGAAAAGATGCAAACATTCGTAGTTTTTAAGGCTGGCCCATCTCATCCCTCTAATCAATCAAAACCTACCTCCAACATTTCTCCCATTAAAACTTTTCAGTTCAGACGGGAGCAACGAAAATACACCCCAATCGGGGAGCCTTATTATATAGTATTAGAAAACCTTCTTAAGTCCAGAGCCATTGCTCTTCCACCCATAAAACCACATACTGGGTTTGACCCCACTCATCCTATGGTGGCATGGTATAAGGAACATGACTATTGTAACTATCATCATGTAAAAGGCCATAGCGATGGTAATTGTATAACCTTCAAGAACATTGTCCAAGAAATGTTAGATAATGGATATCTCGTCTTGGACAATCCAAACGCACCCGTAAATCAAAATTTGCATATCTTCAAGAAGCTATTCCTTAACCATACCCCGTCATCAAAACAAACCGACAAACCTTCAACTAATGACAATAATGTCTGCGAGGTCTATGTTGTGTTTGAAACTGTACCAACCCTTCCACAATTTCCTCCTATCCCCTCTATCAAGGAGATTCTAGAACGATCTCCTGTACCCACAGAGGAGCCTACTTCCTCTACTCCTTCACCTACATAGGAGTCCCCTTCATCTCCCCTTCACCCATAGAGGAGTCCACAACTTCTGCCAATCTCGTTTCACCACTTACCTTGCAACCTAATGAACAACCTACGGTATTACCTCTCCTACCCATGGGAGGGTCATTTTTTCCTTCTTCTCAGTCAAAAAAGGAAACTACCTCATCTCAATTGTTATCTCCCCTAACCATAGGGGGTCCTTTAGACACACCATTACCTATTGGGGAAATTTTTTTCATTAGCATTCCAAGATCTTGTTGATCTTCTATCGGCTCTCTTACCCACAAAATCTGAAGCTAACTAGCTCCCTATCTCACAAACATATTTTACAGGGATTTCTATTGAGCCAACATCATCTTCTCTTACAATAGTTCCATTTTCACGCTTGTCCAACTACTTAGATTATGTTGATAATTCCATGATTTGGGAATGCCTTCAGCTACCCTTTTCAACCCAAATGTGAATGTCACCGACAGATACTACCATGATCTATCCAAAGGTATTTCAAGGAACCCAATCAACCATGACCATGCCTATTGAAATGAACTCTTCTTCATCACCCTCACCTACATACAAACCTTTACCAATAACTAAATCTGTTCCTATGCCTAAGAACCTACCTTTATCCATACCTTCCCTTGCATCTAGACCCATCACTACCTTAGGTGTCATGCCGACATCAAGCCTAGTCCACCCACCCGTCAAGTTGGATTTAGCCACATCTTCCCAAGCACGCGCAAAAACCAACCTCTACCTAAAAGGAAGACCTAACCTTTTAGGCCGCACACACCAGTTTCACCCACCACACCTTTGTCACCTTCGCCCATTTTGTCTTTCCTAGTGCCTCACCTATTGACCTTGGCCAAGCAACTGCCTATCCAAGGAAAATCAAAAGTGCCATAGCCCTCCTCTTAATCACAATCCTTTATTACACCCCACCTATCAACATAACATACACTTTCGCCATTACCTACATATTTCTTACCACCTATACCCCCACCACTTACAGTAGCAATATGAGTACCTATGAGATTTCCTTGTCTTCAACCCATACCTTCTATGTTTCCTCTTCCAATAACCTTTACCGCACCTCCATTATCACCATGGCTAACCCATCCTCTTCCACCACCCACTTTCTCTTCTGCATCACGTACTCCTTCACATTTACCTAAGAAGGTACAACCAAAATTGAAAAACCCACCAACCTCGAAAGAGGTAGTCAAGCCTACAACACCTTCCATTTATAGTTCATCTACCATGCCTTTACCCAGGAAAGTACATCCCAAGCCTAAAATAGTACCACCTACCAAACCAGTGGTCAAACCTATCCAATCTCCAATTCCACTTCCTATAGTACCTCACACATCACAATCACCTACACTTCAATCTAGACCCACACTCATCTCACATTGTGATCCATTGGCTGAGTCTTATGCCAACATTGTACCTAACCTTTTAGATACCTCCGTCATCACATTGCCACCCCTTAGACCTTATGACTCACTCAAGCCCAAACCAAAAGGGTTTGATGATACTAAAATTTGTGCCTACCATCATGTGTAAGGAAATGATGTAGAAAATTGTAAGGCTCTAAAAACTGTTCTTCTCCAACTTTGTCCTCCTAAACAAAACTTTGATGACGATGATCTTCTAGACAAGGACCCAATTCCACCTCCACCTATCACTACACATCCTCACCCACTACCTATTTAGTGACCTGCACCACCACCTCCATAACCCTTTTATCCACCTCTAAAATTTGAGATCAATATGGTCCGTATAGGAGAGCTTGCCAAAACCCCACCAAAATGCCAGTGTGCCCTACTCATTTCATAAGGTTCTTACCCCGCACTAGGTTTTTGTCCATCATGTCATTATAATTTTCTCGACACACCTTCTCCATCCAACTCTCTTCCTCAGATTAACATGATCCAAGTTTCCACTCGCGTCCAGAAAGACAAAGGAAGGGAGAAAGCAACTAGCCAGTCTGATAATCATGTGCCCAACATACCATCTGCACCTGTACCAAAAATCACCATTTGGGGACCCACATATCTTATTTCCAATGGTGTCACCCATCGTAAAATGATAAAACAATTACACCAGTCCCCTCTAAAAATATCTTTGTATGACCTCGTTCAAAATTCTGAATCCCATCGACAGGCCCTCATGGAGGTTTTGTAATCCATCGAGGTTTTCCCTAATGACCTGACACCTGTGTCCTCCATTCTCACCCCTCACCATGTATCTTCTCTCACCAATTCATCCCTTTCCTCTACACCTGACACTGCTCACCAAGTAGCCGCCCTCAGTTTCTATGACGACGAGATTATACCTCTCCAATTTGATGATCTTGATCCCACCCTTTTCATCTCCATTTATATTTATAATATACGCGTTGGACACATTATGATCGATGGAGGTGCCAGAATCAACATCATCTCCTCCCACGCATATCAAATGCGCATCCCTTCAAATTACATGCATTATAACCCAGTTATGCTGTGTTCATTCAATGACGCCATCACTTCCACTCTTGACACCATCATCCTCCACATTCGTGTGGGCCCGCGTACCATTCCAGAAATATTCTATGTCTTAGAGGGGGAGTTCCAGTACAACCTGTTGCTTGGACAACCTTGGATCCACATCATGGGTTTTGTTCCTTCAACCTTACATCGCTATGTAAAATTCGAACATGAAGGACATAACTATACCATCCCTGCTGACCCTTCACCATTCAAAACTTGTAACATGTTGTACTGACCTAATGATGTCCTTATACCAATTAAGGAATCTACCACTGTCGCCACTTATCCTTCACCCACAGACCCATCCACCAATGTTAGTGCTACCTTTTTCTGCACTTACCTCCTCTATTCCCATTGCCGCCATAGCCTCTGCAACCAACCTATCCACTAACCCTTCTAGTTCTCAACCAACCAATGCTTCTGCTTCCCACTACCCACATACCAGCTACCAATCCCTTAGAAGGTGTTTTTTAATGTCTCACTTTAGGGGAGTACCAAATGTACAACATCAACACATTATTTACTCCTTAAGAGTATGGTAAACTTCACCAACATCCTCACTATGATCACCATGTAGGCGAGGTTTTCGCTTATTGCCCTCCTCACCTTCATACACACTTAACCTATGGGAGACTTGATAATTCTACCTACTCATCCAAGCCACCTTCCCACACATGACCATTTTCTTCTGACCTTCAATCCCTCATCATCTGCCGCTTTGCCCACACTTTCCTCCATCACTGTGCATGGAAGGGATTTGGCTTTGGCTTCTACGAACAAGGCCACCATACTATCATCTCGTGTAGCACATGTAAACACAATGATCGCAGTGTTATTGGCTTTTCCGAACCATCTTCCAAGAAATCCCATGTCAAACTTATTGAGAATGACAAATCTTCTTCACCCCATTTACCACCTTCATCACCTTCACCCACGGAGTCTATGGATCCACAATCCATTCCTCCTAACTTTTTTTTTTTCATAAACACCATTTCCTTGGGACCTCTGGCTTATCAACGTGAGGGTGAGGATCCCTCTTCTCTTCCCTTCCTGTATCCTGACATGATTGATGACGATACACCTTTTATTAATGTCATTCAATCTCAGGATGATGAGTCTATTCTCACCTACATTGGTGCGAAATATTATTATATTCACCGATCGTTTCCTTCTGAGATGTAAAGCATGTTAAATGAATCGACCATCAAAATTAATATTAACACTCAGGACGACCCACACATTGTAAAGATAGGCCAATCTTTAGATGTTGCTGAAAAGGAAGATTTTTCCTCATTCCTCCGAGATCATATTAATGTTTTTTCTTGGTCCTACGCTAATATGCTTGGTATCGACCCCAAAATTGTGGTCCACAATATTGTAACTATTCCAAAGGCCAAACCCGTAAAACAAAAGCTGCAAAAAATGCATCCTCACATTTCCCTTCTTGTCAAAGAAGAACTTTAGTGCCTTATCTCAGTTTCCTTCATCCTACCCATTGATTATCCCCAATGGATCTCTAACATTGTTCCTATCACAAAAGTGACAGGAGGAATCTACATATGCACGCATTTCTGTGACCTTAACTTAGCCTGTCCTAAAGATGACTTTCCTCTACCTATTATAGACCTAGTGGATCTTACCACTGGCCATGAGATGTTATCACTCATGGAAAGATTCTCAGTTTCTAACCAAATATTACTCACCGTGAAATATCAACACAAAATAGCCTTCATCACTCTTTGGGGGACCTTATACTATTGAGTCATGCCCTTTGGCCTTAAAAACACTGGTGCTACATATCAGTAGGCTATAAATTATATCTTTCATGACAACATGCATCACATATTGCAAGATTATTTCCAAATCCCAACATCGAACCGAACACCTTACAGTCCTTAAAGTCATTTTTGATTGTCTCATCAAGTATTGTGTTTGCATTTAATCTAAGAAGTGTGTCTTCGCTATCCTCTCAGGAAAAATTCTTGGTTTTATTGTTTCTTTGTGTTGCATATAATTCGATCCTGCTAAAATTAAGGCTATTCTCAAAATTCCTCCACCTACTAACCTTCGCCAACTATGTATTTTACAAGGAAAGTTGCAGTCTATTATTCATTTTATTTCACAGCTTTCTGACTGCTGCCACCCCTTTCATCATCTCCTCAAAAAGGATGTCTCCTTCAAATGGGATGATGAATGCCACAAAGCCTTTGAGGCTTTAAAATAGTACCTCCTCTAACCACCTGTACTCATTCCTCCTAAGGATGACTAACCATTTTACCTTTACATTTCTTCTACAGATCATTCCTTGGGAGCCATGCTCACTCATCGCGACAAGAAACATAGGGAACAAGTGGTTTATTATATAAGCCATACGCTTTTGGATTATGAAACCCGATACACCCACGCCGATATTTTTTCTTAGCCTTAGTTTTTGTCACTAATAAACTTCTCCATTATCTACTTAACCACAAAACCTTTTTTGTTACCAATACAAACCCCTTACATTTCATGCACACAAAGCCCTACCAACATCAGCGTGATGTACGTTGGATCATGCTTCTTGCAGACCTAGAACTTGAATTCACTCATAAAAATCTATTAAAGTCCAAACTATCGCTGACCAACTTGCAGACGCACCTCTCATTGGAGATTAGTCCTCTAACTTTGATTTCCTAGACGAATCCATCGCTACCCTCTCTTTGGATGATACCGTTTACCACATGACCTTATTCTTTGATGGTTCCATATGTCAGCATGGGGTGGTGCTAGAGTTATCCTCATTCCTCTAAAAAATGAGCCCATGCCATTATCTTTCAAAATAGATTTTGAATGTACTAACAATATCACCGAATATGAAGCACTCATATTAGGCCTTCAAACTGCCATCGCCTTTGACATCAAATCAATTAATATCTTTGGTGACTCTCAAATGGTTGTAAATCAAGTCAATGGTATATACCAATGTCGTAACAAAATACTTCAAAAGTATAAGCATAATGTAGACATACTTTTGACTACCTTTGACAGTTATGAACTTCAAACCACTCCACCTTCCACTAAAAAAATTATAGATACCATTGCCTGCCTTGCTTCTAAGATACATAATTTTCCCTCTGACTTGAAAATATTTGTCACAGTACAAAGGATGTAATCACCTTCCTATCTATTTCGAGAAGTCAACCTCGTCGGAACCATTCAACCTGACCCACATGACCTTTGGTATAAGCATTTTGTTGATTACCTTTCCCTTTCAATTCAACCTCCAGACCTTACTCACAATGGCCAATGAGCCTTTCTTAAAAGTGTTTCTCGCTATGTCATCATGGGTGGTCTTATTTATAAATGTGGCTTTGATGGTATCCTTTTACGATTCCTTACCAGTTTTGAAGTTCCTTACACCATCAAGGAAGTTCATGAAATTTTTTTTGGAGGTCACTTAAGTGGTTTAACTGTCACTAAATGCATTCTCCACCTAGGATATTATTGGCCAACCTTAAACCGTGATTGTTTTGATTATGTCAAATGTTGTGTGAAGTGCCAATAACATGCTAATCTTCATCACACACTTAGTCATGCCTTATAGGTCGCATGAGACCTTTGGCATTTCTCTCAATGGGGTTTGGATCTTGTTGGAGAAATCAATCCCCATTCTTCACAGTGCCATCAATGGATTATTACCGCTATTGAATACTACACTAAATGGGTAGAATCCATACCTCTTATTTCAACAAAAGCCATGAGAAAATATGTGAATTCATTAATCATCACATCATTTATTGCTTTGGTGTTCCCCATCGTAATGGAAAATATTACAAAAAAAACTCTACGGAAGCTTTGTGATGCCTTTGGCATTCAGATCAATTTTTCTTCACCCTACTAACCTCAAACAAATGGCCAAGCTGAATCAACCAATAAAACCTTAAAAAAAATTCTTATGAAAGTTTTGGATGATACTGGAAAGGATTTGCATACACACATTCCTTTTGCCTTATGGGCTTATCACACTAGTATTTGTACATCAACTGCTACCCACACCTTTCTCTCTGGTCTATGGTACAGAGGTTATTCTACCTCTTGAAGTCTAGATTCCATCTCTTCATATCTCACTCAAAGAGATGCTCAATGATGATGAATTTTGTTAAGACCGTTTGGCACAACTCGAGTTATTGGACGAATGTCGTCTTAATGCTCTTGATCACCTTCAAATCTACCAAAAGCGTATCAAACATGCCTATGATAAACGCATCCATGAACAAACCTTCTAAGTCGGTGACTTCGTCCTGAAAGAAAATCAACATGTAACAAAAGAGGAAAAAAGTAAACGGGGAAAATTTTCTCCTAATTGGCTTGGACCTTATATCGTTACTCATACCTATGGATCATGTGCTTATCATTTGTCTTCACTCGAAGGTAAACCCAAACTTGAAACTCTCAATGCCTTACATCTTTGACCATTATACTATTGAATTAAGGCCTATATCACCTCTTGTCTATTCAACGACCATCCCTTGAGCACCGATCACCTTCCATTCTACCTATTTTAAGGATCAATGACCAAACGAGGATCGTGTGATTACCTCGTTACCTTTCAACCTTGTCTTCAATATGAGTACCATGACTCTACTCATGGCATGATTCTCATGGATAATTTTTGTCTTTTTCAAGATGGAATCCCATGGTCGTTCATCACTTAAAACCTCTCTATCATAGTTAACCTTTGTGTGCTATAGTTTTGTCTTAAAAAACAAGAGCCTATTTTTCTCTATAGTCTTATCCATGACTTAAAAGTCCAAAAGAAAAACAATTTCAAAAGTAAAATGGGATTTAACTCCTTGAGTCAAACTTCCAGAAAAAATATGACTCCCTCAAAAAGTACATCTACGCTTTATATCTCGCTGCTATAAATAGAATGCTTCCTCGAAAGAAAACTATACAATGATGGTTGTATTGTACTTAGTCTATTATCAAAAGAAGACTATTCTTGCAAAAAATAAAATAAAAATATTCTGAAGCTTCCCACATCGATCAGCTTCACGAAGACCTCAAGGAAAAAATTTACTCATCCCACATAGAATCCCCACATCGACTAGTCTATCAAAAATAAAAACAAAATAAAAAAGAAAAAGATTAAATTTTTCATCATGGACTTGCCTATTGTGATCTTGGGTCTCTTGCCAAGTCAGCATGCTATCTCACACTAGGTTATGCTAAAACCAACCTGCTTTCACCTTATCACCTTTTCACCCTAATTTCCCACTCGCTCAAGGGATGTTCCACAAATGTGACATTTCATGATCATGTGACTTTCTTATACCTTAGAATAGTCCATTATGCAATGCCTTTAGGGTCTTACGTTCATAATCCCATCTTTGGTATGATCGACTTGTTATGGTTCTTATCAATTAGGTAGCTCTTTTGGTCACCTCTTACCCTTCACCTTCTTCATTACTCATTGATTATCCTATACACGACCCAACCTTCGACACCTCAATTTAACCATACCTAAATGACCTCAATTCACCCCTACCTTCATGACCTAGACTTAATCATGTCTAAGTGACCTAAATTCAACCATGCCTAAAGTGACCTAAACTCAACCATACCTAAATTTACCTAGACTCAAACATTCCTAAAACCTACCAACCTGTCCCTTTACCTCGTCATATTCTTCCCTAGATTATGGGAGAAATACATCAGCCTGAGGCCCCTTTTCACCCGGGATGTGTAGGTAGCATTCTGAGGGCATGGGGCCCTTGGAGGTTAGCTTCACCATTTTTTACCCTAACCAATTTTCCCGCACTTTTTTGTTTACATTCTACCATTAGTTAGTTTCCATCTTCTACATTACTTTGAAATTAAACAAACATACAAGTATATAACATGTATACTTACCTATTTCTTACATCATCATATAATACATTAATCATTTCACATTTCCATAATATCAAATATTTTGGAAATTTACACCATAACATACATATTCATCATCATTTATTTTTCCATGTTACCAATAACTTGGAAATTAAATCAAAACCAAAAACCTAACTCCACCATGCCTAACTGACCTAGACTCAACCATGTCTAACTCACCTAAATACAACCATGCCTAAATGACCTAAACTCAACCATGGCTAATCACCTAGAACAGACCATGCCTAAATGACATAAAAGCAATGATGCCTAATTACCGAAACTCAACCATGCCTAACTGACCTCGACACAATCATGCCTATACCTGACTCCACCATACCTAACTGACCTAACTCAAACACGCCTATACCTGAATCCATAATTCCTACATGACCTCGACTCAATCATGCCTAATTCACCTAATTTCCATCACATACATGATAAAAATGAAAATTCAAATGCAAGTACATCATCCATACCATAAAAATCATCATGTATAACAATACGGATGTTTGTGTATCACTAAAAATGTACACCGATATAAATAAATAATCAGTATCTCAAAAATCTCATATACATCCTCACTATCTTCGGCACACAGGTTGGTATAAAATAAAAATCTCAAAACCCTCATATAAATCCTCACTATCATCAGCATGCAGGATGATATATACCAAAAATCAATACACTGATCATATTAGGTGACTAATCGATACCCCACTTGGTATCCATACCTATCTCATTTTTCTCCTCCTCCTCTCCTCTAGCCTGATGACCTACGAGCATCTCTCCACCTAGCATGGGTCTCAATCTAATATCTGTCTACTCCTCACCTTGGAGTGGCCTTTGTGAACTCGTAGCCTTTCCTTGGCCCTGTCTTTGGGCTCACTGACCCCCTGTGCTCTCTGAACTATAAGTGCGGGATCTAGTCCTCTCACTCGCTACCTACTGTGCCTTGTACTTAGCATAGGAGGGGACTATTGATGATCATCCTTGGCAGATTGGACCGTCAGAGTCGTGGGAATCCATAGGTTAGTGGGACATGCACCCTAAGGAGACCTTCATATTTTAAAGAAGCTAGTTCTTCTCTGCAGTGTGAGATGAGGGTTAGAAAAGTGAAACAAAACATGAATTTTAATGGGGGTGATGCATCGAATGAGCCTTCTAAGAGATCAATCGAGAACAAAATTGTTTGAAAAAGGGAAACGATGAACGATTGAAAAGGGTGGAAAAAATTACACCATAGGTTAGAAAAGATCACACAGAGCACTACCTCAAAATACTCAAGCACAACTTCAAATATAGTAACAACATTGGAAGATGCACAGTTTCTACGTGAAAATAAAGGTGATCAAAGACAATAAAGATATGCAAATAATGAACAGAATACACCACATGGAATATATATTACTCTAATAATTATGCACAATATTACATTAGAAAAGAGGCAAGATTGTTGTTATTAAGCCTTGGAAAAAGGCTGAAGCTCTAGGCCCCTATCTTTTACAGAAGAGGGACTTGAGACAGAGAAGAAAATCGACCAACTCTCAGATTTTATCTCTATATCTCTTGCGTACAATATATATAAGAGGAGGAAGATGAGATAAGAAGCCATTATTTACTCCTTTCTAACTGATCTTAATTATGATAAATGGAGCGAAGTGACAAGAACAATTTTTTTGAGATCTTTCTCACACTTCCCCATTATATGCCCTTTCTAACGAGTGAGAGCCATGTATATTTAATGCACCTTTAACTATCCTGTCAACCGAATCTTTTGATATGGACTCAACTTTTGAGGAACATCCCTTTGGATCTTTATTACATAACTAGATATTATGATCACTTGTGCATTGGTTCCCGACCTCATGAATCAAGTGGTGCATATTTTTTCATTTATACTAAAACAACCCTTTGAATGCAGGAAAATAACTTGAGTATTTACAGGTTAGCACTCTTCACATGGGACTACACATTAAATTCACTACTGAAGTGAAAAGCCAAATGACCCTTTACCTCTGATCCTTTGAAAAGGTCATGAGTATTTAAATCTTGCAGATAAGTCTCATAATCACTCATATGTGATACATGGATTGTCACCTTTGTGACCTGCTTCAAACTGGAGTCCATTTGTGGTAAGATCCACGTGGGAGGCCCGTGCATCCTTAATATTTCTACTTTTCTTTAGGGTTTTGGGGATGCACTATGCTGAAACTTGGCATCACCCGGGAGCGTGCTATTTCATTACTTTGGGAAAGTAAAGGACCCACCGTATATAATGCCAAAATCCCTTTTTAGGTAGGCCCTGTGTAATTAGCTCCACGTGGAAATTCCATGGGCCTCTGAGAATTTACTCCCTCCTTTGACTCTTGAAGTTATGCCGGTTGGACACTTGGCATCATCCACGAGCTTGCTGCTTTCTTTGTGATTTGGCTATGTATTTTCTATTTGGTGAAGATTTGACTTTGGATGGGCTTTGAAAATCTAGGAATCCTCCTGGCTACAGAATTTAGATAATAAGGACATCTATCCCGATGGTTGTCATATGATCTTGGTAATACCATGCCTCATTTAGGGCATCCCTAAACCTCACCATCAATACCATCTGAGGTGGTGCCATAGGTCTCACAACAACCTGTGAGCTCTGACTTGCTAACACTGACCTCAGACCCTGTACCTATGAGCCTTGTCCTCCTCCCTGTACCATGGGACCCTCTCTCGCCACAATTTCCTATAATGTGGGACCCTATCCCTGAGTCTATGGAGGTGCATTTTCTACAACCTGGGCCTGTAAGGCCACAACCTGTGCCTATGTAGTGGCCAACTGGCCCTGCAAACCTGCTACCTATGCTTGTTAGGTGGCTACCTGTCCCCCATATCCATCTCCACCTTGTGTGGGTGTTGGTCCCTATGATACCTGTGCCTGTAAGGCCGCCACCTAAGCCTGTAAAATGACAACTTGTGCCTATGACCTAGTAATCTACCCCTACAAAGCTATAATCTAGGCTTGAAGGGTAGCCACCTGACCTTGTAAGGTATACCTTTGCACTATGATGGTGGCTAAGTCTAGTTGCCCTAGCCTCGGTGGTGCCACACATAGTTGTGCCACCCACCACTTTCTATATCTATCATTGACCCCAACATCATTGATTCACCTATCCACCACCTGCTCCTCCTACCCTATCGGCACACTCGGTCATGGTGGAGACATAGGTCTCTCCATATCAACTCTCCTTTATTATGGGAAAGGTGGAGGCACATCCTGTGGCAGCTCAAACTACCCTCTGACCCTGTCAACATGTATCATCTCGTGCTCATCGACACAATGCCCTTGAATCCACCTCAACAACTATAACTCCTCTAACTCCTCCACCATATCCCTGTATGAGGGATATCTAACATATGACCTCCAAACAATATCAACTCTGAAAATCCCCTACAATACTCTTTTGTAATACAAAACATCACGTGTGGCCCTAGCCACTCTGTGTTACCCACCAAATGGTACCCACCGTTGTATCCAACTCTAGCATGGCCATCACCAAACTAATCATGTCCTAGAAAACCAATTGGACGTACACATATGATGTGCTCGTATGCCCAACAATGTAGAAGAAGGGTGCAACACAAACTAAACTGCCGCAATCTCCCATAGACCCACAACTCCCTATATAGATGCACCAGGAATGTTGGTGCCCAGGAAAAATAGATCTGCTCCTCCATCATATCCTAGAGCACCCCCATTAGTGCTCATGGCAATCTGCCACCCTCAACACATGGTAAGGCGAAGCAACATACCACCTCCATCATCAAAATGACCAACCTCGTCTCCTAAGGATGGGATGCATACATGTCTCCATAGCTCAAGCTCGTGCTATGATACCTTAGCTCGCCCATCGCATCCCAAAATATAGCCACTATCAGCTCTAAAAATGCCTCAGAAGAAATAAAATACAGTAGCTCCCCAATAATCGGTAGTTGTAAGATCTTGTAGACATCCTCTAGGGTGACAATCATCTCACCCATTGGTAAATAAAATGTGTTGGTCATTTAATCCCATCTATCGATTAGTGTGAAGATGAAGCTAGGATCTCGGACTATACACTTATAACGTTGGATCCCAATCAGTCCAACATCAGTCATATGCTTCCACTCCTCCATAGTAACACTAGACCACGTCGCTACCAACAAAGGTGGTACTCTGTCTCATATCTGTAGTTGGTCCCTAGCCTACATCCAACAAACCACACCATTGTTCAGACCTAACTACCTCCAATTACCTATTAACCCCAAACCCATACCCAACCAAACCAATCATGATTACCCCAATTACTTATTTAACCTACAAGCCTACTACCCTTTAAAATCATGACCCATTAACATTATTTCACCTACTCACCTATATCATATCGCCAAAGATCCTATTTTACCCTTATCCCTCTATAAACAATCTTTACTTGCCCCTTCTTTACCCATTTTTCTTTCCAAACTAGCCTTTCTTACCTTTGTTGTTCTTTAACCTTAATTGGCACTGATTGTATTTACCATCATCGGTTTTCCCATGACCATCATCGGTTTCCTTTAGCCGGTATCGGTCACCCTAGGCCAAACCGATGTCGACAAGCACCAACCAACGTTAGCCAAACCTTGACCAATGTCGGTCTCTATCACGACATTGAAAACTGAAAACCTATTCCCCCATTTCAAAAAATTGATAAACAATTACCTAAACCCCTAATGTACCCACCCACCTTATCCCAACTTAATTCCCAAACCTATTTCACCTATTTGTGGCCTTCCCACTCCTCATTCCCTTCATTTTTACCCACTTTTAACCCACATTTCAAAATGAAAACCCCTACCCCAATTTCTTCACTTTTCACCACATGTTTAGCAAATAAAAAGTTTTGAAATACCTCTTAACTCAGCACGGTGTTGCCTACGTGGTGGCACATCTAGCCGTTATGCCGGTGGTCCGCCCTCTCCCTCTCCCACCTCTACCATTATGAAATCTACCTTGAATCCCTCCATCAATCACATGTTTCCAACCACTCTTGTGGACCTGTCTACTTGGCTCTTCTCACCACTTAGGCACCTCCACCTCAACTAGGTATAATGCCTTGTCTTTTCCTCCTCGACAAAATGCACAATTCACTAAGCTCGGTTGTTTTCCCAAAGTCAAAAGAAAATAATAATTCCGTAAAATATAGAATTTCAACCTTATAACCCCAACCCGACATGACCGACGTCGGTCACCCAAAAATGATGTTGGTTACCTTATAATCGACATCGGTCACTTGCTAGTACATGTTTTGTCTACTTCTTTATCCATCAAAGAATGACTGCCATACCTTATTGTCATCTTTATTATCTGGCTTGGTGATGCTAGGAATATGCTGATTTTCTTCATGCATGTAATAAACTCCTAGTTCAGATTCCTCTTTTTCCTTATAGGGATAAAAAGCATGTACCTTGCTTGCCCATTCATCAAGAGTCAAATATGGGATGCTTCCAACTTTGGTGTCAGCTTCATCGGTGCCTGGATAATCCTCTTGATCAAATGCTGAACAGTTGGCATTGATTGGGCTTGGAGTATGAGGCTCAATGTGAAAGTGTACAATAGGTTTGGACCTGATTGTGGTCTTAGTTCCATATCTTGTTCTAAATAACATGTATGACCAATCAGCAAACAAATAGCCTCCAATTCTAGCTATGAAATATCTTGACAAACATAGGGCAAAAATTGGTGGTAAATTTATCACTGACACATCTTACAAAACAATGACATTGGGGCATGCATGCAAAGTGAGGCTCAAATCTTTAATTACCCCTACTGTTTTTACTACTGTCCCATCTAGTTGCACCACCCCTTTGGATATGACTTCATATTAGAGGCCCAACTGGTCAGCTATTTGTTTGGGCATCACATAACTACTTGCCCCAGAATCAATCATACAATTGTGTACTAGTTTATCCCCAATGATCAATGAAACATAGAATGGAGGGGGCTTTAAAAATTTACCTTGTTGTCCTCTAAGCTTCCCCTCAGGCTGAGCAGCATTTGTGAGTACCTTCTCTTGCATATGAGCTTGCTGATTTGAAGTTGACCAATTCTTCATGGTAGCTTGTAGTAGATCCCTTTGGCCTGGGATGGATAGTGATTCCCACATAGATATATTCACATTTGTCTTCTTCATTTGTTCAATGATGCTAAATGGGGATGAAACATCTCTTTGTTGCCCCTTAGCCTACACACTCTTTTCTTGTACATGGGCTGCAACAGCTAGCATTTGAACTGGTCTAGAAGGTGGCTTGGGCTGTCCTTGCACATTTGGAACTACATTTTGCTTGCCAACACTTTGTGGAGTGATGGAAGGTTGTGGATCACCTAGAGGCAATGACTTCCCTTCACCAATATTACTCTTTTTTGACCGTGTGTTAGCTGCTACATTATGAGAAATCGTTTGATTCATACCACAAAAATCTTCAGCCTGCCAGTTCACAAGTGTAGTCTCATTTAGAGTTGTATTTTGCTAAGATGTTCCTTGTTGTTGGTTTGTTTCTTGACTCACCTCACTCTCTACGCTAGTTGTTGTCACCATCAAAGCTTGGTTCAAAGCACCATTCAAGCATATAGACTGGTTGTGAGGTTCATTACATGGGAAACACCAATCATACTCTTGAGCTATATTATTTTGCACTAGCACTAAGGCTTTAGAGGTAGATGCAACATTGGGGTTATATGGCTGAAATGGTCTATTGGCAGGAGGCCTTACTTGATTTTGATTTGTAGCTAGATTGGGTGGCCTATTAGGCTGATATGGTTGCCTATTAGGCTGAGTTTGAGACTGATAAGAAGGTCTAAGACTTTGGGCTTGCTGCCTCTTGAGTGTAACTAGCTCATTGCCTAAATTTTGTAATTGTTTCATGACTTCTTGAAGTTCATTTGAGGCACTAGAGGATGAAGTAGAAGTTTCATTTGAACTCTAATTTCTAGGAATGGGAATAGGAGCTAAAGTATGTGCTTGACTAGTGCTTGGGCTTTCCAAGTTTGGATATAAGGGCATGGGAGGCCTAGGATCCAGTTTACCGACTTGGATCAAACAATTCTCAGCCCTAATGGTAATGCTATAAGCTGCAGGTATATTTGCACCTCCCATGGATTGGATTAACATAGAAATATTAGAACTTAAAGCTTTGAGATAGTATAAGAAAGCACCTTCAGCTGTTGGCCTTACTGCCACTAGAATTCTATCCCATGTCCTTTGAAATCTGAAATTGAATTCTGTTAGCTACTCATTGGGATCTCTCTTGATAGTTGTCAGTTATTCCAATAGAGACAAATTATCTCCCTTTTCTCCAAACTGCTCATGGAGAGCTATGCACAACTGGTTCCAATTTTGGATAGAGCCTACCCTAAGGCTCCTGAACCATTGCAAGGCTTTCCCTTTGAATGAAGATGCCAACAACTTGAAAACAATTTGCATCTCAACAATCTCATGGATTGCACAAACATTAACAATGTCTTTGACATGATCACTAGGAGTGGTCTGATTTTCCCCAGTAAAGTATGGGATGTTCTTCAATGCTGCAACTGGAACTAGATTTTGTGCATTGAGAGCAAGTGGGATGCTACCAGTGAAGTTGACATAAGGGTTGTGTTGTGCCATTTTGATTGGCTTGAGAACCCTTGTTGATTGGGTGAAAGGTCTACTAGGTGGAGGAGTTGATAGAGTTCTATTTGGTGGAGATGGAGACCTTTGAATTATTCTTCCTCTCTCTCTTCTTCCTGGGGATAATTGCAGATACTCAGACGATCCCTCTTCTCCAGAATTTGACCTTGTTTGGATCCTTCTCATGAATCTTCAGAATTAGACTGCTGAAACCAGTTGATTTTATCTCTTTGGAGTTGCCAGATGTGCAAATCAGGGCTCTTTTTAAGCAAGAAACTTAAAACAAATTCACATCAACTTTGCTGTAATGAAGATGAAGACCTCTAAGGTCCCATCAGGTGTGCCAAAACTGTTAGTGCAAATCAACAGCACCCTTGGATGTTTTCTTAGATTTCTAGTTTGATAATGGGCATCTAGTGTGATTGCACAACATGGAATCTTTTCCCCAAGTGCGGGACTTGCAAAAATGGGAAAAAACTCTCTAGATTAAAGGATGGTTTCTCTAATCCTCTGATCAGATGTATGCATGAAATTTGTAGAGGTTTAACTCAAAATCCTACTCAAATTTTGCCAAGGAGACAAGGATAGAAGAGATACAAGAAGATAAAACTGAACTAACAAGGTGATACACTAAAGGAGTGGTGAACATCTACTTCTATAAATTGACACAGATTATAAAAATGCAACACAAATGATGCACAAATTGCTAAAATTGTAATGAAGGATCAGGATAGAGCAAACAACACAAGAAAGGATTGAAATTTCATTCACAGAAATTTTATTGTCATTTCCATTTTTAAATACAGTGCATTACAATAGCGAAGAGGTAGAAAACATGTTGCATTCCTAAAAAGGTTTGATATTCCACAAATTCACTTGCCAAGGTGAAGGAGGGAGCCTGCAGAGCATAAAAAATGTCCAACCCTTACAAAATGAGCCAAATCTAGCTTTTAACAATGAAAACTTGAGCTCAGGAAGGAGATACGCGGGAAAAATGAAATGTATGTTTCAACCACCAACCAAATCCATCAAAATAGCATGGGTACCCTTAAAATTTCATTACCCAAGATTTTCGACCATGTTGGAGAAGAATGGAAGCCATACTACATTAAAAATGGTGGTTGAATGTCAGTTCTTCTCTTTTCCCCATGCCAAAGGCATTTTTTTTCTCATTTCTCTCTCACTAAACTTGACCAAAAAACAAAATTGAAGATTCCATCATGTAGAGGGCTTTAATAGCTTTCAAATGACACCAAAATCGAGAAAAAATGAGCTCTGGATCGAAATATATGTCCCTCTGAAGATTTAGGGCAAAATAGGGGCAAAAATCGGGCCAGCAGATCGAAACCCAATTTTTTTCCCTTTTTTTGAATTTGGGAAAAATTCCCCAAAAAACTCTACTCCCTGTCGCTCCACTACCACGTGGCGCATTCCCATTGATCCGTGGGTTCAAATGGGCATTTTACACTTTTTGAATTTTGGAAAAAATTTCAAAATTTCTCCTCGCCTCGCTGCTCCGCCGTTACGTGGCACTCTCTGATTTGGCACGGGCCTGAATCAATTTTCTCTCCTCTGCGGCCCACGGGAACAAATTTTCCTTTGCGCCATTTGCAACACTTTGGAAAAATTGTCAAATTCCCCCCGCGCCCCCGACCTCCGCCGCGAACAGGACACGTGTCACACTTTGATTAGTCCGCGGGGGGTGCTCCAAATTTTTCTTTCCTCCTTGGCGGGCCAGTGGTCCAATTCTCTCCTTTGTGATTTTTACTACTTTGGCAAAAAGCCCAAATTCACTCCAGTCCTTCGACTCCTACCGGTTCCATTGACACGTGTCACCAACTCATTCACTGTAGGCCTTCGGGCCAAGATTTTTCTTTTTTGCGTCCCACCATTCCTTGGTGAAAAATTCCAACTTACCTCCGCTGACCTACCATTCTGTCACCACGTGGCACATTCTGATTGGTTGTGGACCTTCCTAGGGAAAATTTCCCTCAAAAACTTCGCCGAGCCATAACTTGCAAAATACAAGGAGTTAGAAGGAAAATTTTACCTTTTTGGAAAGGTGAGAAAATTATCTATCTGATGAATCCATTTCAAGATAATTTTGAGTGCCTGAAAAGTGGAAAAATTTGACTGAGGTACAAGGAAGGAAGGAAAGAAAGACAATTAGTCAAAAATAAGCAAGGGGCTTATTTGGATAACAATACCATTTCCTGTACATTTTTCCCATTTTAACCTAAAATCATTACTGTCACATACCTTTTGGCCTACTGATTAGACCCTACCCACAAGCCTAAATTACCCATACATTTCCTTAATTAAATTTAGGGACTTGTTATTTTACCTATACCTCAGCCTTACCCATGCCATGACCTATATATCTGGATCTGAAACACTTTTTGCTAGCTTTGAATTTGTGTACTCGATATACCTTGAGATTTGCCGTGTTATTTATCCTAACCAAACCTTTAGTGTACCAGATCATACCTAAATGTTTTTGCACCTAACCTAAGTTGTGTTTCCAGACCATATCCTATACAATGGATACCTAAATCACTTCAACCTTTTTTGGATAATCCTATCAACCTTAGATGATGTAGAGTTCACACGCTCTTCAACCTGGTACTGTGTCGTAATCTATACGTGTGGGTGCGTTTGATTATCACTACCCATTACCCATTACCTAGTTTAACCCTTACTCATTACCCAAAATGCCCATACCCTTACCTACAACTCACCTACCTTCACTTTCATCACTTACCCATTTATCAAACCACCCACTGATTCTGTCTCACATCTCATTAACTCCTGGTTTGAGGGGGGATCAGCTCCACCCATACTTGGGGAAACCTTACTCCACTTATATTTGGGGCAACAACTTCCTATTTTTGTTAGCGTCACTTAAAAATAAAATCCACACAACAAAAAGGGGCAAATGTAGACACCAAATTTGGGTCACACTCCCCTTGGTCCCCTTCAATCAATTAACATAGCATGTTCACCTAACCATGACCCCTTTACCTTAGATTCATATTAATTTAATTATTTACAATTGAATTAATGCCCATCCTCACATTATTTATTAATCTAATTACTTTAATTAGGTCAATTTACACCTCATCTAGATACCTCACCATGGACTTATTCTTAGCCTACTAATTAACTAAGACTTAGTCTCCACTTATCCTAACCACCTAGGGCTTAGTATAATCCTAACATTAAATTATCTAAGCATTAACCATCACTTGAGACTCGGGCCAATAAGTAGAGCACGCCGAAAATGACCAAGATCTACTATATTTGGTAAACCTAGGATATCCCGCCTTAACTGACGCCGGTTAACCCTCAACAGATGCTGGTCACCTTGACCATCATCGGTCACTATATATACAATTTGGAAACGTTTTTCCCAGGTTGGTCACTTTGAGTTTTGGGAGAGCTATCTGAATTCAAGCACAAAACAAAGTTGTCTCAGCATTAAGATGACAAAATACATCTAGCCAAAGGCCCAAACAAGTACCAGGACTGATCTGAAGGCATTGGCATTAACAGTGACACTCTAAGAAGCACTACCATGACACTAACCACCAGATTCACAGATCGACCATCACCTTCCTTCACCCACCAATATTGCAGGAACAAGTAAGTGCATTTGATTATGTATCATTTATGTACTTACTCATTAGGTTCTTTATCCTCTTGTTATTATAACTTGTTATTCCCTATATTCCACCATCCCCACTTTCTAGCCCATATCCCTATCTAGCCACCAAAACCTTCTGGATCTTTATTCCTAACCTTTTACACATTTATGAGTTTTTATCACCTTATCACAAACCCAATCAGTCTCCCTCCATTTTCTGTTGAATCACATAGAAGCCCAAAACCACCTGTTAAACAAATTTCACCAAATTTACCCTATTGATGCTAGTTACCTTAACCATCATCAGTTTCCCCTTCACCGACATAGGTCACAAGACCGACGTCGGTTACTGTATCTCCTGTTAGTGTTTTACTAAGTTGACCTTAACACCCCAAAAAACCTCACAAAAGCATCACCCAAGCTAGATACACTACCTAAAACCTATCCATAGGCCTCCCCATCTCTCTGTGTAGACATAAAGAGAACTTGGACAACTATTTTTGATATTTTACCATTCCCACAAAAATCGAGATCGGTTATCCTAACTAGTATCGGATATAGATAAACCGTCGTTGGTCACACCCTGACCGACATCGGTCTCTGTGTTTGGCAAGCTGCTTTGGACCAGAAAGCTCTCCAACCACCCAAATAAAGCCCAAACTCCATCAAGTTTTACCTAGACCCTTCCTGTGACCTCCAGACCCCCTACCCAGCTGGCAACTTGACCCAGGACCTTCATCAATTTAATTATCAAAGCATTTAAGTAGATTAACATTGATAGTAATATGAGATACCTAAATTATAGCACTAGCATTACACTCATTTGTTTTCATGCCCATTTATTTTATATTAAATTATATATATCATTGGATTGAGAAATCCACTAACCTTTTGCTATTAACTATGTTTTGTGGTCTTGCTTTGTATTTCAGGTAGTTCCTCTTAGCTAAAAGAAAGCTCTCGCAATCAACTTGGATTGGAAAATCATAACGCATGCACAACCTTTGACCAACATCACAAATTGGTATTTCTCCTTGGCTTATTACCTCTTATCTGTTTCATTAATTTTGTAAGAATCCGGTGAAACACCAATCACTCATTTCCATACACGCTTATACTCTACGCTTTACACTTTGATGATCATATATTTCTACTACACACATTTCAAACCATTTTGTGATGACGCACTCTCATTTATGGTTCATTCTTGACTATTGAGGGGGCATAAATAAATGAGCCTCATCTCATACATACACATCCACTCGGGGGCACACTGGTCCTATCATTCACACTTCATTCCATTCCATCTCATCCACAAAATATTACATATCTTGGTTGCATTTACTCTTGATTAATTATGCTTTTACATGTTAAATTTATTACACATGCTAGATCAATATCTTGTATGTCATTATCTTTATCATACACACATGCATGTTCAATTTCCTTTTTGTCGTGATATCAGATTATATAGATCTATTACACACAACATGGATGCTTGGCGCAGTTGCTATTACTAGTCCCACATCGGATCCTGGGGGAATCCGCTTCCATACATTATAGGTGTTATTGTTTAATTTTGTTTCATAGCACACTACTTTATTGGATTATACACGTTTTGACATATTTGTTATCTTTCTAACATGTTAACAAGTGCTTCATGTACAACATTTATTATATAGGTCTATTTTCCACCATGGTTATCAGGTACATTGCTTGTTCTTGCTTGTCATTATATGCCATTGTTTATGGGCTTTATTTTTTGTCTTGTGTGTACACTGTCTGCTTTTGGCTTTATCTGACTTGATTGTCTTGCGAAATCAGGAGTGGTGTCCCATGTTTGTAGCCAGCTTTTCACGGTCTACATTATCTTCTTGCATGTTTACATTATTGTCTTCCATCCTAGCTTACATATTGTCTGCTTAGCATACATTTTTTCTTCTAAATGCGTTTTTGTCTTTGCTTGTAATAACACTTTTTTCCTAGCCGCTTTGTTTGCGTGTGCCTTGGTTTCTACCAAGCACATTCCTTTCCCCCCGCAGGGAACAATTTCAGCATAGCGGTCAGTCCTCCTTTGCACCGAATACTCCTTCAGCGATGTCTCATGCACCCCAAATGAGGGGGTATCATTTGGATGAATCAGTCACCCCATACAAAAATATACACAACACAACCCAATACTAGTACAACACAGTTTTTAGTTTTAGGGCTTAGAATCAGACTTGGGTCCTTAGCACAGAGTGACCCTTCCTAGATACCTGTAACCAGAGGAAATTACGCAATGATTGGTAGTTCAAAATAGTCTACAGAAATCCACATAGTGGATTTTACAGGGCACACAGTCCTTAGCACTTGCATTTATACACACCATCTACAATGTTTTTCTACATTGCGAGAAGCGGTTAAAGGTTGGAGGATAACACTAGACTTTTCTCCCTACACTTATTCCATATCATTGGCATGAAATCGCCCCAAAAAATTGTGGCCTGGTTAACTGGCGTGAGATCGCCCAAAATTTTTTTTCATATAACACATCTTCAGGATCATTTCTACACTCTTTTCCTCATCACGGATCAAGTGCACATGTTCCTTTTTCACATTTTCAGTATTTTTACATACTTCTTTACATACGTTTTATACATATACATATGTATTTGACTACGTGTTCATTCTTCTATTTTGTAGGTCCAACCATATGGGAAGCGATACTCAACATCATTTGAAAATCATACACATTAGCATCGACATCGACAATAGGCACATTTACAACCTCTACAACATGTGTTTCCACCCTAGGTTCATCATCTCATCACATTTTTCACTTTCTCCTCCTTAGTATCCACACTTCATACTTTTATCACTCCAAAAATTGGTGTTGTCCCTCAACAAGCTCTTTCTACATCGATCCACATGTTATCAGGTACGCATCTATGTATACTTTATGTTACCGAGATTTCCACTCACATAAAGTGGCAGAAAATGTAGATACTAAATCATGCACTTTGGGTAATCATTTAGTCCTAATTATATTCTGCTATTCATATGATTCCTAAGTAAGAAAAGTACTAATTAACCCATGTATTTGACCACCTTTCTTTCCGTTCTATTGCTACTTTTGGTCTTACACCCTTACTTGCTTAGTCTTCATTTTTATACTTTATAATTTATCATTGTGGACACTAGTGCCCACCAAGGATGCTAGCGCTAGGCGCCCTCATCCCCTTTGGGTGCCCTTAACCCTTTTGTACTTTGTTCACACTTTTTGGGTCATTTCTAGTCGTTTGAGCATATTATTGTTAGGATATTAATATTTACATGTTTGTGGGTGATTTACCGAGAGGTAAATAGTAAAATGTTGGTATTTACCAAAAGGTAAATAATAATGTTAGTTGGTAACCATATGGTTAATACGGTAAAAGATTGTTAATATTATATTGTTAGAAATAACAATATAATATCACATATAATTTTCTATTATATTGTACATGAGTATAGTTGTTGAACTAACTCACGAATATAGGAGTATATTAGATATTGTAGGATTGAGTGGTTTTAGGAGGTTCAATAATAATAGGAATTCCTCTCCTATATATATGTAATGGTGTTCGAATGAAGACATGAGAGAAGAAATATATTTGTGTGTGTGAAATTAATTATTCTTAGAATTATTTCCTATGCAATTTTGGTTCAAAGTCTAGAATTATATTTTTGGTACTCGACGTTCTCAGAATTAATTAAAAAATTCAAGTTTGGTTTAAAGTTTTGTGACCATAATAAAGGACCAAACACTAAGCATTAGCGATCACCACATAAGGTTGCATCCATCAAACATCTAACCATTGCATCCATCTAACACCAACCAAGGGACACAAAGGCTAGTTATTCTGCATACACTTTATAGGAAGGAATTTCATTCTATTCCATGCACACATCTATTATATTTATTTACATGTAGCTACTTTGCTTGGTATCAATTTTGACACACATAAGATCCACCTAGGGTACGATTCCACACACACACACACACACACACACACACACATATAAATACATTGGGTCTGAGATGTAGTGCAATGCTCAATTGCAAGTTCACCTTTGTAACAACTGAGGACACTTTGGCCCATCGTTCCACATCTTTCTTTTTTGGGATTTGATGTATATTTGAGGGTTTTGTAGATTCACATTTCATTGCAGGTTTCTAGTGAACTTGGTGATCATTGTGCAACCTCATAACAACAAAAAGTGAACAACATTGGACAAATTACAACCCTAAAAAGTTTGTTTTATGAGAATTTTTGTAGACACACGTACCTTTTTCTAGTCTATAGTGCCTATGGGCACCCTTGTCCAACATGTTCCTATAGATCTACATTTTTTTGGGTCATTGTGCGATTTTCTTAACTTTCTATTTACCTGGTCAACACTTTGGTACACTCCAAATTTTATTGTGAATCAACTAAGTAACTTTTCCTCCTCCTTGCAACTAGTGTTTCATACTTTATTTCTTAGTTTTTCTTGGGTTTATTTCTATACTTCATTATTATTTATTTACTGCTACAATAACATTCAAATTAGGATCATATAAATTCACATTTAGCTTAATCACCTCCTATAAAGTCTTATACAACATTACCCATTCCAAATAAGTAACCAAATCTCAAAATCCATTCCCATCGCCTCCTCCTATCAATACCTCTACAACCTTACCCTTCCTGAATAAGCCACCACCAACTAAACAAGTCCAACCAATTCACCTTGTGATAGCTAACCTCTTTAAACTTTCTCTTATCAACCCAACATCTAACCCTTGCTGATCCAAAAATAACCAGATTATTACTACTTGATCTCGGACCCTTATAGGCTTTAATTATTTGCCAATAATTTACTCCTTTTAAGTAATCAATTTAAAATAATGCAAAACAATAATGAAAATTACACACAGATTGATTACGGAGTTCGGAAATTGCCTACGTCTCCGGGTTCGTGGTCAAACCGTTTCACTAGTCAAAACTTGCAAGTTACAATAGTACTTTCACAAGAAAACCTAATGGAAACTATTTAAACTTGCTTAGAAGAATAACCAGACCTTCGGACGACAAGGGTGAAAAATAGCACCTGACTTCCACCTTCCTGGTGTACAATCTCCTTCGGCTTCGATCGGCCTTCCCGACGCTATCAATGCGACGCTAGCACTCCGGTCGAAAATCCAAGATTTGCAAGTAATTGGTGTGGCGTTATGGGCCGACTAGGTAGTTTGAATAACTCCTAGCCACAAATATTTAATTTATTATTGCCTAACAAATAATAGGTCAATAATAATAAAAAATAATAATGCCTAAAATAATTTAGGTCTTCACACAACAACAATTTGTCATTCGCCTTCCAAGCTCTGAGCTTTTCTTCTGCCTTTTGTGTGTGTCCATTACAATGAATGGGTTCCCTATTTATACAAAAATTACAGCCCTCAAATAATGCATTTGCATATAATCCTTAGGCTAATATTAGCCTAAATCCGTACATGAAAAATGGGATCAAATACCCATATTGGCGAATGTATTTGTTTTAATCCCAATTTGGGCGGCATTTTGTGAAATGGGATTAAATCCCAAAAAGGTGGCTTTTACATTTTATAAGGGATAAAATTCCCATTGAGCAACTAAGGTAAGTGGCTATATCCCACATTTTGAGGTTGGATATGCTTAAGGCTTTAAATAGCCTTCCCACGCATATGTGAAGTGGTCAAAAGACCACGTTAGACTTATCCGCCCCCATCTCCATCGCTTCACCTCCCTCTCCTCACTTGGAATCTTCCACGCATGACATTGCATGCCTTTACCACGTGGACATAACCTAGCATGTTGGCTGTTATGTGTGGTTGGTTGGTTTATGTGAGCGTTAATACTAATGTATAAACATTAATATATAGTGGTTTGGCATATACATGTGTGGCATTTGGAAAGTGGACTTACCAAGTAAATATAATTTCGACCAATATAATGTGGTATGAAAATAATTAACACGGTCAATATTATATATATTCCACTTGTCGTCTCCCGATAGGCAAATCGAGCAAATTCGACGAGTGGTGGCAAGCCACGTGGTGGCTTGTGGACCCACCACGTTGGCGATAATACCATAGTCCACACGGCGGCCGGGCTCCCCTCCGTAATAAAAGTTGAGCCTCTTGTTCCCATGCACCATTTTTATGCTCGTCAAAGACCGGTGATCGAAAACCAATAAACAACTCCCTTTTTCCTTTTCGCCACGTGTCGCAGTGCCATTGGTCCAAGATTGACTAGTTGACCAGAGTTGACTTTCCCGTTGTCTGAACTTTGACCGAACATATCTAGAGCTCCCGATGTCCGTTTACCGCGTTCTCATAGTTGTTGGAAAGCTCTCGAGATGATCTTCTGCACTGACACCATTTAGGGATGTTTAGGGAACTTTTGAAATGATTCCCTCATCACTTGCTCCTACCTACTAGCGTGGAAACCATATATTTTCTTATGAAACATTTTAAATGCCATCATAGATATCCATTAACCACATACTTGGGGGAATCATTCTTACCCCCTTCTAGCAATTTGAGTTTTCTCTAGTGTCTACTACCACACTCTACACTTTTGATTCATGTTTACATCTTCTAAGTATACTCACTTTGCTGGCACACACATTGTACCGTCATTACCCAATGACACACTCTTGTGCCAAGGCTAGCACTTGAATGTTGAGGGAACGCTAGATCAATTAACCGTACATTACACACTTCACACTCCATGCTTCATGACATATCTTTTCCAGTATCTACTCACACGCGACAGATGCATTTCCCAATGACAGACTCTTGTTCTATGGTTCATTCTTGACTACTGAGGGGTCATTTATAAATGAACCTCAGTTCATGTACATCCACTGGGGGAAATACATCTCCTTCCATCATCACATCTTAGATACCACACCATTACACTCATACTACATCTGCTCATCTTGGTTGAATTTATTCTTGCTAGCTTATACTACTTACATGTTATAATTTGCTTACTATGCTACATGGATTCTTATTATGTCATTATATTTATCATATACAAATGCACTTGGTCTCTGGAAGTGAACGCATATCTATTATAGCTTCTCACATGATGTGCAATGCTCAACACTGTATCCCTTCCCAGTTCCACCAAGGCTCATGGGGGCATCTTCATTTACTACTCTCATACTACACATATTACATGTTCTATTGTTACATTCTTAACCAATTTTCCTTACTGTCACTTTACTTTTCACTGATATATACATGCTTTGACATACTATTTATATTTCTAACATGTTAATGGTTGCTTCATATGTAGCATTTGCCTTGCAAGACTCTACACAACCATGGTTATGTGATACATTTTTCTTGTTATTATTTGTTATTATTTTTAGGATTTGCCCTATGTCTTGTGTGATCATTGTATGTCTTTGGCCACTTTGACCCTAATTTTCATATGAAATTATGAGTGATGTCCCATGTATGAAATCCACTTTTTGCGGTCCATCTTGTTTGCACACTTGCTTGTTACATTGTCTTCTATTTGCATACTAGCTTTTATACTAACACTTGTCACTAGTCCATCTTACTTTTATGTGATGTGGTTTCTACCATACACATCCCCTACCCCCTATAGGCATCCAATACATGATATGCATACTAGTCTCCAGTCCTTTCCTTTGGGCCACATTCTCCTACTATCATCGCATGCACCCAAAATGAGGGCATGCATACATTGGGTGAACAAATCACCCCTACAACAACTTAGAGCTATAGTTTAGATCAAGACAGTACATAAACAACACAGTCATATAGTCACGAAGCATCCCAACATCTGAATTGGACTTCACACATAAAGAAAACAATAGTACCTAGACCCATGTAATAACACCTGATGCTTGTGTCCTCACTTGGGTGTTAATGTCCTGGGGGCAAAAATTAATAATTTTTTAGTACAATACAATCTTTAGCATAGTTCTCTAGTAGCAGGAAATTTCCTCCAGTCATAAAATGCAATTTTATCTCTTACAATCAATTACAATACGAAATAATCGGAACAAATTGGGATACACCATTTGCAGTGGTGCTTATTTGGGAAGCAGTCATGGAAGGAGAGAAAAGCTAGACCTCTCTCCCCAACACTCTTCTCTTGGCATGATATCGCCCAAAAAAATCACTCTTGGCATGAGATTGCTTAAAAAACCCTCTCTTGGCATGAGATCACCCAAAAAAATCACTCTTGGCATGAGATCGCCCAAAAAACTCTCTCTTGGCAGGAGATTTCCTAAAAAACTCTCTCTTGGCACGAGATCACCTAAAAAACTTAATTTTAGCATGAGATTGCCCAAGAAACTCACTCTTGGCATAATATTGCCCAAAAAACTCACCATCAACAACAAATTCAATAGTATTTCCAAGAAAAACAAGACAAATTCTCTATCTCTTACATTGTTATACATTAGGTGCATGCTTTCCGTTTATATAATTTCACACTTTTACTTACTTATACATTCATTATTATGATTTTGAATACAGTGAAATTTGACTACATTCTTGCTATTATTTTGTAGGTCTGTCCTTAATATGCAATAAGAAGCAACCTACATCAACAAATACAAACACAACAAGTACAAACTACATATACGCTTCACCCCTAGGGTCGAATTCCCTTTCCTAGTCTCCATACTTTACTTTGTGATCGCTTAACGCTTCACTTTTCCACATGGCATGCTATTCACTACACCTTTATAGGCTCATAGGTATGCATCTTCTATCTAATTTATGCTATCGCATATTCAATCAACAACATAAAGTGGGGGAAAAATGTAGAAATAAAATCTATGCACTTGGGTACATTTCTAGGTCCTAAAAGAATTCTAACATTTACATGATTCCTAAGCAAGAAAACCAATAATTGAAAACTCCATTTAGCCTTTTAGTTTATCTTCTGTAATTTTATTGGATTTATACATCTTTCACTCTTGACAACATTTGATTGTTTTATCTTTCTATAGCTTCAGACACTAACGCCTAGTTGGGACACTAGCACCAGGCGCTCCTGTCCTCCTAGGTGATCCTATCCTTCTTTACCTTTTTCTTATCCTTTTGGACCCCTTTTGCTTCTTAATTATTTTTTATTACTTTGGTTTAGCCTTTCAGTTTTCAATTACGAAATTCAAACAAGGGAATTATACACACACACACACAGTTATAGCTCTTAAATAAGGGACCAATCAATAAGCATTACATACTATCACCTAATCTTGCATCCAAAGGAATAAAGAGAATCAAAGACATCCATCTAGCACTCATACAAGGGAAAATGGTTGCATCACATCTACATACACAACATAGGAGGGGAAGTCTATTCTATTCCATCTCACACATTCTATACATTGAGTACATTCTAGATCGAGCTCGCTATCACTGTTTAATTTGCATAAGGGCATCTTAGGGCATCATTACACACATTCTCACTAAGAACTACATGGATTATGAGATGTATTGCAACACTTGGTCATAAGTTCACTCTTTGGGTGACCACTGAGGTTAGCTCGAATCCCCATTATGCATTTTCCTTTTTAGGTTTGATGTGGTTTGTGGGTATGTGTAGGTGAACTTATTTCTTGTAGTTTACAGGTACATTTGTATATCAGATATAAAATCAAGAGCGAAAGATAGAAAAGGAAAGTGAATGTCCTCCGGCTCTAAAAGAACCAAACCCACAAAATCTACCTAGGCACCAATGGTTAGATCTAGACACCAATGGCTAGATCTAGACACCAATGCTAGGTGATCCTTTCCTCTCCCAAGCACTTCCATCCTATACAGTTTCATAGTTCAAAACCTTGAGTGAGTACTGAAGACACTCTCCTCAATCTATTTCAGTGATTTTATTGCCCCAATTCACTTCATGTTCTCTTGGAAATGATCTAAGTTCCCCTATCTCTCCTTATTTCTTAGCGTTTTACATTTTACATGCTTTTTTTTCTTGCGCCTTACTGTATATTAGCATTTGTAAATAATTTATAACAGTAGTTACTCTGAAAATAAGATTTAATAAAATTTATATTAAATCATCTAGAGCTCATGACTTTTAATCTTTAGCTCATATTGAGGTGATCATTTTTCTAAAATTGTGTATTTTTTTGAGCATTACACATTGTTGTTATTTTTTTTTAATATTTTACTAATTAAAGGTACTTTTAGGCCTTTTAATATTTACATACACCAAGTATAAAGTGTCAAGTTTGTAATTTTGAGGGCACCTTTTTTGCAAAGAAGGAGGATGATGAAGAAGACGATGATGACTTGGCCCATTTTCTGAAAATCATTTTTGAAGATTGAAGGGTGGGGCCTTATTTGGTAGGATGCCTACCCCTCATAATGAATTGTTTGTGTCATTTCTTATTTCCGCAATAAACATGTTTAGTGCATGTGTTTCTCTTATGTTTTTTTAACTATTATGAAGAATTTAGTACATGCATTGTAAATAGGTATCTAAAAATTCACGTATTACCAAAACCTATATTGAGGATTGTTGTGTGTCTTCTTAAAAGTAGTTGTGGATATCCACTATACTCCTTGGAAATTTCATGTTCACACAACTTCTCCATTGAGAGAAATTTATAAATTATGAAGATATTTTATGGGTACTTCATCCAATTCTACATTTCAACGGGTGATTGATTAATATATATTTATGTTATTATTAGGTTTTCTTATTTGTTCCCATTTCATTATTTTTTGTACTTGGGTACCTAACACGACATTATAGCAAGGACCCAATTCTTCTATCCACCTACACTATGTTGGTGTAGGTTTTATACCCTTAGTGGAGATCCATCAGGAACTTGGCAGAAACATTCACTATTTTAGGGTGATCCACTCTTCATTGTATTTTCTTCTGATCCACAGTCACTCCAGAGAGTTCTTTTATAGGATACAAGGTGGCTATAGGTAGTTGCAACTTCTCGTGGAGATTTTTATCGCTATCTTCTTCTTTTATATCCTCTGGGGGGGGGGTTCCTATGTGTTTTCTCCTTTTATCCACTTTATGAGAGTTTTATTATACTTGGGTACCTCATTAGGCCTTGTTTCTGGGACCCACCTAATATACGGTTAAGGGAGTGTCAGTGTAAGATATTAAATTTTCCTCATATTTATTTATTGTAGATTTTTGAGTTATCTTGCTTATGTGTATTTAGTCATAGGGAGTTTCATTTAACCATCATTATTAGTGGGAGTTACTCTTTGATCACTATTCTAGGTGGAGAATATTTGATCAATATTCTAGGTGGATGTTACACTTTAGTGAGAGTTATTATTTGATCACTATTATAGGTGGCAGATGTTTGACCACTATTTATGGAGGAGTTACACATTCACTCTCTTATTTGTACATATTCATTTATGAGCTATTCATGAAGTGTGTTGGATGGATCAATTTCAAGATTGTGCAACAATTCTCTTATTGAAAATTTATTTACTTTCAGCAAAATTATATGTTTGCTTGTCTCATGTTTAGTGAGTTGGTGAGTTCGATTGATCCAGTGATCTTAGACAATACTCTGATAGAATGGGTGAGAGTGAGACCAAGGGATTTGATTACTTGTGCGGTAATTAAATTATTAGAGGCTTCAAGTTGAATGATACATTTACTTAATTTATATACATTAATAAAAAAGAGAGGGAGAAGGGTTATACTTTATCAGAATTAGAAAGTTGAAGTAAGAAGGTTTTGCGAGGTAGTACTAATGGGAGTGAGAAGTGGTTCTTTGGCAGTAAGATTAACGGAACCAAAATTTTAACTACTTATTTTGATAAACTTGAAAAGTTTATCAATTTTCTTGGGATAAGTTCTCAGATACCCAAACTTAGAATTTGGACTTTGAAATTTTTAACATGGTCAATGATGTCAAAGGACGAAGAGGTGAAAAATTTGAGAACAATGGAAAATTTTTTAGAAGTAGGAGTTACATTATTAAGAACAATAAAAGTAAAAGCAAAAACTGATTTAACAGGGGAGAGTAAATAGAATTACCCATAGAAGGATATGCAGCCTTAGCTAAGGTTGTCTTATACTTCTTCTTAGATGAATCCATCAAAGTAGGTAACATTGATTCTCTCATTTTTATTATTTTATGTAGAGTCACCTTTATAGGATTCAAGTGCTTCCCTTGGGAAAACAAAGAAAGTTGTCCCCTTTTGTGCTTGTGAGAAAGTGAACACTACACAATAATAGCTAGTCATATAAGCCATGCACTCAAAATATTTATCGGATGAGTATTCAAAATACCCAATGTTTGCACACACAACTTCTTCTCCTTCAAGTTATAATTCAAAAATTTCATCTTCTTCATCTTCTTGGGTTCCATATGCCACATTAACAGGTGCAACCTCCAAGAAAATACTTTGGTGTACTCCAACAATTTGATTCCACTTGTGGTTTTGATATGGGGTATGCTTCTTCAATATAGTCAAATCATTGACCTATTTTTTAACAATGAATCAGTGCCTTCATTCTTGTAACTATGGACTTTATTTTTCTTTGAATGGTTCTTGATTTTTTCTGACATAATCAAATCATAATAAAATTCCACCACAAGATCTTGAGAATCCTCCAAATTTTTTGGTTGAGATCTTCTCAAGATGAACCAAACTTTAGGTAATTGAGGGTTTATAAATAATATTTGATGATTTTCCTCAGTAGGCTTGAAAAGTTCATGAATCTTTTTGATCATCATATTGAATTTATGTATGATATTTCTCATAGCCTCATGAGGTTCCTTCTTAAACAATGACCACTAAGTAAGTATGACATGGACACCCTTAGTTGCTTTAAATATGAATTCAAATTTTGATTTCATTTGAGCCAAATTGGTGATTGATATTCTTGATAGATGATAAAACCAATCAGTAACGACATCTTGTAATGATTCAACGAATAATAATACCAACACATCTTTGTTCTTGTAGACACTAAATCATGAAATTTGGGTATAAGTCTAGTAATGATCACATACCACTATCCATATGATTCCTAAGCAAGAAAAATACTAATTGACCACTGTCTATGGCCTCTTTGCTTGCTTTTTGTTTTCCTTCTTTGTCTTATAATCCTTCTTGCCTAGTCTATCTTTTGATACTTCTGTATTTCTAACTCTTGACACTAACGCCTAGGAGCCCCCATCCCCTTTAGGCGCCCCTGACCTCTTTGTATCTTGCTCACATATTTTGGGTCTTTTCTAGCCATTTGGGAATATTATTTCTTATTAGTTGGCCTTTTAGTGGTTAATTATGAGATTCAACCAAAGGGAATGACATAAATACAAAGCTATGTGATCATAAAAAGGGACCAAACACTAAACATCTACTATCATCACCTAAGGTTCCATCTAAAGTTCATTACAAGAGCATCACAACATCCATACAAGGGATAAGTGACTGCATTCTTCCGCATACACTTCATCGGAGGGGAATTTCATTTTTCCATGCACACATCTATCTACATTTTCTACATGTAGCTATTACTCGCTATTAAGTGCAACTTGCACAAGAGCCACCCAATGCACAATTTCACACACACACACAAAACTACATGGAGTCTAAAATGTAGTGCAATACCCAGATCATACATTCACTCAGTCGGGTGACCATCAGGGTCATTCTAACTCCCCATTTGCATCTTTTTATTTTTATGATTTGATGTGTTTTGGGATTTGCAGATTCTTTTTCTCTTTCTAGGTTTCAGGTGATTAACAACGAAGTACAATGACATAAAGGTGACTAAAGGAGACATCCAAAAAAAATCTCATGACCTTGAAAAACTGAGTTTCTAAGGTTTTGAATAGTCACGGGTGCTTAGAGAAGGTCCCTAGTGCCCCTGACCTTGTCTAGGTGCCCTAGTCCTGTAATTCTTGACACCTATGCATTTTTCTGAGTTGGGTTGCAATACATTGCTTTCTGGTTTCATTAGTTTTCTAGCCTGACACAACTTCGACATTATTACAAATCAGCTAAGTGTTTTATCCCCTCTCTTATAACTAGGGTTTTATATTTTGCTAGCTTACTTTGCTTACGTCAAAATATGTACTTTATTGCATATCTATATCTACGATATTACAAATTAAGATTTAGCTTTTACATATTTTATTAATTAGTTCTTAGCTTCCAACACACCATAGGTTGTAATAAAAGCAACAATATGCTCACTTGGATGTTTCTTTCCATCTTTGTAGAACTATAAAATGTTCTTTCTTGATCCTATGGGTAATTCGTGTAATGGAGGGTTTAAATCCAATGGAATAGTGTTATGTCTCTAAGAAAAAATTGCATCCTTCTCTATAGGATGAGTGTTTAGTTGTTGTGGAGAGATGGGAGATACAATAGTGTTATGAGGAGGAATTTCAAATGGACCTTTAGAAGGGATTTCAAAAACTTATTTTATAATTCGTATGGGAGAAAGTAAGAAATAAACCTTTTTTTTTTCTCAAAGGTGGGATCTACAACACCACTTTCTCGATCACCCCTTGTTTGTCTCATATCTTTCAGTTTTCAAAATTAGTGATTAAATCAAAACGAGAAAATATATTTTTAAATTAAAAGGAGTTGAAATTTAGCTAATATATTTTTTGTTTTTGGAATATATATATATATATATATATATATATTCCATTTTTTTGGAACTATAAGGTGTATAAAAAAAATCATTCCCATGGTGGGCACAAAAAAATGTTGAAAAAATTTTGTCAGGGAAAATATATGAGTTTTATCAATGCTTGTAGGACTAAGTCCCTCCACTATTGAATGGGGCGGCTCCCATTTATTGAAAACTGAAAATTATATACAGTAATTCTAACTACGAGGGTGGTCAAAGACCATGGAATGTGTAGGATTTAATTAAGATAAATGTGGAATATATGTGAGACTAATCTTAATGTTATTCTAACAGTAAATAATTGACAATTAAGTACATGAATAAACCCAAGCAAGTCTAAGAAATAAAGTATGAAACCCTAATTGTAAGGAGGAGAAGAAGGTACTTAGATGATTCACAATAAAATTTGAAGTGTACCGAAGTACTGCCTAGGTGAACGAAAAGGTAGGAGCATTATACAGAGGCCTAGAAAATTTAGATATGGAGGAGTAAGTTGGACAACGGCACACATAAAGGGGTAGGAGCTCCCATAGGCGCTACAGAATGGAAATAGGTGCATGTGTTTATGAAAATCATCAAAAAATAAACTTTTTAGGGTCACAAGTTGTTCACTATTGTTCGCTATGAGGTTGCACACTGATCGCTGAGTTCGCTGGAAACTTGTAATGAAAGATGAACCTACAAAACCCTAAAATAGACATCAAACCCTAAAAAATAAAGATTCTGATTGTGGGGTTAGATTTTCCTCAGCTATCACAATGGTAATCTTACGACTGAGCACTGCACTACATCTCATACCCAATGTAGTTTTATGTGTGTGTGTGAAATCATGCCCTAGGTTCTCTTGTTCTTGTAGTACATTGTGAAAGACGCAAGAAATAACTATGTGTAGAAATGTAATAAAATGGTGGAAGGAATGGAATAAACTTCCCTTCTATGCAGTGTGATGTAGATGAATCAGCCTTATGTCTTGTGATAAAACTAGATGGATGGAAATGGAGCCTTTGATGGATGTAAATTTAGGTGATTATAGTAATGCTTAGTGCTTGGTCCCTTATTATGGTCTCGTAACTTTATATTTATATGGTTCACTTTGCTAATTTCTAAATTAACCCTGAAAAAGCTGACGGCTATAAATATAGAAAGCTCAAATGGCTAGAAAGTTCCCAAAAAGTTATGGGAAAGTGTAAAAAGGCTCAGAGAACACCAAATGGGACTAGGGAACCTGGAGCACTTGAAGTTAGAGATAAAATGACGCCAAATACAGAAACCTGACTAGGTGAGTACATGCAGAAGGTCAACAGTGATGAAAAAAAGTGATGTAACCAAAGGACATGGGTTTATTATTACTTTATTCACTCAAAAATAATATGAATAGTAGTATGAGAGTGTTTTTAAACAATTCCTAAAGTCCGTGATTTTGTGTGTACATTTTCCCCCACTTTATGTTGGTGATTGGAACACTTGGTAACATAAAATAGATAGAGATGCATACCTAATGTCCATGTAAAGTTATCTAGAAATCATGCAATGAAAAGAAGATGGAGTATGGAAACTAAATATGAAAAGGAGAAAAAAAATCGATGAGAGTGAACCTAGGGCAGAAGCACGTGTGTAGTTTTCGATGTATGTGAGGCACCAACATGCTAGTATGAGGTATGCACTAATTGAATGACATTGTTTTTATTGTTATTATTTTGACTACCTTTTTCTCATATTGATAGACCTCTAAAAAGGAGAAGCCAATCAAGTAGTCAAATACACATGTATATGTGTGTAAAAAACACGTGTATATAGTAAAAAAAAGATTGTAAATGGAAGTATGAAAAAAATTGAAAGGAAGATGTGCACCTGATCCGTGATAAGATAAATGGGTGTAGAGGGGATATGTTGTACTACAATTTTTTATGGGAAATATCACGCCACCCTAGAAAAAGAAGTGTAGGGAGAAAGATGCATTGTTCTCTAACCTGTAACTATTTCCATAAATATGTGTGAGGAGATCTCTATATTTCCTACTTTTTTTGGTGATCTGAATGATGCTAGTTGAAGAAGTATAGGGAGGAAATATTTTTTATCCTCCAACCTATAACTACTCCCCGAAATGCTAAGGACAATATGTCCTACAAAATCTACTATGCACAGGGTTCGTAGACTAGTCTGAACCCACTCGTTGTATAACTCACAATGTCAAGGATAGAAATTGAACTGAACTATCCCAGTAGAAAGACTCTAAATAGTTTATAAAACCCCAAATGATTCCCCTGTATTTTGGGGTGCATGTGACATCACTCATAATATAATGTGTCCCTAAAAGACGACCACCCAAATAACTTGTTCCCTTCAAGGGGACGAGAATGGGCTTGGTATAAACGAAGGCACCCATAAATAATTGGCTATAAAACAAGTGTTAGTATGAACAAACATGTATTTAAAAGACAAGTGTAAGCTACCAAACAATGTAGAAGCTAGAGAGATACTGAACATGCAAGAATATAAATCATAAACTATGAAAAATAGGTTACAAACATTGAACATCACTCACAATGTCGTAATAAAGTCAATGCCAAAATGACCACATGCAACAAACAAGTGTGCTAACCAAACATAGGGTGAGGCCCACATACAATAGAAAAGAAGAGATAAAAAATAAAAATAAAAACAAATTGATAGTGATGGATGAAAATAATCCTGCAAATAAATGTTTCACAAGAAGCACCCTTTAGCATGTTAGAAAGATAATCCATATGTCAAAAGCATGTATAAACAACTAATGCAAAAATCTAAGTACATAATGAAATAATAACACCTGTTAGACAGGAATGTAGATTCCCCCAATGATGATTATATGAATTCTAGGAGGAGAGTATCCATATTTTGTGTCGGACACTGTATCTGCGATTACAAATTGAAAACTGTGTTAACATGCATGTGTGTATGGTAAAAAAAATGACATGCAAGAGATCTTGATATAATGTGTAATAAGAAAAATTGAATAAGTAAATGTAAGTAAGAGTAAAAGAAGCCAAGATATGAAACATATTCTAGATGGATGGAATGGAATGTAAGATGGATGATAGGAGCCACATCCCCCCTAAGTGAATGGAAGTATATGCAATGGGGATCATTTAGTATTCCCCCTTAGTAGTCAAGAATGAACCAAAAATGAGAGTGCGTCATCAAAAAATGGTCGAGGTGGTTTTTGAGTAATGTATTGTGATGAATGTCTATGTTGGTTTATGATATGTGACCTAGAGATGAATGCATGATGATGTATCTGAAAGTGTATAACACAATCAATCAATTAGAGGGGGTGGTGATGTAACCTAAAGTGTGTACCACTACAAGAGGAAGGAATAGTTTAGCATTTAGCCTATAGTGTATGTCACTAACCTAGTAATGTCTCATGATAGAAGGTTGAATGATTCACATGTGAGAAGGTCTATTTGATTTGTAAACCCTAGGTAGTTGATTATGGACTGAGGAACTAGAGTGAGTCATATGGTAGTGATTGCATCACATAGAAGAAGATGCATGATGAGTGATGATTAATAAATGACCATATGATGTTCAATATGTGTAATATGTGATCTATGGTGTGTTATGTAGACATGATGTGTATATAGACTAGAATAGTGTAAGGTGCGCACTATGTAGTATGTAAGATGAGGATTTTGTAATGTTGTTAAGAGTGTGATACATATATGATGACGACTGATCTTATGTATTATGAAGATGTAAAAATGTTAGAATGATACATACATGTAGAATGAGAAGTACTGATCTGTATGTATTATGTTGAAGATGTAAAAGTGGTTAGAATGATATCATAATGCGTTGATAGAATGTAGAATGTAAGATGTAATACATGTGTGTGCGATGTGTGAAGAGACACAATGTGTAGTATATATTGTGTAGTGTGTGGGATTCATGCTTAGTATACCCTCAACATTTGAGTGTGAACCATAACACAAGAGTGTATCTTCAGGTAATGGTCAATACTAAAGTATATATGAATATGCCTATGTGAGGAGATTGATGAATTATAATGCCAAGATGAGTGATGCGTTGATGCTAATATGAGAGAGGGGGCATGTGTGAATGTTATGCCCCCTAAGTATGTGGTGGTGAATATATTCATGTGACACTGTCGAGGAGATCATTTTTTTGGTATCAAAGCCTACCGGTGAATCATTGGAGACATGATAAACAATAGAGTGAGGTGGATCATGTAAAGAACCATGGAGATGTAATTGTACGTCGGAAAAGTGACAGGCGAGCTTGAGAGTCAACAAGTAACTCTTCTGCGTACCCGACCTCCCGAGGTCGTGCCGAGACAGCCGGTGTGGGTAGAATGTGTAGGCAAACTAGTTAGGCAATCTAATGTCTTCGACACGCACTAATGGTATTTGCGAATCTAAGGCAAAGAAGGCCCTTCTAACTTGGACTGGTGTGATAGATCGATCAGCGAGGATGACTGCTCGAAGGCTCCAATCAATATCGAGCTCTGGCGTGATTCGATCTATGGGTTGTGGGATACGTGGAAAATGACCCGGGATGGTTTCGTGTATTTCTCCTGATAGGGTCATATGGTGAATATGGTCAACTCTATGGATGATTCTCTGGCCTAGTCCAAAATTCTCTAGCTTCGTTAGCTGTTGTGTCTAGTAGGGATAACTGTTGAATGATGAGAGGTGGAATCGGAGTAGACTGAAATACTAATTTACGTAGGCCAGTGTCTATGTCTAATTCTCTTATGGATTCGTTAGGCTGTGGGATCTGTGGATCACAACCATAGATCCTTGGTTGTTGCGGTCCCGTTATGGTCATACGGGAGATCAAGTTCTAATCCCTAGTATCCAGTAGTCGTAAGCTTTTTCAGCTTCTATGTTTAGAACCAATAGTTGTGCGATCTTCTCAGAATACCTTACAGGTGTTCTCGCAACTTGGATTCTTAAGCTGGTATCTATATCTACTAGGGTGTCTCCAGCATCTGGCTGTGGAACTAAAGGATCACACCCGAATGTTTTTTCTCTTTCGAGCCCTTCTACAGTCATGTGGGTATTTTCTAGGGTAATCTGTAGTTTGGCTGATTTGACCAAAACAGATGTGCTTGGTCGTCTTCGATGTTTAACCCTCTCAACTGTGTCCTGATCTGTTGGAAGTCTGTTGTTGTTTGGAAGACTTGTATCCTAAGGTTTTGGTCAATGTCAGTTATTGCTACTATGGTATTGGGCTGGGGCACAATTGGCTCGAAAATGTATTCCCTGGGTTCCCTAGGTCCCGTAATTGTCATGCAAAAGCAGTAATGAAACAAACTATAATAAAGTAAAATCTAAGTGCACTTCTAGCATATATAATTTCTTTTTGTATTTTCTGGCAATTTATAAGAAAGCAGCTATTTAAAATATATTTAGAATTGACAACTAAACTAACAACGTAAAACAAACAAAATAGCCGAGTGTAGCTATTTGTCTGTGCGATTTCGTATATCTATTCTAAACAACGAAATAACTAATCTATCTGCAAGATTCTCGATCCTACCTCAGAAGTGAGGAATGAATCATAGTTTCTCAGAAACTATCAATCCCCACAACCTCCCTGGTAATATCGAGCATGGAAATAACTGAAATAAAGTGATTAACTACTTTATTTGATAAGTTCTAACTAAAACTTTGAAAGATGGAACCTGGATTTCGCAGAACAGTGGCGAATCCGACGGTGTGTGTGTTCTTTGTCCCCTCAGTATGATCTCTTCGTTCTTTGTGCTCACGTGAATCCAGAAAAGCGTGGAATGCTTGTATCAACAGGAATAGATATTTGGATCAATGGACAGCCTTCAGAATGCAGACAGAATAGAATGCGGATAGGAGAGGGATAGCGCAAGAGTACAGAGCTTGGCCTATGCAATTCCTAGCGGGGTCTACTGCGAATCATGCAACAAAAGCGTCCAGAACCTGAAACTAGTCTGTATGAAGAGCAAAACCTGCAACTTTAATGGCTGCCTAGACTATTCTACTCCAAAACAATAATACTGTTTGCACAAGTTGGATCTGTGGCTTACCAACAGCAACACAAAGCTAAAACAAACCTGCAACAAACTATGCTACCAATCCTAAGCAAACTAAAGGGACACATCACTGAAAACATGAAACTTGGAGTGAAAATGGTGGCCCGAATAATGTTTGCACTTGCACAAGTTGGATATGTGGCTTACCAGCTGCAATACAATACTAACCAAAGCACTCAATGAGAAAACTAAGAATCCTAAGCAAAGGAAAACTAAAACTGCTGTAACAAGAAATTCAAAAGCAAACTTTGGAGCAAAATTCAAAATTCAGAGCCATTTGCATGTGCACAAACCATGCATTTATAGGAATCCAAACATCCAAAAATCAAATCCAAACTGAACTCCTAAACATTAAACAAAAGAAAAACACTATTCCAGGGGACCAAAAACATTAATGCATGCTCAAGTCGGCAAGAAAAGCTGGTGAGTCGTGATATTTCATGCGGGTCGCGTCAAAAGAGCGTTCTGGAAAATGTGCACAGGACCGCCGCCCTGCTCAGGGTGGCGGTTACAGAACCGCTGCCCTGTTCAGGGTGGCGGTCACGAGACCGCCGCGCTTCAGGGCGGCGGTTTCGTCACTGAAGACTAAAAAGCCAAGAAAAAAGGAAAACAAAGGGAAAACAAAGCACGCGGGGGCTAAGCGGGGCATGCGGGATGTTAACGCATATCTGTAAAGCTTTTCTGGATCCCGAACACCTTGCGAAGAGACCTGTATCATCATTGGGGCACTTATTACACCGTTCCGCAGTACAGTACCTTACAATTTTGGGTACGTACATATTGCCCCCTCGGAGAAGCGTTTTAGCCATGAAGAGGCATAAAACGGTGGGTCCGAGTATGGCAGTCCCGAAATGGGAAGTTAGAAGTTATACCTTACACGTCCGTGTGTCGAAATGACGCCATCCGAAATTCCCGCCACCTGCAAAATGAAAAGAGAACTCAAGTGCAGATAGATACAATAATTTGGAAAATAAACGCTAAAATAATAGGGGAAGAGGACGTACCATTAGTGCGAGGATAGAAACTTACCTCCGTCAACGCTCCGAACCTACGAAAAAGATATTTAAAACGAATCGGGGCGTTATATATATGAAAGTGGGCCCATTTTCCTATTCATTTGCGCGAGTTGATTTGGTAGATTTTGAGCTCTGGGACCCACGGTGACGGTTTCTCACGCGAGTAGAGTCAAAACGTCCGTAGTGAGATAGAGATCATGCCTCCACGTGCGGAACGCCACCCCGCGAGATCACAGGTTGGTTTTCTTCAATTTTGTGTTTTTCCCCCCTTCTGATTTGAAATGTTAAATTCTTTGCAATGGGGGGGTTATTTTCGAAAATGTTTGGTTTAAAGGGTCCATCTAGGGGGCCTGGTGATCGGAGTAAATTATCCTCTCCTCCTTTCAATGCTTGTTTGTTTTAGGATTTGTCTTTGAATGTTAACTCTCCTTATATTTGTATTGTGTACACTTTAACCTCTTGCCTAGTTCCTAATTCGTTTTTCTTTCTTTGCTTTGCAGAGACTGTTGATGAGTGGCGGGATCTAATCCGTAGGGTTTGCATTGATTCTCTGATGATCCCTATGGATAAGACCCGTGCGGAGTTATCTGTGGATGCCGGAGAGCCCTCAGCAGCTGGTAGGCACACTGACGTCTTCGCTCCCATTTGGCATGTGGCCAAGATGGTGTCAACTCTCCGTACAGAGTTGGCAGGCTATAGGACAGCCGAGCATCTTATGAGGAGCCGCTCTCATGGCGAGACTACGACTGCCCCTAGGGACCCCGAGCCCTCCGTCCATTCAGAGCGCCAGCATAGCCGGAGTCCTAGGCGAGGGCGTGCACCTTCAGCGGGATCGCGCAGGCGTTGAGAGGCCACTTGGCTTTCTGTATTTGTATTTAGATTCTTTTGTGTATTACGGGCTCTTTGAGCGTTTTGACCATGCCTAGTGCATGATGGCATTGTATATAAACTTTGATTATTTATATATATGCGTCGGTTTTGGATCAAAACTTGTCATTTGTATTCTACTTTCTTTATTTCCAACTGCTTCGTGTATACTATGATGTATGTATTATATGCTTTCTAGAATATATGCAATGGAAAACAGATGATGCAAATGTTTGCTTTCCTTTTGTGTTTCATGATGCTGATACATGATTTTGTAGATATATTGTGATCTTAAATCTTAGTTTCTGTGAGCAATTTGGATACCTCATGATTTGTTTTGGCAAAGTGATGAAAATAATCAGTATGATGAATAGATTAACTTGCCCCACTCCTAACTCCACACAACTAGTAAGATGCGAGGGCTCATCACCAAGAGCCAAGAAGGGCGCAAGTTATGGAATATGGTGAAGTGATAGTGGTGAAAGACAGACGAAGCTTTGGTGGAACCAAATGAAAACTACAAGCTTTATTCTACCTGAATGACTTCATAGTTTTGGATGCAACTTGCTTTGCGGTTTATCCAGACTTAGACCCGTAGATGGCCACATAGTAGAAAAAATCTAGGTTTTTAGGATTTTTAACTCTCTTGGAATTTTTGAACATCTGATTCATTCGTTATTGACTCAAAGTTTGAATTGATTGTTTATGACCTTTTAACATTTACTTTGTTTAGAGGACCCCCTACACTTTGCCCCATGCTACCTGTAAGAAACATGGGTTTATCACCGTGGGCAAGGCATAGGCGAGTAAGGGCATTTCCATCCTTTCCCAACCCTACGTCACTAGTAAGAGACGCAAGCTTATCACCGAAGGTTGGTGGGGCAAGGAAATGTGTAAAAAATAAAATTTTCTGTTTAATCACTTCTTGACTTGTCTATTTGAGTAAGATGTCAGTATATTCTTATTTCCAAAGAGATGTGCATATGGGATAGATGTGACACCATGAAGCTTCTAGAACAGACCATAGGCAAGACACCTATCCTAAGAAGAAATCAAAGCAAGAACGAACTTGCAGATCTTGGTATGGTTACCGTTAGGACTTCGTCATGTTTAATTTTGTTTGATAAAAGATTCTGAGTTGATTGATGATATCGAAGACGGAGAAGTATGATTAAAGAACTTTATGCCAGAAACATCACGAGTTTGAAATAAGTTGCTTTGAGAATAGATTCTCTGATCACAATTTGTGTAAGAACAAGTGGACAAAATGATCCTAATTTGTATGAAAATGCAATGTAGATAGTTATATAGGTAGCGTTAGCTACTTACGCGTAGAAACGCTTGAGGTGGAGAGAATTGACTATTTCGCCAAACTCCTCACCTTCTAGCGTGCATAAGAGGTATGCACCATTTCCGTAGTCCTTTGTGACTCGGTACGGGCCCAACCATTCGGGCCGGAATTTCCTTCCTTCGCCGGTCTTCTTGTCGATCCGGCTGTCTAACCTTAGAACTAGGTCACCTTCGTATATGTCACGTTCATAGACCTTCTTGTTGTACTGCCGGCACATCCGGTCGGCATAAACTCTATGTCGTTGTTCAGCATCTAACCTAGTTTCATCTAGGCTTTCTAGTTGGGAAAGACGTGCTTCTTTGTAAGCATCTTCATCTAAAATCCCTTGTAGTGAAATGTGGAGACTGGGGATTTCAACTTCAAGTGGGAGAACTGCTTCTGACCCAAATACCAATGAGAAAGGAGTTGCTCCTGTTGGCGTTCTTATCGAGGTTCGGTGGGCCCACAAGGCCGGATATAACTTTAGATGCCAATCCCGTTTGTTTTCTTTTACCGTTTTAAGGAGAATGGCTTTCAATGTCTTGTTTGTTGCTTCAGCCTGCCTATTGGCTTGGGGATAATATAAGGAAGCTGTATAATGGCTTATTTTGAACTTACTGCATAGCTCACGAACTTCTTCGTTTTTGAAAGAAGTTCCATTATCTGAGATAATGATTTGCGGGATACCGTACCTGCAAATGATTTGGTTCAAAATGAACTTAGCGATTACGGAACCAGGTACAGTTGTAAGAGGCATAGCCTCTACCCATTTAGTGAAATATTCTGTGGCCGTAATTATAAAATTGTGGCCGCCTATGGATGAGGGAGAGAATTTCCCTATTAAGTCCAGGCCCCATGTAGAAAAGGGCCACGGAGTAGCGATCGGTTGCAAAGCTTGTGCCGGCATGTGGATCTCATGAGAGAACTCCTGACATTTATGACACCTGCGTACAAACTCTATTGTGTCATGTTCTAGAGTGGGCCAGAAATAGCCCATTCGATGTATTTTTCGAGTAGTGGCATGGCCACCGAAGTGGCCTCCACATATACCGCTATGGGATTCATGGAGAATCCTCTTGGAATCTTCTGTGTCAACACACCTTAAGAGCATTCCATCGAATGCTTTCCGATAGAGCACCTGCTCTATAATGACGTATTTAGTTACGATAATTCGTAACCGCCTTCTTTGTTGAGGTGTAGCTCCTTCTGGGTACCTGTGGTCCATGATATAACTAATGATATCAGCGTACCAAGGGCACTCAGATATAGCAGGTCGGGTTTCGACGTAGTATATGCATTCATCTGGAAAGTCTAAGTCTACTAAGTCGCCTCCGTCTAGCGGGTTATCAGCTAACCAATTTGCGATGATTTTCCCTTTAACTGACTTTTGGTTTACAAAAGTTAATTCGAACTCTCCCATTAAGGTTATAAAACGTCCAGCTTTTTTGGACAAGGACCCTTGTGTGAGAAAAGTCCGTAGATGGTCCGTCTTTACTATGACCCTTGTCTCTTGATTTAGCATGTAGTGTCTTAGGCGTTTAGTAGCAAAGACTATGGCAAGACATTCTCACTCTGCTTGTGTATAGCGCGTTTCGTAGTCGAGCAATGTTCAGCTAATGAAATAAATTGCACGCTCTCTTTTTGTCATCATCTTCTTGGGCTAGCATGCAAGCTAACGAAACGTCGGTAGCCCGTGAGTACAAAATTAAAGGACGATCTAGCTTTGGTGGCATTAGCGTAGGTGGTGATAGCAGGAAACACTTGACTGCATCAAAAGCTTCATTGCAATCTTCAGTCCAATCAATGCTATAGTCCTTCTTGAGTAAATTGTTGATTGGATGAACAACGAAGCTTAGATCCGGGATAAATCTCCAGATTGCACCCAGCTTTCCGAGAAATGATCTGATTCCAGATTCATTCGAGGGTGGGACCATTTCGAGGACACCCCAAATTTTGGCTGGATCAACATCAATCCCTCGTGACGATATGATGTAACCTAGGAGCTTTCCTCCTGTTACACCGAAGACACATTTCTCTGGGTTTAGGGTAACTCCATATTCTATTAGGCGTGAAAGGATGATGCGGAGTACTTCAGGATGGTCACAACACTTCTTGGCCTTAGCCAATAAGTCATCTACGTAGGATTCCACGATTTTATGGATTAAATCGTGAAATATGTATGTCATGGCCCGCTGGTATGTAGCACCGGCGTTCTTGAGACCGAATGGCATAACAGCGTAGCAATAGGTTCCCCAAGGAGTTATGAACGTGGTTTTAGCTTGATCTTGCTCGGATATTTTGATTTGATTGTATCCTGAGAATCCATCCATGAGAGACAAGAGTTCAAAACCTGCTGTTGCATCAACAATAACGTCTATGGATGGTAAAGGGAAGTCGTCCTTAGGGCAAGCTTTGTTGATATCTCGGAAATCTATACAGATGCGTATCTTTCCATTCTTCTTGAGAACAGGAACGATGTTGGATACCCATTGGGAGTAGTCAACTGGCTTGATGAATCCTACCTGAAGGAGTTTTATTACCTCCTCTTTTACCATGAGGGCTACTTTGGGCTTCATGGGTCTTGATTTTTGTTTAATTGGCTTTGCATCTGATCTAGTGATGAGGTTGTGTACCGTAATGTGGGGTGCGACTCCTGTCATCTCTTTGTAATTAAATGCAAATGCCTTTTGATGTTCTTTGAGAACCTGAGTATGTATTTCCACTTCCTCTGGGGTTAACGAAGAACCTAACTTTAGAATTCTTGGTTCATCTTCCGTTCCGATATTAACATCGATTGTTTCTTCAATTAAAGAGGCATTACCCTCTTCGAACTCAGGTGGTGCCGGAGGTAGATCTATATCATCCCCGTTTTCCACCGTGTATATATTAGGTTCCTTTTGTGAGGGAAGATTCATTACGGGATTTCCGAAGTAGGAAGATGAATGCGAGATCAGAGATAAATCTAGCGTGTGATAGGAGAGATGTAGTGCTGCAAAGGAATTTAAGTAATCCAAAGTAGCCGCATCATTTCCAACATGGTCTAGGACGGTAGATTTACTTCCGTTTGAAAGAGGATCCATCATTGTTTTTATTAATGGTTCGTTACGAATGGATACCGTGAAATGAGTATCTTCTAGCTCATTGTTTGGAGTAAAACGTGATGCTGAGGTTGCTATTGAATCGGAGAGAAGATTTTTTTTCTCGCAGGATTGCTTTAATGGATATGAAGTTGAATGCCTTGCTTAAATCTAATACAGCGTTTTTGTAAAGTTGCAAGTGTTCGGCTTTAGTTTCATATACCTCTGAAACTTGGTTTGCCACTAATTGCGAGTCTCCTAAAACTCTGATATTATCGATACCAATTCTTTTGGCTAAGGTAAGGCCAAGGAGGAGGGCTTCGTACTCAGCGCTGTTGTTTGTGTATTCAAAGTTTAATTTAAAAGAGAATGGGAGGACCTTCTCTTCGGGCGAGGTAAGAATTATACCTGCCCCCGCTCCATAACGGCATTTAGCTCCATTGAAATGGAGAGTCCAATACTTAGCCGAGAGTATGGATGTAGGTGTATCTGCTGTGTTTGCACACTCTACTTCTACCATACAGAGATCTTCTGCTGGCAAGGAACCAACACCTAGGGAAAATCCGATACCTACTGAATCGAATGGTAAGAACATTGGTGAATCTTGTTCTATCAACTCAACGATCTTTGCAGTAGTCCCTAATGATACTATTTCTTTAGTTTTGCCTTTAGGGGTTGGAATTGTTTGGGCTATGTTGGTAGTTTCAAGATCCGTCGTAGGTATCAACTTTTCCTCTGGCTTTGGGTCAGAGGGTTTGTTAAGTTGGTTTTTTGGAAGTTCGAATTCTGAGTGTATACCTGGTCTTTTCTTTAAATCAGCTAGGTGTATGTCAAATGGCTTTGGATCACCTTTGGCTACAAATACCTTTCCCAGATGTAAGAATCTTACTTCTTGAAATAGCGTGGAAGGGATTGCCTTCATTCGATGTATCCAGGGCCGGCCGAGGATCATATTATAGTTAGTTTCCCGATCTATAATATAAAACTCAGTCAGGATTGTTTTAGGTCCTAAGGTGACCGGTAGTATTATAGTTCCTATTGATGTGGCTTTAAGGCTATCGTAGCCCCTCAAGGTGTTTCGTGTAGTAGAACAGTTTGTTTCTCCATATCCCAATTTTTGGAGAAAAGAGAAAGGAACTATGTTAACTGCAGCCCCGTCATCAACCATTGCCCGTTTTACATAGTTATTATAAACTTGTACTTGCAAGTGTAGGGCTGGATCGCCTCGGCGTGCGATCTCAGCATCTGTAGGCATTTTACTTATTTCGAATATGAATTCAACATCCCTATCTGCCTGTCCCGGTGGATAAACATCAAAGTCTATATGATTTACTTGTGCTTCCGGTGGTGGAGTGATACTAACTAAATGACCCAAACCTAACGCCTCTAAAAGAGCAGCCCTGTGAGCAGGGGAATTCTTTAGTAAATCAAGGAATGAAATATGCGAGAAGGTTTTTGTTAGATCATTAATTAGATCGTAAGCACCCATAGGTTTTGCTACGGTTTGCTGGATGTTATCTGTTTCCGGCAGGTGGCTTGGACTTGGTTGAGAGAAATACTCTCGTGTTCTCGTAATTGCTTCAACGGGTAATTTGGAGTCTAACTCTACTAATCCAACTACCTTAGGTCGTGGTTGACTTCCTAGTTGTGGCGCGACTAACGGATTTAGCGAGGTTGAGGCCTCGTGATCGTTGTTTCCTGTTATTGCACCTTTGTTTGTTCCAGCTGGTTTCAACCTATCGTTATCATGATTTGGGAGTGGATCATTAAAGATCTTGAGAGGGGCATTCTGAGGGGAAACTGCCCCTGCGAAGGTATTTGCCGTTGGTGACGTAGGATCTGCTAAGAACATATCCATAAAAAATTGTTTTTGTTCATTTGGCAAGCGTTGTATGAATTTGTTGTAATCACGACACGTTCTAGTGTCATGACCCCCAAATTTTATGGAAGCCACAATAAGAATTGGGGTTGTAATTCCCGTTTTGTTGGTTTGGTGTGTATTGTGGCCTAAAATTCCGATCAAACTGTTGCCTATTAGGACTAAAGTTTTGTTGTTTCTGGTTTTGACTTTGGTTTTGATAACCAACGGAGTTTTGGCTTGGTCCTTGTATGGGATTTCGCCGTTGTTTTTGTTGTGGATTATTAAAATCCACCGTATTGATCGTTGGGGTAAAATTGTTGTTTCTTTAGTTGTTTGTTTGTGACGGAGTATTAACGACATTTACCCTCTTGGGCTGGTCAGTTACCCCATCTGTTGTTACCCCATGATTTTTGTTAAGGATTTTGGGTCCTTGATTGACGCTTGTGGTGGTTGTAGTATTTTGAGTAGAGGTGATTAACCTCCCGTTTGCTCCATACGTCTTACGGCCACTATCTATCGCTGCTTGATCAATTCGCAGAGTGTTCTCAAGTACCTCGTCATAAGTCCTTAGTGGGAACTTCTGGACTTCTTCTTTCACTTCTCTGGTAAGAGAATGAAGGAATAAATCACATAGCTCCATCTGATCCATGTTTGGAGCGCTTGCCGAGGAATAAAGGACTGTGCTCCACCTTTGGATGAAATGGGCGACAGACTCGTTATGTTCTTGCTTGATGTGAAAGAACTCCCTGATTCCTGTCCTTAATAGTTTGTTCATGTCGAAGGCTTTGATGAACTCAGACACGAGTTGTTTGAATGAATGTATGGAAGCTTCGGGTATTCTGTAATACCAATCGAGGGCAATGCCTTCCAGCGTTTTGGGGAATATTTTAGCAACAACCCCATCCCATGGGAGTAGTTCACGAATGGCTGTAGCGTAAGCTTTGATATGCGCATTCGGATCTCCTTCTCCTTTGTACTTGGGCAAATCGGGAAGAGGCCTTGGAAGCATAACGCTTCGTATGGCGAAATCTAAGGGCTCCTTTAAATATTCTGAATAAGTCCCTATCGCATACGTCTCAACCATTGATGGTGCCTGTTGAGGAGGCGGTGGCGGAACGGGTTGTTGATATGGCGTAATGTACGCGTTAGCAAGGGCATAAGGCAATCCCTGTATTTGAGTAAACATGCCGGGGGATGAATACATATCCCCTTGTGGTGATTTGGAGTACATGTTTAAGTACGAAGGTGTACTATCCAGGAATGGATTGCTCTGTACTTGACCAGGAGGAACAGTGCTAGCGATAGTGGGTCTAGTTGGCACTTGTTGCGAATATTGAGGAGTCATACCTAACGTGCCTACTCCTGTGAGGAGATCTACTTGGCTAGGATGGTGCGGAGGATTGGAACTCCCTGTTTGTATGATTCTCGAATTTTGACTTGCTTGGGAAAGTTCTAATCCTCTAACCTTTTCTATTAGAGTTGAAATGACTTCGTTCGGTGAAGCCACGATATCGTGCCTTGGTGGCGTTTGCTGTATAACATGGCTTTGTGGAGGTGTGTGATATCCTGCTATGAACTGATCACTATCCTGCCAAGCATCTCTGAGAGTATTTTCCATACGTGATGGCATAGGGGAATTTTCTTGAGGAGAGAACTCGGGCTGTATCTGCAAAGTTCCTACAGGTGGGTACATGCCTTGAGAGCGTTGTTCACTCCTAGGATAACGTATTGAATACTCGTCATCTAGAACTGAGTATGGATCTGACTGTCTACTAATAGGCGGTCTGAGTAATACCTGAGGAGATGAAGCAGACTCTCCAGTTAATGTCATATTGTTCGAGCCTGAAGGCTCTGTTTGTGTTTGAGCAAGTTGCTCCAACCCCTCTGTTTGGAAGGACGAGTTATATCTAGTCCTTGGTGTTTGTGTTGACAACTGATTAGTTGAATAGTTGTCGCCCCACATTGACAGTGAGGGTGACGACTGCCTATTCTGTTGGGCGTAGTATGCCTCAAGACCTAAGAGGGGTCTGCCGTATGCATCGAATCCCGACATATTCGGGGGGTATATGAATACCCGCAGAATAATGGGAAGGAGCGAAGGTGATTTGGAGAAGATGAAACTTCTCAAAGAGAAGGTGAAAGAACTATTTGTTTCACGTTGGGTTCACCAATTTTGTACGTCGGAAAAGTGACAAGCGAGCTTTAGAATCAACAAGTAACTCTTCTGCGTACCCGACCTCCCGAGGTCGTGCCGAGACAGCCGGTGTGGGTAGAATGCGCAGGTAAACTAGTTAGGTAATCTAATGTCTTCGACACGCACTAATGGTATTTGCGAATCTAAGGCAAAGAAGGCCCTTCTAACTTGGACTGGTGTGATAGATCGATCAGCGAGGATGACTGCTCGAAGGCTCCAATCAATATCGAGCTCTGGCGTGATTCGATCTATGGGTTGTGGGTTACGTGGAAAATGACCCGGGATGGTTTCGTGTATTTCTCCTGATAGGGTCATATGGTGAATATGGTCAACTCTATGGACGATTCTCTGGCCTAGTCCAAAATTCTCTAGCTTCGTTAGCTGTTGTGTCTAGTAGGGATAACTGTTGAATGATGATAGGTGGAATCAGAGTAGACTGAAATACTAATTTACGTAGGCCAGTGTCTATGTCTAATTCTCTTATGGATTCGTTAGGCTGTGGGATCTATGGATCACAACCATAGACTCTTGGTTGTTGCGGTCCCGTTATGGTCATACAGGAGATCAAGTTCTAATTCCTAGCATCCAGTAGTCGTAAGCTTTTTCAGCTTCTATGTTTAGAACCAATAGTTGTGCGATCTTCTCAGAATACCTTACTGGTGTTATCGCAACTTGGATTCTTAAGCTGGTATCTATATCTACTAAGGTGTCTCCAGCATCTGGCTGTGGAACTAAAGGATCACACCCGAATGTTTGTTCTCTTTCGAGCCCTTCTACAGTCATGTGGGTATTTTCTAGGGTAATCTGTAGTTTGGCTGATTTGACCAAAATAGATGTGCTTGGTCGTCTTCGATGTTTAACCCTCTCAACTATGCCCTGATCTGTTGGAAGTCTGTTGTTGTTTGGAAGACTTGTATCCTAAGGTTTTGGTCAATATCAGTTATTGCCACTATGGTATTGGGCTGGGGCACAATTGGATCGAAAATGTATTCCCTGGGCTTCCTAGGTCCCGTAATTATCATGCAAAAGCAGTAATGAAACAAACTAAAATAAAGTAAAATCTAAGTACACTTCTAGCATATATAATTTCTTTTTGTATTTTCTGGCAATTTATAAGAAAGCAGCTATTTAAAAATATTTAGAATTGACAACTAAACTAACAACGTAAAACAAACAAAATAGCCGAGTGTAGCTATTTGTCTGTGCGATTTCGTATATCTATTCTAAACAACGAAATAACTAATCTATCTGCAAGATTCTCGATCCTACCTCAGAGGTGAGGAATGAATCATAGTTTCTCAGAAACTATCAATCCCCACAACCTCCCTGACAATATCGAGAATAGAAATAACTGAAATAAAATGATTAACTACTTTATTTGATAAGTTCTAACTAAAACTTTGAAAGATGGAACCTGGATTTCACAGAACAGTGGCGAATCCGACGGTGTGTGTGTTTTTGTCCCCTCAGTATGATCTCTTCGTTCTTTGTGCTCACGTGAATCCAGAAAAGTGTGGAATGCTTGTATCAACAGGAATAGATATTTGGATCAATGGACAACCTTCAGAATGCAGACAGAATAGAATGCGGATAGGAGAGGGATAGCGCAAGAGTACAGAGCTTGGCCTATGCAATTCCTAGCGGGGTCTACTGCGAATAATGCAACAAAAGCGTCCAGAACCTGAAACTAGTCTGTATGAAGAACAAAACCTGTAACTTTAATGGCTGCCTAGACTATTCTACTCCAAAACAATAATACTGTTTGCACAAGTTGGATCTGTGGCTTACCAACAGCAACATAAAGCTAAAACAAACCTGCAACAAACTATGCTACCAATCCTAAGCAAACTAAAGGGACACAGCACTGAAAACATGAAACTTGGAGTGAAAATGGTGGCCCGAATAATGTTTGCACTTGCACAAGTTGGATATGTGGCTTACCAGCTGCAATACAATACTAACCAAAGCACTAATGAGAAAACTAAGAATCCTAAGCAAAGGAAAACTAAAACTGCTGTAACAAGAAATTCAAAAGCAAACTTTGGAGCAAAATTCAGAGCCAATTCAGAGCCATTTGCATGTGCACAAACCATGCATTTATAGGAATCCAAACATCCAAAAATCAAATCCAAACTGAACTCCTAAAGATTAAACAAAAGAAAAACACTATTCCAGGGGACCAAAAACATTAATGCATGCTCAAGTCGGCAAGAAAAGCTGGTGAGTCGTGATATTTCACGCGGGTCACGTCAAAAGAGCATTCTGGAAAACGCGCACAGGACCGCCGCCCTGCTCAGGGTGGCGGTTTCGTCACTGAAGACCAAAAAGCCAAGAAAAAAGGAAAACAAAGGGAAAACAAAGCACGCGGGGGATAAGCGGGGCATGCGGGATGTTAACGCATATCTGTAAAGCTTTTCTGGATCCCGAACACCTTGCGAAGAGACCTGTATCATCATTGGGGCACTTATTACACCGTTCCACAGTACAATACCTTACAATTTTGGGTACGTACAGTAGTGTATAGTGTGTGAGGTTCGTGTGTATAGGATGCCCTCAACATTCAAGTGTGAACCAAAGCACAATATTGCATCATCAAGAAATGAGGATATGTTTATGTATAAATACGTATACAGCCTATGTGGTAGACTAGATGCGAGGTGATGAGAATAATACACTTGTTGATGTTAGGGGTGAAATAAGTGTGATGCCCCCCGAATGTGTGATGGTGAGAGTGATCAAGTAATGTCATAAAAAAGGTCATCATTGTCATAATCAAAACCAACTGGTGAAGGATCTGAAACTTGATAAGCAATAGTGTCAGGTTGTTCACGTAAAGCACCGTTTAAGCTTAACTTGTACATGCCTATAACATATTCCTCATCAGTGAATGGAGGTAGTGGTTAACCATGTGCATACCAATAAGTGAGGTTTTGTGAATAGCTTAGGAATGAGTCATTGTGAATGAAGACACGACCAAATGGCATGGGAAAGGATATATCAGTGTGATCGGGATCCAATGTGCCTTTGATATATTCAAGCCAGGACTAACCTAGTGTAAGTGGAGAAGTATGAGGAACACATGAAAGAAATATAGTGAGATAGAAAATGTGAAGACCATAAGTGGTGGTAATGGAGATAGACCCATAGTAAAGATGAGAATCATGAGATGTACGAAAAATTTCATCAACTATGAAGCTGAGTCGATTCAATCCATTATGTGTGCATACATATTTAGATAAAGTAGGATCAAATAGAATGTGCTCCCAATAAGAGTCATTCATCAAAAGTGTACATGTAAATGGCGGGCATGATAATGAAGGTAGCTCATGTGAAGGTGCATAGGATGGATTGACAACCATGGACTGGAAATGCCCCTAATAAAGAATCATATCAGTAGTGGTAGCAGGTGGAGGCGATGGTGTAGATGAGACAATGTCCATCATGTAAATAACACCTTCAAGCAATGGAAAATGATGCGGAGTATCCATAAGTTTCATTTCATTAGTAGTATCAGTTCTTGGAGTAGGAAGTGCAATATTTGGATTGTGGTCGCAATAGTTGTATGGATAAAAATCATGAGGATATGTATACTCGATGCCCTTATGTATGAATTTAAAAACTATAGAGGGAACCACTTGCATGACATGAAGTCATGGATTACCAAATAAACAATTAAATGAAACTGGGAAATTATGACAAAGAAAAGTATGTTAAAAGATTTTGGCCCTATAGTGATAGGAAAAGCAATACGACCTACACATGGCCGAACAAAACCATCATATGCATGAAGAGAAACACACGATGGAATAACATTAGCAGTAGAAAGACCGATATTTTCAAGGAATGACATAGGAAAAAGATTGAGTTCAAATCCATTATCAATTAAAGTACGCTTGACATCCACATTGTAAATGAGAATTGTTATATGCAAGGGTGGATCATTGTTAAAAATAGTAAGATCAATATTAGGATTGGATGGGAAAGAAATATGCTGAGAAAATGCATCGAAAAATGTTTGATATACTGGATCTAGATGCATATGATCAGGAATGCGAGTGATAGCAAAGAGAGTTTTGACTCTATCTCTTAATTCAGGATTGATAAGAAAAAAGTCATTAATTGAGATACTCATGATGACAAGACCCTAGAAAGATGAACAATAAAGGTCCTAGGAGTGTGTAGATTTTGTTTGGGTTAACCAAAATGATTAAGCTAAATGTGGAATATATGTGAGCCTAATATTAATGTTATAGCAGTAAATAATAAATAATTAAGTACATGAATAAACCCAAGCAACACAAAGTAATAAAGTATGAAACCGTAATTGCAAGGAGGAGAAGAAGGTACTTAGGTGATCCACAATAAAATATGGAGTGTACCAAAGTGCTGACTAGGTGAACTAAAAGGCAGGAGCGTTGCATAGAGACCCAGAAAAATTTAGATCTAGAGGATCAAGCTTGACAGGGGTGCCCAGAAAGAGGTAGGAGTGCCCACGGGTGCTAAAGATTGGAAATAGGTGTTTGTGTTTGTGAAAAAGCTTGGAAACTTATCTTTTCACGGTCGCAAGTTGTTTAATTTTGGTTGCTATGAGGTCATACACTGATCTACGAGTTCACTAGAAACCTGTAATGAAATATGAACATGCAAAACCCTCAATTAAACATCAAACCCTAAAAAATAAAGATGCAGAATGAGGGGTCAGACTATCCTTAACTGTCAAAATGGTGATCTTATAATTGATCAATACACTACATCTCAGACCCAATGTAGTTCTATGTGAGTGTCTGTGGAATTCATGCCCTAGGTGTGTTACACAACCCATTTAAACTAAGTATAGGCTATGCGTAGATATTTTGGGCATGCGCAAGGCAGATGTGAAGTGACACACACATGTTAGAATAGACAGCGTATGAAGTCTCACACCCAAATAGGAAATATTTAAGACTTAGCTGATTTTGCATATAACAGGCTAAAAATAGGAAAATCGGTTAGAGTGTGGCCCAAGTAAAGATAAAGGCAAGAAGATTTCACGGCTATGCAAGAGCTATTTTGGGACTAGAGTGGAGATCAAAGGTCATGCATGGATCGATCTAATAATAAGATTGAGAGAAGATTCTATTTATAGATTAATCTATTATTATGATTAATAAAAAAAGTATTCACTGCTTTATTGATGCATGCATGACTATTTTGGGCTTGTCATCTACTTTGATAACGTGTAGGCGGTGAAGGGTAAGTCTCCATCCCTATATATGTGTATTGTTCTGTATTGTCTTGGGTACAATGTATAAGACCCCGTGATTTAATAGAGTTATAATACTTTGATGTTCTAGCGCACATGACTTTCTGGTGACTATTGTTATGTATTTAGCTCATGCTATGTAATATTTTTGTTACTAATGGATCATTATGGTTGGATTCTAGTAAATGATGTATATGAATATATAAAAATTGATCTTAGTCAGGGTTTATCTGTTATGTTTCCATATTACATGTGTTTCCTTATGATGTTTTAATGATCTACATCTAAATGTATGCTTTGGTAATGGTAAATATGAACATGCATGGTAATGTCTTGATAAGACAATATAAAGGAGGGATCTGATAACTTCCCACCCTTCGGGTGAGCATCCAAATCTATCCGGATGAAGTGTCAGCGCACCTAGGCATTTGGTGGAAATAAGTGACTACATTTTTGTTCCATTGTTGGTACCTCTTTTCAAATAGTTTTCCAAGACATTGCATGCAAATGGCATATCGATAAAATATTGAGAGGATTGAAAGTTACATAGAAGAAAAACAAGATCGGTTTACACAGAGATATGGTTGTATACCTGATTTCAATGTGCATAAGTGGGTCGAAGATGATCTCTATCATGAGTTCTATGAGACATTTTCTATCCTTTTTCCAATATAATTATACAAGTGGTTATTAGTGTACGCATTAAAGAAAAGTTGGGGATACAGGCTGAGGGTTTAGACGCAGGAAGATTATCAGACTGTGTTTGATGCAGATGAAGCTTGGAATCGTGGTGTAGATTGTTTGTGGGCTGGTGTAGTGCAAAGTTAAAATTTGGAGTATGCTATCTCTATGTATTTGTGTCTGAAGGTTGCTGAGTTTGAATTCTTGCACGAGCTTAAAGGGTCTTACTAACACACTATTCCTTTGGAAATTAAAATCTTTATGGTGATACTGAGATTGGAGAAACTACATATGTCTAGCTAAACCCCCCACCACGTGCAGGGGCAGGAGTAGGTGTGGTGAAAGATGGTGAACCTGATGGCATAAAGGCAGAGAGAGGAAAGACGAATCAATTAAAATGAGGCATGAGAGATGGAATTGGTGAGAAAACATGATGTTGAGGAGTCTATGGAGTTTTGGAGGGAGATGGCTCACAAAGGATTTAAAGTTCACGTGCAAGACCTAGGGCCAAAACATTAGGCTCTTCCATACTTAGGAAAGCACAATAGAGAATCCCCTTCAGCTTCGAATGAGAGTGCGTAAGAAGAGGAAAGATTGAGAACCACATGCGTGCATCTGATCCCACCTGGAAACCTAGCCCTTGCACATGGTGTTCTAGTTCAAGAATTAGTCATTCAGAAGAAAGATAATATTGTTAAGTAAGCAGAGACGAGTAGGTATCATTTTTCAGTAAATTTAGAAGTGTATCAGATAACACATTCACATATGAAAACACAGATGATGTTATTATTTGGAGGCCTGATTGGAGGAATATTTTGAGGCACACCATTAGGATAGAGTATAGTTGTGTAGAATATTGGGAATATGTCTGAAAGTACTACAACTTTGTAGACCATTGGAGTTCAGTTTAGCACTTCAGTTAGGGTGCAAGAAAGTACATCAATTGGTCCAGTTCATATTATGCAGGGATTAGGAGGACCATGAGTATCAGGATCAGGTAGTTTAGGAAGTTCTAGAGGTGGAGGAGATACTAGTGGAGGTTCTAGTTCTGGATCTGGTGGGCAGGGTCTGCACCCCCATCAGCCACATAAAACTTATTAAAAGATGTATCTCCACTTGCTAGAGTGTAGGGGCATTCAAGATACAACACAGCATGTGCATAAGTGTGAGATACTATGACACATTAAAGGTATCATTGATTCAGATAGAAAATCCAGTCAGTTTTCTTCTACTCTTTAAGGGTGTGCACATGGTTGGTAAAAAAAAGTATGACCCACATTAGACTATGGAAGACTATGATGCTTTGTTATTTACATTTCTAGTTGAGTTCCATATTCCAAAGTTTGAGCAGAAGAGTATTAGTGCACTCAAAGACACCAAGTAAGGATTATATAAGAGCGTAAGGGAATATGACATGTGTTTTAAGAATTTATTATCCAAGTTGTCTTATGAAATTCATCCTAGCCAACATGCATAGTGGTTTATTGGTGGATGTTTGACTCCTTTTAGATGAGAACTCTCTCATAAGAATTATGTGAACCCACGTGAGGCATTGGAAGAAGATCTGTGCGCTGAGACAATCAGAAGTGTGGAAAGTTGAGTGAGTCCGTTATAAGAAGCATAGATCGCAGCCATGGTAAATAAGTTGGAAAATCTCTCTGCTAATTCATCTCATGAGACACACAATGACATATGGTGCACAAATTGTGAGGTTGAAGGACATACTAAGGATTTATGCCCTCGCAAGTCAGTACGTGCCTTGTTGATGGATTGTGATGTTTTTTATTTAGAACATGATGAGAGTAGATGCCCTCTCTTACAGCATGTGATCTGAAAGAATGTGTCTATGTATTATAATATTTGCAAAACCCATACTCATGACACTGCTGACTATAGATTAATTGATCATATTCATGAAGCCATTGAGACTGGTGTGCACCAGAATAGTGTGGCAAGTGGATCTAAGGAATAGGGAGAACAACATAATGAAGGACACATTAATGGGGATAATAAGGATATAGTATTTCATGGGGGATATAGAGGCCAAGGTTGTGGCGGTGGCAGAGGAGGATTTTCTAGAGGAACCTGTTATCTTTGTGGGTCTTCTGATCATTATCAGTGCGAGTGCCCTTAGATTAACCTTTGATCCTAGTGTGGGAAGTAGCAAAAGTTATAAGAATGTCCTAACTTATATGAGCACATGAGCAAGCATCAAAATCAAGACAAGGGTGTGGGAATGACTAAGGTACAACGCACAATGAAAAATCAATGGATGATGAAGATAACACCTAATCCTGAATTACAACCCGTTTTAGTTACTACACGGGTTGAGGCTGCGTACACACATGAAACTCTAAAGTACAAGCTAGGTATAACAAAGCAAGAAGTGATAAACACCATGTATCCAGATGCTACACATCAAAAAGAGGTTTACTAGGAGACTATGGATGTCATCAAGGATTTGTAGGGAGAGATTCAGTGCTTGAAGGAGCAGGGACACATTATGGATTGAGGAAAGAAGGTTGAACTCCTGTAGAAGGACATAGATGACATGAAGGAGGTATGTCGAATGTTTTGCTAGGAGAACATCATCCCCTTGTTAGGGGAATGGTTGCAAGAAGAGGTACCACGAGCTGGTTCTGAGCGTGAGAAGCAGATACTCCACACAATTATACCCCCACATAATCATGAATTTGACAAGGATATTACACTTAATGCAGTCATAGATAGATGTATTTTCAGAAAAATTCTGATAGATAAAGGTATAGAGGTTAATGTACTCACATTGGATGAATTTAATCAGATGGGAAGACCACCATTGCAGCGTTCTTCAAATGTCCTGTATATGGAAAAAAGAACTAGGGATATGCCTATTGGAGTACTAAAGGATGCATCTATTAAAATTCAAGGAGCCACATTTACTGGGGACTTTGAATTATTAGAGCTTGTTGAAGTGGATAACTTCCTAGCACTACATGTGCGACCCTGGTGTTATGCCAATAATGCATATTTGCACTTTAACAGGGGGTACATTAGCTTTGAGAACAAGGAAGATCACGTCATTATACATTTGACCGAGAGGCTTCCCTGTATGTTGAGCCTTTTAGAAAAGAGGACTTGAATAAGATATATGAGTGCACAATTAGAGACCCTGAGCTAACTGAGCCATCTAAGGAAGGAGTGATATAATGGGATGGTGCTCAATCAGTTAGTGAGATCACAAGTATTTCTTGTGACAATTGGGCACATAGAATGTCTGAAGTAGCGTGGAAAGAAATAAAGAGCACAATTACTCACATGGTCAGGTCATGTAAGATGAGGTGCTTAGGAAATAACTGGGTACCAAGGTCCACTGGTGAATGAAATATTGACACATTTCTACACACCATGGAGACTCATTGGAAAAATGAAGGAGATAGGAGAAATATGCTGGTCTATAATTTACACAGGACTGGAGTGCGTTGGTGGGAAACACATAGAGATGGCATTTTGGAATGACGATAAGTGAGAATCATCTTTTCTAGTAGGTTCACTTGGAAAAATGTACCTACGCAAAATTTTTAATTTCATGGGAAGTCTCCTTCCTGTCATCATGTCTATGATTGTGAGATAACATGGGCACAAGGCAAGGATGCATTATCACCATCACTCTAGGTGCATAAGTTCTACTCCACCTTATGTAGCTATGCGCGCATGGTATGTACATGCTGATTTGAAGAGGGAAATAACTAATTAGTGAGAGATGACCCCAGGTATGATTCATACTTTTGATTATTTTTCTACTACGCCTTTCATCAATGAAGTACTGTAGATTATGAAGTGCCTTACGTTTGGAGATAGTGCAAAGGCTGAAGAACTTATGTTGGAATTGTTTGGGGAACCCGATCTTGAGGCGCGCCAAGATCTTGAGGAAATAGATGAAGAAGAGATCATCCACTCCTAAAAGGAAAAAGAAAAGGAAAAAATAGTATATATGATAGATGAAAAAGATGTTAATAACCTCGATGTTAACCACACTAAAGGTATGTGTGAGGTGATGGACACTGCAGATGAGCAAGCACGCTCATATCACACTTCCATGAAGACAAAGAAGGTTAAAATTGAAACTGAGAAAGAGCCTAAGGAGGTCATTATTGGTGATTACTTGTTAGAGCAAGAAGTGGCCAAGATTATTGAACTCTTGTGCGACTTGCATGACTTATACCCGTGGGGATATCATAAGCTAAAGGGTGTACACCCTTATTTAGGTGAGATGAAAATCAATCTTAAAAAAGGCATGCACCCGATTAGAAAAAAGACCTTACAGGATGAATCCTAATTTGTGCATGAAAGTAAAGGAGGACATTGATAAAATGCTCAAGTCTGGTATAATTGAGCCTATGGAAGAATCTGAATGGGTTAGCCCTATGGTCATAAACATTAAGAAGGATGGAAGGATAAGGATTTATGTGGACTATAGAGAATTGAATGCTTCATGTGTTATTGATCCTTTTCCCACCCCATTCACAGAATAAATCCTTGAGGGAGTTGCTGGGTGTGAGATATACTCTTTTACAGATGGGTTTTTTAGGTTATCATCAGGTATGCATCACAAAGGAATATCATGAAAAGGAAACTTTCACCACAAAATGGGGAAGTTTTGTGTATACAGTTATGCCCTTTGGATTGAATAATATGCTTGCAGTGTTCTCACGCATTATTGTGCAAGCATTTCAAGACTTTAATCATAAGTTCTTACAGGTATATCTGGATGATTGGAGACTGTATGATTTAGTAAAGGATCATTATGAGAATTTGAGGCTCATGTTTAAGAGGTGTAGGTAGTTCAACATTAAGAAGTGCATATTTGTAACACCTTTTGGCACTTGGGCATATAATTTGTAAGGAAGGATTGTTGGTGGACCCAGCCAAGATAGTTGTGATCTTGGGTTTGGAAGAACCTAACAATCAGAGTGAAGTGCAAAATTTTGGGACATACAGGGTATTACAGGAAATTCATTAAAGGCTATGAAAATATTTCGTGCCCTTGGAGGAATTATTGAAGGCTAAGGGAAAATTATATTGGGGTGATGTGCAACAACAAACATTTGAAACATTGAAGGAAAGGCTGACCACTGCACCTATTTTGCACTTTCCTTCATGGGACAAACCCTTTCATGTTCATGTTGATGCTTCTGGCATGGAAATTGGCACAGTGTTGGCGCAACCAAGAGAAGGAATTGTGGACCATCCTATTTGTTTTGTGAGTAAGAAGTTGGTACTCGTTGAGTAGAATTACACAACCACTAAGCACGAGGAATTGTCTATGATCTACGTGTTACACAAGTTCAAATAGTACTTATTGGAAATCCCATTCATTTTCTACATAGATCATATGATGCTCAAGTATTTGGTCAACAAGCCTATTTTTCAAGGGCACATTTGTAAGTGGATACTTCTATTTCAAGAATTTGAATTCACAGTTGTTGTAAAACTAGGAAAGAGTAATTCAGGGCTTGACCATTTGTCAAGGATGAATTCTGGCGAGGATGCACAGCGCATTGAGGACACAATGCTTGATGTAAAAATTTTCAAGTTAAATCACACACCTACAAATTTAGAGGATATTGCAATATTTTTACACACTAGGTAAGCACCTGAAGGAATGAAGACATTAGAGAAGAAGTAACTTGCAATACGCATGACACCTTATCAATTTAATGGTGGAGATTTTTACAAGAAAGGTCATGATGAAGTTTTACATCATTGTGTTCTAGAGAATAAGCACGAGGCTATTATGGAGGAAGATCATGGTGGAATAGCAGGAGGGAATTACACTGGTGATGCTACAACGCACAAGATTATAATGGTTGGACTTTGGTGGGAAACTTTGTACAAGGATACTAAGGAATATGTCAAGGCATGTGATCATTGTCAATGCCTTGGGAAGCTTGGACATAGAGATGAGATGTTGTTGTGGCCTATTGCAAGTGTTGATCCTTTTGAGAAGTGGGCTATTGAATTTATAGGTCCTATTTCACCACCCGCATGTAGGACTGGTGTGCGCTATATTATTACTTGTACAGACTATCTGACAAGGTGGGAAGAGGTAACACCTACAAAGGATTGTACTGCAGCCACAACAACAAGATTCTTATGGGAAAACATTATTAACAGGTATGGATGTCCATTAAGCTTGACAAGTGATAGAGGAACTCATTTCTTGAATGAGACAATCAAATTATTTTGGTAGAGTTTATGGTGGCACACCATAAGACTACTCCTTATCACCCATAGGCTAATGGTACTGCAGAAGCTTTCAACAATATTCTGGGACAAACATTGAAAAAAATATGTGATGTTGGAAGAAAATATTGGGATGATAAATTATCAGTTGTACTTTGGGCATATAGGACCACTTATAAAAGGTTGAATAAGGCCACACCTTTTTAGTTGGTGTTTAGTGCGGAGGATGTATTACCCATTGAATTTATGTTACCATCCCTGGTATATGTGCACGCGTAGGTGGACTAGCTGATGAGAAAGTTTTTGAAGAGTACATTGATAAAATAATACAATTAGATTAGCGGTGCACCATTACACATTGCAACCAGAAGAATGAGAAGGCAAGACAAAAGGCCTGACATGATAGGCACATAAGGAACAAAACATTTGAAGTTGGAAAGATGGTTCTTCTCTATGATTCCAAGTTTTCCCACCACCCAAGGAAATTGAAAGTACATTGGTTGGGACCTTTTGTAGTAACAAAGATACTTGAATCAGGCACTTGTCAGTTGTAGGCATTGGATGGCACAATGTTTCCCAGTTACTTCAATGGGAGTAGGCTGAAGCCCTACTATAAATAAGTCTTCTTGGTGTTTGTAATAAGGCAGTATTTCCACTTAGATTAGATTTCCCTTTTATGTGTTTCCTTTCATTGTTGCTATGCTTTGTCAATTTAGTTTTGTTTTTTATTGTAATAAGTGCGCTTGCGTCAGGAAGCTGATTACTATCTATTGAGTTCATGCACAGAGGACCATGCACATATTTTAGTGTGGGGTGGAGAAGATAAAGAAAAAGGAATCTATTTGTACTAAGATTCAAGTGCAGGTTGGAACACATGTATATATATGGGCTGGAATATGAACATCCTCAAAAGGGATTGTGCATGCAGAAGAAAGGTGTTACAGGTGCTCAGAGATGAAGGTGGTTTTAAGGAAATTTTCTCAGATTGAAGACCACATGTAGAAGATGATAATGCAGTGTAATGTGAGGTAGGTAGAAACATGGGAAACTACTTAGTATGAGGTGTAGAGGGTTATGTACTTTAGCACATGGAGGCACACGTAAGGAGGTCTGTGGCCAAGAAGTAGTAGGTGTGCTAGAAGGTTATGACTGGGGCATGGAAGAAAGTAACAAAAAGAATGGAAAAAGTAGAAAAGTGTCATTAAAGTTGAAGTACAGTAGTAGTTAGACATCAATTAATGTAATGAAGTTAGGAAAATATATAAAAGGGGTGCATGTGACTTCATTCTCACCTTGCATATTTGAGTTTTTGAACTGATAAGTGTGAATTGAAGAGTGAATGATCGTGAAGTATAAATGTAGATGTGTAGAACAACAAACCAGGTGAATTTCAGCATGGCCATTGGAGAGCTCCTTCATGGGAAGTGTTAGAGTGAGTGAAAGGGTTGCAAAAGAAGGGTTTGAGGAGCTAGGGTTTGAAAGGGAAAAACTATATCTAGGGCATGAGTTTGAGTTCACAGAGGTTGTAGAAGGAAGAAAACCATGAGGATAAGTTGTGAGAGGTTGACATGGCACCAAGAAGAGCACCTATAGTGGCCAAAAGAGGCAGGAGAAGGAACAATCCCAATGTAGAAGTGGAAGAAGCACCTGAAGAGTGATTTTCAGAAATGCATTATCCAGAAGGTGTGATTATGGGATATGTATGGGAGTCCCATGTGCACAAGAGCAAGGTGAGTGATTATAATCACCACACCAAGGAAAAAAAAGATGAAACAAAAAGGAGATGGTTAAGAAGAAATATTTGAGGACTGAAGATGACAAACCCATTTACGATGATGTTGGAAAAAAGACTTTGGAGAAAGCTAGAGTCTTGCAAATTTACGAGTTGTCATACTTTGGAAAATATGAAGGGCTCTACTAGTGGTTGATGTTAAGAGTCCATGAGGACTTCTTTTATTTTGGAGGAAGGTGGGTACGCATCACCGCACCTTAATTAGGAGACTGACAGGATTGAGGAGCTCAGGGACTGAAATTGCTAGTGACTTAGATGATGACATGGGTGTGGAGGCCACTGTTGTGGAGATGACCTACCATAAAGGAGGGCGCATGTGATGGATGTGTCGAAGATAGATGACCCTATGGTAAAAATTATCGTGCACCTTCTAAAAAAGTTCAATAACCAGGAGCATTGGGGCCAGGTGAACAAGAAATGGCTCCACATTGCAAAGAAAATGGACAAGGGGACTGTTTACAACTTATCTGCATTCATAACAGAAATTATTCTTGAGGAGGCACACAAGGGAGACAAAATCAGTTGGAGCATTATTCTTCTGTCTATTGTATTTGTAGAGATTGGGGTCCTGAATGGCCCTAAGGAAAAAATATGGCAGTTCCTAGAAGAAAAGAAGTCATTGGCTGAGAGATTTACAAAATACACTTGTGATGGAACTATGAGTGGCCCATACAAGAAAAGGCTGGAGCTTTGGTATAGATGTATGCATGAGGCCTTTGAACATGAATGGCTCATACCCAAGGACTTACCTGCCATGGTGGATGGGGAGGTAGAGTTTGTAGTATTCCAGCACTACTGCATTGGCAGGTTCAGGATGAAGAATGATCAATGGAGCCCTTGGTGCAAGCTCCCTTATGCATTCACTACTCACTATTTATAGGATTTTATCACCATATTTTCATATGCACACAAGCTTAGATTTGATGTAGATAAAGTTGACTATGAGTACCATACTCTTCGGAAGACCTATGTTTATCCAGGTAAGTCTGCATACATCGAGACAATGATATCTGATGACATGTTATCAATTCTATGACTTTAGCAGTTGGAAAGGTAGGTGTGGCTAAGGTGTACCTCAACCTTAAGCCCAAATTGGTGAATGAGAAATACATTGAAAATGAACTTAAGCTCCTAGAGATACCAAAGGGGAAGCATACAGTTGGCACTATGTAGGAAGTGAGCCCACTCCTCCAAAGATTGAAGAAGAACTTTAGGATGAGGAAGAGGAGATGGAGGATGTTGGCACACTGAATCATGGTGTGAGAAAGAAACCAACTGTCAAACATGAAGAGGCCATGAGAAGAAACTCCTCTAAGACCAGGAAGAAGAAGAGGTGAGGATTGACCCTGAGGTTGAGGAGACAGAGAAAGAAAAGGGTGAAGGTGGCACAGTTGAGCAGGGTGGTAGAAGAAAGCTGAGAAGAACCAAACCATGAGGTAGTGGCATGGAACCACTTAGGAATTGTTGAGACATTCCCCTATCAAGACAAGCTCAAAGAATACAAGGATAAGGTGCAAGCTTGTGACAAATGAGGAGAGTGAGGAGGAATAAAAATAGAAGAAGATGCACATAATATAGGGCCATTACCCATCATTTATGTAGAGGGAGGGGAGGATCACAGACAAGAAGAACCCCAATATGATGTAGAGGTACCAAGTGAGTGCGTGAGGAGAGAGGCACCACTGGGGAAATGAAGAAAGAGAGCAAGATGTAAAATAAGATCAGGTGACCATGGGGTTGTTTTGGGTGATAAGAGGGTGAAGGTTTAGATGTAGGTGTAAAAACACATATCCCTAAAGGTATGGTCTCTAAAGGAAGGAGGGAGAAGAAGTGATGAAAGATGCATAGACTTAGGATATGTTAATGATCCTTCCAAAATTTCGCACGAGATTTCAGAGTACACTCTCCCATGATCAACTGTATGGCTGGGAGATAATAAACCCCAAGGGAGGAAACATGCACACAACAAATATGTTTAGATGGATGATGAAAACACACATGGATGAACCATATTTTGACATCAGTGAGGAAGCATGCATAAGGTCAAATGAATAAATCACCTAGTGTGGCCCACATCACAGTAAATCCCATGGAGTTCACAGATGAACAGGAAAGCAATGCCTTAACCAAGATGGTGGAAAAAATGGCAAGGAGAAATTTGGATAAGGGGGCCACACTTAGAACATTTTTGGAGGATAAGAAGAATAAAGAAGAAGATATCCAACACTTGAAAAAAGAAAAAGACAGAGCGGAGTGAAAGGCCAAGGTTGTTCTTCAAATGGGAGAAGAGATAGGGGAAGAAATTTTGGAGAAACACCCGCAGTACAAAGAGCATGTCACTGGCACATTTCCTTCTGTGATGCATTACCTACAGTGCTTAGTGAACTTATTGTTGAAGGAGGAAACAAGTGTAAAGGTTCCAAGCACAGAGGAAATAGCTAAAGAAAAGGAGAAGACTAGGAAGACTATTGCACATTAGATTGGGGTGTATGATGCCTTGTTACAAACAATGAAGGATGAATTAAGGAAGGATGGGCACTAAAAAATTATGAGGATCTAGAGAAAATCCTTAAGGCATACACGGTACAGGAGGAGAATGAGGTTGCAACAACCAAGAAGGATGAGACCCTGGGTAGAGAAGAGAGACTGGAAGTAGTATCAAAGAAGCATGATGCACTTAAAGAAGTCAGGGATCCCCATGAAGAATGCATCAAGGAACTGGGAGCATTGGTAGTGCACAAGATGGACTTCATGGAAGGTATGGTTTCAGGATTGGCTAGTGTAATCTAGGAACTAAAGCACAAGGGTCAAGATATGACTCTCGAGGAAATGGAGAAAATAAGTGGTGATGTCCCAGAGAAAGCAAAGAAGGGACTCAGAGAGTGGAATGAAGTGGAGGCTACAATAAACAAGGAGTACCCTGAACTCCTGCAACTAACTGAAGATTGATGTGCACTGGTTATTCTTTCTTTTGTTCTATTCTTTCAAGTATGGAAAAACTTGTTCTTTATCTTTTATTCTTTGGAGAGATAAGTTTAGAAATTCCATTGATGAGGACAACAATGTAATTAGTGTGGGGTAATGTTGGCTTGGAAAAATCACCTAAGTATTAAGAGGGAACATGGAAATAGTAAGGCATGCAAATTAGGTGTGTAAGCGCACGTGCAAGTGTCAGTTGAAGTTTCAATGGGCACGTAAGTGGGTGGAAGATCATCTATATCATGAGCTATATGATATGTTTTTCAGTCTTATTTCCAATATAATTATACGAGTGGTTGTCAACATATGCATCAAAGAAAAACTAGGGATACAAACCAAGGGTTTGGATGTAGGAAGATTACTAGAATTGTGTTTGATGCATAGATGAAGCTTGGAATCATGCTATAAATCATTTGTGGGCTGGCGTATTGCATGGTTATACTTTGGAGTATGTTATCTCTCCTTATTCATGTCCATAATTTGTTGAGTTTTAGTTCTTATATGATCCAAGAGGGTCTTACTTACACGTTATTCCCTTAGAAATTAAGATATTGATGGTTCTACTGAGTTTGGAGCAACTAAACTATGGCTAACTTAATTTACCACCATGCATAGGGGTAGGAGCATGCGTGGTTAAATATGGAAGACATAACGGTAGAAAGGAAGAGAGAGTAAATATGACTCAAGTATAAAGAAGTGTGAGATAGGAGAATTTTCGAAGAAGTGAGATGTTGAGGAGTCTACGGAGTTGTGGAGGTAGACATCTCACTGAAGGATTTAAATCTCACTGGGAATACATGGAGCTAAAGCATCAGGCTCTCCCAACACTTAGGAAAGTGCAAAATAAAGAATCCCCTTCATGAATTTAGATGAGAGGTGCATCAGAAGAGGAAAGATTAAGGACCGCAGGTGGTCATCTAATCCCACCTAGTGACCTAGCCCTTGAGCTTGGTGTTCTAGTTCTATAAATAATCATTGAGAAGGAGGCTGAGTGTAGGTAATCAAGTAGCTATATGTAGATATCATTTCCCTTTGAATATGGAAGTGCATCAGACAACACATACACCTATGGAAATACAAACAAAATCATTGTTTAGGGGTCCAATTGGAGGAATATTGATTAGGGCACGTCATCTGGACAAAGCGTGGGTACGTAGAATGATTGGGAATATTTATAGAAGTACTAAAACCTCGTAGAATGTAGGAGTTTAGTTTAGCATTATAGTTGGGATGCAAGGAATTACATCTAGTAGTCTGGTGCCCCCTACAAGAGGATCAGGAGGATCGAGGATCAAGAAGATCAAGAGGTTATGGAGGTGGAGGGAATACTGGTGGGGGCTCTAGTTCTGGATCTTAGTGCGAAAGTTCCATGCACCCTCATCCGCCACATCAAGTTTACTATGATATTTCCATTCACTTTCCGTAATATGGGGGTATTGAAAATGCAACAGAGCATGTGCAAAAGTGTGAGTTACTATGTCGCGATAAGGGAATGAAAACCTTAGATAGAAAAATAAGTTCAGTTTTCTACTAATCTTCAAGGGTATGCACATAGCTGGTATAAAAAGTATGACCCACATCAGACTAAGGTAGATTATGATGCTTTACACTCTACGTTTCTTGATGAGTTTCATATTCTAGAGTTTGAGAATAAGTGTATAAGAGCGCTTAAGGAGATTAAGCAAGGCTTATCTGAGAGTGTGATATAGTATGACAAACATTTCAAAACTTTATTGTCAAATTTGTCTTATGACATCCATTCCAGTCAACATGTGACATTCAATGGTTTTTGGTGGATTGTTGACTCCTTTCAGAAGGTCGTTATCTCATAAGAGTTTTATAGATCTGCGCGAGGCCTTGGAAGAAGTTTTTCACACTAAGGTGGTTAGAAGTGTGGACACTGGAGTAATTCCATTCTTAGAAGCACATATTATAGCCATCATGAATAGTTGGAAGAAGCTCTCTGCTAATTTGGCTCATGAGATGTGACAGTGGTATATGGTGTAAAAATTGTGAGGTTGAAGGACATAATAAGGATAGATGCCCTCATAAGTTCGATGCATGCCTTGTTGCTAGATTGTGATATTTTTCATTTGGACCATGATGCGAGTAGATGCGCTCTCTTACAATTTTGTGATCCGGAAGAATGTGTCTATGTATTATAATATTTTCAAAACCCATACTCATGATACCGCTAACTATGGATTAATTGATCATATTCATGAAGCCATTGAAAATAGTGTGTGCACTAGATACTAGTATGGAAAGTGGATATAAGGAACATGAATAATAACATAATGAAGGGCATTAATGGGGATAATAGGAATAAAGGATTTCATGTGGGGGTATAGAGGCCAAGGTCATGGTGGTGGTAGAGGAGGATTTTCCTAGAGGAACCTTTTATCTTTGTGGATCTCCTAATCATTATCAATGCAAGAGTGCCCTCAGAATAACTTTTCTCCTGGTGTGGGAAAGAAACATAAGTTAGAAGAATGCCCTGACTTATATGATCACATGAGAAAGCATCATAAGAAAGATAAGGGTGTGGGAATGATTAAGGTACAAGCACATAGTTTAAGATCAATGGATGTCAAAGATAACACCTAATCCTGTAAGTTACAACTAGTTTTAGTTACTACACATGCTGAAGGCTGCATGCACATGAACCTCCAAAGTATAAAAAAACTATAACAAAGCAATAAGTGATAAATTCTAAGTATACAGATGTTGCATATCAGAAATAGGTTTACTAGGAGACTATGAATGTCATCAGGGATCTGCAAGGAGAGATTCAAATCTTGAAGGAGCAGGCTTGTGCTATGGATCGAGTAAATAAGATTGAACTCCCATAGAAGGACGTGGGTGACTTAAAGGAGGTATTCTAAATGTTTCACCATGAGAATATCATCCCTTTATTAGGATAATGGTTGGGAGAAAAGGTACCACAAAGAGGTTCTGAACACAAGAGGAAAATACTCGATGCAAATATGCCCCCACATAATCTCATGAATTTTACAAGGATATTACACTTAATGCAGTCATAGATGGATGGATTCTGAGAAAAATTTTGATAGATACAAGGTGCAGAGGTTAATGTACTCAGTTGGATGCATGGAATCAGATGGGAAGACCACTAGCCTTCTCCGAATGTGTTATATACAAACAAAACTATTTGGCTATCCTATTGTACTAAAGGATGCATCTAACAATTAGCCAACTTTACTGGGGATTTTGAAGCATTAGAGTTTGGAGTGGATAATTTATGAGTATTATCAATAAAGTCAATTTGTATTAGGGGTACAAGCTTTAAGTAATTAAATCTTGAGCCCTAAGGAGATAGCTTCATCAGTTTACTAGGGAATTTGAAGGCTTAGATATTGTTGAATGATAAATAAACATTCACAACACATTTTAGACTTAGGTGACCTTGGTGACATTGGAGAAAAGGATGACAAAATTATGCTTTAACTAACTGAGGTTACATTTATGTGCTTTGAGAATAACCAGAAAGATCTATTTTTAGCGCTTAAATCATACACGTTTGACTGTAATTGCAAAGGTTGCTCTGCCCTAATGTTGAGCCCTTGAGAGAAGATAGACTTAGAAATAACATGATGTATGCATTCACAATCAGAGACCCTAAGGTGATGTAGCCATATAAATGAAGGAGTGATATATTGGGATGATAGCTCAATTAGCTTTAGTGACACCATAAGTACATCTTGTGACATGGGTGCATGGAACATAGAAGTGTGTAGAACCATATAGTTATATCTAGATGTCTGCACATGGTTAGAAATACGAGGTATTACTAGGAGGGACATATGGACATCATCAGGGCTGATGCATGTCCTTAGGAAGCAACTGAGTACGAAGGTATACTAGCGAGGGAGATTGAACGCCATGGGAGCCCAATGGATGAATGTAGGAGATATAATGATGTAGCCTAGATATACCCAAAAATACCAAGGTGCTCTGACACATCACTCAGACTAGACCTGAGTGCTCACCCGAAACATGCACTAGGGTACCATATCCCTCTTATTAGTTGCAATGCTTATCCATAATGTTAGCATGATTGAGTGAGCATATATATTGGTGAGATATTCATAAAATATACAATAAGCCATTCCACGGTGCATACAACCAGATCTAGAGTTTAACCATACGAAATATTGACTAAACAATGACTATAATGAGATTTAGCATGTAAGAACCATGACTCAGTCACATCTAAGATGATGAATATCCAAACAAAAGGATCCATTCTATTAATGAAATACTTTAAACATAGAAGCTTCATACGTCATGATCTGGTTTCCATATTCATAAGATGAGGAAATTTCCATACAGTAACTCTACAATGGAAATCTATTGATTTCTATGAAAAACCTAGTGCTTCAAATAAAATTTGATGAACTCCAAATAATTCTAGTTCTAAGCGCATAAAAATGTATATGCAATCTAGGAATAAGGATGAATGATTTTATGAGTGTGGAAATCACCTATGCACTTCCAAAAATAGGATAAATTCTAATAATCAGCCACGTACCCTTACATAGTTGGGATAATGCAAATGGTTATTAGCAATGCAAGTGCTAATAATAGATCTCCTATAGTTAACTCCTAATCTTACAGATCCTATTAATAACTCAAAACACTACATTTTTCTCTATCCTTTGCTTATAAAAAATAGCCTTGTGTATCCCACAAGTCTTCATACCTTAATGTTCTTTGCACCCCATGTCTAAAAGTAGCCTTCATCTATAAAAGTGGCTTAGTCCTATTTTCAATGATAATTCCTGGGCGCTTTTTAAATGTGGATAACTTCATGACCACGCTCCTAACGTTCCATGTGCCCATGTGCGTCAAACCTTATACGATTCCATACTTGAGCTAATGTTTCATCCACTCAACATATAAGAAACATGTTTGTCTATACTCTTCATGGACAACAGTGACACACTGGTGGGAAACACCTAGGTAAGCCTTACTAGAATGGAAAGAAGTTAGAAGAAATCCTTTTCTACTAGGTTCCTTGGAGCAATGTACCTTGGGTTAAATTGAGAATTTCATGGGAATTCCCTAAAACCTTGCATCACATCCATAATTGTGAGAGAACAGATGCGAGCACATGAATGCACAGGAGGCCTTACCACCATCACTTTCTGGTGCATAAGTTATACTTCACCTTACATGGTTGTGTTTGCGCATGGTATGTCAATGTTGAATTAACAAGAGAAACCAAACTAAGGCTGTGGTAAGAGATGAATTCAGGTATGATTCATAGTTTTGATTATTTTTCTGGTAAGCATTCAGTCAATGAAGCACCCGTAGATTATGAAGTGCCTTACTTTGGGAGATAGTGGAAAGGCTGGGGAACTTTGTATAGAAAGTTTTGGATAATTTGATCTAGAGGTGTGCCTTGATCATCACGAGATACAAGAAGAAGAGAAGGTATGTTCCTGGGAAGAAAAAGAAAAGGGTAAAGTGGTGTATATCATGATATGATGATGAAGAGGGTAATAATTTAGATATTAACTACATTAAAGGTATGCACAAGGTGATGGACGCAATATATGAGAAGACGTGTGCATATCACCTATGAAGACAAATAAGGTTAACATTGGAACAAATCAGAGCCTAAGGAGGCCATTATTGGTGATTACTGGTCAGAGCAAGAAGTGGTGAAGATTATTGAACTACTTACATGAATTTCAGGACTTATTCCTGTGGGGCTATCATGAATTAAAAGGGAGTACACCCTTCTTTAGGAGAGATAAAAATTAATCTTAAAGAAGGAGTGCACCTGGTTAGGAAGAGGCCTTATAGGATGAATCCTAATCTACACGTGAAGGTAAAGGAAGAAATTGATAAAATTCTCAAGTATGGTATAATTGAGCCTATTGAATAATATGAATGGGTTAGCCCCATGGTAATAAGACATTAAGAAGGATGAGAGGATAAGGATTTTTGTGGACTATAGAGAACTTGAATGCTTGCATTTGTTATTGATCCTTTTCCCACTTTCACAGAAGAAATAATTGAGGGAGTTAATGGGTGTGAGATATACTATTTTATAGGAGGGTTTTCAAGTTATCATCAGGTACCCATCGCAAAATAAGATCAGGAAAAGACAAATTTTACCACTGAATGGGGAAGTTTTACATATACAGTTATGCCCTTTGGCTGAAAAATGCGCTAATAGTGTTCTAGTGCATTATTGTGTAGGCCTTTCTAAGACTTTATTCATAAGTTCTTGTAGGTATATTTTGATGATTGGATAGAATATGGCTTAGTCAAGGACCATTGTGACAATTTAAGGCTCATGTTTGAGAGGTGTAGGAAGTTGAAATCTCTCTTAACATTAATAAGTGCATCTTACAACACCTTTTGGCACTTTACTTGGGCATATAATTTGTAAGGAAGGCTTGTTGGTAGATCTAACCAAGATAGATGTGATCTTGGGTTTGGAAGAACCTAATAATCAGAGTGAAGTGCGAGGATTTATTGGGACATACAAGTGGTATTACAGGAAATTCATTAAGGGCTATGTAAATATTTTGTGCCCCTGGAAGAATTGATTGAAGGCTAAAGAAAAATTCTATTGGGGTGATGCACAACAACAGGCATTTGAAACATTAAAGGAGAAGCTCACCACTACACCTATTTTTTGTTTTCCTTCATGGGAAAAACCCTTTCATGTTCATGTTGATGCTTCTGACATAGAAATTGGAACATTTAGTGGCACAACCAGGAGAAGGAATTGTGGATAATCCCATTTGCTTTGCAAGAAAGATGTTGACACCAACAGAGAATAATTATATAACTACTCAGTGCAAGGCTTTGTCTATGATCCACACACTACACAAGTTAAGAAAATACTTGTTGGAAACACCATTTATATTATTTACAGATCATATGGTGCTTAAGTAATTAGTCTACAAGCCTATTTTGCAAGGGCACATATGCAGGTGGATACTTATGTTTCAGGATTTTGAATTTAAATTTGTTGTAAAACCAAGAAAGATAAATTCAAGGCCTGATCATTTGTTAAGAAGTAATTCTGGTGAGGACTTACGCATAGATAATTGAGGACACAATGCCAGATACATAGCTTTTTGAGGTTAAACCACGCACCCACAAAATTAGAGTATATTGCAATATTTTTTTGCACTCGATAGACACTTGCCTGAGGAATGAAGAACTTAGAAAAGAAGCAGCTTCCAATATGCATGACACCTTACCATTTGATTGGTGGAGATTTGTACAAGCTAGGTCTTGATGAAGTTTTACGTTAGTGTGTCCTGGAACATGAGTAAGAGGCTATTATGGAAGAAGCTCATGGTGGGATTGCAAGAGGGCATTATGTTGGTGATGCTACGCACACAATATTCAATGGCTGGACTTTGGTGGGAAAATTTATACAAGGATACCAAAGAATATGTCAAGGCATGTGATCATTGTCAGTGCCTTGGGAAGCCTAGACAAGAGATGAGATGGCATTGTGCCCTATTACAAGTGTTGAACCTTTTGAGAAGTGGGCTATTAACTTTACAGGTCCTATTTCACCACCTAGACGTAGGAATGATACATGCTATATTATTACTTGTACAGATCATCTGAAAAGGTGGGAATAGAAGTAAACACTTACAAAGGATTGCATAGCACCTACAAAAACAAAATTATTATGGGAAAACATTATCAACAAGTATGGATGTCCATAAATCTTAACAATTGACATAGAGGACTCATTTCTTAAATGATACAATCAAAATACTTTTGGTAGATTTTATGGTGGCACTCCATAATACTACACCCTATCACCCATATGCTAATGGTACTGTTGAAGATTTCAACAAGATTTTGGGCCACACATTGACAACAAAATTACGTTGTGATGTTTGAAGGAAATAATGGGATGATAAAGTATTTTGTTGTGATTTAAGAATATAGGACCACCTATAAGAGGTTGAATAATGAAACACCTTTTCAGTTGGTGTTTTGCGCAGAGGTTGTGTTTCTTGTTGAATTCATGTTACCCTCCCTATGTATTGTGATGTGATGTAAGGACTAGGTGATGAGTAAGTTGTTGAGGAATGCATTGATAAATTGATGCACTTAGATGAGTGGCGTGGCATTTACCGATGGATCCAAAAGATTGAGAAGGTGAGGCATAAGGCATGACATGATAGACATATAAGGAACAAAACATTTGAAGGTGAGAAATCTGGTTCTTCTGTATGATTACAATTTTTTTCTCTACCCAAGGAAATTGAAAGCACATTTTTTGGGACCATTTTCTAGTAACATAGCTACTTGAATCAGGTGCTTGTCAGTTGTAGGTGCTAGATGGAAACTATGATTGACAGGTTAATTTAATAAAATTAGGTTGAAGCACTACTATAAATAGGGCTTCTTGGTGTTTGTAATAAGGCAATATTGCCACTTAAATTAGGTTTCCATTTTATGTGTTTACTTTCATTTTTGTTATTATTTGTGAATTTAGTCTGATTGTTTTGTTGTAATAAGTGCACTTTGCACATAGGAAGCTAATTTGTATCTATTGAAGTTCATGTGCAGAGGACCACACATAATTTTAGTGTGGGGGTGGAGAAGATACAAGAAAAAAGGAATATATTTTTACTAAGATTCAAGTCACACATACAGGTATGTAAATGGGCTGAAATATGAATAATGTCCTCTGAAGGGATTTGTGTGCACGTGCAGGAGAAAGGTATTATAGGTGCTCAGAATGAAGTGTGTTTTAAGGAAATTTGGTCATATTGAAGACCACGTGCGTAGAAGGATGATTGTGCAGTGTAACGCGAGGTAGGAAGAAGACATGGTAAACTACTTAGTATGAGGTGTAGAGGGTTATGTACTTTGGCCACATGGAGCCATATGTAAGGAGGTCTGTGGTTGAGAAGTAGTAGGTGTACCAGAAGGTTATGACTGAGGCATGGAAGAAAGCAACAAAAAGTGTAGAAAAAGAAGAAAATATTCACTAACGCTTGAGTATGGTGGTAGGTGGAGAGAAATTAATGCGGAAAATTTAGAAAAATATCATATAAGGGGTGCATACGACTTCTTTCTCACCTTGCATGTTTGCAGTTTTCAAGCTAATGAGAAGTGCAAATTGAAGAGTCAATTGAGTGCACGAAGTTTCAGTGCAGATGTGTATATCAGATGAACCAGGATGAATTTTAGCATGGGACCATTACAAAGCTCCTTCATGGGAAGTGTTAGAGAAAGTAAAAGGAGTGTGTGAAAGAAGGGATCCACGAGCTAGGGTTTGAAAAAGGAAAGACTATAGCTAGGGAACATGTGAGTTCAAATTTTTCCAAGAGGTTGTAGAAGGTAGGATACCACAAGGTTAATTTGTGAGAGGTTTATCATGGCTTAAAGAATGAGCACTTGTAGCAGCCACAAGAGGCAGGAAAAGAAGGAACAATGCCTAGAGGTAGAAGCAGAAGAAACACCTGAAGAGTGATTTTCAAAAATGCAGTATCCAAAAGATATGATTATGGGACATGTATATGAGTCCTATGTGCATTTAATAGCAAGGTGAGTTATTGTAATCACCGCACCAAGGTAAACAAAGATGAAATAAAAAAGAGTTGGTTAAGAAGAAAAATTTGAGGACTAAAGATGACAAACACATTTACGACGATGTTAGATAAAAGACTTTAGAGAAATATGGAGTCTTAAAAATTTACGAGCTCAACATGACACAAATGTGCATAGTGAGCATGAGGAGGAAGGTTCCACTGAAGGGAATGAAGAAAGAGAGCAGTGCGCAGAAGGGCGTTCAGGTGATCATGGGGGCGCGTCGGGAGAGAGGAGTGAAAATATAGACACAGGTGCATAAACACTTATTCCTAAAGGTAGGCGCTATGAGAGGTAGAAAGGAGAGGAAGTTATAAAGATGTCAAACTCAGGATATATCAATAATCCTTCCAAAATCATCCGTATGAGGTTTCCAAGTACACTCTCCCATGATCAACTATATGGCTGCGAGATAATAGACCCCAAAGGAGGAAACATGCGCACAAGATAGATATTGAGCTGGACGATACAAACGCACATGGATGAACCAAAGTTTAATTTCGGCGAGGAAGCATGCATAAGGTGTCGAATGAATAATTTTCCTAGCGCAACCCACATCACAGTAAAGCCCACGCAATTAACAAATGAACAAGAAAAAAATACCTTAACCAAGATGGTTGTAGAAGTGGAAAGGAGGAACTTGGATAAGGGGCCACACTTAGAATAGTTTTGGAGGATAAGAAGAATAAAGAAGAAGAGATCCAGTGCCTGATAGAAGAAAAAGATAAAGTGGAGCGAAAGGGCAAGGTTATCTTTCAAATGAAAAAAGAGTTAGGGGAATTTTTTTTGGAAAAACACCCGCAATACGAAGATTATGTCACTAGCACATTTCCTTCCGTGATTCATTACCTATGGTTCTTAGTGAACTTACTGTTGAAGGAGGAAACATGTGTTAAAGTGATGAGCGTAGAGGAAATGGATAAATAAAAGGATAATACTAGGAAGACTATTACGCGCAGGACTAGGGTGTATGATGTCTTGTAAAAAAAATAAAGGATGAATTAAGGAAGGGAGGTTGGGCACTAAAAAATTGTGAGTATCCTGAGAAAATCCTTAAGTCATACAAAATTTAGGAGGAAAATGAGGTTGCAACAACCAAGAAGGACGATACCATGGGTAGAGAAGAGAGACTGACATTAGTGACAATAAAGTGCGATGCAATTAAAGTAGTGAGGGATCCTCATGAAGAACACATCAAGGAACTGGGAGTGCTGGTAGCATGCAATATGGGCTTTATGGAAGGTATGGTTTCAGGATTGGCTGGTGTAATAAGGGAACTAAAGCACAAGGGTAAGGATATGAATCTCAAAGAAATGGAGAAAATAAGTGGTGATGTACCAAAGAAAGTGAAGAAGGGACTCGAAGATTTGAATGAAGTAGAGGATACAATAAACAACAAATACCCTAAACCACTGCAACCACCTAAAGATTTATGCACATTGGTTATTCCTTCTTTTGTTATATTCTTTCAAGTATGAAATAAATTATTCTTTATTATTTTATTCTTTGGAAAGATAAGTATGGAACCCCATTGGTGAGGATGAAAATGTAATTAGTTTGGGGTAATGTTGGGTTGGTCAAATTTTACAAGTGTCGAGAAGTCACACAAAACAATCAGGTGTGAAAGTGGGGCACATAGATGCGCGCAAGTGTCAGCTGAAGTAGGGCGTGCCCAGGAAAGGAACAACCAGGAATTAGCCAATTTTACATGTCACGAGCTAAAAATAGGAAACACAATTGGAGTACAACCCAAGTAAAGATAAAATAAAGAAGACTTCGTGGCTAAGCAAGAGCTATTTTGGGAGTAGAGTGGAGATTAAAGGTCATGCATGGATCATGCTAATAATTGGATTAAAGTCGATTTTATTTATAGATTAATCTATTATTAGCCTCTTTGTAAAAGAATGTTGTTAATAGAGCATGACTATTTTGGGCATGTCACCTATTTTGGGAATGCATGGGTAGTGAAGGGTAAGTCCCCACCCCTATATATGTATTATTCTACATTGTTTTGGGCATGATGTACAAGATGCGTGATGTAATAGAGTTATGTTGCTTTGTTGTCCTAGTACACATGGATTTCTGGTGACTATTGTTATGTCTTCAAATTCTACTATGTAATCCTTTCGTTATTAATGGATCATTGTGGTTGGCTTTTGGTAATTGATGTATCTGAATATGGTGAACACCTAGTGAAATTGATCTCAGTAATGGTTTGATCTATTATGTTTCCTTATTACATGTGTTTCCTTATGATGTTTGTAATGATTTACATATGAATGTATGCTTTGGTAATGGTAAATATGAACATGCATGCTAATGTCTTGACAAATTAGTATAACGGAGGGACTTGGTAGCTCTACACGCTTCGAGTGAGTTTCATCATGCCTAGGTAGTTAGGGTGGTGAAAATTGGTGCTAGAACATCATAGCCACCATGGGACAATGCGGAGAAGGAAAAATTCAAGTGAGCAGGGGCGATAGTTGTTTTCAGCCCAGACAGGTGAAGAGTTTGATTTGGAAAAGAAAGTGAAAAATTTACGTGAGGAACTTGAGCAAGTGTGGGCTGAGCAGTTGGACAAAGAGAATGTTGAGAATCAAAAGTAGACACACACAACATAGGGCGAGGAGAATAAAATTCCACCTAAGGACAAGAAACCTGTGCAGGAGGGGGCACAAAAAAAAAAGGAAACTAATGAAACTTATGTTATCAGGGAATATAAAGGTGTAGGAGTTGGGATGAGCGCATGCACCTATACCCCAAAAAATACATGAATAAAGGTGAAGGCACAAAGGAAGAGATGGATACCAAGGTCACCACACATGGATTTTGTGGATGAACCCAAGAAGCTTCTAAGGGCATGTTTCTAGAGCATAGTGCCAAATGAGAATTTGTATGGTTGGGAATTAATGGATAAACATGGGGGTGTGTCACAAAACAGGAAGATGTTGAGCTATAACTTGCATAATTTTGTAGAGGAAATTGAGTTCAAGGTAAGTAATAACTCCATCGATGTCATTGAGTTAAAGAATGAGCCCGAGAGGAAGTATAAGGAAGTTGACTCCATGTACCTCACTGATGAGTAGGCATGCAACGCCTTGAATAATTTGGTTGTGGATGTTGGACATAAGCTCTTGGATGTGGGCGCTACTATGAAAGTGCTGGTAGTTGATAAGAAAGAGGAGCTCAAGGTCGATGGCTTGAAGAAGGATCTCTAAGGAGAACATAATCGCATTAAAGAAGCATATAAGAGAGCTAACGCGACTGTAAAATGGATATTAGGACAGTCCCCAACCTTGGTAATCCAAGCCAAATGTGATTATAATGATGAGATTGAGTATTTATAAGATCTGGTTGGTATGCTTCTAGCGAACAAGAAAATTGGTGCAGGGCCAATAACGAAGGAGATGGCTAAGGTGAAGGAAGCAAACAAGGTTGATGTTGAAGCTAGAATTACCGAGCTTGAGGAATTGTTCGCAAAGCTCAAAGATGTAGGTAATAAGGCCAACTTAGCTTTCAACAGGTACCAGAAGAGTAACCCAATCCTTTATGCGTGCATAAGTGAAGAGGAAGCAGTGCTCAAAGCTATCCAAGAGCAAACACCTGCTAATAAGATAGAGCGTGACAAAGTGATGGCTACGATGACAAATCAAAATGAGTTGATCAAGGAAAAAAAGGATAAATTAGAGATGCGGATAGGCTACTTCCAAAATATGGGACTAACGCACATGGATATAGTTGAGTGAGTTGTCGCAGAGTTGGAAGTGGTTATCCAAGAGATCAAGAGCAAAGTTGAAGAGTTAGTGCCAGACCAAGTATCAAGGATTGTAGAGGTGGTGTCTAGGAAAACATTGCAAGAGCTTGATGAATGGAAGAAGGTGGAGAGTGAAATAGATGTTGAGTTCCCAAAACTCTTCCAACAACCTTTAACATGATCCAATTTTGAGATAGGTCAGATGAATATTTTTAGGAATTGAATTCTTTTTGGAGGTCACTTTTATTTTTACGGTGACTAAGATTTTCCACGGATGAAAATCCAATTTAGTGTGGGATAATATTACACGACCCATTTTGACTACGTAAAGGCCATGCACAAAGATTTTGGGCACATGCAAGGAAGGTGCAAAGGGGCTCGCACAGGACAAAATAGATAACGCACGAAGGCTCACACCTAAATAGGTAATATTCAGGACTTATCTAATTTGCATATCATGGGCTAAAAATAGGAAAAGCAGTTGGAGTGCGACCCAAGTAAAGATAAAGGCAAGAAGACTTCACAGCTAAGCAAGAGCTATTTTGGGACTAGAGTGGAAATCAAAGGCCATGCATGGATCGATATAATAATAAGATTGAGAGCAAAGTTTATTTATAGATTAATCTATTATTAGGATTTATAGAAAAGAATGTACTGCTTTATTGATGTATGCATTTCTATTTTGGTAATTTTGTCTATTTTGAGAATGTGTAGGCGGTGAAGAGAAAGTCCCCACCCATATATATATATATGTATGTATGTATGTATGTATGTATGTATTTTTTTGCTTTATTTTAGGTACCATGTACGAGACCCCATGATTTAATAGAGTTATGCTGCTCTAATGTTCTAGTGCACATGAATTTCTAGTGACTATTGTTATGTATTCAACTTTTACTGTGTAATGCTTTGGTTATTAATGGATCATTGTGGTTGGATTCTGATAATTGATGTATCTGAGTATGGTGAACACCTAGTGCAATTGATCTTAGTAATGGTTTGATCTTTTATGTTTCCTTATTACATGTGTTTTCTTATGATGTTTGTAATGATCTATATCTGAATGTATGTTGTGGTAATGAAAAATATGAACATGCATGCTAACGTCTTGAAAAACTAGTACAAAGGAGGAGGGGTCTAGTAGCTTCGTGTGCTTTAGGTGAGTGTCCAGATCTATCTGGATGATTAGTGCTAGCGTGCCTCAACATTTGGTGGAAATAAGTGACTACAAGGTGGCCCATATGTGTGTCGCACTTGATAACAAACAAGTAATCTAGATGTAATTAAATGTAATAGATGTGTCCATGAAATAGAATGAGCTTCCCTCCTATGAAGTGCATGTAAAATAACCATCCCTTATGTCCCTTGGTTGGTGTTAGATGGATGCAATTGAGCTCTTAGATGCTTGATGAATGCAACCTTAGGCAATGATAGCTAATGCTTAGTTCTTGGTCCTTTATTATGATCACATAAATTTATAGTTATATGATTCCCTTGCTTGAATTTTATAATTAACCCCGAAAAGGCCAACTATCAAAAAGATAAGATGCTCAAACAGTTAGAAATGGCCCAAAAGAGTGAGTGAAGTACAATGAGGTCAGGAGTGCCTAGAGGGGATGGGAGCGCTTGATGCTAGATTCCTGGTTGGGCGCTAGTGTCCAGACTCAGAGAAACTAAAGGGTCAGAGGTCAGACTGAGAAAGAAGTTGTGTACGACCAAAATGGGAAGTACAAAGAAAGAAAAGATGGATAAAGACATGGGTTGATTAGTACTTTTATTACTTAGGAATCATATGAATAGTAACATGCAATCAGAAGTAGATAATTACCCAAAGTGCGTGATTTAGTGTCTACATGAACACCCTTGTTATAACTATAATGGTATATTAGAGGGTAGATTTTTCAAGAAGGAGAGGAGAGAAGTGTAGGAAAATAAGGGGGAAAGCAGGATGAGAGTTATGTCAATGAAAGAATTGCAGATTTCAGCAACTGATAATTCAGAAAATTTTTCCATCTCAATTAGAAGAAAGAGGAAAACATACGTAATCAAAAAAGGAACATGAAATAACAACCAAAATTTCAACTAATGATTATCATTTCATTATAGTAGGTACAAAGCCCTTGATTCCTTACAAAACTTGTAATATGTTCGGTTGAGTATAAAAAAAGAGAAGGGAGGAAAATATTATGGAAAAACGGAATAATACATTATGACATAAAGAGCAAAATATGATCCTTTAGAATTAAGGCTTCAGTCTAATATATAGTCTTCTTTCATTTCTTTTCATATTCCCATGTGACCTTTCATATTTTGATTATAAATTAGACAATTTTTCTTATTTTGAGAAAAGTACTTTTATAATGAAAGAGTATGAAGCCACTTAAGTGAATAATAAAAAATAGAAAATATCACCCCAATGAAGAAATAGAAACTCTAAGTGATTTAAACCACTTTTACAAATTTAGAGAAAGAAAAGAAGAGAGAGAAGATGTATTCAAATGAAGGTGATTCAAGATTGAATTATGATCTTCCTTCACTGTGGAGACAAATATTGTGACTGAATAGGATCTTCCTTAGCTGTTTCCTTGACCATAACACCTCCTTTCTTGGAATAAAAAATAATGCTCCACATACTATCTAAAATGATCATCTTTGGTGATGCCTTATAAGTTCTCTTTGAACTCTTCATCTTTGTAAACAATGGTGAATATCTTAGAATACACAAATTAGCTCCTGTCACAAACATGATCTCTTACCTCCTACTCAAGTTATATGAAAGATTGGGAATGATTTTTCTTGTAAGGTATTCATTCCCCACTGTACTATTTAAGGCTACCTACATGAGAAGTTATATCACACATGAGAAAATACTTGTCGTACAAATATCAAGAAGCATGTGCCCATATCATACATGCCCCAAATTCAGGAAGAAGAATTTCAAAATGAGGTCTCTTGGGTTTGGAAAATATCAATAATCTTTGAGAATTCTCAATGGAATGATTAGTGAACTCATGAAATATAGAAATCCTCCAAATAAAAACAATTTCTCTCTGTGAGATGAAATTAATCATTCATTGAGTGATCTTTCTCTTTTGTTGAATGGGAGAACTTTTTGTTATGTCGTATCAATAGAGAACTTGGATAATCAACTTGAATGGAGGATGGTGAAATAATAAAGAATACGTGAGAACAAAGGTCTCCTATTATGGAAGTCTTGAATTGATCCACTTAGATGTTTCACATTCAACAATATCTGTTGTGCACTCTACTTCAGATTAGTAGAACCATGAGATTAGGATATTCAGAGCTCAAGATTGGGGAAGGTCCATAGCTAGAGAATTTTAATTTCATTTTTGTAGTAAGTTGAGTTAGAATGTTTGAGAAGTAAATTGGAACTTGAGAGAGTTTGCAAAAATGGGGTTTTCTTCCTTTTTAGATATTTTGAATGGTCTTTAATGGTGGGACCAACAAAAATGAAATACTCAACCTATCTAAGCAATAATTGATTCAAATTAAATATATTTTTATAATTAAGTTATGCTCCAAATTTTAGAGAGTTATACCATCAAAATCAACGGGAAAATGCAACAACATTTCTGGTCACAAAGAGACAAAACTGGTTATTTTAATGGAGTTTGACTACAAAAAAAAATTGATCATAACAAATGGAATACTCCACCTCAGAAATAAATATAGGAATAGAATGAAAATAATTTTGGAGAGAGAGAGATTCAGTCAAAATTTCAAGAAATTTGGCTCATGGAATATTTTGGAATGTGCAAAATGGTTTTTGGTTAGTTAGGGAAAAATTAGCTTTTCTAGCTGAAGATTTCTTTTTTGGATTAAAATATACTTAGTCCATGGAAACATGAAAGGTTAGATTAAAATGAAATGCAGTTTTGAGAAGAAAATTTAGTCAAATTTTGGCAGAGTTTTCCCCATGGAATCAACGACAATGGGCAAGAAATATTTTTTGACAATTAGGGCACGATGCTAGTTTTCATGGAGTTTTGGAGCAACAATGGTTGTTACTCTTATAATTGGCCATTAGTTTTTCCTATTCCCTTACATTATATTGCTTTTATTTTTTCATTGGGAGGTTTTAGGGGGGAAATCCAAGTCACATGCACAACTCATGACCTAAAGCACACTTGGGGATGAAGTTAAGAACACGTGAGTGCAAAAACACACTTTAGGAGGTGCATGGAAACAACTAGAAGTGAAAAAAGCACATTTTTCACAGTGGATAAGAACAAGGAAGTGAAAAATCACATCTCCAACAGAAAGTTACAAAGATATCATTGTTGAATTTATCAATGTTCAAGATGTATTTCAAGCTATGAGCTACCATGCAAAGTCTTAGAGATATCAAATAAATCAAGCTCAAATCATGTTATGAATAAAATTGGGCTTATGTTGTCATTATATGTTGAGGGACAATTATGAGGTTTTTCTCATAAATAAAGTAGGCTAACTCCTTAATATGAATTTGCATTCACAAAACTACAGAAAATGTTAGTATGTTTTTGTAGCTATGAAACTTGTCTTAGTCAAATCCCTAGCCCTCTTCAAGGTTGAAAAAACATCATAACAAAATACATGCAATGATACATTAAACTTGAATGAAGTGGTATACTCATTCGGGGCCCTGAGGGGGCCAATCCATGGTACAAGGTTTATTGGTGGCAGATTGTTTATTGTTGAAAGTGTGTTGATCGATTGGAAGTTGTCACTGATTGCAGTTTAGTTGCATGACCACGAAGAAATTACAAGACAGATGCAAGCCATTCACATGTGCCATTGGGACTTGTGTTAAAAATATGAATGTGTCGAGAGCTCTGTTCGTCTAATACGTCTCTCCTTTTCCTTTGGGAAACCAATGAACAAAGAATGTGCAAGCAAGATCCAAGGTTGTCTAAACATCCAAGAGAAATGAAAGTAGGGGCTAGGTACCTCTTTATATAGAAATTTGTGAGGGATATATAGGTGTTGTGCATAAATATGTGGGATGGTAAGTGGATTTCATTAAATGTTTGCGGTGTGTGCATAAAGTGTGAGTGGATGGGCGTAATAAATTGAATGCAATGTCTTTAATCAATCTTATTTGATATTTTTAGTTATTTTTGTGGGATTATTTGAATTTTAGTGATTATTGTGTTTTATACTGCTTTTATGTTTTTGGCTTAAGGGACCTTATGCACTAGGTGCATTTTATAGTGTCTACACAAGACAATAAGAAATTGTTTGATAATGACTTTTTTGACACACTTGACAATATTAGTGATTGACAGTTTTTTCACATAATTTTTCTCTGATATGAGGAGTACATTTGATGTGGTTGAGGGTTGATTGAAAGAATCTTGCAAGAACAAAGTTACTTAACTAGTTAGCCCCCTTTTATGTTTTTATTATTATTTTTAATTAGAGGTAAATGGCTCTATGCTTTCAATTTATACTTCAAATTTATTAGATATTTCAACATATTTAAGTGACGAAGTCTCAAGTAGTTTATTTCAACTTTTTTGAGTGTCAAATAATTTTATTGGTATGTTATTTTAATTATTTGTCTTTTGTCATCCACAAAATATAGAATTTTTTGACCGTCCCAAATCCTTAGATAACTATGAATATAACATCGAAAAAATAACTAGTTTGAAACGTGCGATAATTTTATGCAAATACAACCATGGATGCTATGAGGTACATAAAATTAGAATGAATTTTGATTTTAATTTAAATATCATAAACTTCATCATATCAATATAAAAATAAAAAATATAATAAAGGCAGAGCATATTTCATTTTCACTATGAATTATTAAAAATACAAAAAACCCTTAAATAATGAGGCCGTTTTCAAATTGAATTGCATCACATATTTAAATACTCATTTGTGTATTTGTGATACCATTTTGTAATGCTCATATATCATGAGAGTTTGAAATTCATAATTTTTGTATTTATAAAAAAAATGAATATTTAATTAAATTTTACCTCTAAATGATACGCACCTGACCTAACCCGTACAAATTACGAATCGAAAGAGAGAGATGCAAAAGACAATTCCTATATTTCTACAAGGAAAAAATCGAGTAATGAATAGGTACATTCCATATTTTTCGTTTTTTCAGTCTACATCGCTGCCAATACATTTTTTAATTTATATGCGCAACACTTTTTTCGGTGCTGCCAATGCGTGTCCATTTCACAAAATCAACGGTGTTCTACTTGACTTGTTTATTGGCAACGGTCAATTCCTTTGCCATTTCTTTTGCAAATTCTGCCGACACTTTTTTCCAGGCAAATACTATGTACAAATCTATCAACCAAACTCGCGGACCCAATTTAATGCTCAAGTCATGTTATTTAAGAATTCTGGATGTATTTGTTTTCTATTGGAATATTAATATTAGTTAGTAATACAAGATAATTATAATATAGGGTGGTTGGAAAAAGTTATGGTTTGAAAAGAAATTGGAGAAATATACGATACAAAATGAAAAATAAGAATCAATTTCGCAGGCTTCACTAAATAGGCATAGTGCCCATTTACACAAGATTAACCTAGTAAACAAATTGAGAGTCAATCTACCCTTTTATACCTTTTTGCTTTTTGACTTCCTTCCAACCTTTGATGGGAGGGCCCACAATAGTATGTTGAGCTTCACCGATCATAAGACAATCTTGCTCCTTTTCGTGGATACTTGTAAATCTGAAATTTGAGTTCATATGCAAGTATCAAGTCTTTATCTGCCAGACTCTCCTTATCGTCTGACTCCAAATGAGGAAAGGGTTGCCATGTTTTGAGTTTGGAAGGGCATTCTTTTTTCCTTTTCGACTACCCTTTGAGTTGTGGGTTTGAATCTTGTAAAGGTCATTTTTACTTACAACTTCGACAATAAAATGTTGTATTTTTTTAGTCCAAGATTTGAAACTGCTGCATTTCACCCTGTTTTAATATTTATCTTATCAGGAAAACCTTGGCTGAGATCTATTTCTATGCATACAACATAAGTGAACAACCCCAACTCTGCATGCTCGGTATCTGACTTAATAAATTTGTCTAACAAATTTCCAATATTTTCTGGCACTTCAAGATATCAAAAAGGAAAGATAGATTTGGAAGACGAACTCATACTAACATTTTAGATATTATCATTGTGTCTAGATTAACATTAGGAAACTATGAAATCAATAAAAAGCCCACTATACACCAGACCTGAGGTCCCTCATTCAAAACCATTTAGATGTCCTCCTTTGAAGACAAATTTACAATGAAAATTTCTTTACAATAAAAATAGACTTTGCAGACCTTGATCCAATTTATGGAGAGCCATTAATATAGACCTGCAGAACAAGACCAGAAACCATCAAACCTACATATAACTACACATTATTTTTCGAAATAATAGATAATTAAATAAGCTTTGTTCGCTCTAAATTTAAAGAAAATACACTTCAAAATATATATATCAGTTGTATATCGAGTCATGATGTGATTTTGAGTTTTTGAGTGGGACAATACAGAAGATAGAATAGGCATCTTTGAAGAACGGCTAACCATTCAATGTTAAGTTCAAAATATATCAAATAAAGATGACAGTGTTAGTTCTATCATACACCCCTTTTAAATAATGTGCTACTTGCCTGACATAAAGAACCATTTAAAAATAAATAAAAAAACCATGTCTTTAATATCAACGAGTGGATAAGAACACTAATAAAATAAACAAAAAGAAGTTTGATAATTGAGGAATATGTAATGTATTGAAGACGATTTTTGCAATTCGGACAATTTCTTTTTAATCATTGCTTTCCTCGCTTCTTAGCTAAGTTGGGCGAAACAATTCTCCTAAACCATGTGCTAATGTACAATACACTAAAATGCTAGACTTCTGAAAGCTAGATAAAATGAAATAGGATATATTTGGCGAGAGAGGTAACACGCTTTTGTGAGATATGGAGGTGTTAGAAAGATCTAAACATGGGGGAATGAGATGTATAGAGTGTTGCTATTGTGCCTGTAAAATGTGGAGATCTAAAGATGAGAGTTTTTTTGGATAATTTTTCTTTTGGTGTTTTGATCTACAATTTAATTGCAGCACTTCTAGTATACTCGTATATTTGGATTTGTGATATGTGGTTAAAATATATTGATCACACTTGTGTGTGTATGTAAATAGATTCTTCTTTTCTTCAAATCATCGCTTCCCTATTATGACCTAAAATGTAATGAAATTACTTAGATAGATTTGAATATCGACAACAATATAACACTAAGGAAGACCAAAATATAGAGAAATGATCACAATATCAAAGTAGAATGACTTAGCTCTTCAAGAGGGTAACCTCCAAACCATACAATAAGACTCAAGTTCTCAATATGATGATAATATCCAACTCTCTAACTACTATATATACCATATTATACTATTCAAAGCCCTAAGGCTAACCCACTAAGCATATGAAATCATAAATAAATATTATATCAAATGATAAGAGATTATGTTAGCCACGAGTTGACTCTCCATATCCCAATATATGAACTAGGGTTAAGGGTGTAGCATGCCCCTCCCCTTTAAAGCAACATCGTCCCTAGTGTTGACATTTTTTTAGGCTTTTTCACACAATTGTAGTCCTGCATGAACTAGGTTGTGGAGCCTGTTTTCATGTGTGAAAGTATTGAAGACTATACACTAAGAGTACTGTACACTTTCCACAGTTGTCTCATCGGGGTTCAGGGGCACAGCGCCCGAATTTTTTTTTGGCCTCGAAACAAAACGTGCCTGATATACCAGGAAATATGTTTTTTCTCATGTGGGCGGGTTTTTGACTCACAGGTTTATGGGACGGTTTTGGTCTATGGTTTTGATACCCACGATTTTCTAAAAATGCTCAAGCAATTGTCTACTTATGTGGTTTTGTGCCTATGGTAGGGATAATGTAACATTGCAGATGTATTTTGAATTCAAGTCTGAATTCTATAGCGTTTGTTGAGCATAACTCCAAATAGATCTGGGTATTGTATTGAGAGAGCGATGACTTGTAATAAAATATGAGCAAGTGATTCTTGGTGGACGTAACCTAAATTGGGTGATTCATGTTGAATACTGTCTCTTTGTGTTGTGTTATTATTATTCTGCACTTTTATTTGAGATCTATAATATTTTCTGCATATTAGTTTCTACAATTGCAATTATGTGAGGGATTATTGCACATATTTTATCCCTTATTTCCTAACACTGAATGTTGATGATCTTTGGATGTTAATACAAGAAATCTTCCTACTCTCAAGTTGTCATTGTATACATCTAATTTTCCATTTTCTATTTTCATACTTGTTACTAACAATTTATATTTTTAGGTTAGAGGTCGCTAATGCATCTATTTCTGGGAACGATTTCCTTAAGGGGCTCATTCCGGGATACGGTTATAGTTATTCACGTAACCATTGGGTTAGGGATGATACATGGAGAGAGTAGCTTTTTGGTCCTATTCATGTTCTTCTTTTGCTCTTACCTTATTATTTTCCTCCGTAATCTTCTGACACCTTATTTATTCATGACCACATTTCTTTTGTATTGCATTATCGTTGTTTCTCATGAAACATTGCACACACCTCTTCGTATTTCCCTCCCTATCCGACGCCATCGCCCTTAGGTGAATGCATCATAACTATTTCAAATTCTTAGCTGATGCCTTTGCCCGCGTGCGATGATGTCGGTATAAATACTCCAACTTACATTTTCACAATAGGAGATCATCACAAATTCGTAAAGGAACTTGCCATTAACTTTTCTCTCTTGCAAAAACTTGCATATGTTCGCTCAGATCTTGGATTTCTTGCATCTTGACTCTTGGATCGGAGATTATTTCTTATTTGATTGATTTGCTTGCACTTTTGGGTCACCTATAGTGAGCTAGGACTGGATTATTTCCCATTCTCTCTCTTTGTGTATGATCCTTTGGGAAATAGATGCATCAACGATCGCTCCCAATAGGTAAGTGCTCTAACCCAACTTGTCATTTTTTATAGAGCAGTTTCCTATCTTTGTTATTTACTTTATGTTAGCTTAGTATTTTATGCACATGCTAGGTTAGCATATTTTATTTCAGTTCTTTATTTCATGTTACATGCTTTACTTCGGTTAGCATAGAATTTGCATGCTTATTTTGTTCACCATCACCCCTATAACGTCGATACCTCATTAGGATTCCTTCCTCTTCTTCGACCTAGGGCCTTGGAAAATTTAGGTTGTCTTAAAGGGTTACTTCCATTTTGGTATGTGATCTTAGCACTCCCTGTACCCCCTTTAATTTTATCCATTGTGTGTCAGTCTTGGTGTGTCTCTTACTCGTTGCCTTGATACCATAGTTAGGTGGATGATGAGAGTGCATGTTGTCTAGACACATTTTTATCCACCATACATCCTTGGTGAACCTTATTTTATATCTTTTGATTGATCACATCTCGTTAAAAACATCCATTTTTATTATTTTAGTCCTTAAAAATTCTAAAAAAACCCTAAAAATCAATTTTCCCAGACTCCATCAGCCCTTGTGTCAATTCTGTGTAGAGCCGATTCTATCTGTTGTGTCCAAACATCTTTCTAGATGCCATCGGCCACTGTGTCAATTCTATGTAGGGCCAATCCTGTCTATTTTATCCAAACTTCATCACAAACGCCTTCGGCCCCCTATGTCAATTATATGAAGGGTCGATCCTGTCTATTCTGTCCAAACTTCATCACAGATGCCTTCAACCCCTTTGTCAATTTTGTGAAGGGTCAATTATGTATGTTATGTCCAAACTTGATCATAGACATCTTTGGCCCCTATGAATCCCTTTTTACAAGGCTGATTATGTCAGTAGCCTATTTTTTCGAGCTTATTCTGGGTCAGATTAGGACACCATTGTGGAGTATCTTGGTGTGGGGATCTCTAACTTTAATGAACAATCATTTCTAGGAACAAATCATCCAAAATCCAATTTTCCTTTTTATTCAGACTATTGTGTGATAAGAGCTAATAGAAAAAACTATAACACGAACAACAATAATGTCTCGGGTGATGAAGAGGAAGAGTTTCAGATTGAGGACATATATGATCTTCCACCTGAGATTCAAAAATTACTTGATAATTTTCCTTAATACAAGGGGGAACCTAAGTGAGTAATCCATAAACATCTTCTTGATATTGTATCTGGACGACATGACAATAGGGTGGATAGTGGGAAGGCTACTATGGTAGGCTCATATGAAAATTCTTCTAGCTCTGACCCCACTAGTCTTATCCTCCAACTCATGGATAAGATGATATAACAACAAACCACCACTATGGCCCAACTCCTTCAAATGCAAACCAACATGGTTCAAATGATTAACCATCCTAACCTAGGCTTTGGGGATGCAATTCCCCCTCCCTTACCTAATGGACCTAATGGGTAACCTATTGCCCAATCTCCCATTCACAAAAAGGTCTTTTGGGTAGTCCAACAAGAGCCTCTAATGCCCTACATTGCTAGCATGGATATTGGAGGCATTGCCCCATCTATTTAATATGATGTATCAATTGATCCCACTTTACACATTAAATCCTTTGGAAATATTTATAAAGAGCGGAGCTTAGTTAATGAATTTTAGTATCATGATTTTCCTAAAAATAACATCAATGATTTCATTAATTATCAACAACACGAGAATTAGTCAAGAATTTATCAAACATTGGAAGACCCTATCTACTAAAGCAAAACATAATATGCCAAATGATATCCTTTTCCAACATTTCCTTCGATCTTTGGAACCTTGCCTTCAATACAATGTTAGGTATTTGTCTCCTACTTCCTTGGATGAAGCTTTTGAACAAGATAAAAGACAATATTACCTCATGAGGGAGTTTGAGAAGGCTCCTCCTAAGACCCAAGTAACTAAATATATACAAATCGTTCAAAAGTCAAAAAATAGGGTGCTGGGAGAGGGATGATGACCCCCTCCCCTATATAGAGAATTGAGGCCAGATGAATGGAGCCAAGTAAGACCGCTCCAGCTTAAGAGGCCATGCCGCTAGCAGCCCCCCCTGCCTAGATACCCCGTACCCCGAACTACCCTTCCTATTATGGATTAAGACGACGCATGCCTAAACCACTTAATCATATCCTTGATCCTTCTTGACCTATCCCTCAATGTCATGATGAGAGCAAGTTCTGTTGGTGGAAAAATAACTAGGGCCACTCTCATGAGAATTATCGTGCCCTTCGCACGGCTGTCATCACATTCTTCTTAGGCCCTTAGTTTGACCATGAGGCCATCACTAGAGAGTGCTTGACTAAAGAAATCAAGGCTCGTGATGCTCATAAGTAAAAGGATTGTCATAATGTTATCAATAATGCCAATGAAGAACTCAAAGTTTTCTTTGATCCTATGCATAACCAAAACTAAGGAAAAAGCTCTAAGAAATAAAAAAAATACCACAACAAACATGGTTGACCCTGATTATCCTCCTGAGAACTCACTTGTCATAAATGATGTGAGGTGTGTTATATGATATATAGAGCATGGATATAATCCATCATTTCAACCTCAAACTCACAGAGTTATTTAACCTTGTGTTTTTAAAAATCAAACTCCTAGAAATAAAATTCCATCTTCTACATATGCCATCAACCCCTGTGACAAAACTGCTACATGGATGAAGGTGTCTAAAGCTAATTCTCCAATCACTGATGCCTTTGGCCATGCCAATGTCGTAAGGCATAAAAAATTCAAGTTCTGATGTCTATTTAATCACTCATCTTCCTTCTAAGCATGTTTTTGTGGACCCTTAATAGTCTCAACCTATTATTTAGCCCAGCTCTGAAGAGTGTAACCCCTTGGAAGTAGTATATTAAATTCTTGGTCCAATCCCCTTCTTAAAAACTCATACACATGTCACCTCACCATCGTGAATGAATTATGAATGTGTTGTTTGACATGAATATCTCTTTCCCTCCTACTTTGGGGTAGTCTCTTATATTGCATGGTTTAGAAGAAAGGATCCGTTGTCAATGTGAGGAACTTTCCATTTGCACGAATCGTACCATTAAAATTAAAACATACATCCATTTTCTCGTAGATGCTATGATTCTAGATGAAATATTGCTTCAAGAAGATGATCCTCCACTTTTAATCTCTGTACAAATTAGACAGAACACATTTAAGCATGCCCTCTTTGATGAAGGTGTCAGAACTTATGTAGCCTCATTAGATTTCATCAAATCCCTTGGTTACTCAATCAAAAATATTCAAACCATACGTACTACCTGTCAGGGGTATGCTCATCGGAAGATGCCTCCCATGGGTTGTATTTTGTTGCCTATCACTATTCCTCCAAAGACCATACATGTGAAATTCATGGTCTTTAACTTCCCCCTATCTTACAATATCCTTTTAGGTCGACATTGAACCCACAGTATGTGTGCGGTCACATTTTCTGCATATCAATGTGTCAAGTTTAACATTAAGGGGCTATCCATAAAATTCAAGACAATCCTAATCCTTGGAATTATGACTCTCTACAACAAAAAGGGATGTATAAATTTCCAACCCTTCAAAAACTATCTCCTATGGTGTTCCATAAATATCAACACTTTAATTATCCTGTTGACTCTCTTCATGGCAATGCGGGGCATCCATAATTGGTCGAGCGCATGCCTCCCAATCTCTTGGATTATGAAGATGATGAGCCCAATGAGATTACTGTTAGGATTAATACCTCTTATCTACCTGATCTTGTCATATCCCAACTTCCTCCTAACTTGTAACCTCATAAGAAGGAGCCATATATCCCCATTACCATTTCACGTACACCTTAACCTTCACCAAAACAAAAGGTTCAACTCAAAACCACAGTAGATTCTTACATAATAAATATCACTACTCCTGACTATGATGACAGTTAAACCTTAGATGATCCCCATTTGCAAGTTATGCCCAAATTTTGGACAGAGAAGTGTAGTGTTACCAAAGCTCCATCCAAAACAAACTCTCTTGCGATGTGAATGTCATTCTTATACAAGAATACTCTTCACATTTTTTCGATCCTATTCCTAATAGACCAATACCTGATCCTCTAACCGCTCTTCTATTCTCGCCCTCTCCTCACGATTCCACCATTATATCACATGGTATACCTACTCATATAGATGAAGGGGAGTGTATACTAGGCTTTGATTATGAAGATAAAAATATCATGGATGATGAAGTGCCAAATGTACCAACATCATCCATACTGACCCATATCAGTCACTCACATCCTCCCTTACCTTTCGTCCTAATGGCTCCTTGACCTTTTGGGGCAGAGCCATATTATACATGACACAAGGCTCTAGGGCATGATGTATCTGATTGTAGAGATTACATATGACACATGAAAAATCTTGAAGATGAGGTTAGAATAAATCAATCTCAGAAGGTTACATGACCTTCCACCTCAACTCCATTATATTGTTCGCACCATGGCTATTTATTGGGTCATACGTAGCAGGTGCTTGGATCCTAAGTCCTCTTCTCACGGAAACAAGAGTAGAGCCAAATCCTATTGGAGCCTCCCATATTCCCCTAGACCATCTATACCACATCCTACCTATGGGCCTCCATCTCAACCTTAGTATCGCTCTACTCTTTAGGATATTTGGTGTGACATCCTCACTCGGTTAGAGGACCAAATAAATTCCACTTATTTTTCCATGCAGTTTGAATTACATCAATAGGTAGCTATTACACAATATGCTATTAAAGACCTCATGACTCATACTCAAAGTTACATTTTGAACCAAGTAGACGATATCATCACCGATACTCTATAATCATTCACCCCTCATGCCCACGGATTAGAAATATCTTGACTACATCTTTCTTCGACCTGAGCTCTTGCCTCCGCTTGGGTCTCGGTCCTCCTTGGGTTTTACACACATCTCCAACAACCTCATCCTCACTTGCGATCTTCACCCAACTTGGGTTTATCATTATATCTCTTTTTCCCTGACATCTCCTACAGTTGGAGTATCGTGGTCTTGATTTCACCTATTTTGGCTTTGATTCATCCTGGCCTTTCCTATTAGATCACTGTGGTTTTGTGCATCCTCGCCTAGGTCCTTGACCTTGATTAGATTTATCTTCTCTCTCATCGGCTCTCTTTCCTAAATATAATTATACCTCTTCCTAAGTATCATGAGTATTACCACTTACATGCATGAGAAAAGAAAGGAAAGTGATAAGTATAACATCTATATCAACAACACCATCATCATCAAAATAGTCATCATATATATATATATATATATCGAATCCATTTTATACATCGACAGAATACATCATAATCCATTATAATATATATATATATATATTATATATATTATATATATTTATAATGGATTATGATGTATTCTGTCGATGTATAAAATGGATTCGATATATATATATATATATATATTCGAATCAGTTTTATACATCGACAAAATACATCATAATCCATTATAATATATATATATATATATATATATATATATATATAATATAATATATATATATATATAATATATATTATATATATATATATATATATAAGGTGGCTCAAGATCCTCACCCCCTCGAGGGGTTCTTTGGATGCTTTGTGCTAATGGTGTTGTGATGGATGCTTGGGATGTGCAAGCTAGAGACTCCACCCTAGATTGTGATCTGAAGGCCTCTCCTTGTGCTCTTTCTAGCTCCACCTCTAACCTCTTAATCCTCTCTGTAGCACTCCTAACATCTGAAAGGCATGATTTCCTACTCCTAAACTAAGGAACCATGTGCCTGCAATAAGTTCCACATCATCATATCTATGTTTCTGGTGTCTGAAAGAGGGTGTGAAAACCTAAAGTGCGAGGATCACAAGGGACAATGTGAGCTTCCACGGACGTGCGAAAGATAGAGTGATGAGATCTTGAGAGGAGTGAACATCAACCGAATGTCCATGTAAAGATTGAAAAAGGGGTAGAACCTTGTTAAGTAAAAAAAAATCTCACTCTAGTCTCATAGATTTGAAGGGGTGTACATATAGAGGATGCTGAGTATCCTCCAGTGTTGCAATCATAACAAATTGAGTGTAGAGGGGGAGCTACATTCCCATAATGGGAAGCAACTCCCAATGATGCATATGATGCACTGACACACTGATGCATAAGAGAATCTCATGACCCCTAAATGACACATAGACCTACGATCTCACCTGAGTGAGATGAATCACACCAACACCCCCCTCCATCTAAACTTAGGATGAGGTGGAAAGTCAAAAAAGAGAAATGGGTACCAACATAAAATCTTGATGAGCTACCCATGCACATCAAGGAATCCCAAGAAGTGAAGGAAAAACCATTGGGAAAAACATCCACCACAAGAGGAAAACACACTCTATAATCTAAGAAATATTACAAAGATGGGTCTTATCCATAGAAAAATGGGATAAGGTACCCATATATAAAAGGGAAATATCCCAGAAATAAGAAGAAGAGAGATGAAGAGGGAGACGAGAGGAACACAAAAGATGCCATGGATGGATATGAACTCTGTAACTCTAGGAAGTCTTCTAGAAGAGTGTTGATGACATGGTCCTTTGCCTCTAGAATGAAGAAAAGCCACCCACACCTAACTATGTTCCTGCTCTTAGGAAGAATAGAAATGACTTCTTGGAATTTTTCCCACTCCATGAAGGAAAGCAAAGGCAAAAATAAAAATAAATCTGAGTCTCATCCACTGAAGTGTGACACAGGTATAGAAAATGAGTGCCAAGGAACCAAAGGTATATGTCATGCGTAGAAATGTTAGAGTGAAGAAGATAAACAACCATAGAAAGGATGTCCAAGTGCTGTGAAGGAAACATAACAACCCCCACAACAGAAAAGAGATCCACAAGTAAGGGTGGATCAATGAAGGTCTTATAAAAAGTGGAAGTGATAAGAGTCCCAGAAGGGGCCCTCCCAAAAAAGGAGATGATTAATTACTCTAAAACACTTGTAGATGGATGAGGAACCTGCATTGCACCACAAGTGGAATCTACAAAAATATGACCAAGGTCAGGTAGACACTCATCCCAATGAGGGGGATTGAAAAATAGAAGAGCTATGTCAGATAGGTATAAGTCATCCATGTATGAAGGAAGAGGAGTGGAAGGGGCCTCGCACACTGAAAGTGGAAAGGAGGCAGGTGCAATTATGATACAAAGCTAAGAAGGGGATTGCTTATTGTTTGATGAGAAGTGGGATGTGTCAACACTCTCTGGAATAGTGAGAGGAGGAGAGGATTCCTCAGTGGTACTCTTGACATCAAAACTAGGAGCACAATCATCATCATCAGAAGTGGAGCCAAGTGATTTTGTGTCAATAGAACTACCATCACATGAAGAAGAAGATGAGACAACTGGATAAATATTAACAACAACAACAATATGTGAAGGACCTCCAAACATGGAATGAATGATGCTCCAGATGCGGTGGGGAGGATCATAGTCTACCAAGTGAATGAAGAGAGGTTTGGTAATGGAAAACATCAAGTAACAAATAACAT